>CM062296.1:31145543-31800189 GCA_031216915.1 Pictodentalium vernedei
AAAAGTGGTCCTTCAAGACAGGTGGTCTCTCATAACAGGTTTCAGGTTTTCTCAAGTCAGTGAATAACCAACCACAAAATTCAGAAATGGAGAAGAATAGATTTTTGGAATTACTTTGTTGTTGTTCTTTTTTATGAAGTTTTTGTAACCAATTGAAATGGACTGTTATAAAATTATAAAAATAAATTAGTGTTGAAAATCTTCATTGAAGATTTTCAACACTAATTTATTTTTATAATTTTTATAACAGTCCATTTCAATTTGTTACAAAAAGATTTTCAACACAAATTTATTTTTATTCCTATCTGACACATTTCAGGTATTATGAAATTGTTTATTCAGCAATAATCCCAATCTTTCCACAGGGGTCTTATAAAAACATCTCAATCTTTATTGAGTTAGCAATTGAAACCCAATTAAGAGCTTTTAATACTTTTAATTATGTTAGTATAACCACAATGGATTTTCCAATTCCAGAACAGGTAAAAAGTTTTTGTCATGGTTTCAGTCTTCAAAGGGGCAGTCTCTCAAGACAGGTCCATTATGGCATAAAAATACAAATTGGTACCAGGTCACAGTGGTCTCTCAAGACAGGTGGTCTCCCATAGCAGGTCCATTATAGAGTAAAACCAATCGGTACCAGGCAGATGTGGTCTCTCAAGACAGGTGGTCTCTCAAGACAGTGGTCTCTCAAGACAGGTTTTACTGTATTGCACCAAGTTAAAATTTGGGCTCCATAGCAAGCCCAAATATATACCTAGGGACCCGATTTGAACAAACATGAATCTGCACCCCCCCCCCCCCCCCACACTCCCCGAGATGTTGTATTCCAAATATGAAAGCATTCTCACTAGTGGACCTGAAGAAGATTTTAAAAAATTATCCCCCATGTTGAACTAAGTTAAAATTTGGGCTTCCACAGGAAGACCAAATATGATCCTGGGGACTTGGTTTGAACAATCTCGAATCTGACCTTCATAACAATTATGTATACCAACATTAAAAGATTCTGACTGGTGGTTCTGAAGAAATATTTTAAAGAATATTCCCCATATTGCCCTAAGTTAAAAATTCGGACTCCTATATTGAGCCCAAATATGAACCAATGGGCTTTATTTTAACAAACTTGTATCCGACCCCCCTATGAATGCTGTATACTGAATATCAAAACATTCTGACCATTGGTTTTGGAGAAAAGATTTATTTTAATTTTTGCAAATATGCTGACTCAGCATTTTTTGGATGCCCTCTACAGAACACCCTAACATAACCGATGGCAATTTTTTTTACTATTCAATTCTACTGGTCGTAACAGCTCTCTGTTCCTTGTGGCTTGAGAAATATGAGTGTTTGAAAATATTTCTATTTTTAGCTCCTGGGGTTTCCATGGGGATGCAGTTGGTTTTTTTTTGCATGAGTCAAGTACTTATGACCCAATAATACCACATACCAAATTTGGTTCAAATCAGACCATTGGTTCAGAAAATAGAAATTTTGGACAGGGTCAAAAATCTTACCCCTTCCATTACAAAGCCAAATATTGCCTCACAAACTTTGTTTGAACAAACTTGATTTTACACCTCAAAAGGAAGCTCCATAACAAATATCAAGTCATTATACCCACTGGTTCATGAGAAGATATTAAAAATAATTTTGAGCATTTTCCACCACCCCTTCCCTATTGAGCTGGGCATGTTGAGTTGAACAAAAAATGCAATGCCCCTTTACCATCACTCAGACAAACTTTCACTTGAAATGGCCCAGTGGTTTTGGAGGAGAAGACCAAAACATAGTGTTGACGGATAGACAATGGACGGAGAGCAATGAGATTAGCTCAGCTTGACTTTGTCAAGGTGAGTTAAAAATAAAATAAAAAAACACTCACCTGCATGCAATTTTACAAAAAATGGCCCGAGAAACAGAAGATCTACTTTGTGGGGCCTAATATTTGACATTATTACTTTCCAAAGTGTGATTTACTGGGACTTCTGGGTTTGATTATAAACGATAATTTCACAAGTGAAGTATGCCATCAACAATTGTGTCATGTATCCGTGCGTGCAAACGAAGACGCTTTGCCTTGAGTGTAATGGGGACTTCATTGTTTTTTATTTTTCTAACCCTTTATCTAAAATGAAAAGCAGAAGACACTTGCAAAAATAAAGCGCACTGTCACAGTGCCGAAGCTGTGATGATTTGTGCAATGCCAATGATGTTTTAAAACTCGTTGGTGACAAAAAAACTTGTCGGTGACAAGTCCATAAATGTGACAGAAATTATCTGAATGATATACACTATTGAGAGGGTGTAGACATCATGAAAATACACTTGCATACCAAGTATGGTGTCATTCCATCAAGTGTTTTAGGAGTTATGGTGTTTTTTAAACCCGTTGGTGACAGACCGACCGACCGACATTGCCACATATAGAGCTGCTCGATGCAGCTAAAAAGGGAGGGACTATATTGTAAAACACTTGTGCACATTCGCGCACTCGTGTTTGTACAACGTCCCTCACCTCTCATGAATTATTTCACGTAATAAGCCAGTCAAGTGATTACTCTCTATTTATTTCTTTTTATAAACTACACGAGTGTTTATAAAACAATTATAATAAACAGACACTGTATTTTAATCACACATTGTTGCAAATGTGCAAATTTTTGAAGACACTGAAAGCCAATAAAACCAATGTGGGCAATCGGGATTAACGGGGGGTGGAATCATCGGTACTGGGCACTGCATAGGGCTCGCCGCTAGTAACAGCTCATGGTTAATATTGCTTGGAAACTTTAGATTTTTTGTGAAACAGGTTCTCTGCCAGTGGTGATTAATTTATTTATTAGGATTTAACGACACTTTTGACAGAAAGGGTTACCTCGTGTCAGACAGTTTATGTGTGGAGGAAGCCGGAGTACCTGCAGAGAACCACCAAGCAATGGCCAGCAACTGCCAGACGCTCCAACGTACTAACTCCATACAAGTAGGGTTATCACTGGTTGAAGACAAGTAAACCATCTAAGAGTATGCCTAAGTATACACGGTGTCCCCATGTGGACAATCAGGATTAAGTGCCCTGCTCAAGGGCACAATGCAGTTACCCCTGGCGGGGATCAAACCGTGGACTTTTTGTTCTGAAGTCAAATTCTGTAACCACTGAGCTACCACACACTCCCTAGTTGTGACAGAAACTATAATTGCCCAAGTAACATTTTGGTTGTCCCGAAACATTGTGTAAGCCTATTTATTACATGCCTGTTCTGTGTAATCCCCATCTACAGCAACACTAACAAGTGCGGAAAATGAAAACGGAAATTGTTGACGATTTATTTTTTAATAGAAGCAAAATTTCCCTAAAATTTTTTACAAATCGGGCACTGCAGTTACAATTTGAATCCCTAGCGATAGCTAAAAATCATCCCCTGAGGTCTAATGTGTTCTATGTGCCAGTAGGCACGGCAGCAGTCACATAGAACACATTGGAACTCAGGGGACGAAATAGTAACACAGGTTCTTCTCGAAAGTCTTGTTGGCGATAAGATGTGTTCTTTTTGTTGATAGTTGTCAAATGAATTGCCAAGTGTCCTTCTAATAATTGTTTTTATAGACATGAAAGCATGTAATAAACACACAACGACATGCGTGTGTGAATGGGTTAATCGATATGGCACTTGTGCCATCGTGGAAGGATAAAACTCGAGGCCTGTGGCCTCTAGTTCCACCCTTCCGTGCTGACACTCGTGCCGTATCGATTAACCCATTCACAAACAGGTGTTGTTCTGTGTATTTATGTGCCATAATGTTCATAAATACTAACTTTTTCAGCTGCTTTTCCTGTTCTGTCTGAATATAGTATACATCTTTTCTTTGTTGATGATGGATTTTCAAGACACAAGGTTTATCATTTACTTCCTTCTCTTTCACTTCTTCAACTTTATAGCCAGGGAGAGGTATAGATTGAATGGCAGAAACATCCTAAAAATAAGAAACGACAAAAATATATATACTTTTCTTAGGACCCTGTGAATCACCCATTTTTGCTTTAACCCTTTACCCAACGTAACGGCCAAAACCGGCCAGCTTTATTCACAAAAATCGCCAATTAATTTTAATTATTTTTTTCATTTTTTGTCTCAAAAACATAGGTTATGACCCCTCTTTGGAACGAGCTCATCGAGCTCGTTCCAAAGAGGGGTCATAACCTATGTTTTTGAGACAAAAAATTAGTTATTCAAGAATTTTATTTGCAAGTGTCGTCTGCTTTTCATGTCAGGTAAAGGGTTAAATGAAATCTAAAATCGAATTGGGACATCATTCAAATTTGAATTGAATCTCAAATTGAATTAGGGGAGTCTTGAAGATGACCGACTGGGGGTGCTGTAAACTTGATTTGTTACGACAGTGATGGCTCAAGTCCCAACTGATAAACTATTCCAACTGCATCACATTTACGCGAGGAAAGAACGTTAAATCCTCTCTGTTGAGAAGAAATCGGGCAGTCGGTTTTATAAGAATTGACTCGAAAAATGACTTGACTCACGAGTTTTAAACTACAATCGAATCGAAAATCGACTCGAACTAAAATATCTGACGCGCAGGGCCCTACTTCAGATATCTTAGTTCTTACTTTTAACAGCCAGGGTCACCTTGTGTCGTACAGTTTTACAGGTGGAGGAAGCCGGAGTATCCAGAGAGAATTACTTGGCAACTGTCAGATTCCCAATGAACTAATGCTGTATAAACACGGTGAGCATTGGTTGAAGACAAGTGCTCCACTGATGTGCAGTACGCTGTAGTACACAACTCCACTGTGTCCCCACATTGGCAATTAGGATTAAGTGTCTTGCCTAAGGACACAATGCAGTTACCCCTAGTAGGAATCGGACCATGGACCTTTCAGTGTGAAGTCCAATGCCATAACCACTGAGCCACTATGCTCCCAACACAGGCAGTATAGATTGGTTTATTCCATGTGCTGAAGATAAAAAAACCCAGAAGGTCAGTCAGTGCATTATTCTCATTCATTCTCAAGGCAGATGTCTAAAGCAGTTATGAACCACTAATTAATGCAATAAGATTTTGTAAGTTAACATTAAACTAGAGAGGGTCTGTCGCCCGGTATACCCCCACCAGGGCAAACCACCCAGTGGGGGTGACTGAAAGGAGCATTCGATTTTTCTAAGTGAAAAAAAAATCCAATATGGCCACCAGTCGGCCATCTTGAAACCAAGCAGGAAAAAAATTATGATCTCGTTAGTTATTCAGGTGAAAACGTTGGCTTTTCAAGAAATCCTCGGCTTCTCATTAACATGGCCAAGGATATTTAGCATTTAAATTACCTCCCCTATTCACAATACTCACAATGTATACAGTTTCTGGAAGCTCTGAATATGGCCTTTTCTGGAAACAATTGCAAACAACCAAAATCTTACAATATCTCTCAAATACACCCAGCTGAATGACACAGTTGATGGCTAAAATAAATGGCTCAAAATGGTCAAAATTTTCTCATTTTGGAGATAACTTTCCAATTTTTGTGCATCAATAGTGATAAAACTGTGCTATAGGAATTCCTCATTCCTCCATGGGGGATTTTATTTATTATTTATTTATTGGTGTTTAAGGTCATATACTTATGCACAATGGCTAATCATGACGTGACAGTTTTACGGGTGGAGGAAGCCGGAGTACCCGGAGAGAACCACCGAGCAGCTGTCAGCTCCCCAACATCGTAACTCCACGCTGCAGCACAGGCAGGGTTAGATTGGTTGAAGACATGCGTACCATCGATGTGCAGTACGCCTTAGTACACAGTGTCATCGTGACCCCATGTGGACAATCTGAGTTAAGTGCCTTGCCCAAGGACACAACACGGGAGTCCGAATTGATCGCTCAGACGGTCACCCATCCAATGATTAACCGGGCTCAAAGTTGCTTAACTTCGGTGAACTGACGAGAACCGGTTATCGCAATGCCACCGCGCCCCCCATGGGGGATTCTAGAGTATAAGATGATCATTCTGACAAATAAAAAACATGTGGGTTTCTTATTCATTTTTTCTTCAGGTTTTCTCAATGCAAATTTACACAAAAATTGTCCCATTTGTAACTTGCAAATTGCCAGGTCCCAAACAGGTCTGGGTTAGTCATTTAACACTCCCGTGTGACCTTGCCCCCCCAATTGAAATGCACTTGACAGTACACAGTTTGAATCAAGACCATCAACAGATTATTTTGGCCATATCACCATTAATGAGAATTATTTACTAAATCCACACCACTAGAAACTAAAACTTTGGCTCAAAGTAGCCATTTGGCTGAGGATATCCGATAACCTCGGAAATGACCTTTTAATAGGAAACGGGATCTATGTCACGCACTTCTCCCTCATCATATTGATAATTTTTGTGAAGTTTCATGAAAATGTGGCTAAAATTATGGAAGTAGTTCACTCCACAAGTTTACATAAAAAAAATCCAATATGGCCACCAGTCGGCCATCTTAAAACTGAGCGGGAATACAATTATGCCACACACTTACCCTCATCATGTTGATCATTTTTGTCAAGTTTCATGAAAATGTGGCTAAAACTGTGGAAGGAGTTCGCTCCACAAGTTTACATGGGCAACAGACCGATGACGACAGACCAACCGACGGACAAGTTGACTCCTATATACCCCCCTAAACTACGTTTTGTGTGGGTATAAAAAAAATAGTGGATGTATTTCAAATAAAGTGTTGGATGAAACAGGCCAGTTTGAATGGATTACCACAATCTACGAATTTGCTTACCTGATGAGCTTTGTATATGTACAGAACAAAATTGTCTCTTGCAGCAAACCATCTTTTAGTCCATGTTTTCCCTTTATCAGAACTGAGAAGAAGGTAACAAGATATAATTGATGGATCATCAGCTTGTTGCTGCATAAAAAAAAACAAAGAGAAAAAATGAATAAAACTTGTCAAATCCTTATCCAACATAACAAGATGGAAATACTGGGCAAGAAAAATCTTAAACAATTAAAAATTTTTCATTTTTGCATCAATTTATTTATTGGTGTTTAACCCTTTACCCAACGAATCAGCCACATCCGCCCGCGTAATACGCAAATTCAGCAGTTGAAAAAATATTATTTTTCAAAAACTCTCAACAAAACCATATCATGAGACCCCTTGTTGGAACGAGCTCGTTGAGTTCGTTCCAACGAGGGGTCACATGATATGTTTTTTTTTTTAAATTGTTTGAAAAATTTTAAAAAAATGGTATTTAAAATAGTACATTTTGATATTGTCTGTGTTGGGTAAAGGGTTAACCCTTATCTAACGAATCAGCTCTGCATAATTTTCAAATGTAGCACTTGAAAAAGATATATTTTTCAACAAAACTATATCATGTGACCCATCAGTGGAATGAGCTCATCAAGCTCGTTCCAATGAGGGGTCACAGGATATAATTTTATTGAAATTTTTTGAAAAATGTTAAAAAAAAAACCTTCAATAATTGAAATAAAATTTTTATATTGACTGCATTGGGTAAGGCCACACAAAGTAGATGTTCTGTTTCTCAAGCCAAGTTTTGTAAAATTGCATGCGGGCGGGCGGGCGGGCGGGCGGTTTTTCATTTTATATTTTATTTTTATAATTATTTCTTTGCCATCAGAAGTTCATATTCTTGGTTTATTTTATGTTTTAGACCTCATAATCTACAGAATAGCAAGGGTGGTGGTGTATTTCGTCCCTTGGGTGCAACAAGGCTTTGCAATGCTAAAGCACTGCAAAGCCTTGTCGCACTCAAGGGACAAATTTATCAATTTTATTAAAATATCAAACATAAACCATTTAATTTTTATTTTTTCATGTTTGCATTGGTCATAAAAAGAGAGCATGCGGCAGCCAAAAGGACCATGTGTGTGTGTGGGGGGGGGGGGGGGGGAGGGAGAGGGGGCCTGGCATCAGTAAATGAAAATACTTAAAATAGTCCAAAAATAAAGCCTGCATAAGGACAGTTTCTACTGTGGTTGTCATTTATTCAAAACTACTGAGAGACCTTACCTGGTGAAGTGCCGAGTTTTTTCTGACAACAAATCAAAGCTCATCATATGCTGCTCTATTACATTTAATTAGATAGTGCCTTAAATGTCAGATAGCAAGGTATTGATTAAAAAATCTGATTCATATCAGGGACAATAAAGGCTTCCTCAGGCAGAATGTAGCTACAGACAGTTATTGCCCGTCACTTTTAGTAAAGCCCAAAATAGAGCTTCCAGCACTCTACCAGTTAATTCCTGGTTTAGCTATAGACAACAATGATCTCAACACTAATAAAGAAATAAACACACAAAATAATTACTTGATGTAATATTAAAATGAAAATACTGAGCCAAAAATACCCAATCAATGTTTTGTAACGTCATAATATAGTCACAGTTGCTGAAAAGTTACTTTATAGTGAACATGAAAAGTCATGTAACCTGAGCAGTCAATTTTAGACGTGCTGTCGGTGTCTTAATTCCCATTTCATCAACTGCCTCTAAAATTATATTTTCCCACTTCATCAATTCCCACTTCATCAACATATTTTTTTTCAGGTGTGTTTTATAATTACATATTATACATTTTTATCAGATGAAAAATCAATATTTTGAGGGTTTATTGTATAACCACTTTCTAGACATTTGTCAGACGAATGTTTGGATAGTGATTATACAATTTATTTTTTTTGACTGTGTTCGACTGCTATGTTAAGTAAAGAGTTGAACAATGGGAGATCAGGGAGTTGATGAAATGGGAATTCATGAAACAGCAATAAACCGTGCTGTCTGCCTGAATACTTTACTAAAACTAGGGGTGTGATTGTCTTAGATGGGCCTGTCTGTACACCCCCCCCCCCCCCCCCCCCACCACCATGATTATTCTAAGACAAAAAGGGGCATAACTCTAGCAAAAAAGTCTGATCAAAACTATAATCACAGGTGCACAGGTGCCCATGGTAGTGAACATCCATAACAAGTTTCAAAGGAATCTACCAATAAAAATCTGAGAAAATACCTGGAGAAAGTTCCTGCATTCTAAGATGAAAAGGGACATTTCTCCAGTCAAAAAATCCTGATTGAAACAATAATTGGAGGTGTACAGGTTCAGGTGAATACCCTAAACAAGTTTCAAAGGAATCAACCCATAAATATCTGAGAAAATCTCTGGCCAAAATTCTAGGCAATTCAGGCATTATAAGATGAAAGGGGGCAAAATACTGGCAAAAAAGTCTAATCAAAACTATAATCGCAGGTGCACAGGATCCCATGGTAGTGAACATCCATACCAAGTTTCAAAGGAATCGACACATAACATCTAAGAAAATCTCCGGACAAAATTTGTGCATTCTAAGATGAAAAGGAGCATAACTCTGGCAAAAAAAAAAGTCTGATCAAAACTATAATCACAGGTGTAAAAGGTTCCCATGGTAGTAAACATCCATACCAAGTTTCAAAGGAATCAACCCATAAATATCTGAGAAAATCTCCAGACAACATTCTTGGTCTGCTATTTCAATTTGAAAAGGGGCAAAATTCTGGCAAAAATAATCTGACCGGAACTATAATCACAGGTGTGGAGGTTCCCATGGTGGTGAACATTCGTATCATGTTTCAAGCAAATCGGTTCATAAACATAAGAGAAAATCCCCAGACAAAATTATGTCTATGGCCGGATGGACAGCAAGATGGACTGATGGCAGGACAGACAGACATATGGATAGACAAGGTGGTTACAGTATATCCCCTCCACAACTCTTTGTAAGAGGTATAATAACCAAGGTCAACAAGGGCAGTTACAGGTGCCAACATTTGGCCCCCTTTCCCAACACCAAATAGATAGGTTTTTCCTAACTTTGGGTGCAAAATTCCCTATCTGCACAGGTTCTTCCTCCTCCAGTTTGTTCTAAGTCATTACTATTTTTATTTGGACAAGACATGACCACTCACTGAAAAGTCTCAAGTTAATCATGGAAAGTTATGTAACTGCAACGCTTTATTTAAATAAATCATTGTTCCATTATTTTATGTAACCCGATTTCTATTGTCAACAAAAGGAAATCACCTTACACATGCACACTGAATACAGCACTTATAACTTCATCAGTCATTTGTCAAGAATTATGCATAAAGCACACCTACAAATTGTCATACAGTCCAATACAGTGGAACCCTGTTAATCGAATAGCCACTTTCTAAATGAAAATTATTCAATTAACAGGAGAATTCGGTTAACAGGGATTGTGTCACTTTCCTGCATTCTAGAGATAAACTTAGCATTTATTCTATTATAGCTTATTGACAGAGCTCCATGAGCTCTGTCAAACAAGATATAATAGATTAAATTCCTGTATTTGATGCACTAGGACCAAATAGGTCTATAAACGAATACTTGGGAGAGTCAGGGTAATTCCTTGACAGGTTCCAAGATTTTTTATTCAATTAACAGGAGTTTACTCTATAACCTATATTCAATTAACACGTCAAATTTGTGCTGGAGGTATGGTAAATGATTTTGTGTTGGGAAATTATATTCAATTAACAGGGTTATTCAGTTAAGAGATATCCAATTACCTGGGCTCCACTGTACTGCCAATAGCATGCAAATTAGGGAAGTGTTAAAAGTTATTCACAAAACACGCCCACAAAATTTCCATGCTCTCCAATACTTCCAATAGTATTCAAATTAGTGAAATGTCAGACAGCTGTTTTCATAATAACATACAAGGCTACACAAAGTAGATCTTCTGTTTCTCAGGCCATTATTTGTAAAATTGCATGCGGGCGAACGTTTTTTATTTTATTTTTTATTTCAGTAATTACTTCTTTGCATCAAAAGTTCATGTTCTAGGTTCAAGTTTTAGGCCTCATAATCTACAGAATAGCATGGGTGGTGGTGTATTTCATCCCTTGAGTGCAAGAAGGCTTTGCAATGCTAAAGCATTGCAAAGCCTTCTTGCACTCACGGGACAAATTCATCAATTTTTTTAACTTGGGTAAAATATCAGACATAAACCATTTAATTTTTATTTTTTTTAAAGTTTAAATTAGTTATAAAAAGAGAGCATGCGGCAGCCAAAAGTACCATGCGGGAGGGCCTGAGAAACAGATTTTTTATTTTTTTAGGCCTAACTTATTCATTATTTATTTTTTATTTTTGTAATTATTTGTTTACCGTCAAAAATATTCATGTTCTAGTTTTTTGTTTTATGTTTTAGGCCTCATAATCTACGGAATAGCATAGGTAGTGGTGCATTTCATCCCTTGAGTGCAAGCAAAGCCTTGTTGCACTTAAGTAACAAATTCATCAATTTTATTAACTTGGACAAGGCCTAAAAAATAAAAAATCTGTTTCTCAGGCCCTCCCACATGGTCTTTTTGGCTGCTGAATGCTCTCTTTTTATTACCAATTTAAATTTAGAAAAAATTAAAATTAAATGGTTTATGTCTGATATTTTACCCAAGTTAAAAAAATTGATGAATTTGTCCCTTGAGTGCAAGAAGGCTTTGCAATGCTTTAGCACTGCAAAGCCTTCTTGCACTCAAGGGATGAAATACACCACCACCCATGCTATTCTGTAAATTATGGGGTCTAAAACTTGAACCAAGAATATGAACTTTTGATGGCAAAGAAGTAATTACTGAAATAAAAAATAAAATAAAAAACCGCTCGCCCGCATGCAATTTCACAAATAATGGCCCGAGAAACAGAAGATCTACTTTGTGTGGCCTAAAATATCAGACATAAACCATTCAATTATTATTTTTTTAAAGTATACGTTGGTTATAAAAAGAGAGCATGAGGAAGACCATGCAGGAGGACCTGAGAAACAGATTTTTTACTTTTTTAGGCCTAATGACTTGTTTGTTTTATATACTACAGTGGAGCCCACTTAATCGGATATCTCTTAATTGTATATTCCTGCTAATTGAATATAATTTTCAAACACAAAACCATTTACCATACATTCAGTACAAATTTGATCTGTTAATTGCATATGAGTTGTAGAGTAAACTCCTGTTAATTGTATATAAATTTTTGTAATATGTCAAAAAATTACTGTGGCATGCACCAAATTCCCCTTATTTATCAACCTTTTTGGCCCCACTACATCCAATACAGGCATTTATTCTATTATATCTTGTTTGACAGAGCTCATAGAGCTCTGTCAAACAAGATATAATAGAATAAATGCTCAGTTTACCTCTAGAACACAGGAAACTGACCAAATCTCTGTTAATTGTATATTCCTGTTAATTGAATAATTTTCACTGGCAAAATAGATATTCAATTAAGAGGATTCTACTGTATAATGAACCATATGTCATTTGTGTTTAGGAATCCATGTGCTAAATAATTTTGAGTATTCTCCCTTGATTTGCAAACAATACAAATTACCTAATGATCATGTGGACATGATTGTTGACATGTATAAGAATCTGGTGTAAGGAAGGATTCCCTGTGAATGCTACCATGCTTGTGTATTGACAATTCGAGTAAAGTAAATAGTCAATAAAAGAATGCGATTTACTTTTCATGTCACAAACAAAATAAAAATTTCCCAATTTGGACCTTTACATCCCAAAATTTCCCAATTGGAAGGGCCCCAGACCCTTTCCCAAAATAGGTGTGTAGAACCCTCCTAACTGCCAGGCCATAATTCTTGATACCTTTTAATGTTCAATAAATTCTCTTTTATTTCCCAAACTTGTATGAGTTGTAAAGGCACAGGTTTTGATTATTTATATTTATTTATTGGTGTTTAAGGTCACATATTTCTGGACAACGGCTAATCATGACCATGACAGTTTTACGGGTGGAGGAACCGGAGTACCTGGAGAGAACCACCGAGCAACTGTCAGCTCCCCAACATACTAACAGAGTTAGCATTGGTTGAAGACAAGTGAACCATCGACATGCAGTACGCCTTAGTACACAATGCCACTGTGCCCCCACAAATGGCTTGCCCAAGAACACAACGTGGTTGCCACAGATGGGATTCGAACCAAGGACCTCTCGACTTGCAGCCTGCACCTCTACCAACTGAGCCACTATGTCCCCACACGGGTTTTGATTATAAATCAAAAATAGAAAGTTTGCAACAAACAAGTATTTAATTACTAAGGATGTGCAAAATTAAAGCACCCGTAAAAATCATGATTAAGGCCACACAAAGTAGATCTTCTATTTCTCAGTCCATTATTTGTAAAATTGCATGCAAGGTTTTTTTATTTCTGTAATTATTTCTTTGGAATCAAACGTTCATGTTCTTGGTTTATGTTTTAGGCCTCATAATCGATGGAATTGCATGGATGGTAGTGTATTTTGTCCCTTGAGAGCAACAAGGCTTTGCAATGCTAAAGCATTGCAAAGCCTTCTTGCACTCAAAGGACAAATTTATCAAATTTTTTAACTTGGGTAAAATATCAGACATAAATTATTTAATTTTTATTTTTTTTAACGTTTACATTGGTTATAAAAAGAGATCATGTGGCAGCCAAAAGGAACATGTGGGAGGGCCTGAAAAACAGATTTTTATTTTTTTAGGCCTAATGTACAATTGTAAACACCTTCATAGCCTTGAAAAGCTATTTTTTCAATTCAAGGGCTCTGAAGGACACAATAAACCATATATGAGACAAAGTCAAAGTGGGTTTAATGTTCCCAAAATTCATCAAAGAATGAAATAAAAAATAAACCTATACTAAAACGGACTCTACATAATCTAAAAGAAGTACTTACAGTACATGTCAAAGTAAGTTGTAGGATAACCACTATATATCTTTCACTTCCTACACTGATAAGACAAGAATCTGACATCATTTTCTGGAAAGCTCTCAGTGAGAGCTTTCCAGAAAATGATGTCAGATTCTGATCTTATCAGTGCAGGCGCAGCAGTCTACTTAGTTTATTGCAGTTATGCCACAACTTATTTTGACTTGTTCTGTATGGTTTGGAAAAAGAAATAAAAGAAGTTTGAAACCTGCATTAAGTGACAGTGATTTTTTAGAAAACAATGCACTAAAACAATAGACTACAGAGACTTGAAGACCTGCCAAATGCTGTATTTTTTATGGCAACCGGCACCCAACAGTGTGAACACTGATTGAGGTTAATTAATGTTAATCAATGGATTAATTACCTGCAGTATTCCTCTTTTAGTGTTCTCTGGTTTATCATCTCCTGAGACCAATATACTGAAACATCTATCACACACTCGGTTTGGCCTATTTTTATCATACTGTAATGGAGCTTTCTTGGATGAACATCTTTGGCAAAATATCTACATGGAATAAAAAATATTTACTTATTATTTACCCAAGTGAAAATTTATTTATCCCATAAACAGCCGTTTATTTGAACAATAAAGGCCTTGGATAAATTTTTGCATTATTCACCCAGTACGGTGATAAATTTTCCCCATAGGTTTAACACTGAAAGAATTTATTCCCCTAGTAGCGATGGACTTGTTGACCTGTGGACTCTACCACATTTGTCTAGCATAATTAATAGTTCGATTGTTGATTTCTTTAAATCTTTCTGAAAGTATTACACAATGCCAGTAGAAAACAACTTTTTGCAAGTTTAGCTCAAGTTTGTAGGGGAATTATTTTTAGACAGAAATGTATTACCGTGCCTTGTTTATTTTTGCCAATTTTGCTGGTCGATCGAATTGGACCAATGTGCTCCTCACTTCTTGCTGTGTTTTGTAGCGAATTATAGCACGATTTTGTCGATACTGCCCTGTAGACGATTTATGGGATAAACAAAATAAACATATAGTGTTTTCAAGTAAAACATTTGTTCTATTCGTAGAATTAAGAATGAAACTGACTCGCCAGGCCAGGTCATCCAAGGGTGACAATTGCTAACCAGGATCATTTCACCCAAACCATAGCATTATGTAACCGCCATCAAAGTGCCTCAGAAAATGAACAGCAGCTGCAGATGTGCGAGTCAGTGGTCAGACTATCTGAAAGCGCCTACAAAGCTGGAATTTGTACGCTCGATGACCTCAAATAATTACACGTTTGACTGAATGTCACATCGCAGCAAGGTGTAATTGGTTTGAAGCACGACAGCACTGGGACAATCGTCGGTGGAGCAACGTCATGTTTTCCGATGAATCAAGGTTCACTCACGACTTCCACAACAGGCAAAACAGAGTGTGGTGGCCGCGAAACAAATGATACCATGACGTAACCATTAGGCAGCATGATCGTTTTGGTAGTGGATTGGTTGTGGTGTGGGGAGGCATAACCATGACAAGCAGAACAGCACTGCATGTCACCCAAGAGCGTGGCACAGGGCAGTACCACCATGACAACATGTTAGCAGCTCATGTGGTGCCATTTGCACGACGTCACTGTCATCGATTCATTTTCCAAGATAACAATGCAAGAGCACAGAGGGCCTGTGTCACTACACAGTTCCTCCAGGAGCAGAACATCATTACACTGCTTTGGTCAGCACTGAATCCAAACCTTTCACAATTGAGCATGTCTGGGATATGCTTGGCAGGCACCTATGACAATGCCAACAGCCCTCTACCAATGTCCAGGAACCCACCGCTGCTCTGCAGGAAGAATGGAATAACATCAGTCAAGCTGATATTGGACGTTTGGTGAGGAGTAAGCCATATCGGATCTGTGCTAGTCTCGCAAACCAAGGAGAATTTACAAGGTATTAAGGTCTTGGACTGAATGTGGTAAATTCTCTGATTGACCATCCATGTCGTTTACAGCACAGTGCATGGAATGTGTGCTTGTCAGACACCCAACTATCGCTGAAATCATTCACCAGATGTCAAAGTGCAATGCCTCAACTGTCCTTTGGATGAAAATATAAATATATTTCTTCATATATCTCACTTTTATCAAATATTCATTACTTTTTTTTAATAGTATATATAGCAGAGATTATTTAGTGTAAGAGTTAAGCAAACAAGAAATAATTTCCCTTTGCCCATGGAGGATTAAAGCTACACAATTGATAGATTTTCTGGTCTCAGAACAGATGCACGTAATCAAGAGAAGGTCTTTCAGATAAAAGTCATGTTTTAATGGCAGTGCTTTCTTGTACAGGCAGTCAAGACTAGACTAGAAGCAAATACCAATCCTCTAGATTTACAGGCTGTTGTTTGGGGAAAATTATCTAGATACAATGATGACCACGTGTTCTGAAGGGCAATTACATCTGAATTCAATTCATTGGCAAATTTTGTCTCTTGCTAACATTTAACAAGGTCTAGTACTCAAATGATTAGTCGACTAGTAGATGTCGACTCTGGGCAAACCAGTAGTCGACTCTCAATTGTGCAGTCGACTAGTCGGAGGAGTTCAAGCTTTTAGGTAAATAGTATCCCTTCTGTGCCACTGTCAGACAGTTTGAACAGCAATATTGGGCAATCAATGTATACATCTATTGCCATCTAATAGGAGTGACAGTAGTTTGTTTTAACTGGTACTAGTAGAGTGCTGAATTATTTTGGGCTATCAGGATATGTTATTAATTTGCCTTGTTGCAATTTATGGGAGAGTGCCTATAGGCACTCTCCCATAAATCGCAACAAGGCAAATTAAATAAGACTATATAATTTCACTCTTAGCATAATTAGAAGCACATTAACAGAATAATGTTCCAGTAAGTTGCTGTATATGAATGCCCAAGTGAAGCCAAATTTGGACCTTCAGCACTCTACCGGAACACCAACACTGTTATAAGGAGACAGGTTATCACCAATGACTAGTCGAAGTCAACTTGACTTTTGGGTATTGACTAGTCGACTTTGGAATTCACTAGTCGTTTGAGCACTAACAAGGTCATCTGACAAAACAGTGTCAACATTGAGCACATGTATCTCCAAATTCATGTGCATACTAAATGTTTGAATCATACAATCTGTTTAAAGATTTAGGGTTATGGAAAGATTTATCAACAACAAATTATTCAATGAGCAATAAATTTCAGGTAATATCTTATGATTGATTAAAATGATTCTTACTAATCTTAGTACTAATTGGCTGAAGATTGAGTGTCCACACTGTTGCTGTGTTGACGAAGCCTGTTATTATAATAATTGGTTATAATAATAAAATTTGTCTGCAGATAGGGTATTATATTAACCATGGCTGACTGTAAAAATCTTCATGAAACAGAGATCTCTGCACAAAAGAAATGTACACTACCCTGGCACCCATCAAACTACTGAGAAGCTGTGCTGTTACTCACCAAATCTTGTAAAGTGATGTCAAAGAGTTTAGTACCTTAGGAGCCTTCTTCATACAGGCTTGTCATTTTTAAAATTGCAGGAAAGCCATTATGGTTCACCTCAAATCACTTCAGGAGGGTCATTTTGGGTTTGCCTAAAATGACCCCAGAAGGGCCATTTATGGTTTGCGGGGGCCATTTTGCATTTTGTTTCAGCCATGTGGGTAGACAACTAATATCATTTTAAGGTACATGGTTTGTGTAATTGTGATGTTCGTCATCACGTAATGTATAGATGCAGGCTTGAATATTTGGATGCAAGATACCAGGTTACCCATGATACTAACACTGAGTGTTATAGTTATCTTGCATCCAAATAAACCAAGCCCGTATCTATACATTGTATGATGACCGTACAAGCCAGTGCACTGTACCCACCCCCAGATGCTGATAACTTGGGGCGAATCAATCTGATTTAGGGGGCGAATCGTCAAGTGTCGAACTGGCTTGGGGATGATACCACAGGAGTCTGGGACTTGTCATACGGGCCATATAATATCATATATACATACACTACTGAGCGAAGCGAGATATATGATATGATATGGCCTGTATGACAAGTTCCAGACTCCTGTGCTACAATCTTCACAAATTGCACTTTGTTACCTCCTTCAATCTGCGAAAATTGCCATTTGAGATGGCCGATTTTGAGGTGCCTTCAACTGAATTAATGGGCTGCAGAAATCGGGGTTAGGTGGACATTTACTGTCCGTGAAATTTTGAACTGTGGCCCAGGGCGATCCCCCCTCTCAAAATGACAAGCCTGTTCACACAAATCAAATCTAATGCCTTGTGTACATACAGGACAAACAAGCTCGTCACCCACTCTCAAATATATAGAATGATACATTAACCTTTTACATAACGAATATCCCACATCTGCCCGCATAATTTGCAAATTCAGCAATTGAAAGAAATAAATTTCTCGAAATACTTCAACAACCCATATCATGTGACCCCCTCCTTGGAACGAGCTTGCTGAGCTCATTCCAATGAGGGGGTCACATGATATGGATTTGTTGAAATTTTTTTTAAATTTTAAAAAATAGTAATTAAAATAATAAATTTTGATACTGTCTACATTGGGTAATTTTTATTTTTTTTATTAGGGTTTATAACGACACATTAACAGCCAGGGTCATATCATGTCAGTGACAGTTTTATGGGTGGAGGAAGCCGGAGTACCCAGAAAGAACCACCGAGCAGCTGTCAGCTCTATAATATATTGTAACTCTGAACTTTGCACCGCGGCACAGGCAGGGTTAGGTTGGTTGAAGACTGTGCACCATCAACATGCAGTATGCCTTAGTACTCAGCATTATCGTGCCCCCATGTAGGCAGTCGGGGTTAAATGCCTTGCCCAAGGACACAACGCAGAAGCACAAATCAGTCGCTGAAATAGTCACCCATCCAACTACTAACGCTCTCAACGCTTCTTAACTTCGGTGATCTAATGAGACCTGGTTACCGCGACGTCACCGCACCTGTCTACATTGGGTTAAGGGTTAAAACATATATACCTTTCCACATGATCTACAGTGGTGTCTTCTCCTGAGGCGTGAAAAAGGCAATTCACATTTCATACACATCGAAACATCTGTATCCTTCAACCAACAAGGTGCCCTAGTTGCCAATTCATTTGCTGGAATCTAAAGATATATAAATATTTAGGTTTTCTGTGTCGACAACTATATATTTCATGTGTTTTGCAATTAAATCAAAAATTAATAATATCCATTCTATTTCAATCCCCTTTCAACTCACTCAGTGCATGAAAAAAATCTCAAGCCATTTACCTAACAAATTAGAAAATGATGCAAAGTAATACAATGGAGCCTGCTTAATTGGATATTTTTTATTTGAATAACCCTGTTAATTGCATATAATTTACAAACACAAAACCATTTACCATTCCTCCCAAATAAATCTGACCGGTTAACTCTTTACCATATGCATACAATATCAAAATTTATTATTTTAGGCCTCACAAAGTAACAAAGTAGATCCTCTGTTTCTCGGGCCATTTTTTGTCAAATTGCATGCATGCGGGCGGTTTTTTATTTTATTTTTTATTTTTGTAATTATTTCTTTGCCATTAAAAAGTTCATGTTCTTGGTTTGTTTTATCATTTTAGGTCCCATAATCTACATAATAGCATGGGTGGTGGTGTATTACGTCTCTTGAGTGCAAGAAGGCTTTGCAATGCTAAAGCATTGCAAAGCCTTCTTGTACTCAAGGGACAATTTTATTAACTTGGGTAAAATATCAGACATAATCCATTTGATTTTGTTTTTTTTTAAGTTAGGGTATGTTATAAAAAGAGAGCATGCGGCAGCCAAAAGGACCATGCGGGAGGGCGTGAGAAACTGATTTTTATTTTTTTTAGGCCTTAAATATTATTTTTAAAAATTTTTTCACAAAATCTCAACAAAATCAGATCAAGTGGCCCCTCATTAGAATGAGCTCACCAAGCTTGTTCTAATGAGGGGGGGGGGGGGGTGGGGGTGGGTGGGGGGCACGATATGGTTTTGTTGAATGTTTTTGAAAAATTATTGCTGAATTCGCATTTTACATGGGTGGATGTCCCACATCTTAGAAAATGGGGGAAAAACACAACCTGGTCTTGTTTTGATGCTGAATCAAGTTGTGTGTGATTTGTTTTCCATCACTATATACGAAAATCGGCATCCAATTTTTTTTTAGATTTTCATTTTTTGCTTCCAAAACATGCTTATGCCCATCATTGGAACGGTGCATTGCGCTCGTTCTAATGAGGGGTCATAAGCTATGTTTTGGAAGCAAAAAATGAAAATTTTTAGTTACACAAGAATTCTTTTTATGAGTGTCATCTGCCACTAGCTTTCAGTGAAGGGTTGAAGACTGTCACAATGTAATATTAAATAGTCTTCCTCATGTCAGTCCGGACTGTAAATATTAAAACATAGGAACAGATTTAAATAAAAACAACACAAATCAGTATGTATTATCAATTTTTTAAAAAGGAAAATTAAACACAAACTTAGCTTTAATATTGAGCATTTTGCACTGTTTTCAGGTGACTGGGCCAACTGGAAACAAGTCTCCTGAGTGTCCCAAACATTGAATCATAAAAAAAAAATATTTTTCTGGAAAAAAATGTGTGTCCCAAATTATAGAGTGTCCCAATATATAGAGTAAATACGGTATGTCAAAAAAATACCCTGATAATCACTGCATGCTTGACACTTGAAGACCTATTTGATAGTGTTCAACTGATGATCGGAATTGGCCACCACAATTGGCAGATTGTGGGCAATCAGATGACAACGGCAACGGCTCCTGGAACATTGATTCAACCAATTGTTGACAAGCATTTTATTATGTTCTGCAGTTGTTCAATTGTTAATGTGAAATGATGTCAATGATACTATTCAATAAAGTTGAGAAACAACCACAATAATTATTCTAAATCTCTCTAGATGCCCCTTTACGGGATATACAAGTCAAATGACATGTAAAACTTACAACTGAGCATACTTGTGGCAATCACCAATTCATATCAGAAAAGTGAAGGGTGCCCTCCATTGAATCAGGTCGCAGTAAAATTACTAGTCGCACACACTTGGACGGTAAACGTGGCTCTGAGAGCCACGTTTACCGCCAAAGTGTGCATGACTGGTAATTTTAATGCAACCCCAGTCAACGAAGTTTGACACTGTGAAAAATGTTCAGTTTAATGGAGTTCTTTCGAGCCTAGACTTGTCTAGTAGTGCACATTATTACAATCAGAATTGGCATCAGAGTCAGCCGATTGTGAGCTCAAATAACCGGTAATCGGTCAGTGACCATTTTTGGTAATCAGTTGAACGCTACTATTTGGCTTCTAGTCATCCAGTATATATAGGCAGAATTGCACAAGCACTTGGTTGGGTGCAAGAATGCCATGACAGGCGAATCTGATGGGGTAGCATGCAGTCACCTGTTCTTGGAAAATGTCTTTTCATATTTTGCAAACAGACAAAGATTACCTGTCCTCAAAATATTTGTTTTTTGTGAACAGGTGACATTTTTATATACTTGTTAATCGCTTAAAAATGTTAGGATATTACCTGTATATATAAATATAAATACACCACAAAGATGAAGACAGTATGACTACAGTGGGAATACTGCAAAATACAGAAATGAGACACGGAGATTGATCAGTGTGTGATTTAGTCACTGACTTTCATTACCTGTCAAAGTAACAGAAGCGAGACACACCTGACATGGCCATTGTTTGCTACAGCCAATTTGATGTGATCACATGTCCACAATTTCGTTAACAAACTGAATCAATAGATCGACTTCATGTTGTTTCATTCAAACATACAACATTTTGTGGTGCCATCTACTACGTGTAAATGACTTAAGTTTAAAATACCAAGAATTAAATATTTAAAATAAAATTTAAGAATTGTTAATAATAATTTGACTGAAAAAGCAAGGTAAATTCTGACAACTTTGATGACGATGTGCCTGTCTGTCAATCAAGCATTAAGTACAGCCAGTAGTACTGCCCACCGGCACAGATGTAAACAAAGCAAACCTGTGTGTTTGTGATGGAAAGTGTCATTTTATCTCCATTTTAAGTGACAAAAGTTGATTATTTATTAGGAGCATGGTATAAATAAAACAAATTGGTACTAGGGCTGATAATCAGATTTATACCATTCGTAGAATAAGGGTTTTAACTACTCAGCAAGCACTGACACGAGGAAGACTATTTAATATTACATTGTGACAGTCTTCATCCCTTTACTGAACGCTAGTGGCAGATGATACTCATAAAAAGAATTCTTGTGTAACTAAACATTTTCATTTTTTGCTTCCAAAACATAGCTTATGACTCCTCATTGGAACGGGTGCAATGCGCTCGTTCCAATGAGGGGCATAAGCTATGTTTTGGAAGCAAAAAAATGAAAATCTGAAAAGGCGATTTTCATATACAGTGATGAAAAACGAATCACACACAACTTGATTCAGCATCAAAACAAGACCAGGTTGTGTTTTTTCCCCATTTTCTAAGATGTGGAACATCTGTGAAAATACTTATTTTTAGCTGTCCCAATACATAGAGTACATACGGTAGGTACTAGGGCCGGTAATCAGATTTAAATTAATTGTAGAATAAGGGTTTTAACCACTTGGCAAGCCAAGTGGTTAAAACCTGTATCCTACTCGTGGTTTAAATCTGATTACCGGCCCTAGTACCTATTTATTCTATATATATTCTGACTTCAGTGTACAGGTTAACACTTTAACCAATGCACACAATATCAAAATACATTTTATTGTACGCTAACCTGTGAATTATCAAAAATTATCGAAAAGATATTTCTCGATATCCAGCGATCAGCTGATCTTTGTTATTGCTTTGAAACTAGGGCCGTCACGATTTTTCATTTTAGGAATCGATTAATCGTCGAAAATAATCGATTAATCATACCTAGATGACCCCCACCCCCTCTCTTTTAAGTCGATAGAAATGAAGTTCAAGTCAGCTGACCTACCTCAAGTAAACAACGAAGATGATCAACTTTTAGGAACATTCAAAGCTTTGATGTTCTGAACTTTTGAACCGTCAGTGTAATAATCAAGACCGGTCGGCAGTTGTGAAGTTCACAACTGCCGACCGGTCTTGATTATTACACTGACGGTTCAAAAATTCAGAACATCAAAGCTTTGATGAATGTACATGGAAGACAAATGCTTCCAACGGCTTCTTGGGGTTTAACATCGATGTTCTTAACTCTTTACCTTTAGAAACAATAGTTTTTTCATCAAATTTTCTTTTAATTATTAAACATCTAAAATGGGATACAATTTACCGATTATTCGACAACAAAAAATACTAATCGATTTTGCCGTGACCGATCAACAATCGATTAATCGTGACAGCCCTATTTGAAACATATTCATTTGGGTCAAATTGGGCTGAATACTGTGCATTAAAATGTCACATAGCATATAATAAAAAGAAAATCTACACTATTTTAGTCAGTATCGGGAATTTGCTCATGAGTGTGAACCTGAAAGTTTTATTTTTCACAAGCGTTTGCACGAGTGAAAAATAATATTTTCAGATCCACATAATGAATTTTTTCAGTAGCTTCTCAAATGATGTTACGCTTCGGCGCATAACGTCACCTTGAATGAACGATCCGCTGATCTTTGTTATTGTTTTGAAATGTACGTGTTTGCAGTGAATTTGGGCTGAATATTGTGCAGTAAAATGTCACATAGCATATAATAAAAAGAAACTCTACACTATTTTAATGAATATCGGGAATTATCTCATGAGTGTAGACCTGAAAGTTTTATTTTAATTATTTTTCTTCTCAAATTTTTCAAAGAATTTCAACGAAACCATATCATATACCCCTCATTGGAATGAGCCTATTAAGATCGTTTCAATGAGGGGGTCTCTTGATATGGTTTTGTTGTAGTTTTTGAAACAATATTTTTTTTCAACCGATTAATTTATAAATTATGTGGTAGTTTGAGTGTGATTCATTAACCCTTTACCTAACATGAAAAGCAGACGACACTTGCAAAAAAATTTCTTGAATAACTAATTTTTTTAAATTTTTGTCTCAAAAACATAGGTTATGACCCCTCGTTGGAACGAGCTCGACGAGCTCGTTCCAACGAGGGGTCATAACCTATGTTTTTGAGACAAAAAATGAAAATATATTGAAAATTAATTGGCGATTTTTGAGAATAGCGCTGGCCGGTTTTGGCCGTTACATTAGGTAAAGGGTTAAGTAAAGGGTTAATGATTTTTAACAGATTATACTTACATCTTCAACTTGTATAGGTGGCAGCTTGAGTTTCCTTTCTCTGAAGTCTTTAATCACATTTTCAATAGTCTGAAAGTTAAAAAAAACAAACTTGTCACTGCCATAGTTTGTTTCATCACACCACACAATCTCATTGAGCACGTTCCAATGAGGGGTCATAAGCTAAGTTTTTGAGGCAAAATGAAAATTTTTAATGATTTAGGAATATTTTTGCAAGTGTCATCTTCTATTCAGGTTGGATAAAGGGTTATTATGGTGATGTGTGCGACTCACTGTTTGAAAGGGACAGGGAGTATTTATATGGACCTTTAAGTGTGAAATCCAATGCTCTACTGATCTGAGAATCAAAGAATAAGGCTTTTGATTGGAGACAAATTAAGCATGATAAATGCAAAAAACATCACAGCACTCCTACAATTATTCAATGAAATCATTAGGTTGGAAAAAAATCATTCCAAAAAGATTAGACAAACTATTAAAGTTTTTTGATTTGACGTTTGTAACTGAAATCTGAAGCATATAGCTAACGACAAACTACATCCTATGGCTTTGCAGTTGTTTCTAAGCAAGTCTTGGCTGCCAAAATAGGCAGCCAAGCCTTGCCTAGAAATGATTGTCAATGCACTTAGAATGTAACTTGCAAATTTCCCCAAAGACAGCACGGTGGGGCACTTGTTCTGCAACAGAAATTAGGCCCTTGCAGATTAAAATGAAATGAGTTCATTTGTATATATTCTGTGGGTTAAACGACTGGAAAGCCTCTAAATCGATGTTCATTATATGCAAGAAAAAATAAAAAGTTACAAATAAAACCCTCTCCCTGCCTGATTTGAAACAAACATTGCCTGAGAAACAATTGATTTATTTTGTGTGGACTCAAAATCCTACAGTTAAAACTAGAAGTCCTGTCATGAAATGCACACAAATAGCACGTTGATATGCGCGATAATGTACGCGTTATGGCCATAGTAAAGCTATCAAATTCTGTACATATGGCCTGCGCACAAGCAATGTTTCAGCCGGTAACCCGGAGGTCCATTGGCAGAAACGTTGCATGTGTTTGCTATGAGTAACCAGGAGAACCTGCCGTGCTCTGGATGCCATTCGATATGGCAATTGCGCACAATTCCAACACGCAATTAAGCCTAGATAAGCACACTATTCGTGACAGGACTTCTAGTTTTAACTGTACTTTTACTGATTACTTTGTGAGTGGAAAAAGCCTGATCGTTCAGGCCTCAGAGACACACAAGTCTGTGACTTTCCAATGGTTTTCCAGGATATTTTTCCATAATGTTGAACTGACTCGTAGATTGACACACACAGGATCTTTAGTGGATAGATCGGAAAACGGGTCAGAAAGTGATGAGCGTGTCAATGCGAGTGATGCTAAAAACTGGTCAACTGGCAACATATATCTTCCATGAATTCAAAATAGACATGGGGAATTAATCATTGTCATTTACTGATAATAACGATCTTTAGAACGGTTTCTTGGAGGCTTCCTTATACACTGTTTCCAAAAATCAAAAGTCAGGGATGGAAGTTATGATGAAAAATGTACTAGCCTTCAACACAGATTTATTTACTTGTATTTAAGGTCACATATTTCGGCACAATGGCTAACCATGACTGTGGCTTTAACACAGATTCTTGGAAAACTCTCAGCAAGCTTTCCAAGAATCAGTGCCATAATCTGTTATGAGATTTTTCGATGAATCAAAGACAGTTTATCATGATTTTCAATAATCACAATAAAAACTTTCAGGTATTTTATGTATTTACCCGGGAACAATAAAAAATAAACTCACCTATTAACTTTTCAGATTTCAGTTTCAGGGTCCCCCTCCTATTAAATAAGTCCAATCCCTGACTTTGTAATGACAACACTGATGTCCAACAATGAAAAAGCACCCCTGCGGCCTCACAAGTAGATCTTCTGTTTCTCAGGTCATTTTTTGTCAAATTGCATGGGGCGGGTATTTTTTTTATTTTATTTTTGTAATCAATTCTTTGCCATCAAAAGTTCATGTTCTTGGTTTGTTTTATGTTTTAGGCCTCATAATCTACAAAATAGCATGAGTGGTGGTGTATTTCGTCCCATGAGTGCAAGAAAGCTTTGAAATACTAAAGAATTGCAACGCCTTTTTGAACTCAAGGAACAAATTTATCAATTTTATTAACTTCGGTAAATTATCAGACATAAAACATTTAATTTTTATTTTTTTAAGTTTGCATTGTTATAAAAAGAGAGTATACACATTCAAAAAGGACCATGCAGGAGGGGCTGAAAAACATTTTTAACGTTTTTAGGCCTAATAATCATTATAATTACTAACCTCTTTCCAAGGAAGGTCATCTGCATTGCTGCTATTCCTGAAAAAAATACAGAAAACAAAAAAAATTAATAAAATTAAACCAAAGTAAAAAAATTTCACTATTTAGTTATGATAAAGCATAAAAATAAAATACAATGAACAGCACATATATTCCATAATTGCTTTCGTGATGATTGTGAAACTTTGTCTATTTTAGGTTTGTGTCAGTTTGGGTTATAAAATACTGTGAACTGGATGAGTGCCAAAAGCCCATATTTGGGCTTCAACAAAAGGTTCTGGTGCCTCAATAATTACACAGATTTTTCAAGATCTTCACTGGCTGCCTCCCAGGGAAAGGACTGAATTTAAAATCCTCACATTAACTTATAAATGCCTAAATGGCAAGGACCCATCATATCTGACCAATTTGGTTTCATGTTACGAGACGAGAGAAGTCAAAAGTTCAAAAGCGTTAAACAATCTAGTTCGTGTACTGGTTACTCCATTCTTTTGAAACCAGTTCGCAGGTGAACTAAAAACATCCTGGAGCATTCTTTCAGCAATCTCCTCTCAAAACACATTTGTTTCAATGAATATACAACTTCCATTGAAGGGATCTGATTTGTCATCGGTAATGTGGAGTGTACATATATTTTTCATTTTTTTCCCTTTTAACCCTTTACCTAACGAATCGCCCGCATCTGCCCGCGTAATATGCAAATTGAGCAGTTGAAAAAATTAAATTTTTCAAAATATTTCAACAAAACC
Source organism: Pictodentalium vernedei (assembly GCA_031216915.1). NCBI lineage: Eukaryota > Metazoa > Mollusca > Scaphopoda > Dentaliida > Dentaliidae > Pictodentalium > Pictodentalium vernedei. The sequence continues at coordinate 31,172,751 of CM062296.1, forward strand.
ATATCATGTGACCCCTCATTGGAACGAGCTCTTTGAGCTCGCGTTCCAATGAGGGGTCACATGATATGGTTTTGTTGAAAAAATTTCAACAAAACCATATCATGTGACCCCTCATTGGAACGAGCTCTTTGAGCGCGTTCCAATGAGGGGGTCACATGATATGGTTTTGTTGAAATTTTTTGACAAATTTAAAAAAATTATATTTAGAATAATAAATTTTGATATCGTCTGCGTTGGGTAAAGGGTTAACTATTGTGAAATCTAAGAGCTCTACCAAGAATTTTAGGGTATGGTGGGGAGTCTGATAATTTCTCACCACTACTCAGTGGGTCTCTGTGGATAAGCTGGCTTCCTTCAGTCATACAACTGTCTGACATGAGGTGGCCTTGGCTATCAAAAGTGTCAATAACCCACAATAAAAAAAGAAAGAAAGGATTTTTGGCTTTGTATTATATTTATTATACGCTAGCCTGTGAATTAACAAAAATCATCTAAGAGATATTTCTTGATATATATCGACTCAATAGATATCGAGAAATATTCCTTAGCAGCTTCCTAAATGGCATCACACTATGCTGCATTACGTCACCTTGAAGGAACGATTTGTTATTGTTTTAAAATGTACGCATTTCTCATCGAATTGGGCTGAATAATGTGCAATAAAATGTCTGGTAGCATATAATAAAAAAGAAAATATCCATTTTAGTCAGTATCTGGAATTATCTCATGAGTGTGGACCAGAAAGTTTCATTTTTCATGAGTGCTTAGTGGTTGCACAAGTGAAAAATAATATTTTCAGGTCCACACGATGAATTTTTTCAGTAGTTTCCTAAATGACACTACGCTTCGGTGCATGACGTCGCCTTGAACGTTGCATTGAGGGAACGATCAGCAGAAAATCTACGCTGTTTTAGTGAGGACCCGACACGAGATAATTCCTGATATTCTTGAAAACAGCATAGATATCCTCTATTTATTTATTACTATTTATTAACCTTTACCCAACGCAGACGATATCAAAATTTATTATTTTAGGCCTAAAAAAATAAAAAAATCTGTTTCTCAGGCCCTCCCGCATGGTCCTTTTGCATGCCGCATGCTCTCTTTTTATAACCAATTTAAACTTAAAAAAAATAAAAATTAAATGTTTATGTCTGATATTTTACCCAAGTTGAAAAAATTGATGAATTTGTCTCTTGAGTGCAAGAAGGCTTTGCAATGCTTTAGCACTGCAAAGCCTTCTTGCACTCAAGGGATGAAATACACCACCACCCATGCTATTCTGTAGATTATGAGGCCTAAAACTTGAACCAAGAACATGAACTTTTGATGGCAAAGAAGTAATTACTGAAATAAAAAATAAAATAAAAAATCGCTCGCCCGCATGCAATTTTACAAATAATGGCCTGAGAAACAGAAGATCTACTTTGTGTGGCCTTAAATATAATTTTTTCAAAAAATTTCAACGAAATGATGAGCTCGTTCCAATGAGGGATCACATGATATGGTTTTGTTGAAATTTTTTGAAAAATAATATTTTTTCAACTGCTGAATTTGCATATTACGCGGGCGGATGCGGGCGATTCGTTGGGTAAAGGGTTAAAAGGCTTCATATTCTGTGCATGTGCATCATATTATTTCAGAAATGAATTTTTTTTATGTTCATATGAATTTGAGTTGTTACAATTTATTGGAGAGTGCCTACAGGTAGTCTCCAATAAATTGTAACAAGTCAAGCCCATATGAACCAATTCTAACAACCAAAATTAATCCAGTACTGTACCAGTTAAAAGACACCCTGACTTAGAAATATTCCTCTCAGCCTTACACATCAATATGCCACATAACACCCTTCAGTCAAGTAAATAATATTTAAACAAGATCAATACCGGGTCTGGACCTGCGTCGCTGCATGCAATTGAATCAGCAGACAGGAAGTGGTTGCACGGCAGATCTGAAAATTGCATACACGATACAACTGATCATTATCAGGCTCCAGATGAAATATAAAATCAATGCCTTGCATAGAAGCCGAGACAAGTCTGACAAAAAATTTCAATGGTCAGTGGGTACAGTAAAATTTCAAAGTATCGGCAAACAGGAAGTGGCTGGATGGCAGATCTGAAAATTGCTTACACGATACAACTCATCATTATGAAGCAGCAGACCAAATATAAAATCATTCCCTTTCATAGAAGCCAAGAAAACCTTGACGGAAAAAGTATTTCAGACGGACGGAGTCGAGCGGTTACTAGACCTGCTCTGCTGCTGGCGACGCAGGTAAAAATTAGCTGCAGTATTCTGGGTCATTCAGATAAACAAAGGCTCTGAATCAATTGAACCTTTGCATCAAAATGGCCTAATTCATTCAGCAATTTATTAATTTATTTATTGGTGTTTAAGGTCACATATTTATGCACAATGGCTAATCGTGACCGTGACAGTTTTACGGGTGGAGGAAGCCGGAGTACCCGGAGAGAACCACCGAGCAACGACGAGCAGCTGTCAGCTCTCCAACATCGTAACTCTGAACTCTGCACCGCAGCACAGGCAGGGTTAGATTGGTTGAAGACATGCGCACCATCGACGTGCAGTACGCCTCAGTACACAGCGTCATCGTGCCCCCATGTAGGCAATCGGTGTGAAGTGTCTTGCCCAAGGACACAACGTGGTTGCCGCAGGTGGGATTCGAACCGAGGACCTCTTGGCTTGCAGCCTGCACCTCTACCAACTGAGCCACCGTGCCCCCTTAAGGACACTTTCAGCACCTATGGTGTACCATGACCACAACAAAAATAGGCCGATTAGATCGTCAGATGTGTACCCATATGCGCAACTAGTAGAAAGCTGTATGACGGAGGGCCACCTTGGATGCCGACATTATGTACACCATACATGGTATGGGTACATATAGAAATGGATTGGAGGAGTGTCTAATTTGATGGATAAAGGGTTAATATCTCCAGATCAAATAACTGGATTTACATAAAAAACTATACAGCACAGCACATCAGTAACCTGAATACATATATAAAGTAACCTGATAATCAGATTAATATTTTTTGAGTTATCGCATGCCGAAGAAATGGATTGGAGGAGTTCTCAATTTGAAGGATAAAGGGTTAATATCACAGGATCAAATTATCAGATTTACATCAAAAACTATACAGCTCGGCACATCAGTAACCTGAACACATATATGAAGTAATATGACAATCGGATTGATATTTTTTGAGTTATCTCATGCCAAAGGGATTGGAGGAATTTTCAATTTGAAGGATAAAGGGTTAATATCACAAGATCAAATTATCAGATTTACATCAAAAAGTATACAGCTCAGCACATCAGTAACCTGAACACATATATGAAGTAACATGACAATCGGATTGATATTTTTTGAGTTATCTCATGCCAAAGGGATTGGAGGAATTTTCAATTTGAAGGATAAAGGGTTAATATCTCAGGATCAAATTATTAGATTTACACCAAAAACTATACAGCTCGGCACATCAGTAACCTGAATACAAATATAAAGTAACTTGACAATCCAAGCAATATTTTTCAAGTTATTGAGTGCCAAAGGGATTGGAGGAATTTACAATTTGAAGGATAAAGGGTTAATATCTCAGGATCAAAATAACAGATTTACACCAAACAAAATCTATACAGCTCGGAACATCAGTAACCTGAAGATATATATAAAGTAACATGACAATTGGATTGATGTTTTTTGAGTTATCTCATGCCAAACGGATTGGAAGAATTCTGAATTTGAAGGATAAAGAGTTAATATCTCAGGATTAAATTATCAGATTTACACCAAAAATTATACAGCTCGGCACATCAGTAACCTGAACACAAATATAAAGTAACTTGACAATCCAAGCTATATTTTTCAAGTTATCGAATGCCAAAGAAATGGATACGGATGTCAGACGGATGGACGGGCAGAGGATGGACGAACACCAGAGGGCCACCCCGGATGCCAGCATTATGTGTACCATTCATAGTATGAGTACACATAAAAATACAGCGTCAAGTGCCCACTTTAAACGGCTTCCACCCCAGGAATCGGTTACAAGTCCTATTTGACCAATAAAAAAGAACTGATTATCTTAATGAACAAAGACAGCCTCTCTTCCTTGGAGTCGCATGAAATCCAGCTGTTTAACCAACAAAGGCCTCAGTGGGTTTACCTAATTGTCAACAGAGAACAACCATCCAGAAATGTAGCTTATCAGTGGTTTCTAGTTATGCCTTCTTTGTCAACAAATAAAGCTAAGGTTTGTCTAGAAATCACTAAAACAGTAATTTGATATTAAGGACGTGGTTAATTAATTTTTGGTTTAGCATTATTTGCCTCATTTTGTTTTTGCCCGAAATAATAATGCATTTTCTTTATTATTGACTCTGCAAATGGGTCATTTCCTTAAAGGGCCAGGAGAATACACTATTTCATGTTCCTTCCTCGTCTATTGCCCATTGGCACTCTCCCATAAATTGTAACGAGGCAAAGACATGTGAACAAATTATCATTACCCAAAATAATTTAGCACTCTACCAGTTGAGTGTCTTGTCCAAGGACACAATGCAGTTATACTTGGTCAGGACTGAACTGTGGATCTCTTGGTTTGAAGTACTGTACTCTTACCATTGAACCACTGCACTTCCATTCCCTGTATTTAACCCTTTTCCCAAAGTGATGGACAAAATCGACCAGAGCTATTCACAAAACTCACCATTCAATTTTCATTATTTTTTCATCACAAAAACACAGCTTATGACCCCTCATCAAACTTATTCCAATGAGGGTTCATAAGCTATGTTTTTGACGCAAACAAAGATGGAAAAAAATTAGTTATCCAAGAATTCCGTTTTCAAGTATTGTTTGCTTTTCGTGTTGGGTAAAAAGGTTAATAACAAAATCACCATTCCATTTGCATTATTTTAATAATTTTTTTCTCTCAAAAACATAGCATATGACACCTCATTGAAACGAGCTCATTGAGCTCGTTCCAATGAGGTGTCATAAGCTATGCTTTTGTCGCAAATGAAAGTTTCAATGACACTGTAGCTCAACTTGACAAACTTGGACTTGGTAAGTTATAAATGAAATGGCAAAATTGAAGATCATTGGTACCAGTGTTATTTGATGAAATTTCAACATAACAGCATTGTGTGTGCACAACGTCAGAGTAATCCATGCATTTTTAAATGTAAACTGTAAGACTGGCTAAAGGAAGAATGTTGATACACAAATGCAGTATGTTCAGAGGTTATTGTAAATGGCAACTTTTTTCACAGAAATGAATGCTAATCAATAGCTCTTATCTAGAGTTCTTGACTAATGAGCACACAAAGTTAAAAAACAATACTATGATAAATGTGGCCTGAAGGCCATGTCAAAGAATGTTGATGCACAAATGCAATAAATTCAAAGATTGTTGCTAACAGCAACAGTTTTTGATGGAAATGAAAAGAAAATCTATAGCTCCTATCTTTGTCACCCTGCATAAGCATACAAAGTTTCAAAACAACCTGATAATGAATGTACCCTCTGAGGCATGCCAAAGGAAGATGTTAATGCACAAATGCACTAAGTAGAAGGTCATTGCTTTGTGGCAATGGTTTTGTTTTGGGGGGGGGGGGGGGTATGGAAATTCATAAATATACCCCACAGAGTGCAAAAGGGATAAGTTGATGCACAAATGCAGTAAGTTCAAAGGCTGGTGATAATGACAATAACTTTTTATGGAAATTAAAAAAAACCTCACATCTAGAGGTCAACCCAAACACACATACCAAGTTTCAAAGTGATCCGGTCATAAATGTGCCCTGAAGGGTGTGTTAAAGGGAAATATTGATGTCTGACTAAACTAAAATCAAAGGTCAGCGGCAACATTTTTTGACAGAAATGGAAGAAAATCGACAGCTCCCATATAGATGTCACCCCACACAAGCACACCAAGTTTGCAAGCGATCCAATCTTGCATGTGCCCTGCAGGGTGTGTCAAATGGAAATATTGATGCTTAACTGCACTAAGTTTTTACTAAGTTCATCGAAGGTCATAGCCAGTGGCAACATTTTTTGACGGATATCGAAGAAAATCAATAGCTCCCATCTAGAGGTAACCCCAAACAAGCATACAAAGTTTCAAACCGATCTAATCATAAATGTGCCCTGTAGGGCATGCCAAACGAATATATTGATGCCTGACTAAACTTAGTTCAAAGATCGTTGCCAGTGGCAACATTTTTTGATGGACAGAATTGGAAGAAAATCGATAGCTCCAATCTAGAGGTCACCCCAAACAAGCATGCCAGGTTTCAAAGCAATCCGAACATAAATGTGCCCTGTAGGGTGTGCCAAAAGGAAGTATTGAGGTCTGACTAAACTAAGTTCTAAGAATGTTGGCCGTGGCAATATTTTTCGACGGAAATGGAAGAAAATTGATAGCTCCCGGTCTAGAGGTCTCCCCAAACAAGCATACCAGGTTTCAAAGTAATCTGATCATAAATGTGCCCTGTAGGGTGTGCCTAAAGAAAATATTGAGGTCTGACTAAACTAAGTTCTAAGAAAGTTGGCCGCGGCAACATTTTTTGATGGAAATGGAAAAAAATCAATAGCTCCCATCTAGAGGTCACCCCAAACAAGCATACCAGGTATCAAAGCAATCCAATCATAAATGTGCCCTGTTAGGTGTGCCAAAGGTAAATATTGTGGTCTGACTAAACTAAGTTCTAAGAACATTGGCCGCGGCAACTTTTTTTGACAGAAATTGAAGAAAATCGATAGCTCCCATTTAGAGGTCACCCTAAACAAGCATGCCAGGTTTCAAAGCAATCCGATTATAAATGTGCCCTGTAGGGTGTGCCAAAGGAAAATACTGAGGTCTGACTAAACTAAGTTCCAAGAACGTTGGCCGTGGCAACATTTTTTGACGGAAATAGAAGAAAATCGATAGCTCCCATCTAGAGGTCACCCCAAATAAGCATGCCAGGTTTCAAAGCAATCCGATCATAAATGTGACCTGTAGGGTGTGCCAAAGGGAAATACTGAGGTCTTCTGACTAAACTAAGTTCTAAGAACGTTGACCGCGGCAACATTTTTTGACAGAAATGGACAAAAAAATCGACAGCTCCCATCTAGAGGTCACCCCAAACAAGCATACCAAGTTTCAAAGCAATCCAATCATAAATGTGCCCTGTAGGGTGTGCCAAAGGGAAATATTGTGGTCTGACTAAACTAAGTTCTAAGAACGTTGGTTGCGGCAACATTTTTTGACGGAAATTGAAGAAAATCGATAGCTCCCATCTAGAGGTGAGCCTAAACAAACATGCCAAGTTTTAAAGCAATCCAATCATAAATGTGCCCTGTAGGGTGTGTCAAAGGGAAATATTGAGGTGTGACTAAACTAAGTTCTAAGAACATTGGCCGCGGCAACATTTTTTGATGGAAATTGAAGAAAATCGATAGCTCCCATCTGGAGATCACCCCAAACAAGCATGCCAAGTTTCAAAGCAATCCAATCATAAATGTGACCTGTGAGGTGTGCCAAAGGAAATTGTGGACATACATACTAATGTACGTATGTACATACGTACGTACAACGAAGTGATGGCAATAGCTCAGCTTGACTTTGTCAAGTTAAGCTAAAAATAAAAAAATTTAGTTATTCAAGAATTTTGTTTGCAAGTGTTGTCTGCTTTGCGTGTTGGGTAAGCGGTTAATAATTCTGCAGATAAATCATTCAGATTTGCATCAGTATGATAATCTCTCTCAAACAAGGACTTTAAATACTTACTCATCACATCACAGAATTCCACAACTTTCTGTTTACCAATGATGTAGAATGAACCGTCTAAATACTTACTCATCATAGAACTCCACAACTTTCTGTTTAACAATCACATAGAATGAACCGTCTAAATACTTACTCATCATAGAACTCCACAACTTTCTGTTTACCAATCACATAGAATGAACCATCTAAATACTTACTCATCAGAGAACTCCACAACTTTCTGTTTACCAGTCATATAGAATGAACCGTCTAAATACTTACTCATCATAGAACTCCACAACTTTCTGTTTACCAACCATCTAAATACTTACTCATCATAGAACTCCACAACTTTCTGTTTACCAATCACATAGAATGAACCGTCTAAATACTTACTCATCATAGAACTCCACAACTTTCTGTTTACCAATCACATAGAATGAACCGTCTAAATACTTACTCATCATAGAACTCCACAACTTTCTGTTTACCAACCATCTAAATACTTACTCATCATAGAACTCCACAACTTTCTGTTTACCAATCACATAGAATGAACCGCGAAAATACTTACTCATCATAGAACTCCACAACTTTCTGTTTACCAATCACATAGAATGAACCGCGAAAATACTAACTCATCAGAGAACTCCACAACTTTCTGTTTACCAATCACATAGAATGAACCGTCTAAATACTTACTCATCAGAGAACTCCACAACTTTCTGTTTACCAATCACATAGAATGAACCGTCTAAATACTTACTCATCAGAGAACTCCACAACTTTCTGTTTACCAATCACATAGAATGAACCGTCTAAATACTTACTCATCATAGAACTCCACAACTTTCTGTTTACCAATCACATAGAATGAACCGTCTAAATACTTACTCATCATAGAACTCCACAACTTTCTGTTTACCAATCACATAGAATGAACCGTCTAAATACTTACTCATCAGAGAACTCCACAACTTTCTGTTTACCAATCACATAGAATGAACCGTCTAAATACTTACTCATCATAGAACTCCACAACTTTCTGTTTACCAACCATCTAAATACTTACTCATCAGAGAACTCCACAACTTTCTGTTTACCAATCACATAGAATGAACCGTCTAAATACTTACTCATCATAGAACTCCACAACTTTCTGTTTACCAATCACATAGAATGAACCGTCTAAATACTTACTCATCAGAGAACTCCACAACTTTCTGTTTACCAATCACATAGAATGAACCGTCTAAATACTTACTCATCATAGAACTCCACAACTTTCTGTTTACCAACCATCTAAATACTTACTCATCATAGAACTCCACAACTTTCTGTTTACCAATCACATAGAATGAACCGTCTAAATACTTACTCATCATAGAACTCCACAACTTTCTGTTTACCAATCACATAGAATGAACCGTCTAAATACTTACTCATCATAGAACTCCACAACTTTCTGTTTACCAATCACATAGAATGAACCGTCTAAATACTTACTCATCATAGAACTCCACAACTTTCTGTTTACCAATCACATAGAATGAACCGTCTAAATACTTACTCATCAGAGAACTCCACAACTTTCTGTTTACCAATCACATAGAATGAACCGTCTAAATACTTACTCATCAGAGAACTCTACAACTTTCTGTTTACCAATCACATAGAATGAACCGTCTAAATACTTACTCATCATAGAACTCCACAACTTTCTGTTTACCAATCACATAGAATGAACCGTCTAAATACTTACTCATCATAGAACTCCACAACTTTCTGTTTACCAACAATCTAAATACTTACTCATCATAGAACTCCACAACTTTCTGTTTACCAATCACATAGAATGAACCGTCTAAATACTTACTCATCAGAGAACTCCACAACTTTCTGTTTACCAGTCATATAGAATGAACCGTCTAAATACTTACTCATCATAGAACTCCACAACTTTCTGTTTACCAACCATCTAAATACTTACTCATCATAGAACTCCACAACTTTCTGTTTACCAATCACATAGAATGAACCGCGAAAATACTTACTCATCATAGAACTCCACAACTTTCTGTTTACCAATCACATAGAATGAACCATCTAAATTCAGGTTTTGACTCTCTTTCACCTAAAATGAAAAAAAAAAGTTTTTCTTTTTCCAACACAGGGCGTCAAATGTTCCTATCAGACTACAGTACAGCCACTGTGGACTGGTTGTAATCCACATGTGGACAGTGATGTCCACGCATGCATTTACCAGATAATAAAACTCATCATCAGCAAAATTTTAAATAATGAAGCACCAGGTTGTGCCCGATGCTTCATTAATTACCTTTTTGATGATTTTTCCTGTAATTAGTGTTTGGAATCTAATATTATTGCATCTGTGGAAATACTGCTCACCCGTGGGAAAGTGACAGGCCATGGCAGCCACACTGTACAGTTAAAACTAGAACTCCTGTCAAGAATAGTGCGCTTATCTAGGCTTAATTGCGCATTGGAATTGCACGCAATTGCCATATCGAATAGCATCCAAAGCACAGCAGGTTCTCTTGGTTACTCATAGCAAACACATGCAATGTTTCTGCCAATGGACCTGCGGGTTACCCGGAGGTCCATTGGCTGAAACACTGCTTGTGCACAGGCCATATGTACAGAATTTGATAGCTTTACTTGGGCCATAACGCGTACATTAACGCGCATATCATCGTGCTATTTGTGCGCATTTCATGACAGCACTTCTAGTTTTAACTGTATTACCACCTATGCTCTCCATAGAGATAGTCAAAACAGAAAGTGTTCTGGTGTGTTGGATTGCATCGAGTTGAGGACCTTCAACCAAGTAGTTTTGCATGGTTGGAGGTCCGTTGGCTGAAACTTTGCTTGTCATTCTAATACTTTTTCCCAGACCAGGAGTTTTTGTCTGTGTTGCGACACCACCCCAAAGTGATTTAGTACTAATCTACTCTCTGTGCACTGTATATGACAAAATATAATATTTTCTGCACTTCATTCAGAATTGGACCAGGGTTTGTACACTCAAACTTGGCTGAAATTCCAGTATTTTTCCAGTGTCCATTGAGAATTTTCCAGTACCATATTCAAAGTTCCTGACTATACAACTACTTAACCCTTTACCCAACATAATGGAAAAAACCAGCAAGCACTATTCATAAAAGTCGTCAATTAATTTTCATTATTTTTTGTCTCAAAAACATAGGTTATGACCCCCTCTTTGGAACAAGCTCGTCGAGCTCGTTCCAATGAGGGGGTCATAATCTATGTTTTTGAGACAAAAAAATGAAAAAATATAGTTATTCAAGAATTTTGTTTGCAAGAGTCATCTGCTTTTCATGTTAGGTAAAGTGTTAAACTTGTGGTAACAAAGGCATATACCATATTTCATAAGATGCCGAAGTAATTAACAGGTCTTCAAAATTCACTGAAAATTAAGCCACCTGTCCAACCTCTAGTGCCAAGCATTATCTGTGCCAAAGAACTTCAATTTATTATACAGTAGAATCCTCTTAATTGAATATCCATTTTGCCAGTGAAAATTATTCAATTAACAGGAGTATACAATTAACAGGGATTTGGTCAGTTTCCTGTGTTCTGGGAGGAAACTGAGTATTTATTCTATAATATCTTGTTTGACAGAGCTCACCGAGCTCTGTCAAACAAGATATAATAGAATAAATGCCTGTATTGGATGTAGTGAGGCCAAAAATGTTGATAAATAGGGGGAATTTGGTGCATGTCACAGTGATTTTTTCGACATATTACAAAAATTTATATACAATTAACAGTTTACTCTACAACCCATATGCAATTAACAGATCAAATTTGTACTGAAGGTATGGTAAATGGTTTTGTGTTTGAAAATTATATTCAATTAACAGGGATATACAATTAAGAGATATCCCATTAAGTGGGCTCCACTGTATTGGCAAGAGTTTATGCAGGGAGGTAACTTAATGTAGAAGTAGCAAAAATTACAATTCAAGTATATTTCCAGTATTTACCAATCTGAGATCATTTCTCCAGTATTTTTCCAGGACAGGAAAATGCAAAACCATTTTTCCAGTATTTTTCAGTATAGCGGTATGAACCCTAAAATTGCATGTGGGCAAATAGTTTTTTATTTTATTTTTTATTTCTGTAATTATTTCACAGGCATCAAAGGTTCATGTTCTTGGTTTATGTTTTAGGCCTCATAATATACGGAATAGCATGGGTGGTGGTGTATTTCATCCCTTGAGAGCAAGCAAAGCCTTCTTGAACTCAACAGACAAATTTATCAATTTTTTTAACTTGGGTAAAATATCAGACATAAAAACCATTTAATTTTTATTTTTTTTATGTTGAATGTGGACAGTATGCGGAAGAAGAAGAACCCTGTTGGATACCAAAACTGAAGAATCCTGCTTGACAAACTTCTTAGATCTCTCATAGAAGATACATTTGGGCCCATATTATTGGATATCACAACCTTGTTTACTGAATCCAGATCTCAAACACTAATCCATTTATCATACCCTTACAATACCCTTAATACAAATTTTACCTGTAACAATAACCAGTTTTTCCAAAGCCAATATTTTAAATATTAAAATTCCATAACTTTGCATAACATTCAAGTTTTGAGAAAATACTGTAAAACCACTAAATGCTGAGAAAAACATACCTCCATGGAGTCTACATCCAGTCGAGCACGTATTTTGTATGTTCCCAAAAGAGGTTCACTACACAGCAACAACAAATCATTAAACTGCAAAATAAAAAACAAGAAAATCGGTAAAACTGATGGATGATTCCTGACAGCTGACTTAGTTAACAAGCAGATTCATGAAATTGTGGTCCCCTATGGGAAATAATTTGGCACATGTCTTTGAAATACAAGGACTGTAACTCTAGAGAAAAATATGTGGGGAAACTTTTTTTTTTATAACACACACAGAAGCGGCTTGTTATAAGGATCCCTCGTACCATATTTCACTGAAATCTATCGACTCAATGCTGAGATATTGCTGATGGACAGATAGATGGATGTTCTTACACGTTTTTACTTGTGGGGTTTTTCCCATGTTAAACCCTAACCCCACAAGGTTAAAAAATTAACCCCACAGTGCAAAAAATAACCCCAAAAGTGGCCACTGTACTAAACCAACCCCACAACTACCACTGACCCTAAATTGTAAATCCCACAATGTACCTCTGCTAAGCCTGGACAGACAGAATGATGGACAAAGCTGTGACTATATGCTCCCTTGAAAAGCCTAAAAAAACATATTCATACACAAAACACAATAATTTGAAAGACATTTAGGCCACACAAAGTAAATCTTCTGTTTCTCATGCCATTATTTGTAAAATTGCATGCGGGCGAGCAATTTTTTATTTTATTTTTTATTTCTGTAATTTATTTCTTTGCAATCAAAAGTTCATGTTCTTGGTTTATGTTTTAAGCCTCATAATCTCCGGAATAGCATGGGTGGTGGTGTATTTTGTCCCTTGAGAGCAAGAAGGCTTGGTAATGCTAAGGCACTGCAGTCTTCTTGCACTCAAGCGACAAATTTATCAATTTTTTTAATTTGGGTAAAATATCAGACATAAATCATTTAATTTTTATTTTTTTAAGTTTACAATGGTTATAAAAAGAGAGCATGCAGCAGCCGAAAGGACCATGCGGGAGGGCCTGAGAAACAGATTTTTAATTTTTTAGGCCTAAATGACTTAAAATACAGTGTAAATAGACAATAGAATTATTTTTACCTTTTCACAAATCTGAATGGAAAAACTAGTAATTATACTTCATGAAATATAAATTTGTGAAAATTACAAGCCTTAACTCTTAACCTGCTGAGTATTTTAAAGGGGGAGCGGTGGCGTTGCGGAAACCGGTTCTCGTCAGGTCACCAAACTTAAGCAATGTCAAGCCCGGTTAGTCCTCGGATGGGTGACCGTCTGAGCGATCGATTCGGACTCCCGCGTTGTGTCCTTGGGCAAGACACTTAACCCCGATTGTCCACATGGGGGCACGATGACGCCGTGTACTAAGGTGTACTGCACGTCGATGGTGCGCATGTCTTCAACCAATCTAACCCTGCCTGTGCTCCAGTGCGGAGTTATGATGTTGGGGAGCTGGCAGCTGCTCATCGTTGCTCGGTGGTTCTCTCCGGGTACTCCGGCTTCCTCCACCCGTAACACTGTCACGGTCATGATTAGCCACTGAGCATAAGTATGTGACCTTAAAAACACCAATAAATAAATGAGTATTTTAAAAATATTTTTCATCACATCTCATCATGGCTGCTATGAAGCAGCCATGATGAGATTTGATGAAAAATTCATGTAAATTTAACTCAAGAAATCAGTGATCAAATATATAATCCAATATACAAGGGAGAATTTGGATAAAATATCCCCAATTATACTTATTTTGCTGGCAAACTATTCCTTGTCCTCGGCAAGAATACTCGCTAGCAGCATGCAAGGAGATATAAAAGCTGTCAAGGTCAGGAGTTCACTCCCTTCATAGTGACTTTCATTCCTGACTACTATCCATTCTGTTGGAGTGTTGTACCAAAATATGCCACGTCCCTAGATCATTGAAATTAGAATTAAACTTACCTTTATAATTTATTTATTTATTTATTGGTGTTTAAGGTCACATATTTCTGCACAATGGCTAACCATGACTGTGACAGTTTTACGGGTGGAGGAAGCTGGAGTACCCGGAGAGAACCACTGAGCAATGGCTAGCAACTGTCATCTCCCCAACATACCAACTGCACACAAGCAGGGTTAGCATTGGTTGAAGACAGGTGCATCATCGATGTGCAGAATGCCTTAGTACACTGCGTAACCATGCCCCAATGTGGGCAATGGGGGTGAAGTGTCTTGCCCAAGGACACAACGTGGCGGTTGCCACAGGTGGGATTCGAACCAAGGACCTCCCGGCTTGCAGCCTGCATCTCTACCAACTGAGCCACCGCGCCCCCTACCTTTATAATTAAAACTATAACTATAGCTATTGTAACTATAACTCTGACTTTTTGTTGAAGGAAAATTCTTTTCAAAATATTAACTTCTTGTCCTTTCAATAAAGTGTATTTTATTTATTTAATGATAATTATGCTCACATATTTCTGCACAAAGGCAAATCGTAACATGGCATTAAAGTCAAGTTTAGCCAAGCGTTTATACAGTGGAATCCTGTTAATTGAATAGTCAATTTGACAATGAAAATTATTAAATTAACAGGAGTATTCAATTAACAGGGATTGTGTCACTTTCCTGTATTCTAGAGATAAACTTAACATTTATTCTATTATATCTTGTTTGACAGAGCTCCCTGAGCTCTGTCAAACAAGATATAATAGATTAAATGCCTGTATTGAAAGTACTGAGGCCAAATGGGTCTACAAACAAAGGAAAATTGGGGAGAGTCAGGGTAATTTCTTGACAGGTTGCAAGATTTTTTACTCAATTAACAGGAGTTTACTCTATAACCTATATTCAATTAACAGGACAAATTTGTACTGGAGGTATGGTAAATGGTTTTGTGTTAGGAAATTATATTCAATTAACAGGGTTATTCAGTTAAGATATCCAATTAAGTGGGCTCCACTGTACCTATGTTGCCCATTTTAGAAGACTTCCAAAGTGACTGGGTTCTATTTTACTACAGTAAACAAGCACTGCTTCATTTCCCAGGGTTCCCAAACAGAAAAGTGTTAATCAAACATCTATGTCTTAAATTACGGCTATTCAACTGATAGAACAGGATAAAAGGTTAAAATCACTGACTCAACAATTGTTTCACTAAACACCAACAAGATATATTTCATTTTTTGAGAGACAAAAACAAAATATTTAGTATGCAATATTTTCTGAAAAAATTTCACTCACCAAAAATACATATCTGCCTTGTTTTTCACCACTGCGGGCCGAAATCTTTGTAATCTTTCCTTCCTTGATTAACTCCCTTGTTGGACTGACAAGGTCATCCATCATACCTCCTAAACTTTGATGTATTTCTAATAGCTTACGAAATTTTTCCTGGAAACAGACAATGAAACATAAACTATAACATACCCGCATTAACCCTTTGAAACCTGGTGGTATCTTCCATATTAGTTCAATGACAGCAACTGGAAGAGTCCCTGTTCATTATTTAGGGGTAGACCAATTAATATTTTCAAAGTGCAGCATTGGGGCTTGACTGGTCTACCACACTCATGCACTTAGAATCCATTCTATTTAATGAAATTATGACGTAAAAAAAAACGGTAGCTTGGGCTCAAGGGGTTAATTATAGACCAGCCAGTTATTTTATTCTGTACAAGTGTCCAGGACAGACAAATACAATGTAGTTGAAACAAAAACACAACCTAAAATTTTGTTTCATACCAAAATATTTATGAGTTCAAGTTCAGTGACAAGCTTCAGTCATCCGATTTTGAGGCTGTTGCTTTTTGTGCGCCATCGCACCTGCAATTTCTCCTTTTTGCGATTGAACAACAGCATGCCTCAGTTCCACCTTGCAAGTGATTAACTGTTATCTAACTAATCAACTGCATCCAGTGTGTAAAATACAAATTGTGCAGTAGAACATTTTTTAATAAATTCAACAAACCATATCAAGTGACCCTCTTTGGAACGAGCTTGTCGAGCTCATACCAATGAAAGATCACATTTTATGGCTTTTTGAAATTTTTTTTATAAATTGAGGGCAAAATATTAAAATAAGAAATTCAATTTCATTTGTATTCTGCGGAGGGTTAAAATCTGTTTGTAGGGAAATAGGCCAAATAATACAATGTGAACATGAAAATGTGAACAACACATCAATTTGAATTATAAGCCGTAGCATTCCAAGACATCAAACTAATAAAATTTCACTGTCCGAGAATTGGTATGGTTGCTCCATTGAAACTGCATTTCACGTATTAACCCTTTACCCAATGCAGACGATGTCAAAATTTATTATTTTAAATATACATATTTTTAATTTTTCAAAAAATTTCAACAAAAGCATATCATGTGACCCCTCACTGGAACGAGCTCAATGAGCTCGTTCCAATGAGGGATCACATGATATGGTTTTGTTAACAAATTTTGAAAAATTTAATTTTTTCAACTGCTCAATTTGCATATTACACGGGCAGATGCGGGTGATTCGTTAGGTAAAGGGTTAAACCAAACTCAAATAAATTTGTTTATTGCTATGAAAAGCTTATGTGAAAAATCCGGTAATACTTTTTGAATCCCTACTTACTGTGCACCAGTGGAGTGAAGTGTGGAGATGTTCAATGATTCTCTTCTTGAAAACATTTTCCTAATGCCGAGACTCAACAATAGAGAGTTTCACTTTAAATGGTGGTGAAAAGTATACAGAGAGCCTCTCATTTTCAAAATCAAAAAACTGGAATAGCTTAATCATTAAAGGTCTGGAGATTTTTCATACATTTTTGCAACAATGGTTTATATTCTATGACATTGCAGTTGAGTCTTGACTGCCTATAATGGCAGTCAGACTTGTCTTGAAATGACTACCAGTGTATGTAAAAAGTGCCTTGAAAGTTACCCAAAGAAGGCACCTATTCTAAGGTAGTAAAAATTTACCAGCGTCACAAATAGGCCTTTGAGGATTAATGCCAAACTGAGTAACACAGAAATTTGGTACTAATTTTAAGAGTTTCTTTCATTAAAGAAATTGCATGCCTTTATATAACACATGCAGCTGCCGAGATACTTGGTGGGTTGGAAGATCCCCCCCCTTACCCCACCCCCTCCCCCAGGATATACCACCAGTGGGAAACTGCAGACATCAAAAGAAAAGTTGTTTATACATCTAAATTTTCATGTATACAGTGTCGACTCAAATAAACCGTTGAAACAAGAGAAGTAAATTTTCAACCCATTTTCTTCCAAATTATTCCAACTTTGACATTATTTCTTGGGAAGCTCTCCAGGAGAGCTTTCCAAGAAATGATGTCAAAGCTACAAATTATCAACAAAGAAATAAATGTAACAGGAATTTTCTTGTGATTAACCAAGTTCTTAAAAAGTTATTTGTATTCAATTACAGGCAAAAATATTTGGTTTGAATAGATTTGTTCTGGAAAACTGCCAGGAGTATTCAATAAATTGTGAGACACAAATTAATCTGAACATTTTCTGACCACCAACATTAAACTAATACTCAGCAGTTAAAAAAAATCGCGACATCGACGCCGTAGCTGCGACGGGTGGTGCAATCTCAAAAAATTCTAAGTTCATCAAGGGCCATAACTCCAAGAAAAATATTTGGAACAACACATGCATTGAACAGTGGCTAGACATCAATAAGATACACTTACAAGCCAAATATAAAGTCATTTGATCAAGTATTTGAAAAGTTATTGAGTTTTGAAACTCGTTGGTCACAGACAGACCGACCGACAGATCGAACGACCGACTGACGGGCCATAACTCCAAGAAAAATATTTTTAACAACACATGCATTGAACAGTGGCTAGACATCAATAAGATACACTTACATGCCAAATATAAAGTCATTCCATCAAGTATTTAAAAAGTTATTGAGTTTTGAAACTCGTTGGTCACAGACAGACCGACCGACCGACAGACAGATCGACATTGCCACTTACAGAGCTGCTAGTCGCAGCTAAAAAAACATGCAACACATCCTGCCACCCCCTCCCAAATACTATCAGGCAATTATCAGTTGATATTACATTGTTTTTTTTACTGGGATTTAATGACACCCTCAACAGCCAAGGTTACATCATGTCAGACAATTTTATGGGTGGAGTAAGCCATAGTACACAAATCAGACACAAATCTCAAAACTTCAGTGTAGTTCCCGGCCTCCCGGGCAGGAATTAGTTTTGGACCAAAAATCCCAGAAAACAACAGTCGAATATTTATTTCCTGTTGTAACTTATGTAATACATTCCGAATCAAATCACACGCATTTCAAACTCGGGTAAAAACTCACGAAGCAGTAAAATATGGATTTAAGATAAATTCATTTACGAAAAGGGTATTTCATAATATATATTTCAACTGTGTTCATGTTTATTTCTGCTTTTTTCTTCATAATCGGAGATTCGTGATCAATGTATGAGGGTCGAAGTGAAAATCGGTGACTTACTTTCAAAAAAGTGAAAACTTCACCTTCATTTTAATGCAGTTTTTTAGTAAATAACATATATGAAAAGGAATTAAATAATATACATTTTATTTATTCATAGAATACCTTTAATTCTCATCCCTTTTTCTAATCAAAATGTGAACAACACCTTGACCTCAACTATTTAACACAGTTTAAACATAGGTTAAAATCGCTTAGGATGCTGAAAAATTGTGACTGCATATTTATACACAATGGACTTATTTTCTAACACTACATTTATTCTGTTGTGCTGACTACATAACTGTTAACTGTTGGCCGTCTGTACCCAGAAAATTTTGAATGGAATTAAAAAATAAAATAAAAAAATGCTTCAATGATGAAAAGAAAAGTATTGTGCAGGGCACAAACGTCCACACATGCAAGAAGGATTTTGATAACGCCACACAAAGTAGATCTTCTGTTTCTCAGGCCATTATTTGTGAAATTGCATGCGGGCGAGCGTTTTTTTATTTTATTTTTTATTTCAGTAATTTCTTCTTTGCCATCAAAAGTTCATGTTCTTGGTTCAAGTATTAGGCCTCATAATCTACAGAATAGCATGGGTGGTGGTGTATTTATTTGGTGCTAAAGCATTGCAAAGCCTTCTTGCACTTAAGGGACAAATTCATCAATTTTTTTAACTTGGGTAAAATATCAGACAAAAACCATTTAATTTTTATTTTTTTTAAGTTTAAATTGGTTATAAAAAGAGAGCATGTGGCAGCCAAAAAGACTATGCGGGAGGGCCTGAGAAACAGATTTTTTATTTTTTTAGGCCTAAAGATACTTTCCAAGTACTAATCTTCTTGAAGTAAGAGAACATTAGAACATCTTTTCCTGTTAACATTTCCAGACTTGGGAAATTATTAGTTTAGTAGACTTTGATAAAAGTAAACCACAGGTGGTGGTGCTCTGTGGGTGGGGGGGCATGAAGAAGAGGATGGTGGGGAGGGGGGGTAATCAACAATTATTTTATGATTTTTTAACATAGCATAAATGCATCAGCATAACTGACAACTAGATCTGGATATAACCTGGTGTTAATGGTGGTCCATGAGCTGAAAATTTGCAAATTTTTTCGTTTGTTTTGTCCCCGCGCGAATTTTTCCCTGAAAATCCATCCTATTTCCCTGAAAATCACCCTCAGGTTCCCTGAAAAATTATTCTGAAGGTTAACTTATCTGACACAAAGTGAATCAACTGAGCAGCAATGAACAACTGTCACGACTCTCCAACTTACTAATTCTGCACAATCAGAATTAACAGCAGTTGAAAGCAAATTCACTATCGATGTGCAGTACGCCTTAGTACACAGTATGCCCCACATGGACAATTGGGATTGGGATGCAATGCACAAGGACAGAATACAGTTACTGCTAGTCAAGACTGAACGATCAACCTTACAGTTCAAAGTTTAATGCTTTAACCCTAAAGGGCCTGGAGATTTTTATACATTTCTGCTATATGTTAAAAGTCTACCTCCTGTGGATTTGCAGTTGTTTCTAGTCAAGTCTTGGCTGCCTACAGATGCAGCCAAGACGTGCCTAGAAACAACTGACAAGGGACTGTTGTGGCACCTGTTCCTTTGCAATAAAAAGTTATCAAAGTCGGAATTAGACCCTCAAGGGTTAATCGCTGAACCTCATGTGTCCAGACCATATTATATATAGAATAAATAAGTACTAGGGCCGATAATCAGATTTAAACCATGAGTAGGATAACGGTTTTAACCACTTGGCTTGCCAAGTGGTTAAAACCCTTATTCTACAATTGATTTAAATCTGATTGCCGGCTCTAGTACCTACCGTATTTACTCTATGTATTGGGACAGCTAAAAATAAATATTTTCACAGATGTCCCACATCTTAGAAAATGGGGAAAAAACACAAAACCTGGTCTTGTTTTGATGCTGAATCAAGTTGTGTGTGATTCGTTTTCCATCACTGTATATGAAAATCGCCATCCAATTTTTTTTTAGATTTTCATTTTTTTGCTTCCAAAATATAGCTTATGCCCGTCATTGGAACGAGCGCATTGCGCCCGTTCTAATGAGGAGTCACAAGCTATGTTTTGGAAGCAAAAAATGAAAATGTTTAGTTACACAAGAATTCTTTTTATGAGTGTCATTTGCCAGAAGCATTCAGTAAAGGGTTGAAGACTGTCACAATGTAATATTAAATAGTCTTCCTCATGTCAGTCCGGACTGTAAATATTAAAACTTAGGAACAGATTTAAATAAAAACAACACGAATCAGTATGTATTATCAATTTTATATTGTTTAAAAATGAAAATTAAACACAAACTTAGCTTTAATATGAGCATTTTGCACTGTTTTCAGGTGACTGGGCCAACTGGAAACAAGTCTCCTGAGTGTCCCAAACATTGGAGCATAAAAAAAAAAAAATTTTCTGGAAAAAATGTGTGTCCCAAATTATAGAGTGTCCCAATATATAGAGTAAATACGGTATTTGTTTTATTTATACCATGCTCTTAATAAATAATCGACTTAGTCACTTAAAATGGAGAAAAAAACACCACTTTCTGTCACAAACACACAGGTTTGTTTTGTTTGCATCTGCGCCCGTAGGCATTACTACCGGCTGCACGTGAATGCTTGATTGACAGCTAGACACATCGTCAAAGTTGATTGAATTTAATTTGCTTTTCAGTCAAATTATTATTAACAATTC
Source organism: Pictodentalium vernedei (assembly GCA_031216915.1). Classification (NCBI taxonomy): domain Eukaryota; kingdom Metazoa; phylum Mollusca; class Scaphopoda; order Dentaliida; family Dentaliidae; genus Pictodentalium; species Pictodentalium vernedei. The sequence goes on from CM062296.1 coordinate 31,194,414, forward strand.
TTAAATTTTATTTTAAATATTTAATTGTAGGTATTTTAAACTTAATAAGTTATTGCACATAGTAGATAGTACCACAAAATGTTGTATGTTTGAATGAAACATCACAAAGTGTGAATGTATCAAAGTTGGCAAATTTTTGTCATGTCACATCATGGATGAACTTCCTCCTGTGGGTGTAATTTTTTTTTAACACCAGTAGAAGCTTTACACCAGTAGTGTGGTTAAAAGCTAAAATTTAACACACAGGCTTTTCACAGGTAGTAACGGTGCCTTACCATTTCATCAATTCCCATTTCATCAACTGCCTCTAAAATCATATTTTCCCATTTCATCAATTCCCACTTCATCAACAGGTTTTTTTTCCAGGTGAGTTTTATAATTACATATTATACATTTTAAAAATACAATTAGCCAGTTGATGAAAAATCATTATTTTGTGGGTTTATTGTATAACCACTTTCCAGACATTTGTCAGACGGATGTTTGGATAGTGGTTACACAATGACTAGTTACCACAAAGAGAACAGAGTTTCTTATTTATACTTTATTGCATATTAACACCAGATAGGCATGCAGACACAGTTGTAATTTTATCTAACACACTTTAAATATTTTATTCAAAGCAACTGGATTACTACACATAATAAGTGGGGAAAAGTAACATATAACATTTAAATATCTATCAGAATGTAACATTTAAAGCACAATACTCCAGTAACATACTCACTATTACTTCAGAATGCCTGTTGGTTTTCTAAATTAATTTGTCTCTTTTGAGTAACAAATTAGTTTAGAATGCCTAGTGGCATTCTAAACTAATTTGTTACTCAAAAGAAACAAATTACTTGAGAAGAGGCATTCTAAACTAATTTGTTTCTAAATTAATTTGTCTCTTAAAACATATTTCCATTCTGTTGATGAAATGGGAATTGATGAAATGGCAATAGTAACATAGGTGAGCATGATATAAAATGTTATAAACAGATACTTACTATTTTCTTCATTGCTTGATTGGAATGGCTGGCTGCCTCTGTTACTAATACTAAGGCATCTAGGAATATAAAATGAAAAAACATGAATTTTAAACTTTACCTGATGCAAAGGCCCAAACCGTTATATTCACAAAAATAGCCATTCATTTTAGATTATTTCTTCATTTTTTTCTCAAAAACCTAGTTTATGGAATAGAACAAGATCACTAAGCTCAGTTCAATAAATGCTCATAAGCTTTGTTTTTGAAACAAAATGAAAATTTGTTTTGAGATTCAAGAATTTATTTTGCAAGACTAATCCTGTTGGGTAAAGGGTTAATGGTGAGGATAAAACAGTTTCTGTCATACAGCAGTACACATCTTAAACAAGAGTTAGGACTCACAAAGTTAATCTTCTGTTTCTCAGGCCATTTTTTTGTAAAATTGCATGTGGACAGGTGGTTTTATATTTTATTTTTGAAATTATTTTGCCATCAAAAGTTCATGGTCTTGTATTGTTTTATGCTTTAGGCTTCATAATCTACAGAGTAGCATGGGTGGTGGTGTATTTCATTCCTTGAGTGCAAGAAGGCTTTGCAATGCTAAAGCATTGCAAAGCCTTCTTGCACTCAAGGAAAAAAAATATCAATTTTATTAACTTGGGTAAAATATCAGATATAAACCATTTAATTTTTATTTTTTTAAGTTTACATTGGTTATAAAAAGAGAGCATGCGGCAGCCAAAAGGCCCATATGGGAGGGCCTGAGAAAGAGATTATTAACTTTTTAAGGCCTTACAAATCAATGCAGGTACCGGTACTATTATTATCAAATTGGGTAAAAAAAGCAATTTGTTTTTTAAGTGCAAAAAATACAAAGTACATCCCAAATATGAATGTTAATTACCTTGTGAATCTTTGGCATCAGGTGAATCTTCAGGTAGATGTTTTATATAATCTGTAAAAATGAAAACCAAAAAGGAATTAATTAGTTCTCTTTATAAAGCAAATAATGAAAACTATAGATAAAAATCGCGACATCGACGCCGTAGCTGCGACGGGTGGTGCAATCTCACAAAATTCTAAATCCATCAAGGGCTATAACTCCAAGAAAAATATTTGGAACAACACATGCATTGAACAGTGGCTAGACATCAATATGATACACTTACATGCCAAATATAAAGTCATTCCATCAAGTATTTCAAAAGTTATTGAGTTTTTAAACTCGTTGGTCACAGACAGACCGACAGACCGACCAACCGACAGAACTCCAAGAAAAATATTTGGAACAACACATGTATTGAACAGTGGCTAGACATCAATAAGATACACTTACATGCCAAATATAAAGTCATTCCATCAAGTATTCCAAAAGTTATTGAGTTTTGAAACTCGTTGGTCACAGACAGACCGACCGACAGACCAAGAGACAGACCGACATTGCCACTTATAGAGCTGCTAGTCACAGCTAACAAATTACAGGAGATGGCTTATATAAGCTAAGTGCTTTCTGTCGAATCCTCTCCTTTGATATTGTCAGCTATTTCTATATGTCTTGCTGTAATGCATACCTTCTATTATAAATTCTGTACAGTTAATGTAACATTATCAATCTCTTGTATGTATCATATCATGTTCAATTCTGAATAAATATTGTTTAACCCTTTACCTAACATGAAAAGCAGACAACACTTGCAAAAAAAATTCTTGAGTAACTAATTTTTTTCATTTTTTGTCTCAACTAGAGGTACTGTGAGCAAACTCACAAAGTGATACCCCCCGTGCCTGAAATGTATAAGTTAGATTATCTCCCCTTGGAAAAGTCAGAACGGAATTATATTGCTTCATGCACATCTTCATATGGAGTTCTTCCATTGTGTAAAGTTTCATGAAAATTCTTCAAATGGTTTAGGAGGAGTTGCGCTTACAAGGATGGACAGACAGTATAAGTTAGATTATCTCCCCTTGGAAATGTCAGAACGGAATTATGTTGCTTCATGCACATCTTCATATGGAGTTCTTCCATTGTGTAAAGTTTCATGAAAATTCTTCAAACGGTTTAGGAGGAGTTGCGCTTACTAGGATGGACAGACGGTATAAGTTAGATTATCTCCCCTTGGAAATGTCAGAACGGAATTATATTACTTCATGCACATCTTCATATGGAGTTCTTCCATTGTGTAAAGGTTCATGAAAATTCTTCAAACGGTTTAGGAGGAGTTGCGCTTACTAGGATGGGCAGACGGTATAAGTTAGATTATCTCCCCTTGGAAATGTCAGAACGGAATTATATTACTTCATGCACATCTTCATATGGAGTTCTTCCATTGTGTAAAGTTTCATGAAAATTGTTCAACTGGTTTAGGAGGAGTTGCGCTTACAAGGATGGTCAGACGGACAGATTATCTCCCCTTGGAAATGTCAGAAGGGAATTATATTGCTTCATGCACATTCCCATATGGAGTTCTTCCATTGTGTAAAGTTTCATGAAAATTCTTCAAACGGTTTAGGAGGAGTTGCGCTTACGATGGATGGACAGACGGACAGATGGACAGACAGGGTGATTCCTATATACCCCCCCAAACTTTGTTTGCGGGGGGGGGGGGGGGGGGGGGGTATAAAAACATAGGTTATGACCCCTCATTGGAACGAGCTCAACGAGCTCGTTCCAAAGAGGGGTCATAACCTATGTTTTTGAGACAAAAAATGAAAAAATTATGAAAATTAATTAGCGATTTTTGTGAATAGCACTGAGCGGTTTTTGCCGTTATGTTGGGTAAAGCGTTAAACTAAAAAAATTATGAACCATCATAGTTCGGAACAGTCAACTCAGCTAATACAGATCATGGAAATTCAGTTTTCAAATTCCTGCACATGCATAGACAAATTTCTGGGAGGTTTGTTATTGTACATGTAGACTGTAGAGATGGGTGTTTTTCAAATTTCATGTCGGTACCGGTTTCGGTTTCATTCAAAGAGTCAGGTTTTCAGTTTCGGTTTTCATTGTACAAACTTAACATGCATTTGCATATAAGAAGATGTATTTGACATCAGTCAGGGTCACAACGACTCCCTTTCCAGAGCAACACACCTGTGTAATAGCCTATACTGGTACTCTGATTTCCTGAGCACAATGGATATGCATAAATTATCTCAAGAGTTTGAAGTTTGAGAAAAATTACTTTTGCCTGGAGTCCATTGCAAAATTAGCCCCCCCCCTCCCCCCCACCTGTGTTTAGGGTAACTCCACGACACACCCTAAAATATTATGCCGACCATAAAAATTCTATCAAGTAAAAGGTGCTCATATAGGACATTGTAACCCTAAATTTCCATCCAACTTCAACTGTGATTTTGACGCTGGCTTTGGAGTTCAAAATTCAAATCAACTACTTATGTCCCAAGAAAATCTCATATCAAATTTGGTTCAAATCAGCCTCTCAGTTTGGAAAATAGAAAATTTGGGCGTGGCAAAATTCTTGCTCCTCCCATAACGATGGCAAATATAGCACCTAGAACTTCACTTGAACAAATATGAGTCTACACCCCAAAAGGAAGCTGCACATCTAATATCAAGTCTCTGCTACTGCTGGTTCATGAGAAGAAGATTTGTTAAGATTTAGGCTCACTTTTTGGGCGTGGCCCTACCAAGGGGTGGGTCAACTTGATTTGAACAAATTTGAAATGACATGTGATAGGAAACATGCACACCAGATTTGGTTCAATTTGGTTAAGTAGTTTGTGAGAAGAAGTCGATAATGTAAAGTTAACCCTTTACCTAACATGAAAAGCAGACGACACTTGCAAAAAAAATTCTTGAATAACTATTTTTTTTTTATTTTTTGTCTCAAAAACATAGGTTATGACCCCTCGTTGGAACGAGCTCGACGAGCTCGTTCCAACGAGGGGTCATAACCTATGTTTTTGAGACAAAAAATGAAAAAATAAAGAAAATTAATTGGAGATTTTTGAGAATAACGCTGGCCGGTTTTGGCCGTTACGTTGGGTAAAGGGTTAATGCCGGACGCCGGAGAGACATATGACGGATGACAGATGGAAAGTGATTAGTAAAGCTCCCCTTGAGCTTTGCTCAGGTGAGTTAATAAACAACCACCTGCCCACGTGCGATTTTAAACAAAATGGCCTGAGAAACAGAAGATCTGATTCGTGCAGCCTTACATACTAATTGTATGATACAAAGGAATCACATCTTTAATATCAATGTAACACACACACCTTTAAGTAATAATTCATATCTAGGTACTCTTTGTATTGGACCAAGCATATGATGTTGAAGTGTCAGTAAACCGCATTCTTTCAGTTTCTGTAAAAAAAGAAAAGAAAAAGAAATTATATATATTATCTGTAAAAAAAATTATATTAACTCTTTACCCAACATGAGGGAGCATGGTGGCTCAGTAGGTAGAGGTGCAGGCTGCAAGCCGAGAGGTCCTCGGTTCGAATCCCACCTGCGGCAACCGCTTTGTGTCCTTGGGCAAGACACTTCATCTCCAATGTACTAAGGCGTACTGCATGTCGATGGTACGCATGTCTTCAACCAATCTAACCCTGCCTGTGCTGCAGTGCGGAGTTACGATGTTGGGGAGCTGGTAGCTGCTTGGCGTTGCTTGGTGGTTCTCTCAAGGTACTCCGGCTTCCTCCACCCGTAAAACTGTCACGGTCATGACTAGCCATTGTGAATAAATATGTGACCTTCAAAATCAATAAATAAATAATAAATAATATTACCCAACATGAAAACCAGACAACACTTGCAAACACAATTATTTAATAACTAATTTTTTTAATTTTTGGCATCAAAAACATAGCTTATGACCCCTCATTGGAACAAGCTGGATGAGCTCGTTCCAATGAGGGATCATAGGCTACATTTTGGGGGTAAAAAATGAAAATATAATAAACACTGAATGGCAATACAGTAGAACCCGGTTAATTGAATAGCCCCTTTGCCAATAAACATTATTCAATTAACAGGAGTATTCAATTAACAGGAATTGTATCACTTTCCTGTATTCTAGAGATAAACTGAGCATTTAATCTATTATATCTTGTTTGACAGAGCTCATGGAGCTCTGTCAAACAAGATATAATAGATTAAATGCCTGTATTGGATGTACTGAGGCCAAATAGGTAAAAAACAAAGGAAAACTGGAGAGAGTTAGGGTAATTTCTTAACAGGTTGCAAGATTTTTTATTCAATTAACAGGAGTTTACTCTATAACCTATATTCAATTAACAGGTCAAATTTGTACTAGAGGTATGGTAAATGTGTTGGGAAATCATATTCAATTAACAGGGTTATTCGGTTAAGAGATATACAATTAAGTGGGCTCCACTGTATATATATTATCTATAAAGAAAATTATACTAACCCTTTGCCCAACATGAAAAGCAGACAACACTTGCAAACACAATTACGTAATGACTAATTTTTTGCTTCAAAACCATAGCTCATTTCCCCCTCATTGGAACGAGCTGGACCCCAGCTATGTTTTTGGGGTAAAAAATGAAAAAAATAATAAAAATTGAACGGCAATATTTGTGAATCGTGCTGGCCAGTTTTGGCCGTTACGTTGGGTAAAGGGTTAAACAATCAAGGAAATCAGAGAAATATTAAACAAGTCACTGATCTTTTAATTTGTTCCTCCCCATCAAAACACAATCAGTTTCAAATGTCTTCCAGTTACCGTCCTACATCATACCTTGAGTGCCTTTCAAGCAGACGTTGGGTGGCCTGTAGATTGATACAATTTGGATACAGGACAGGATGAATCATGGTTAGGACCTATGGAGAGAGAAACACCACTATTTTGATCTTATCTGACCTTCAACATATCTTGAGTTCTTTTCATTAAGGAGATGTTATGACTGGTCTTTAGATTAGTCAAATTTGTGTTGAAAAGGCAAGCTTCAGGTCACCAGCCTTTGGTGTTGATTACCAGCGTTGTGTGCTTGGGCAATGCACTTATCCCCGATGACGCTGTGTACTGAGGCGTGCTGCGTGTCGATGGTGCACATGTCTTCAACCAATCTAACCCTGCCTGTGCTGCAGTGCAGAGTTACGGTGTTGGGGAGCTGGCAGCTGCATGTCGTTGCTCGGTGGTTCTGTCTGGGTGTTCACGCTTCCTCCACCCGTAAAACTGTCACGGTCATGATTAGCCATTGTGCATAAGTGAATGACCTTAAACACCAATAAATAAATAAATTAATAGTAGAAAAGGCAAGCTTCAGGTCACCATTCTAATTCTGTTTCGACTGTTATGTGCTGTTTGTTTACCCAATTTTCGTGGAAATTTGTGCACAGGCGACCATTGATACAATGTGATGTGTCTTCACTTACAAAGATATAAAGACATTTTTGGGCTCCAGCTATAGATATTCCAATCAATAAGTATATAAATCACCTTAACCCTTTACCCAACGCAGACGATATCAAAATTTATTATTTTAAACATCATTTTTAAAAATTTAAAAACAAATTTCAACAAAACCGTATCATGTGACCCCTCATTGGAACGAGCTCAATGAGCTCGTTCCAATGAGGGGCACATGATACGGTTTTGTTAAAATATTTTGAAAAATTAAATTTTTTCAACTGCTCAATTTGCATATTATGTGGGCAGATGCGGGTGATTCGTTAGGTAAAGGGTTAAAAATATCAAGATATTAACACAGTTAGTAGAGCTACACAGCATGTTCATAAAGTACAGATGTGGTGAATCTTGATTTATAATAATATTGTCATCAAAGATTTGATAAAGTCACGTTTTGATTGAGTAACATTTCTTGCATTTGATTCAAAGAAAATGAAAGTTTGTCCTATTTTTTAGATTCAGTTGTCTAGAATATTTCATTTTCAAATATAAATCCACCAAAGGGAAGTAGATAAATGTTCTTTTCTTAAGTCACTCTGTTTTAACCACAAATTTTCGGCCACTTGGCCTTTATCAAGTGGAATACAATCAACGGTAGCTCACTAAGTGAAATCCATCCTTTTCTTATTAAAACAGTTATACGAATAAAGGAAGACGTCGGACCTGACGTAACATCAATAGAATAAAATAAAAAACAAGGCCTGGGAAACAGGGCTGTGCCTAGAGGAAACCACGTTGAAAAAAATCCTGCGACTACGCCCTGCCCATCTGGACGCATCCTTTTAACATAGTGGGTAGTCGCGGGATTTTTTTCATCGTGGTTTCCTCTAGGCACAGCCCTGTTTCCCAGGCCTGGTTTTTTATTTTATTCTATTGATGTTACGTCAGGTCCGACGTCTTCCTTTATTCGTATAACTGTTTTAATAAGAAAAGGATGGATTTCCCCCTCAATGCAACTAGCTAGGAATTTAAACAATTCAATCTTGTTTGACCAGAGTTCATTAAACTGGTAGAGTGCTGGAAGCCCATATTTGGGCTTTACTCTGAAGTGTCAGTACCAGCTCTTAAAGGCTTCCTATTTTGTGGATGTTGTTCATACCACCTTTGAAGTGAAATTATTTAGTCTGTTAGGATTTGCCTTGTTACAATTTATGGGAGAATGCCTATTGGCACTCTCCTATAAACTGTAACAAGGCAAACATATGTGAATAAATTTTGATGACCAAAAATAATTCTACCAGTTAAACCCTGTCAAACAAAACAAAATTTAGTTAACCCTTTACTTAAGGAATCGGTCGAAGCCACTCGTGTAATTTGCAGAGTAAGCAGTTGAAAAAAAATGATATTTAAAACAAGAGGCCCCAAAGGGCCTGAGGGCGCTCACCTGACATGGTAGCCTAAATATCAACCCAGAGAATTGATTTCAACAAGTTGCATCTGCTCCTCCTAAGAAAAGCTTATACCAAATATCCAAAGATTCTGACCAGTGGATCTAAAACAAAAAGAAGATTTTTAAAGAATATTCCTCATATTGAACTAAGTTATAATTCAGGCTCCCACAGGGAGCCCATATATGAACCCAGGGACTTGGCTTTAACAAACTTGAATCTCACCCCCCCCCCCCTCCCCCCCTGAATTCGAGCTTCTACAGTGGGCCCAAATATGAATCTAGGGAGCCAATTTGAACCAACTTGAATCAGATCCACCCCACAATGTTGCAAACCAAATATCAAAAGATTCTGCCTGCTGGATCTGGAGAAGAAGATTTTTTAAGAAATTTGCCTGAAATGCACTAAGTTCGATTTCGGGCTTCTATAGTGAGCCCAAATATGAATCCAGGGGGCCGATTTGAACAAACTTGAATCAGATCCACCCCTCAATGTTGCATACCAAATATCAAAAGATTCTGCCTGCTGGATCTAGAGAAGAAGATTTTTTAAGAAATTTGCCTGAAATGCACTAAGTTCGAATTCGAGCTTCTATACTGAGCCCAAATATAAACCCACGTGCCGATTTTGAACAAACTTGAATCAGATCCACCCCCACAATGTTGCATGCCAAATATGAAAAGATTCTGCCTGCTCGATCTGGAGAAGAAGATTTTTTAATAAATTTGCCTGAAATGCACTAAGTTTGAATTCAGGCTTCTATAGTGAGCCCAAATATGAATCCAGGGGGCCGATTTGAACAAACCTGAATCAGATCCACCCCTCAATGTTGCATACCAAATATCACAAGATTCTGCCTGCTGGATCTGGAGAAGAAGATTTTTGAAGAAATTTGCCTGAAATGCACTAAGTTCGAATTTGAGCTTCTATAGTGAGCCCAAATATGAATCCAGGGGGCCAATTTGAACAAAGTTGAATCAGATCCACCCCACAATGTCGCATACCAAATATCAAAAGATTCTGCCTGCTGGATCTGGAGAAGAAGATTTTTGAAGAAATTTGCCTCAAATGCACTAAGTTCGAATTCGAACTTCTATACTGAGCCCAAATATAAACCCAGGGGGCCAATTTGAACAAACTTGAATCAGATCCACCCTACAATGTTGCATGCCAAATATGAAAAGATTCTGCCTGCTGGATCTGGAGAAGAAGATTTTTGAAGAAATTTGCCTGAAATGAACTAAGTTCGAATTCGGGCTTCTATAGTGAGCCCAAATATGAATCTAGGGAGCCGACTTGAACAAACTTGAATCAGATCCACCCAACAATGTTGCATACCAAATATGAAAAGATTCTGCCTGCTGGATCTGGAGAAGAAGATTTTTGAAGAAATTTGCCTGAAATGCACTAAGTTCGAATTCGAGCTTCTATATATAGTGAGCCCAAATATGAATTTAGGGAGCCAATTTGAACAAACTTGAATCAGATCCACCCCACAATGTTGCATACCAAATATCAAAAGATTCTGCCTGCTGGATCTGGAGAAGAAGATTTTTTAAGAAATTTGCCTGAAATGCATTAAGTTCGAATTCGGGCTTCTATAGTGAGCCCAAATATGAATCCAGGGAGCCGATTTGAACAAACTTGAATCAGATCCACCCCACAATGTTGCATACCAAATATCAAAAGATTCTGACTGCTGGATCTGGAGAAGAAGATTTTTGAAGAAATTTGCCTGAAATGCATTAAGTTCGAATTCGGGCTTCTATAGTGAGCCCAAATATGAATCCAGGGAGCCGATTTGAACAAACTTGAATCAGATCCACCCCACAATGTTGCATACCAAATATCAAAAGATTCTGACTGCTGGATCTGGAGAAGAAGATTTTTTAATGTTTTTCCCATTGCCTACAGTGTTAAAAAGTGCTGACTCAGCACTTTTTCAAAGTCCTGAAAAAAGTACCTTGTGATCAAACCGATAGGGATTTTTTTTAACCATTCTATTCTACTGGATAAAAGTAAGCTTTATACAAAATAAGAATTCTCTGTGCCATGTAGATTTGGAGATACGGCAGTTTTAAGGTTTTTCCTATTTTTAGCTCCTGAGGTTTCCACGGGGCAATGAGAAAATTTTTTTTTTTGCACCAATCAACTACTTATGACCCATTATCATCTCATATCAAATTTGGTTCAAATCGACCTCACGGTTCAGAAAATAGAAATTTTAGGCGTGGCCAAAATTTTTGCCCCTCCCATAACGAAGGCAAATAATGCCCGACAAACTTCTCTTGAACAAACTTGATTCTACACCAATCAACTACTTATGAACCATTATCATCTCATATCAAATTTGGTTCAAATCGACGTCACGATTCAGAAAATAGAAATTTTAGGCGTGGCCAAAATTTTGGCCCCTCCCATAACGAAGGCAAATAATGCCCGACAAACTTCTCTTGAACAAACTTGATTCTACACCTCAAAAGGAAGCTGCATACCAAATATCAAGTCTCTGCTACTGCTGGTTCATGAGAAGAAGATTTTCAAAGATTTTGGTGCCCCTTGGGAGCGTGGTCCCACCCAGGAGGAGGGGCAACTTCATTTGAACAAATCTGAATTGACATTAGGTAATAAACATTTACCCAACATTTGAAAAATATTGGGCCAGTGGTTTCTTCTGAGAAGTTGGTTTTGTAAAGTTTATGCCGGACGACGGACATCGGACGACGGACGGATGACGGATGGAAAGCGATTAGTAAAGCTCACCTTGAGCTTTGCTCAGGTGAGCTAAAAAGTTCCAGAAAACCATATCATGTGACCACTCATTGGAATGAGCTCATTGCAACTGGGGTGGGGGCTGGGGTTAGTCACATATGGTTTTGTTGAAATTCTTTGAGAAATTTAAAAAAAAAAAAAAACTTAAAATAATAAATTTTGATTCCATATGTAATGGGTAAAGGGTTAAATTCCTAGCTGCATTATGGGAAAAATTTGCAGCTGGTAGTTTTGATATTCTGATATTAGAATGTAGGAGGTTAAGTTTAACCCTTAAATGCCTAATTCTGACTTTCATCAATTGTTACTACAAAAGAACAGGTGTCCTGCATGCAGTCTCTGAGTGAATATGCAATTAGCTTTTCAAATGCCTTAGCAATTGTTTTTATGCATGTCTTGGCTGCCAAAACAGGCAAGCAAAACCTCCTTACAAACACCGAGACTTCCTTACAAACTGCAATGACACAGGATGTGAACTGTCAAAGTGAAGCAAAAATATATAAAAATCTCTAATCATCGAAGTGTTAAAAGTAAATACTACAGTTATAAACAAATTTGATCAAAGCCTTAACACCTGCTCAAAGTGACCTTGTTAATGAGAAATTTGCGAATCACATCGTTCTGCAAACTTAGTATGTTTTCAAAACTCACAAGTTTGCAGGTTACATAAAATTTAAAGACATGTTGAAAAAGTTTCTGCATTAGAGATGGGTGATATACTACAAATACCATTCAATATAGGGATCAAGCCAATACCGCTGTACTGTACCAACGGAATCTCAATATGCTAAAATTTCAGTATTGAAAAATATTCCCAACACAAGTTAAAAAAAAAGAGCAAACAGAAAATTACACACTTTCCAGACTAGAAGAGGCCATAGACTATGTATTTCTAAAGGCACTGGCCTCTGGTCATTTGATTTTTGTTACATTAACTGACAAGTAGCGAGTGCCCTTGTTACTTCCAACAGTTTGAGTTGTGCTTACGCTAGAATGCAGTCTTGGTGGTTGGAAAACTTGTGAGTAGAAACTTATTGTTGAAGGCGTGAGAAACACAAGAAGACAAAAGTGTTAGCAGGTGCGAAAGTCAATTCTGTAAGCAACATGACTTATTCTTTTCACACACCCAACATACAGATATGAGTTCAACAAAGTCATGGTAGGTGCACAAAAACAGAACAACAAGCCTGGATTCAAATCTAGGTGTACCGTTTAAGTCTGTGTTTTCGTCGCCCCTGTGTATAAGTCACACCCCCAACTCACACTTGGAATTTCTCCCTTTTGCCTAAAACCCATGTATAAGTCACACACCCATTTTCAAGTTTATGCAGTCAACAAGAATTAGTTGCAAGTTACGTTTTGCAGGGGCAGTTTAGGATGCAACAGAAGTAGGTCAGTTTTCACGAGTTATCACATGTTGAATGAGATAAAAGAATAAAGGATAATTATATTAAAATATTTAAAGAATACTCGCATTTATTTGTTTTTCGTTGTTTATCACTCCAATGTCTTCATCCCTGTCAAGAAATCCAACACTCATTTGTGACTGAAACTTCATAGTTTCACAATCAGAGCACCATTTGTGCCGTAACCTGCGCAGTTTTTGTGTTTATGTTGGTTTTTCCTAAACGTGAGAACGTTCAGGAAAACCAAAATAAATACAACAACTGCACAGGTTACAGCGCAAATTGTTTTCAGATTGTTGTTCTACATAAGCATTGTTGGTGCTATTGAAACTAACTTTACCTGGTGCCCGTGTGCATAATTTATAACCGGACATTACACATCAGTGAATTTGAGTTCATGGAATAAATAAATACTTCTCTCCAGGTATTGTTGGCAAACATTTAATGTGTTTTTATTTATTTTTTCATTGTTATTTTGATGATTTTGAATTTTTTATGGTTTCATCCATATTGACCCCACAAACCTGTTGATGTAAACACATGGGCCGGTTGAACAACAATGACTAAATAGAATACTTCTTTATTATTATTTATGGATAAACAGAAAACACACATAATATTTCATTGACAATTTATTGTCTGAAGAATTTAAACTGAAATAAAATGAAGAGAAAATAATTTTGGTGAATCTGCACTCAGTCAAAACCACACAATTGTATTGTTGTACAATTGACGAACAGCAGGAACAACGATTGTCCGAAGAAGTCAGAGCCCTGAAAATTCTCTCAAACAAGTCATACCCATGTATAAGATGCATCCCCGATTTTGACATCATTTTTCCAGGTAAAAAAGTGTGACTTATACACAGACATATATGGTACATTTTAGATCAATTTGAATCACTAACAGTTAATATAGAAGCTTTCACATGAGAGTGACCAATCAAGGTATTGGGGTATATTTTATCTCTTAACATGATGAGTATTTTGAAAATATTTTCATCAAATCTAGGCATGGCTGCTATGAAGCAGCCATGCCTAGATTTGATGAAAAATGCATCAAACAAAACACACTAAACTACTTAAAAGTTCTTTCTGTTCAGGTTGAGGAGTTGGAGCATTTTCAATTTCAAAATCAATTCTATTTCCTGACCATCTCTGTTCAGTTGCTTTTGGTCCATCAGAGTCTGAGTAAAGTTCCTGTATAATGTGATATCAGAAGTCAGGTTGGCAATCACCAACAGCATTTGCCACTAAAATGTATATATGGTCTGGAAGGCATATTATGCTTGCCTCTAATGAGTTCAAATGAGAACAAAAACCAGTCAGGTGCATTATATGGAATTACACTACCACAAGCACTCGCAGACTTTTTAGTCAGTTTCAAATTAATACTGCATGAAGCAATTACTCAAAAAATCACTCATCCAAAAGTTGATTCAATTTACAGAGAAAAATTTGGTTAAATGTTTCAAATGTGCTCATACTTTACTTATTTCACAGGGTTCGTACACCCTTGAGAAAAAAAAATTCCAGAACGTTCAAGGACTTTTTTCCAAACATCTTGCAGGACCTTCTGAGCGGTCACATAATGGGCCGGATAATACCAGAAACACCTGATGTACGATTAAGGAGTTTTTTATGAACAAACACTGACTTTATGCACTGTCAATCTACTTAAGTTATTACAACAATTTTTTTTCATAAATACGCAAGATTATTGACACTACATATTTTTCAAGCACTTTCCAGGAATTTACTACTGGAGATACGATTTTCAAGCACTTTTGAGGCCCTGGAATTTTGATTTTTTAATTCAAGCACTTTAAAGCACCTTCAAGGACCCATACGAACCTTATTTCAGTTGCAAGAGATTTCATGTCCTTGGTGGGAATATCGATCAGCAGCATGTACAGAGTTATACAAACCTGAATTTCCTGAACAGTAGATGCAAATTTTGGATTCTTGTCCATTAACTGGTTGATCATATTCATGGATGTATCAAAATTCTTTATATATTCTGTATACATTTTTAGGAATGGTGCATTCTTCTTCATCAGATCTCCAATTCTCTTCTCATCGGCCCTACAAAATGAATGAATCACATTCAGTTACAGTAGAACCTGCCTCGAGAGACCGCCCTTTGGGCCACACAAAAGTGGTCTCTCAAGACAGGTGGTCTCTCATAACAGGTTTCAGGTTTTCTCAAGTCAGTGAATAACCAACCACAAAATTCAGAAATGGAGAAGAATGGATTTTTGTAATTACTCTGTAGTTGTTCTTTTTTAGCAAAGTTTTTGTAACAAATTGAAATGGACTGTTATAAAAATAAATTAGTGTTGAAAATCTTTAATGAAGATTTTCAACACTAATTTATTTTTATAATTTTTATAACAGTCCATTTCAATTTGTTACAAAAAGATTTTCAACACAAATTTATTTTTATTCCTATCTGTCACATTTCAGGTATGTATGAAATTGTTTATTCAGCAATAATCCTAATCTTTTCACAGGGGTCTTATAAAAACATCTCAATCTTTAATGAAACCCCCCCAATTAAGAGCTTTTAATACTTTTAATTATGTTAGTATAACCACAATGGATTTTCCAATCCCAGAACAAGTAAAAAGTTTTTGTCATAGTTTCAGTCTTCAATAGGGCGGTCTCTCAAGACAGGTCTATTATGGCATAAAAATACAAGTTGGTACCAGGTCAAATAGAGTAAAACCAATCGGTGCCTGGTACATGTGGTCTCTCAAGACTGGTCTCTCAAGACAGTGGTCTCTCAAGACAGGTTTTACTGTATCTAATAGAGTGCTAAATTAATTTTGTAACATGGGTATTTTTTCAATGATACCACGCTATCAGCAAGCACAGGCTTAGAATTTGTTCATGTTTTTTTAGAATTTATTGGAGTGCCTAAATATTTATTTATCTCTTGGGTCACATATATGGGCACAATGGCTAATCAGAACAGCAACATGGAGATAAAATCAAGTTTAGTCAACTGTTTATACCCATGTAGCTCATTTTAGAGGACTTCCACCCCAAACACTGGGTCCTGCTTGTTTAACAAAATAAACAAGAACTGCTTCAGGCCTGGCATTTTCAGGGGAGCGAGTTATTCGCTTGCCCGCTGCTCGCCTCAAAAAAAATTAAGGAGGGCGAAAACTAGCCCTCCTGGCCTTAGAAAATAATGATTACCATAACAGCGTATTCCTAAAACCCACATCTTTTAAGATCTCTGCTACATGTATGTTAGTGGTCTCTGTAAGAAGGTCACACTGCCCCTTCCATATCTCCGGGCCTTGGCAAGGCCCAGAGTTGTGGGAGGGGCAGTGCAGCCGTCTCACAGAGACTACCTTGTTAGAAGTGCCAAATAAAATGTACAAAGCCCACATGGCAGAATTCATTAACAGTAAAACTTCATCTTGCAATTTTAGCTTTTGTAAGCTTGAGGAGAGCTGATCGCTCGCCTAGGTCATGCGAGGGGAGCGAGTTTTAGCCCTCCTGTATTTTCAAGAATGCCAGGCCTGCTGCTTTACTTCCGGGCGTTCCCATGGGGAAAAGTGCGGGATAAGGAAAAAAAGAAAAGAAAAATTTAGCAAGAGAAGCACACAAACACTACATTTTATGAGTACATATTATGATCAAAACAGACCAACCAAATGCCTAAATAGGCCTACATATTCACAGACTTTCAATTACATAACATTTTCCAAGGGAGTATTTTCCAACCACTTTCATGAGCTTTGATATTTAATTTATTATTCATCCACTTCTAACCCTTTATCCAACACACACGATATCAAAATTTGTTTTATGATTGTTTTTTTTATTTATAAATTTTTCAAAGAATTTCAACAACACCATATCATATGACCCCCCTCATTGGAATGATCTTGTTCCAATGGGAGGCGGAGGGGGAGGGAGTCCAATAAAATGGTTTTGTTGAAATGTTTTGAAAAACAAATTATTTTTCAACTGCTTAACTTGTAAATTACATGGGTGGATGTGGTCGATTTGTTGGGTAAAGCAGGGTTCCCCCAGGTTAAAATCTTTGAAATTCAAGGCCATTCCAGGTCATTTCTCGGCAATTTTCGTGGATTTTCAAGGCCCCCATTTATAAAATTCAAGGCTTTTCAAGGCCGAGGCTGGCAAAGTACCCTAAATTATCAGATAACGACTAGAAACTTTCTCTTATATTTCCCTTTGTTGGTAATTCTAACACTTGACATCATTTCTTGGAAAACTCTTTCTGAAAGCTATCCAAGCAATGATATCCCTGATTAGAATTAGTGAGCCTGAGAAAGACATTTTCTTGTGTTTATCCTACAACTGCAGTGTAATTACCAGGTGGCACAATAGCTATGTCTCTTGTACATGTACCGCTATTCTAACTGAATACTTGCTGAATGCAAATGAATTGATGTCATCCTTTCTCCCAATGAGTAAACTACATGTTACATGTAAATGACAAATTTCGTAACCCACAATGTCTCCGGAAATGTCATTCGAAAAGCAAAATGTAATTCCGTTGTGGGGAAGTGTACCTTCCAACAAGCTTGGATTAAATGAACTGCATAGTATAACTGGTTACTGTCTGTTCCAGTTGAATGGTATTCAGCTAAATGCAGTAAGTGTCGAAAAGTTTTTAATGTTTCATACATGGGCGAATCATCCTTAAAATCGCATATGTTAACATTTGAGGTGAATAAGACAATAACACTTTCATTTGGAAATCCAAACTCGGAATCCACCGTGATGGCGACTGCCCGCGCCAGGACTTTAAGATGACATTGTGGCAAATTCATCAGACATACATGCTTCGGAAATACTCAAATAGTTCAACTGAACAATCATCCATTTGTAATATTTTCAATATGAATAAATTATCCACACACATACGCTCAGCATTCGAACAGGCAGAATTTACAATAAATCTTCCCATTCGCTTAAATATACACCATTGTGCTCGCCCACATCAATAGCAACCATCCACAATGCTTGATTCAAAGGATTTCAGTGTCACATCACTGCAAAGTTCTATCAATAATGCATGCATTCGCACTGCCGTAAATACTCCAAAGTATGACCGGATTAATAAACCACACAGTTACATTTGCTGTAAATGCCGTAAAATATGTTCGGATTAAATTACGCATCACAAAATTCTCCGATTTTCCATGCTTTTCAAGGCTCCCATTGGAAATTCAAGGCCTTGAATGACCTTTTGACGAATTCCAGGCTTTTCCAGGTTTTCAAGGCCCAGCAGGAACCCTGTAAAGGGTTAAATCTTTTAAAGACTTGCAGAAACCCTGGTTATGGTCTGTTTCAACTTTCCCAATCACTGAATTGGAAATTTGCAACAAATCCATCTTAATTATCAACTAGCAATTGCTTGCAAACTTCTTATTTTTAAGTCACTAGGCTAAGACCTAAAAAAATAAAAAATCTGTTTCTCAGGCCCTCCTGCATGGTCCTTTTGCATGCCGCATGCTCTCTTTTTATAACCAATTTAAACTTAAAAAAAATAAAAATTAAATGTTTATGTCTGATATTTTACCCAAGTTAAAAAATTGATGAATTTGTCCCTTGAGTGCAAGATGGCTTTGCAATGCTTTAGCATTGCAAAGCCTTCTTGCACTCAAGGGATGAAATACACCACCACCCGTGCTATTCTGTAGATTATGAGGCCTAAAACTTGAACCAAGAACATGAACTTTTGATGGCAAAGAAGTAATTACTGAAATAAAAAATAAAATAAAAAATCGCTTGCCCGCATGCAATTTTACAAATAATGGCCTGAGAAACAGAAGATCTACTTTGTGTGGCCTAACATTGAACTAAAATTAACCTCTTGCCCAACGAACACAATATCAAAATTTGTTATTTAATCTTTTCAATAAATTTCAACAAAACAATATCATATGACTCGTCTTTGGAATGAAATCGATGATATGGTTTTGTTGGAATTTGCTTTAAGGCCTAAAAAAAATATAAATCTGTTTCTCAGGCCCTCCCGCATGGTCCTTTTGGCTGCCACATGCTCTCTTTTTATAAACTATCCAAACTTAAAAAAAATCAAAATCGAATGGATTATGTCTGAAATTTTACCCAAGTTAATAAAATTGTCCGTTGAGTGCAAGAAGGCTTTGCAATGCTTTAGCATTGCAAAGCCTTCTTGCACTCAATGGATGTAATACACCACTACCCATGCTATTCTGTAGATTATGGGGCCTAAAACATAAAACAAACCAAGAACATGAACTTTTTAATGGAAAAGAAATAATTACAAAAATAATAAATAAAATAAAAAAACGCCCGCACGCATGCAATTTTACAAAAAATGACCTGAGAAACAGAGGATCTACTTTGTGAGGCCTAATAATATTTTTTTTTCAACTGCACTATTTGTGAATTTTGTGGTTGGATTTGGCCGATGTTAAACATATAAACGCAAGTTTTTAAAAAATTGTATCCAATTGTTGAGCAATGAAAATGACTAACATTGATTCAGAACAGAAGTCAGAAAGATTCCAGGCAAAGCCTTTTTGCATTTTCCGTCATGATGAAAGATGAATGATGGTGAGCATGTGCTTAACTCTTAACCCGCGGAGTAATTTTAAAATATTTTTCATCAAATCTAGTCATGGCTGCTGTGAAGCAGCCATGACTAGTTTTGATGAAAAATTCATGGAAATTTAAAACAAGAAATCATTGGTTAAAACAGGGTTTCCGCTAGACTGGCTGAGGGTCCGTCGACCGGGCCCATTCCCCCTGCCAATCATACTCAGAAAAGCTAGTGGTTAAAATGTTGAGTACAATTACACACGGATCCTTTGTTTCCACGTAATATTGGCATAATTATGTTGTATACTATACCTACTATTACTGGTGACAACCTGATACTTAATAACCCTCAAACGAGAGGGGGAAACAAAGTTCAAATCCTAAAAGTCGCCTATAAAATTTCGGACTCAAATTGTCATGTTTGGTCCGAAATCACTGGCTTTTATTTCGAGTGATAAACGATGTAATTGCACGTGCATGATGTCACACGTCCGCATCATGGTTCTTTTCGAATATCGGGTTGTATAAAAAAAATTGAGGTCAAGCGTCAGTTACTGTCAGGATTTGTGGATTTTGTGTTGTTTTGGGTTTGTATTTTTATGAAACCTCCGACCAGATGTAGTATTGTGTGTCCCATGGGAATTTAGAAAATTGTAGGAGGAAAAAATACATATTTTCCACTTCCATTATGCAGCATTTTAGCGACCAGAATGTCCCCAGAGAGCACCTAAAAATCAAAATTTTCATGGGGGAGAACCCCCCTCTATACGGCATGTGCGGCAGACGCCTTTGGCATCTGAGTTTCACTTTCTTAAAACTGCCGGACCCAGAAATTTTCCCCTAGCGGAAACCCTTGTTAAAACATCTATAGAATTTACAGGAGAAAACTTTTTAACTTTTTAGTTAAATATTCTTAAATCTGGCTTATTGCAATAGCAGTTGATTTCCTGTACTGGGCAGGAATATCGGTCAGCAGCATACAAAGTTAATTCTGCACACCTTATATAATGACCACTGTATTATCAAACATACCATTTCTGTAGTCTTTCTTCTAATTCTGGTAACAGGAAATCATGATGAAAGGTAAAAATGCTATTTATGTTTGAGAATAGCTGACGTATAATTTCAGGTGGAAGAAAATTGTCTTCTTGGTTTTTGGCAATTAAGCGAGATCTAAAAACCTAAAAAATATATAAGAAAATAATGGTGATGAATGAAAACAAATATCTAAGAAGTTTAATCCCCCCATCTACCATTAAGTGAGCAGAGAGTTTATAAAAACACAGCTTTTGCCTCACCACTAAAATAAGTCCATACTTAGTCCGGCAAACCAACCATTCACTCAACCGGTCAAAATTGATTTACCAAAGTGAACACACCCCTCCTCCCAACTCTACCAATAATCAATAGAAAATGACTAAAAAAAAATTAATTATTCACCTTTTACAGAGGAACCCTGTTAATTGAATAACCACTTTGCCAATGGAAATTATTCAATTAACAGGAGTATTCAACTAGAGGTACCGTGAGCAAGCTCACAAAGTGATACCCCCCCCCACACGTGTCAGAACGGAATTATATTACTTCATGCACATCTTCATATGGAGTTCTTCCATTGTGTAAAGTTTCATGAAAATTCTTCAAACGGTTTAGGAGAAGTTGTGCTTATAAGGATGGACAGACGGACAGACATTCTAACAAATTGGTAGTTATGTGGCTATTTTTATGGGACTAGAATAAAATGCATGTCCATTATATTAAAACAAGTGATTTTGGGGAATATTTTTGGGGTGGTAGCAAACCCTGACCCTACCCTTTACTGACCCTAACCCTACTCCCCCCACCCCCAATTCTAAACCCCACCCTAGACTAATGAAAATTCAATATATTCCTAGTCTATTTTAACTAAAATGCATGTCCATCGTATTAAAACAACTTTTTGGGTGAAAAAGTTTTGGGGTGGTAGCAAACCCTAACCCTACCCTTTACTGACCCTAACCCCACCACACCCCAACTCTAAACCCCACTCTAAAATAATGACATTTAACTATGTGACTAGTCACATAAATTGCGGTAGTCACCTTACCCCATTTCTACCAACAAATAGCCACCTAAACCCCCATATGTCTGCCCGGACAGACGGATGGACGGACGGACGGACAGGGTGATTCCTATATACCCCCCCCCCCCCAAACTTTGTTTGCGGGGGGTATAATAACAGAGATTGTCACTTTCCTGTATTCTGGAGATAAACTTACCATTTATTCTATTATATTCATGAGCTCTGTCAAACAAGATATAATAGATTAAATGCTTGTATTGGATGTACTGAGGCCAAATAGGTCTATAAAGAAAGGAAAACTGGGGAGAATCAGGGTAATTTCTTGACATGTTACAAGATTTATTATTCAATCAACAGGAGTTTACTCTATAACCTATATTCAATTAACCCTTTACCCAACGAATCGCCCACATCCGTCCGCGCAACATTAAAATTCAGCAGCTGAAAAAAATATTATTTTTCGAAAGATTTCAATGCAACCATATCATGTGATCCCTCTTTGGAACAAGCTCGTTGAGCTCATTCCAAAGATGGGTCACATGATATGGTTTTGTTGAAATTTTTTGAAAAAATTTAAATGAAAGTGTCAATGACACTGTAGCTCAACTTGTTAAGTCATGTACATGTATAGAATGTGACACAGCAATGACAAACATCAAGGTAATGACCTGATAACAAAAGTACATATAAAGTATTGCAACGGTCTGTACATAAATACTGGCCGTAGTCTGTAATAAATGTATAGGTAAAGTATTGTAAAGGTGGGTGACAGTCAGATGCTAAACTAGAAAAGAAATCTTTGAGTCCCAGAATGGGTCTGAATGAACTCCAAAATATTTGTTCTCATAGCACAGTAATAACAAAGGCACCCCAAAACACACTCGTTCCTGTCCCAAGGGGAAAACAAAGGGACCCAAGAAGTTTCGTGAAGATCAGTTCATAAATATGAGCTGTATAGAAGTTGTGACAAAAAACTGATTGGACCTAATTTCGGTACAGAATGGCCACTGGCAGCCATCTTGAATTTTGGACCACACCCAGAAACACTCGTTCTCGTCCCAAAGTGATGACATAGGTACCCCAAGAAGTTTTGTGAAGACCAGTTCATAAATACAGCCTCTAGCCCGAGCCGTATTGACATGTGCACTTACAGTGTATAAGTAGCACTGCATAAATCAAAGTTCATCTAATTTGCACAATTTCTGCACGAGAAAAAAACCTGTACTATATGTGATGTATTCTATGTTACTAAACATTCCTACAAAAATTTATTCAAATCAGAACTTTCATACAGAAGTTCTGTACAAAAGACTGATTGCACCAATTTTGGTACAAAATGGCTGCTGGTGGCCATCTTCAATTTTGGACCACACCCAAAAACACTCGTTCTCATCCCACAGTGATAACAAAAGAAGTTTCGTAAAGAACGATTCATAAATACGGCCTCTAACCCGAGCCGTATTGGCATTTGCAGTTACAGTGCTGAAAGTAACATTAAATAGATCAAAGTTAGTCTAATTGGCATAATTTATGCACGAGAAAAAAACCTGTGTTATATGTGATGTATCCCATGGTAATTAATTCACACAGAAAATTATTCAAATCGGCACTTTTATATGGAAGTTCTGCACAAAAATCTGATTGCACCTAATTTTGTACAAAATGGCCACTAGTGGCCATCTTGAATTTCAGACCGGACACAAAAACACTCTGCTGGTGGCCATCTTGAATTTTGGACCACACCCAAAAACACTCGTTCTCATCCCACGGTGATAACAAAGGTACCCACGAAGTTTTGTAAAGATCGGTTCATAAATACGGCCTCTAACCCGAGCCGTATTGGCATTTGCACTTACAGTGCTGAAAATAACACTGAATAAATTAAAGTTAGTCTAATTTGCATAATTTACGCATGAGAAAAAAACTGTATTATATGTGATCTATCCCATGGTACTAAACATTTGTCCAAAAATTTATTCAAATCAGAACTTTCATATAGAAGTTCTGTACAAAAAACTGATTACACCTCATTTTGGTATAAAATGGCTGCCAGTGGCCATCTTGAATTTCGAACCGGACCCGAAAACACTCGTTCTTATCCCACCATGATAACAAAGGTACCCAAGAAGTTTTGTGAAGATCAGTTCATAAGTATAAATTTTATAGTAAATTTCCTTTCTTATTATACCTACCAAAATTGTTTACAACAGGCTTGCACTACAGTGGAAGAACCTAACTCGGATAAAATACTCTCTATTTTAATCTTTCCCAAGATTTGGGAAAGAAAAGTGGTGTAAAAACACCACGAAAAAATAAGCCAAAACTGGGCCGAGCGCCATCGGCACACACCCAGTATGGGACGCTCTTCCTTAGTACAAATCCCTGACTTCCGTCACAGTGCGCAATGCATCAATTCGTCATTCTTTTGATTCCGAACAACACAGGAGTTATGTGATCAGCGGGGAGGAAGGATTCTTACCCGAATAAGAAGACGGGAGGGCCTCCATGTAAACAATTTCGGTAGGTATAATAAGAAAGGAAATTTACTATAAAATTTATACTTCTTATCAACCTACCTCAATTGTTTACAACAGGCTGAATAGACAAAGGCTGGAGGGAATCACATAACCAACCCACACATAACTGAATAGCACTGGGACCATGGACAGAGGAAGAGATCCCTAGGCCTATCAAACCATAGCATCACAAACATTAGAAAAGCCAATGAAAGATGAGGCGTATGGTGAAGTGCGACGCACAGACAGAAAGGGCAGTAACAGCACAAAGCTGGAAACGACCCTGAAAAAAAAAGCTGAAAAGCTTGGATAGACAACATCCTGAGCCGAAGAAAGAGGGCCCCAAGGGTCTCTGTCGGCTCCTGCAACTGTCGCAGAGAAAAGGAGAATGTAGCATTTCTCCAGAAGGCTGCCAGTATAACATCAGTCATCCGACAACATGACAGAGTTATAAAAGAGGAAGACAATGCACGCACCTCGTGGCAGAAAAAACAATTGGTAATACAATCAACAATAGCTAGACGAGCGGAAGCTGCACGAATAGCAAGACAAGTCCATCAAGAAAAGGATGCAGGAGAGATCTGGCATGTGGGAAAACGCATATTCATCCAGGATAAAGGCGTGAACGCCGCCCACCCCCAAGCAGAGCAGCGCCCAAGAAAGTGACCATCTTGGAGTAAACTGCAAAGTCCTTGGCCTTTTCAAGGAAAAGAGCTGAACAAGCTTGGAGAGGCAAGGATGAGTGTCGAAACAATGCGGTATCACATAGTAAAAAAAAAATGTCTCCGAAGCATGGACAAGTACACATAGCTGGAGACCCCCAGAAACAAACATATACCAGAAAACTCCGCAAGCAGTGTGATCGAAGGAGCGACAGAATCAACAGAGTGATTACACACCATCGACAGAAGAACCTTCCACTTAGCCACAGAGGCTAAACCAGTGGAGTGAGTGCCTCCTTGAAGAAAAGCAACTCCACTGCGTGTCTCGAAAAATCACTACGGAGGAGACAGGACCCGATAAAAGACATGTGTGAAGGCACAATGAAGTCGGGTCTACTTGAAAACCTCCCGGGGGACTTTGGCAAAGAAAGTCGCGAGGTAGAGGGAGACATGCCGGAACCGCCGCTAACAGAGAGCGGAGCAGAATGATCCACACCCACCGAAGCGATGGGTGTGATCGAAAGGATTCGACGACTGCAGGTTCATATCTGGATGAGAACCTGAGGCAGAATCGGAACCGGTAGGAAGGTGTAGCCGACAAGACCATCCCAAAGGAGGGCCAGAGCGTCCACGGCGAAAGCCAGAGCATCTGGACACGGGGACACGAAAGTGTCCACCTGATGGTTCCAACTAGTCACAAGAGATCGATGGAACCCGCCATGTGGAGCATCCACCTGGTGGAAATGACCCTGCCCCGACGAGACAGGGAGTCGGCTAGGACGTTCAGGCGACCGGGAATGTGATGAACAGCCACCCTGGCGCGGACATCCTGAGTGAGCAGTATAAGATCCCAAGCCAATCGTACATTGGAACAGAGTGCGTGCCGCCCTGGTTCCGAATGTAAGCAACCACCGTCGAATGGTCGGACAACAGAAGGACCTGGCAATTCGATAGGTGAGGGATCCACTGTCTGAAACGCAGAAGAAGAGCAAGAAGCTCCTTCTGGTTGATGTATAGAGCTGCATGATCCTGGACCACCATCCCGTGAATGGAAAGACCTAGAGGATCCAACGTCGCACCCCATCCGAGATCGCTGGCATCTGCCGTCAGAACGCGATCGGACATGGGGAAGTCCAACGGAACACCCTGCGAAAGACACAGGACATCCGTCCAGAGGAGAAGGTGAGGATAAAGATAGTCTGGAAACTGAAGCACCAGATCCAGAAAATCTACATTCGGCCTCTAACGACTGAGCAGAAAGTGTTGGAGAGGTCTGACATGCAGCCGACCTAGAGGAATGAGATCCGTCACCAAACAGCAGAGACCGATTAGCCAGAGAAAACTCCGAGCCGTCGCGGATGTGGACTGGGACAGAGTCGGAGCAAAAGCTGAGAGAATCACAGCCTTGGCCTGGGGAACTGCCACCAAATTGAATTGTGTGCGGAAAGCCATCCCCAGATGATAAAACGACTGAGAAGGGACCAGGTCCGACTTCTCCTCGTTGACTCTGAAACGTAGCGACGTGAGCAAGCTCAACAGAGTGCCGACATCCGACTCCAGGAAGGCAGCATTGGAATGCCCCTGGAGGATATCGTCCAGATATGCCGAAGTAGTCACCCTGGACTGAATGCGATGGAAAGCTATCACATGCGACATCAGTCTGGTGAAAGACCAAGGAACCAGGTTGAGGCCGAAAGGCATGGCCTTGAACTGGTAAACTCGCCCCAGAAAAAAAAAATTGAGATACTTCCGTAACGCCCAATGAATCGGAACGTGAAAGTAAGCGTCTCGCAGGTCGAAGCTGGAAGCGAAATCTCCCTGGTGAATTGAACGGAGGACCGACCTGAAAGTCTCCATGCTGAACTAGGGAGCAATGATAGACTGGTTCAGGAAACTCAGATCGAGAACCGGTCGGAGTCGGCCATCCTTCTTCGGCAACAAGAACAGGCGGGAATAGAAACCCACTGACCTAATGTTCTTGATGACCTCAATCGCCCCCTTTGTCAGGAGATTGTCTATCTCCGTGGACAAAAGTTCCAGACGTAAAATGTCTGAAGGAACTGTGGTTGGAAAAGGCACCCCAGACAGAGTGGAGTGCCGTCGGAAGGATATTCGCAGCCCGGACCAAACAACATCTAACATCCAAGGATCTGCGAACTCTGCTATCCTTCCTCCAACCTGGGACGAGTCGAGGTGAGGACCTTCATTGCGAACCCCGACGAGGCTCGCGAGAGGAGAAAACACCTCTACTGAATGAAGAATCCTGGGAGTTCCCTCAAGACTGCCGATGCTTACCCTTACCCCTTGAGTAAGAAGTAGAAGCGGTGGCAGAAGGATCAGCCCCTTTTGCATCGCAGAGGAAGCAGAGGGTACTTGTAAGGCTTGGAACGGCCCGTGCCTACCCTAGAAGGCTGATCAAGCTGAAGAAACAGCAGCTGATCGTTGGAATGACGTAGGACGTCATCCCGGACCGTCAACACAGAATCATGGAAAAGTTGCGG
The DNA here is from genome assembly GCA_031216915.1 of Pictodentalium vernedei. Taxonomy (NCBI): domain Eukaryota; kingdom Metazoa; phylum Mollusca; class Scaphopoda; order Dentaliida; family Dentaliidae; genus Pictodentalium; species Pictodentalium vernedei. The sequence continues at coordinate 31,221,661 of CM062296.1, forward strand.
ACCTGTCAAAAAAGCAGATCGAAGAGCAGCGTACTGCTCCTCAGGAAGGGATCGACCTGTGTCCCGCACACAGTCCCTTCGAACTAATTCCAGATTAGCCGTGTTACAGGCATGCGCATGAGTAAGATGCATGAGCACCTTGGACAGCACACGCAAAGAAGCCTGTACCTCGTCAATCTTATCTGAAGGCAGATAAGCAGCAAAAGCTGAGACGACGTGATCGGAGAGAGAAAGCATACCAAGCATCTCTCTCGATAAGCCCAATGTGGACTCCAGAGTCGTCATCGGAATGACGGCAGACTTGGACTTGGAAAGCCCGAAGGAATTGGAGTCCTGATCCAAAACCGTCAAAGTCTGGTAGACCGACGGATTGGCGGAATCGTAGGAACGATAACGCGCTGGAGGCAAAAAGGTGTCAACCCTGGTGAAGAACGGAGCCTTCATAGCCTTGGAACTTAGCTTGGAGTCCAAGGCTGAAAATGCTTCAACCAACTGTACCAAAGGGCATGGTCGAAGAACGCCCAGAAGCAGGTTGCTCCATAAACTGTTGGCGCGCGACCGATGATCGTGGCCTGGCTGACACTGTCGACTGGTTAGATGGTTTGAGATCCGGAAGGAACCCAAACACGAAATCAAGAGCTACCCCAAGTCCGAAGACTGCTGGCTCTCGACATCAAGCATGTCTGACTCTTCCCCTGAGTCGGAAGACACATAGCCCATCGTTGGCAAACCGGACGACGCCTCCCATGGTGTCGGAACACCAGGGGATCAGAAAGTGGCCTGTTTCTAATCCCTGGAGGCGGCGCCACAGGAGGCACCTGGAAACCACTCGCTGCCTCGCTGGAAGCAACAGGAAGGCTCGTTGACAGAACCTGAGTGAGTAAGGAGAGGGCCTCCCTAAGCTCACTGCCCGTACTGGCCGGTTCGACAGGGGAACGAACCGGCAAAGTGGCTTCACCACTGACCCTCTGAACCAGCGAAGGGTCACGATCCTCCAAAAGACCCGACATGGGACGACGGGCGGCAGCCGAAAACGTCTGAAGCCAGACGTGTATAGGGGTGTGACACACCCCGAGAATCAACATAGCAGGAACTCATGAGAGTCACCGCTGACCTCTGCAGGGCAGAAGGTCCTGGCTGCACAAAAGACGTTGGACCCCCAAAACTGGTCGTGTGGCCAGAATGAGGGACGGAAACGCCACGGAGTTCATAGTGTCCCACTAAGAACAACCGAATCCAATGACAACTGTGGTGCTCGACGGCACAGAGACCACAGGAGAGGGTCCGGCCGGCAGCCACTTCCAACTTCGCCGAGTTGAAATCAGGGAAGGCTGAGGCCGATACCCCCACGTCTACACAACAAGACACCGCAGCAGACCACTGCAGGTATAAAACTACTGTGCTCAATGGCTGAGAGGACACAGTATGGGGTTCAGTCGGCAGCCCCATTTGACTTCGCCGAGTGGAAGTCTGGGAAGGCTGAGGCCGAAACCCCACAACCAAACTACAGACATCCCTGCAGACCCTGGCAAGGAGAAGCCGAGGCTGGCTAAAAACGGTGACCAATGATGTTGTAGACGGAACAGCCGTAGCAGCAGATACGACGGGAGCTGTTGGAACTGGCGGAAAAGCGGAGAGAGCCACCAAGCTCGGCCTCCAAAGGAAGAGTCACAACCCTAGTGACAGCCTCAGATGTCGACTGGAGAGGGCACATAGTCCCGGAACCAGGCATCTCTACACCAGAAAACCCACAGCTCCCGCAGTATCCACCACGGTAAAACACTGCACATTCCCCATGGAAGGGGAATAACTCTCACCAGACATGATCGAATCGGGAAGCCCCGAAACGAAAGCGGTCCCCACCCCCCGCTGGTGCGGGAGGAGCTGCACATCCCCCATGGAGGAGGAGCAATTCTCATCAGACGTGGTCGAATCGGGCGACCCGAAACGAAAGCGTTTCCCCCCCCCCCCTCAGGAGCGGGAGGAGCTGCACATCCCCCACAGAGGGGGACAAACTCACACCAGATGTGGTGGAGTCGGGGGGCCCCGAAACGACAGTGCCCCCCCCCCCCCCTCCGTGGGTCCGGGAGGAGTTGCACATCCCCCACGGAGGGGGTAAACTCACATCAGACGTGGTCGAGTCGGGAGGCTCCCGAAACGACTGTATTCCACACCAGCCGCGTGTGCGGACGAAACGGACATGAGAACACACCAATGGCGAGGGCAAAAGGAATTGCCCTAAAGGAACCGAACTGGAAAGAACAGAGGTGAGAGCAGTAGAGGAAAAAGGTGAACTCAACAGAAACAGAAAGTAGAAGAACACCCTCAACTACGAGAGAAGGTGGCAGAACCCAGACGGCCGACACCGACTCCAATAAAATTTTTTATCAACCGAAAAAATTCATCGTCGAATCGCGATGACACGTCGCAAAACATTCGCGAAAACGGAATAGTAATTAATAAACAATGAGAATGTGGTTGAAAATATAAACGAGAATATATAAAACACAGTCCTGTTATTATACGATCTTCAGATCCATAATTCCAGTCACAGGTAAACCATTATCCACGAGTTGAATTATCACTGTTTCATAATGCATATGGCGGAAACACATCCTGCTCGTGCCTCGGATAGAAAAAGAATGACGAATTGATTCATTGCGCACTGTGACGGAAGTCAGGGATTTGTACTATGGAAGAGCGTCCCATACTGGGTGTGCGCCGATGGTGCTCAGCCCAGTTTTGGCTTATTTTTTCGTGGTGTTTTTACACCACTTTTCTTTCCCAAATCTTGGGAAAGATTAAAATAGAGAGTATTTTATCCGAGTTAGGTTCTTCCACTGTAGTGCAAGCCTGTTGTAAACAATTGAGGTAGGTTGATAAGAAATTCGGCCTCTAGCCCGAGCCGAATTGGCATTTACATTTACAGTGCTGAAAGTAACACTGAATAAATCGAAGTTAGTCTAATTTGCATAATTTACGCACGAGAAAAAAACCTGTATTATATGTGATGTACCCCATGGTACTAAACATTCATACAAAAAATTATTCAAATCAGAGCTTTCATGTGGAAGTTCTGCGCAAAAATCTGATTGCCCCTAATTTTGAACAAAATGGCTGCCAGCGGCCATCTTGAATTTGGGACCGGACCCAAAAACACTTGTTCTCATCCCACGGTGATAACAAAGGTACCCAAGAAGTTTCGTAAAGATCGGATCATTAATGCGGCCTCTAGTCCGAGCCGTATTGGCATTTGCACTGACAGTGCTGAAAGTAACACTAAATAAATCAAAGTTAGTCTAATTTGCATAATTTAAGCACGAGAAAAAAACCCGTATGATATGTAATGTATCTCATGGTACTAAACATTCATACAAAAAATTATTCAAATCAGAGATTTCATATGGAAGTTCTGTACAAAAAACAGATTTCTGCATTGTCGGTACAAAATGGTGGCTGGCAGCCATCTTGAATTTCGGACTGCACCCAAAAAACACTCTTTCTCATCCCACAGTCATAACAAAGGTACCCAAGAAGTTTCGTAAAGATCGGTTCATAAATACGGCCTCTAGCCAGAGCCGTATCCAATTGTTGACTACAGACAGACGGACAGATGGACAGACGGACGATGGGCCATGACAAAAGCTCAAATTTGGCTTTGCCAAAGTTGAGCTAAAAATGATATTTAAAATAATAAATTCTGAAATCGTCTGCATTGGGTAAAGGGTTAACAGGTCAGATTCGTACTGGAGGTATGGTAAATGTTTTTGTGTTGGGAAATTATATTCAATTTTTGGGGATATACAATTAAGAGATATCCAATGAAGTGGGCTCCACTGTAATATCATCTACTTGGATTGCCTAAGCCAACAAATTTACTTGCCTCACACCCAACTGGTCTCAACTATTAAGTGGTTAATTACTATTATTTTTCAAAATGATTTGTTCATCTCATAATCTGCAAATGACTGTTCAGGTTACATGTGAACCATCGACCTCTAGCACACAAAGTGACCGATTTACCACAAGACTGAGAGATCGGGACCAACCAGGCTAGTTGGTATATGGGCCTTATACCCGGATGCTACACAACTCTCACATTCTTTGAGGTTCACCTACTATCAACCTTACCCCAGATTCGACCTCTGGGCACATCCACAGTGCTTCACCACTGCAATCACAAAACCACCAACTGTTGATCAATACCATTAATGTAGCAGGGCAAGAGAGAAGTGCGGGAGCTGAGGCTCGAACCATCAACCTCTAGCACACAAAGTGACCGATTTACCACAATACTAAGAGATCAAGCCCACCAACCTGGTCGGTAAATGGCCGTTATACCTTGACCACCACACATGGATAAATACATTCTGCCTACAAAATACAACATGAAGGCCTGTCAACTGGATTAACCAAGGCACCCACTCACACAACTTTTGGTACCTCCTGCTAATTTGCCCCAAACTCTTCAAACAACCCAGTTTTCTTTATTCCCAAACTCATGCAAACTGACCATCTATCAGTATACCTGAGCACTTCCCTTCAAAAAGACATAGAGAGTAATCACTTGACTGGACTGGTTACGTGAAATAATTCATGAGAGGTGAGGGACGTTGTACAAACATGAGTGAACAAATGCGCACGAGCATTTTACAATATAGTCCCTCGTCTTGAATGAATTATTTCACTTAACTAGTCCAGTCAAGCGATTACTCTGTTTATTACTTTTCATTGTTAACGATAATTATATTATTTAACCCTTTACCTAACGTAATGACCAAAACCAGCCAGTGCTATTCTCAAAAATCGCCAATTATTTTTTCATTTTTTGTCTCTAAAACATAGGTTATGTTGAGCTCATTCCAATGAGGGGTCATAAACTATGTTTTTGAGACAAAAAATGAAAATAATAGTTATTCAAGAATTTTTTTTGTAAGTGTCGTCTGCTTTTCATGTTAGGTAGAGGGTTAAAAAAAACAAAACAATGAAGTCCCCATTACACCCACAGCAAAGCGTCTTCGTTTCCATGCACGGATACATGACACAATTGTTGATTGCATAATTCACTTGTCATTTATAATCAAACCCAGAAATCCCACTTTGGAAAGTAAACAAAACTGGACATCCTACTACATAAAGTGTTCTCATAAATGGCACAAGCCAGATGCACATATGTTTTTCAAGTTAAAATTTTATGCTTTTGCAGTAAACCAAAATATAAGCCAGGAACTTGATCTGAATGAACTTGAATCTTATACAGTGAAACATGATTAATTGAATAATCATTTAACTAATAAAAATTATTCATTAACAGGAGTATTCAATTTAGGGCTGTCACGATTTTTTAATTTAGGAATCGATTAATCGTCACAAATTATCGAATAATCGTACCTAGATGACCCCCTGCCCCCTCTCCCTCTCTTTGAAGTCGTTAAAAATGAAGTTCAAGTCAGGTAACCTACCTCAAGTAAACAACGAAGACGATCCTCTTTTCGGTACATTCAAAGCGTTGATGTTCTGAACTTTTGAATCGTCAGTGTAATAATCAAGACCGGTCGTCAGTTGCGAACTTCGCAACTGACGTCCGGTCTTGATTATTACACTGACAGAACAGAACATCAAAGCTTTGAATGTACCTAAAAGACAATTGCTCCTAACGGCTTCTTGAGGTTTAATATCGACGTTCTTGACCCTTTACCTTTAGAAACAATAGTTTTTACATCATTTTTTTTTCAATTATTAAACGTCTAAAGCAGGGTAAAATTTACCGATTCTCCGACAACGAAAAATAATAATCGATTTCGGCATGACCGATCGACAATCGATTGATCGACTAATCGTGACAGCCCTAATTCAATTGTCAGGGATTTGGTCTCTTTCCTGTACTCTAGATATAAACTGGGCATTTATTCTATTTTATCTTGATTGACAGCACTCAAGGAGCTCTGTCAAACAAGATATAATAGTTTAATGTATTGGATGTATTGATACCAAATAGGTCTATAAACGATGGAAATTTCGAGATTGGAAAGGTAATTTATTGACATATTATAAGATTTTTTATTCAGTTAACAGAAATTTACGCACTGTAGGACCTATATGTAATTAGCAGGTTAAATTTGGTATGATAAATGGTTTCACGTTTGAAAGTTATATTCAATTAACAGGGTTATTCAACTAAGAAATATCCAATTAAGTGGGCTCTTCTGTACTCCTAAGCACACAAAGACCAAACTGTTAAAACAACAGGCCAGAGGGTCAAAACTAGCCGCACAATACACTTACTGTTTCATTTTGATAAAAGCATTTATCTTTCAATTAACATGTATTTTGTCTGTATTAACTCCGCAACTGTCGGGTATCCGATCCTCTGATACAGATGTTTGTATCAGAGGGGATGGATACAAGCACGTTCCTTTCGAGTGAGTTCCATTTGTTTTCTTTTTGTTCATCCGTACGAATAAATAGTTTGTTATATATTCGTCTACATTCTTGACTTATCTCCAATATCGTGTAAGATTGTTTGTTTGTTTGTTTGTTTGTTGGTGGTTAACGTCACATAATTATGCACCATGGCTAATCGTGACACAACATGGAGATGAAGTCAAGTTTAGTCAATCGTTGATCAACATGTTGCCCATTTTAGAGGACTTTCACCCCAAGCAGTGGTGACTGGGTCCTATTTTACTAGTAAAGCAGAACTGGTTTACCACAGTAAACAAGTGCTGCTTACTTCCCGGGGTTCCCACGGGGAATCGTGAAAGATAAAATGATTATTACCATTATGTGGATGAACAAAATATGTATCCCAAGTCGAGCTCCGGGTTCTAAGGGTAGATTACGACGAGCTGAAGACGAGTCTTGATCTACCCTTAGAACCAGGAGCTCAACTCGGATATATATTTTGTACATCCACATAATGGTAATAATCTCTATGTATGTTACCAAAAGAAATCAGCTCCTCTGATAGAAAGGAATTAAGATAAAAAAAAGTATCCCTTTTTTCTTCCAATGCAAGGGCACCTGCTTGTCCATATGTTTGGTGGTTGGCCACCCACCTTCTAACAACTATTTTCTAGGCAGGGTGCTTTTTGTTTTTTTTGCGACTTGGACTTCACTGTACATTTGCAGATATGTGTATGTCAGTGTTAAACAATAAGCAGTGTTTAGTCATATTCATCAAATCACTGTTTTGTTACTTCTGTGGTTGGGTCCATAAATGAGAAATAAGCACCAGTGTTTATTTCTTTTAGGGACCCAATAATTGATTGAATTCCTTTAATGAATACAATGTAGAAGTGTTGGGATAAAAGTAGTCCGGTGGAATTCATCAATCAGTGCTGGAAATAAACAAAATTGACAGATGCAGTTTTAAGCTCCCGTGAATTCAGAGTCGGGAGTAAATTGCACCTGTAAAATGTTAGTATATGAATTTTTGAGGGAATACTGTCACCAAAGCCCTGAAACCTTTTTCCCTTTGAACTCAAGTGGTATCTTCCATGCAGGTTCAATGGCAGTAATTAGAAGAGTCAATATTCATTATTTGGGGGTGGACCAATCAATATTTTCAACATGCAGCCTCGGTGCTGCACGTTGAAAATATTGATTGCTCTACCCCACACATTTACTGAACAGCCATCGTATTTAATGACATTATGATGCATCATGTTCCTGGCCAGAAAAGCGTCCGATCAGGTTCAAGGAGATGAATAAGAAATGGCTGAATTATGACAGTAACTTGCCACTGGCTGCAGAGTGCAGTTTTCTCAAAGCAACACCCATTTTATGCCCTCACAGTATATTAGTGCTCCACAATATTTTTCAACGAGTGCATTTTTTAGCTCCCGTAAAATAGAAAACATGGGTGTTGACGCAATTGCACTCTCACACCCGTCTCATTTCCAGGTCTGATCAATATGCATCAGGGCATAGGAATAATTAGTTTACTTTGTTTCACTGACCTCAGCACTACGTCAAGTTTACAGGGAGATGTATGCAAAGAAACACATGCACATATAGACCTTTGTTGTGACACGGAAGGATGATGTCACAGTATCGATAACGTCAGTTTTGCCAAGATCTCCATCATTGCAATAATGTATCAATATGTTTTCCCTCCTCCAACCCCTTTCGGATAGAGCTGTAGGTTAACCGAAACCGAACCGAGGTTTTTAGTTTTTTTTTAAAAAACCGAAACCGTCGACACCCCGTAATCTAAGGTTTTTCGTTTTTTTATTAAATACTCTCTTGCTGCAGAAATTTACAGAATGTAGCCATGCCAGAGTAGTGAGAGTACCCAGACACTGCCAATGGCAGTGTCTGGGTACTCTCACTACTCTGGGAAGGCTACATTCTGTGAATTTCCGACATTTCAGTTTAGTTGTGTTTGCAGCTTTCCTCAAGTTGCTTGTAGGTGTCAGACCTCGAAAAATGGCCAAGCACAATAAAAGTTCTGTATATTTACGTAATTATCATTTTGGCCTTCCTGATTCTTCATGTATTATATAGCTTATTTCGGGCAATAATTGAGTTTCACTCAATTTCACTACCATTCAGTTATGACTCCGGACATAAGAAAGAGTTTTATTGAATTTTACTTGGGCTCATGAACAAACCGAAAACCGAACCGAACCGAACCGAGGTTTTACTCCACCTGAAAAACCAAAACCGAAACCGAACAAGAAATTTAAAAACCTACAGCTCTACTTTCGGACCACCTCAGTGATAGCAATTCCAAGGCCTTTTGACTCCTTAGTTCAAATGGGGTTTACCTGGAACTTTTGTCAGTTATGAATCTTCATACATGACCAGGGGACTACTGTCTTAACCCTCTACAGTACCTGGTGGGCGATTGCTCGCCCACCTTCTAACAACTTTTTTCTAGTCAGGGTGCTTTTTGTTGTTTTCGTTACTTTGGCTTCACTGTACATTTGTAGATATGTATATGTTAGTGTTAAGCAATAAATAAACAGTGTTTAGTCATATTCATCAAATCAGTGTTTTATTACTTCTGCTGTTGGGTCCATAAAAAAAGGTTTTGATTCTCAGGCAATTCCTCATTGAAATTAATTCCTTGCATACTATTGACAGACATTGTTGCCCATGACAACCATTAGAATAACTATAATTGGTACACCCTTAATAAAATTTTCCCCTGAAAAATTAACATCATTTTAGTGATTCATTGAGTTCAATATTAAACAATTTTTCAGCAAATCTAGTCATGGCTGCTTTACAGCAGCCATGATTAGATTAAATGAAAAATATTTTTACCAATACACCGCAGATTAAGTACTAAACACCATCATTAACATTTTTATTCACCTGCAGTGCTTTCCAAAATTTGCATGAAAGAGCAATAACTCTTGACAAAAATATTCCGAATAACACCTACATTTAACATGGGGCTAGACCTCAATAAGTTGTGCCTTCATACCAAATATAATGTCATTTTCCATGTATTTTAAAAGTTATTGAGTTGAAAATTATATTGGTCACAGACCAACCGATCGACTCCACAGACATTGCCAGATATAATGCTGCTTGTCAACGACAGTAAAAAACACATCAAATTAAAATTAATTATGTACTAAAAACATTTATCATATGACTCGTCCATTTTGTTCACTTTAAAACATTTGATATTTTGTTTTCATATTAATCAGTGATAAATAAGGCCTTCCGTCAATTTCATTGGTCAATTTCAAAACTAGACAATTTGATTGCCTGAACAAAATACAACTGGGTCACATTTGCATAATTTCAGTAGGGAGAATTTACGTTATCTGTCCTATTTAGCGTGGGTTATATTGTATTAATCTTTTACCTACAAGAAAAATGCCATTCATTTTTTTTATATTTTCACTTTTTCTTCCAAAACATAGGTTATGACCCCTCTTTGGAATGTGCTCGACGAGGATGTTTTTTCCAAGTGCAGTCTGCAACTCAAGTTAGGTGATGGGTTAAAAAGTCATACTAAGTGGCTAATTTGTGCGTGTGTGTGTCATATGATAAATAGAATATGAAATGAGGGTTTTTCTCATATAATATTTATGAAACTCATCCGAATTTTCAGTTTGGGCTCGCCAAAACAGAAAATTCTTAGACTCGTGTCATAAATATTATATGAGAAAAACATTCATTCTCTATCCGCTATATATCAAATTAAAATTATGTACTGTCAATTAAAATTAATTATGTACTGTCAATTAAAATTAATTATGTACTGTCAATAGTTACAAAATGTGTCTGTTTACCTGATCAAGTAAATGAAGTCTATCAACATATGTTTTTTCAGTCTTTAGAAACTCTTCGGCAATATTATGCAATTTATCTTTGGGCTGGCTGGATTCAACCTACAAGAAGAAAGAAATATGAAATAGTTTTTTACTTTTGCTTGCTTCAAGCGATTATTTGACAAATGTTTTCATTTAGGACCATTCCACAGAACAAAGACACAGTCAATATTGAATACTTGTTTGTTTGTTTACTGGAGATTAATGACACTTCAGTTGCTAGGGTCATATTTGACTAACAGTTTTACGAGTGGCGAAATGTGGAGCACTGGGAGAAAACAACCGAGTAATTGTCAATGTCTTCAAATTGCAATTTCAGAACAATGAGGTACTGCAATGGTTAAAAGCAAGTGTGCTATTGTTGTCTGTACCCCTTAGTACTCCCAATTGGGGAATCAATACTGAACAGTTGAAGGCACAGTGGCATTGTGGTAACCAGTTCTCGTCAGATCACCGAAGTTAACCAATGTCGAGCCCGGTTAGTCCTCGGATGGGTGAGAATTTGAGAGAACGATTCAGACTCCTGCGCTGTGTCATTGAGCAAGGCACTTAATCCCCATTGTTCACATGGGTGCAAGATGATGCCATGTACTAAGGCATACTGCACGTCGATGGTGACCTTGTCTTCAACCAATCTAACCCTGCCTTTGCTTCAGTTTGGAGTTATGATGTTGGGGAGCTGGCCTGGCAGCTGCTTGTCATTGCTCGGTGGTTCTCTCCAGCTACTGAGAGGTGTAGACTGTACTTAAGAATTGAAGGGTGGGTAAATGTCGCCCTCACACTTAATGCATGTGGCCCTCACAGTCCATGTATGTCAATGAAAGTTACCAAGTCATCCTATCAAGTTACAATGAAATCTCTTCATAAATATGACCTGTAGACTGTGCTAAAGGTTTTCAGGCTTCAGGCTTTGGGCCACTGTAGCCTTTACAGTTGACCAAAAGGGGACATTAACATCTATACATTATATGGAGTCAACCTACCAATTTAAAATGAAATCCCTCCATAAATAAGACCTATAGACTGTGCTAAAGGTTTTCAGGTTTTGGGCTTGGGCAGCCATCACGGCTGAATGATTGCGACCAAAAGGGGATGTTCCCATTTAGGCATGATCTGGGGTCATCCTACCAAGTTACAATGAAATCCCATCATAAATATGACCTGTAGACCGTGCTAAAGGTTTTCAGGCTTTGGGCCCCTGTAGCCGTTACAGTTGACCAAATGCAACCAAAAGGGGACTTTCTCATCTATGCCTTATATGAAATCAACCTACCAAGTTACAATGAAATCCCTCCGTAAATATGACCTGTAGACTGTGCTAAAGGTTTTTGGGTTTTGGGCTCCGTCAGTCATCACGGTTGACATCCAGACATCAGACAACCAGACAGAGTCATCTTACCAAGTTACAATGAAATCCCTCCATATCAAATATAACCTGCAGACTGTGCTAAAAGTTTTTGGGTTTCGGGCTTGGGCAGCCATTACAGTTGACAGGTCATGACCAAAAGGGACACCGTTCTTGTCTAGATATTTATTTATTTTATTTATTTATTGGTGTTTAAGGTCACATATTTACAAACAATGGCTAATCATGACCGTGACAGTTTTACGGGTGGAGGAAGCCGGAGTACCCGGAGAGAACCACCGAGCAACGACGAGCAGCTGCCAGCTCCCCAACATCGTAACTCCGCACTGCAGCACAGGCAGGGTTAGATTGGTTGAAGACATGCACACCATCGACGTGCAGTACGCCTTAGTACACGGCGTCATCGTGCCCCCACACGGGCAATGGAGATGAAGTGTCTTGCCCAAGGACACAACGCGGTTGCCGCAGGTGGGATTCGAACCGAGGACCTCTCGGCTTGCAGCCTGCACCTCTACCAGCTGAGCCATGTTCTTGTCTAGATATTATACAGAAGCATCCAACCAATTTACAATGAAATCGCTTCACAAATACAATCTGTAGACTGTGTTAAAGGTTTTGGGGTTTGGGCTTGGGCAGCCATCACTGTTGACTGATCACAACCAAAAGATGACGTTCTCATCTAGACATGATTCCAAACCTGCATATGAAATTTCGTGACGATCGTACAAGAACGGGGTGTAGCTTGTGCTATGGGAAAATGTGAACAGCCACACAGCCTAACAGACTTCCGCACATGTGTTGGCAATAGCTTATCTTGACTTTGTCAAGTTAAGCTAAAAACTGAGCAGCAGGGATCAAAATAAGCGGTATCACCTCACATTTGGTTATGCAAAATTCAGGAAAAGCTATGACATTGCTCCATTGATGATTGTCCTAACGATGTCGTGCTCCACACCAATAACACCTTGCTGTGATGTGACGCTCAGTCAAACGTGGACTGAGCTGAGGTCGTCGAGCATACAAATTTCAGCTGTGTTGGCCATTTTGGATAGTCTGAACACTGAGTTGCACATCTGTTGCCCAGGGCTGCTGCTGTCCAATTACTGAGGCACTTTGATGGCGGTTACAGAATGCTGTGGTTCAGATGATCTTGGTTAGCAGTTGTCGCCCTTGAACAACCTGACCGACATCTGTCATCAACATTGTCTTCTGATGGTAGCATAACCACAACCTGCTGGATTGAGGTCCCCAGAAGGTGAATTTAGTGATGCTACCCTGCACAGCAGGGTAGCATCACTAAATTTACCCTCTGCAAACCTCAATCTGGATCAGGGTCTTAAAACTAAACAGAAAGAGGTGCCCTGGGGATGAACTGACCCACTGTGTGGGATAGCATCAGCAAATTTACCCTCTGGGGACCTCATTCTGCAAATAACAGATTGCTTATTTTCAGGCCTGTAAACAAGTTCTGCTTCACTTACCCGGAATTCCCACGAGTGATTCAGCTTTAAAATCATAATAACAACAAACTCTGGCAATAAAAATACTTAGTGTGTCAGAAAATTATATGACTGAAACGAACTGATGCTAGAGGTTTATAAAAGATATGACTGAACAGAAGTGAGTGACAATCATCAATACCATTGTGGTAAAATCAGTGAAAGGAAAGCTATAAAACAGCTAGTAGGAAATGACAGGATATTAATGGTAAGAAAATCAATGACAAGCAATCAATAAGACTTATACACACATATGTGCTCCTAATCTGTGTTCCTTATACTGTCCCCACGCACTGAAGCACTCAATGGTATTTAATTGATGAGCTGATAAGCTTTGAAATATCACAATGATGTGGAGAATAATGATTATGTCAATTAACCCTAAAGGGCCTAATTCTGACTTTAAACACATTTTTCTACAACAAATAGGGACAGAGTGGCTCAGAAGGTAGAGGTACAGGCTACAAGACGAGAGGTCCTCTGTTTGAATCCCACCAGCGGCAACCATGTTGTGTCCTTTGTCAAGACACTTCACCCCCATTGCACTTGGGGGCACGGTGGCATTGCATACTAAGGCATACTGCATGTTGATGGTAGACTTGTCTTCAACCAATGCTAACCCTGCTTGTGAGGAGTTAGTATGTTGGGGAGCTGCCAGTTGCTTGCCTTTGCTTGTTGGTTCTCTCTGGGTACTCCGGCTTTCTCCACCAGTAAAACTGTCATGGTCATGATTAGCCAATATGCAGAAATATGTGACCTTAAACACCAATAAATAATAATAATAATTCTACAACAAAACAGATGCCCCAACATGCAGCTTTTGGGAATGCTTTCAAGCCACATTCAACATGTCATGGCAGTTGTTTCTAAGCAAGTCTTGGCTGCCTACATAGGCAGCCAAGACTTGCCAAGAAACAACTTAAAGTCATAGGATGTGAATTGTCAAAGTACAGTAAATATGTATAAAAAAAGCTCCATGACCTTAAGGGTTAACACCCTTTATGTGGAAAGCTATTCTGGGAACAATACTGTCATTATGGAAATGTCTGAAAGTTTCTGCCTTGGGGATCTGATGAAGCTGTTTTCAAATAATTCTTCTCATACTGCACCAAGTTCAAATCCAGGTTCCCAAACCCAAAATATGAGCCCACAGACATTATTCAAACAGTATTAATCTGGACCCTATAATGATGATGTATACCAAATATCAAGATTCGGAGTGATGTATCTAAGGAAGATTTTTAAATGATATTACTCATAATGCACATTGAAATTTGGGCTCACACGAGAAGCCCAAATATGAACCCACAGACCTCATTTGAACAGACTTACTGTATACCAAATACGAACAGATTCAGGCTTGTAGATCTGAAGAATATTTTAACTGGTTGAGTGCTAGAAGCCACTATCGTGGCTCTGTTGAGAAGTGCTGAAAGCCAATTTTGTGGCTTTACACTGTATGTATTAGCTTGGCGTTTGCTCAGCAGTAGGGGAATTTTTTTTTATATGCAATTGTTTGGTTACAATTTATTGGAGAGTGCCTGTTGGCACTCTCCAATAAATTGTAACAGAACAACTATTTATAAAATAAAATCTTGCTAAACTAAGGCTACTTTTGCTGGTAGCATATGGTATCTAAAAAAAAAATACCCATGTTTCAAATCACTTTTGAAAAATAACTTAGCACTCAACCAGTTAAAAAAGTATCCCTCATAATTCACCAAGTTAGAAGGACCCCAATTACACCTGTAGACCTGATTTGAACAACTTAAATCGGAGCACCATTAGGATGCTGTATACCAAATATGAGGAGTGATAAGGATGCTGTATATCAAAAACTCTGACTGGTAGATCATAATAAGATTATTAAACAATATTCCTCATAGCACATGAAGTTAAAATTTGGGATCCCAAAGGGAGTGTAAACTGTATGTGGCCTGTCCCAACTTGGGAATACCCCCCGCAACACACTCTCTGATAGCAGGCAACATTAATAACAAGTATCATTAATATCCTTTAAGACCATCAAAAGTTCTGAACTGGCACAAATTTGTTCTAGTTGAATTTGGATGTTGGGGGTATGTGAACTTGAACTAAGTCTGTGACCTTGACCTTATAGACAAGCATTCCAGCCTTATTCATGACACATCCTCTAGTGGTGGACACCATTAAGACCATGTATTATTAATATCCTTCAAAGCTATCAAAAGTTCTGAGCTGGACATGACCAGTTCTATTTGCAGGCAGGCAGGCCAAGTGATTCCTATATACCCCCCTGAACTTCGCTGGGTGGGTCTAACACCCAGGGACTTCATTTGCACACAACCTGAGTTGGATTCTTTGATCTGTGGAGTGTAGGCATTTGAAATTTTTCTTTTTTTAGGTTCTGGGCTTCCCATTTTGGGGCACCGAAACATTATTTCAGGCATAAATCAAGTATATATCCCCTAATACCCTCTTATACTACTGTATATCACATATGATCCAAACTGGATCACCAGTTCAGAAAATAGAAATTTTAAGCAGGGCCAATTTATTTATTTATTTATTGGTGTTTAAGGTCAAATATTTCTGCACAATGGCTAAACGTGGCCACGACAGTTTTATGGGGGACGCCGGAGTACCAAGAGAGAACCACCGAGCAACGACGAATAGCTGCCAGCTCCCCAACATCGTAACTCTGCACTCTAGCACAGGCAGTGGTTAGATTGGTTGAAGACATGCGCACCATAGACGTGCAGTATGCCTTAGTACATGGCGTCATCGTGCCCCCATGTGGACAATCAGGATTAAGTGCCTTGCCCAAGGACACAACACGGGAGTCCGAATCGATTGCTCAGACGGTCACCCATCCGAGGACTAACCCGGCTCAATGTTGCTTAACTTCGGAAGCAGGGCCAAAAAATTCCAAATATTGCACAAGAAACTTTGAACATACTTGAATCTCGAGCATATAAGGAAGCTGCAAAAGCATATAAGGAAGCTGCAAACCAAATTTTAAAGCATTGTGACTGGTGGTTATGATAATTTCATGTTTTTTAGGCACTGCCCCCAGACCATTGTGCTTCGCTACTTCTACTGAACAAAACTTAGAAGTGTGTCTCCCAATAATAATTTATGCCAAGGTTGGTTGGATTTAGTCACGTGGTTACAATGGACGATGGAGGCCAAGTGATGGCAATAGCTCACCCTAACTTTAGTCAGTTGAGCTAAAAAATGTTATCAAATATACATTGTGGTGAAACAAGGTGATCTGAGATCGAGTTGACACAATATAAGATGTTATTTATCCTTACAAAACTTTAGGCCTAAAAAAGTTGAAAATTGGTTTCTCAGGCCCTCCTGCATGATCCTTTTGGCTGCGCATTCTCTCTTTTTATATCTTATGCAAACTTAAAAAAATAAAAATTAAATGATTTCTGTTTGATATTTTACCCAAATAAATAAAATTTATAAATATGTCCCTTGAGTGCAACAAGGCTTTGCATTGCTAAAGCAGTGCAAAGCCTACTTGCACTCAAGGGACGAAATACACCACTCATGCTATTCTATAGATTATGAGGACTAAAACATAAAACAAACCAAGAACATGAACGTTTGATGGCAAAGAAATAATTACAAAAATAAGAAATAAAATAAAAAACCACCTACCCATGTCCAATTTTGCAAAAAATGGCCTGAGAAACAGAAGATCTACTCTGTGGGGCCTTAATATATATTCTGTAAAATTGTTCATGTAAAATCACTAATCTCTGTACAACTGTGTTTCTGGAATGCTCATTGGTTACAAACTGATAAGTGTTGCAGTGTCTGCCATTTTAAAAAAAAAATTTTTTGGGGGGGGGGGGAGGGGGGGAGGGGGGGAGGTGGTTGTTCCTATAGACAATGCTCAGCCAAGACTTTTTCTCAATAATGTTAAATTTTTCTGATACTGTGCAACACCAATTGCTTTTTGAAGAACATAGCTCTATGTCCGTGGAAAACAAATACGTTTATGATGTACGCATTTTTCACAAGGAAGCAAATTGAATATTCACTGCATATTTTAGTTATCAGTGTTAGAAAACAAGTACTGATATTTGATATCAGAAAGTTGATACTGTATTACTAGTTTTCACACTACATTTAACCTATAGAGTGCTGGAAGCCCATATTCGGGCTTTATTCTCATGTGCAGGTACTTCAGCTTGAAGACTCATATTCAGTGGATGTGCCTTGTATTTCTTTCAAATGATATTATTTTGTCTGTAAAGATTTGCCTTGTTACAATTTATGGAAGAGTGCCCATAGGCACTCTCCCATAAATTGTAACAAGGCAAAGACATGTGTACAAGATTTGATGGCCAAAAATAATTTAGTACTCTACAAGTTAAAACTAGAAGTCCTGTCACGAACTGTGCGCTTATCTAGGCTTAACAGCACGTAGGAATTGCACGCAATAGCCATATCGAATGGCATCCAAAGCACGGCAGGTTCTCCTGGTTACTCATTGCAAACACAGGCAATGTTTCTGCCAATGGACCTCAGGGTTACCCGGAGGTCCATTGACTGAAACATTGCTTGTGCACAGGCCATATCTACAGAATTTGAAAGCCTTAATATGGTCATAATGTATAGATTAACGTGCAGATCAACATGCTATTTGTGCGCATTTCATGACAGGACTTCTAGTTTTAACCATCGGCTTTTGATGAACACCACATCTGATGATGTAAACGCATTTCATGACAGGACTTCTAGTTTTAACCATCGTCTTTTGATGAACACCACATCTGATGATGTAAGAGCAGTTATGCTGTGAGTGTAGTCACAGTGTAACAGCTTGCATATCATCAAATAACACTGGTGTAAGGAGTTACATATCTGTATTGGATTGATGATATCAACAAGTAAGAAGGGGGGGGGGGGTGGGAGGGGGTGGCAGAATACGTTTAGTGATGAACCAATTATCAAAACTCGCTATCAACCGATTACCAGTTATTTCTCGGCCGATTTTGCAGATTCCGATGGTTGAAGTAGGACAATGAAGAAAATCTGTTGATGCCTGTTATACTACAGAATTTCGTTGATAAATCATCAATTACGAAAGCTTAATACCACATAAGTTCTCAGAGTATTCATATTTAGTGCTGGGCAATATTTGCCAAAATAATATTTGCATTTTGGTTGGGGGATGGGGAAAAGATCGTTATTAATGATACAATCACAGATATTGTTCTCATGAAGATTGTGTTTTATTCCGGTAAATAGTGTTAATATGATTTTTTGTAAGGATACAATACACTTGGCTGTATTAACCAGGAATATACTGAGCACACATACTTTGTGTCTTAAATGAATTTTGATGTTAATGTGTGTTGTGAAGTCGTATGACGCATGGTTTACACGTTTGTCAGTGTACTATTCAATGTTCTTTTTTCAACTTCTTTCCTCCCTTGTTGTGTTTCTCTAATGTTTAAATGAACTCAACAATTTTCGGGAAATGGTGTCGATCTCACACCGATTGCAGTTGGTAAATTCCATAATATCTCTGCTCTGCAAATCCCTAAATTTTCTGCTATGCACTACACACGTTTTTAATGGGAAACTTTACTGAAATGGCCAGATATCAAATGGATTTTTTTTTAATAGTCAGTGATAAATATAGAATAACCGGAAACCGCCGCTTTCATAATCAGCCGATGCCCCATAACCGGCCGGTTCATATTGCCGATTCTGATTATCGGTTCATCACTAAATAAGTTGCAACATTTTTAACTAATGTTCCAACAATCTCATTGTATAATGATCTGTGGGTAATTTACACTAAGGGCAGTATATACTCTGTAAAATTGTCAAGGGATGAATTTATTTTTCATCTAAATTTGAGAGAATCCATTTAGTTTCTCGCAAACATGCTTGCGAGAATCCATACCTATGAGAGTCACTGGATCCCATGAGACTACCATGGTTGAACCCCTGTTGTATACTGATAACACATGTTAACCCTTTACCCAACACAGCTTTTTAATTTCTAAAACATAAACTGAATTTGATGATTTTAAAAGAAATAAACAAAATTTACCTACAAAACCTTACAAATATGGATGTGATTGGAACTGGTTCATTGAGCCTCGCATTGGTTAAATTACTGTTGCTATGTTAGGTAAAGGGTTAAATTGACAATTCTTTTTATGCAAATCCTACCAGAGGTGCAGTGAGAATCTACATGGATTCTCGCTGTTTTTGTTGCACAAATCTTTGTGGGAATCGATTCTTGGATTCTCGTTAAAATATAAGCCCTGCTTAGGCCCGAAGCTAGTGGCTGGCCAAGCAAGAGGGGATGGGGTAGTTTGCCTCTCCAATTGTTGGCTCGGTAGAACGCCAACATTTCCTTAGAAAATTGAAAAATTAAAAAAAATATTACCATTTGACAGAACCGTAAATTTCATAAAGCAAAACTACCCTTATGTTTCATATACATGTATGCATTTTATCTTATACCTGTTGAAGATATAGCCCATGTGTTAAAGATTATCTATAACACATACCCCTATGTCATATAGATTGGAGAACATTTTGAGTTGACATTTTGACAAGAAATCATCCCCAAAACCCTTTTAAAAATGCAGAAAAGAACAAAAATGGTCGGTATAAGATAAATACAACAATACCATAGTGTGTTTTGATATGTTTGATATCTCAACTCGTTGAAAGTGAGTTTTTTTCGCTCGGCAAGCCTCGCGAAAAAAACTCACTTTCAACTCGTTGAGATATCAAACATATCAAAACACACTATGGTATTATTGTATATGTATAAAAGTACTCGTTATAAATATATGGAAATCAATTGGTCACCTACACAAAAACATATTTCTGAGGCCCCACAAAAGTAGATCTTCTGTTTCTCAGGCCATTTTTTGTAAAACAGCATGTGGGCGGGTAGTTTTTTATTTTATTTTTGTAATTATTTCTTTGTTAACAAAAGTTCATGTTCTTGATTGTTTTATGTTTTAGGCCTCAAAATCTACAGAATAGCATGGGTGGTGGTGTATTTCGTCCTTTGAGAGCAAGGAGGCTTTGCAATGCTAAAGCACTCAAGAGACAAATTTATCAATTTTATTAACCTGAGTTAAACGAAAGTAAGTGTTTGACCTATTTTATTCATTATAGTTGTAAAGAAGTTTATTAATTTACCAGTGTTTAAGGTCACATATTTCTACACAATGGCTAATTGTGACCGCAACATGAAAACAAAGTGAAGTCCAGCCAATCGTTTACATCTAGGTTGCCCATTTGAGAGGACTTCCACCCCAGACATTGGTAACCAGGTCCTCTTTTACCAGTTATTTATTTTGGGGGTTTAATGACACTTTTGACAGCCAGGACCTCGTGTCGGACAGTTTTATGGGTGGAGAAAGTCGGAGTACCCAGAGAGAACTGCTGAATAATGTCGAGCAGCTGTCAGAGCCACCCCACTCCCTATTTTACCAGTAAACCAGAGACGGTTTACCACTTCTCGGCATTTCTAGGGTTAAAGAAGTTTATTACTTTCCAAAGTGTGATTTACTGGGATTTCCAGGTTTGATTATAAATGATAACTTTACAGGTGAATTATGCAATCAACAATTGTGTCATGCATCCGTGCACACAAACGAAGACGCTTTGCCATGGATGTAATGGGGACTTCATTGTTTTTTTAACCCTTTACCTAATATGAAAAGCAGACAACACTTGCAAAAAAAATTCTTGAATAACTATTATTTTCATTTTTTGTCTCAAAAACATAGGTTATAACCCCTCATTGGAACGAGCTCGTTCCAATGAGGGGTCATAACCTCTGTTTTTGAGACTCGTTCCAATGAGGGGTCATAACCTCTGTTTTTGAGACAAAACATGAAAAAATAATGAAAAATAACTGGCGATTTTTTAGAATAGCCCTGGCCGGTTTTGGCCATTCTGTTAGGTAAAGGGTTAAATAATATAATTATCATTAATAATTAAAAGTAATAAACAGAGTAATCGCTTGAATGGACTGGTTACATGAAATAATTTATTTGAGACGAGGGACTGTATTGTAAAACATTAGTGCACACTCGTGTCTGTACAACGTCCCTCACCTCTCATGAATTATTTCGATTAACCACTCCAGTCAAGCAATTACTTTCTATATAATTGAATTAGGTTTCAAATTTGTACTGCAGGCCAACAATCCTGAAACATTGTTGGAAAATTTAAACTCATGCCCACCATGTCAAATATTTTCGAGATCCTAGCTTCAAGCCTGGAAATATTCTTTATCCCTTTACCCAAGGCAGATGATATCAAAATTTAGTATTTTAAATATCACTTTTTAAAAAATTTTTCCAAACATTTCAACACAACCATATCATGTGACCCCTCATTGGAACGAGCCCAACGGGCTCATTCCAAAGAGGGGTCACATGATATGGTTTTGTTGAAATATTTTGAAACATAGAATTTGCATGTTATGTGGGCAGATCTGGCTGATTCATTGGGTAAAGGGTTAAACTCAAACCTTTTCCAGGCCTGGCATTCTGAAAAATGCAGGAGGGCAAAAAATCGCTCTCCTCAATCAGCTTAGGAGAGCAATTAGCTTTACACAGCATTTTAAGTATCCAGTTGAACGAACTCATTAAAACTGAAACCAACAGACCATTACATCAGTAATTTTATTAACTTTACTAAGGTAAAGCGAAATCTCTTAGACATCTAGATGTCTCACTCAATAACCGAACACACACTTGACAAGACCTGTGTGTGTACCCAGACCTGTTGTCCAAGAAAGTCATATGCCTACCACTACCACCTTCAACCCCCAAGGGGGTTGAAGGTGGTAGTGGTAGGCGTATGACTTTCTTGGACAACAGGCCTGCTTGAATCTACAGTCACATCCTGGTGCAAGTGCTTCAAGTGACAGGATAGTAGTAATGGTAGTATATTATAGTGTCAATATTCCTTGAATAATTACCCCTCAAACTGTGATGTCAGTTGTTGAACTTGAAACTAACAGAAAAAAAAATATTGCTGTGACCCATTTTGCTTCAAATGATTGCAACTGTGTTTGGGTATGGTTGCAGCCATTACCTTTTACCACTAAACCACTTTCAAAATGAAATTACGTGATGTTATGTGACTTCGAAGTTAAATTACATTTTTGCTTTACAACAAAAATTTAATGTGAGCATAATACATGTAATCTCAATCATCCCAGACCAAAATATTTAGGAGGGCAATTTTTCGCCCTCCTTAATTCTTTCAGGAGGGCAGTAAGGAGAGCTAAAAAATCGCTCTCCTGAAATTGCCAAGCCTGCTTTTCTGAAGCTTTTATGGACCATTTATTAACTTACCGGTGGTATGAATGTCTCATTGAGTTTCTCCTCAATATCACTCTCCTCTGCATCAGAATGGTTCATCTCTGGATCTGAATCTGACCAACTGGAATCAAACAATTCCTCAAACTGTTCTGCAGGACTCATGGGAGGACCATCGTCCTCAGAGTATCTTCTAATACTGCATCCACTGTCACACTTGACATTAATGCCACCTCCTCCCTTGGCTTGAGAGTCAGTAGTTGCACGTATGTCATCTGTTTTATCACAATTAATAGGACTGAGCACGGCTTTTTCTGAGGAAGATAACGGTGGCGTGTCGGAGAACACTTCTTCTGAAAGTTTAGAAGTTTGAAAATTACATTTAGGCAATGATTCGCCATCACCACTTGGAACGGATCTGGATCGGATTTTAGAATTTTTGGAATGATTTGACTCATTTAACAATGAGGAAGGTTTAACATTTGAAAAATCTTCATTGTCAAAAGAATTTGCTTTAACCCATGGTGGTTTTTCAACCTTAGAATGACCATGATCAGATGTCAGATGATGTACTCTTTTATCCCCTGAGGATGAAGACGATCTTCTAGGAGAAGTGTGACATTCCTCACTGTCATTAGTTGTGTCGGAAGTTAAATTGGTTTCATTGATTTGTTCTACCAAAGCCTTTACAAACCCCTTTGACATGACTGATTGACAGAACTTGTCATTCCTTGTAAGAGCTGAATAAACTCCTATATTACTCACTCGACAAAAATTATACCTTAGTGCATGGGGTAAATCACGTGTTCTAAGCTTAGGAGATGATGGGGTTGATTTTGTTCCAGCACTATATCTTCTTTTACTTCCCTGAACATTTTGAAACTCCTGACAACGTTGTTTAACTATTCCTTTGTTTTGTAGCTCAGGAGATGATGGTGTAGAAAAAGTGAAAGCATTTGAGCCAACAGAAGAATCATCAGGGCTCAGTTCTGGCTCTGAAAATACAACATTCTTGAAAAGATCCTCATCATACAGTTCTATTGGAGAATCGTCCACATCCGTAAGAGAGTCCTCACACCCAGCTTCACTGCCTTTCTTGTCACTGGATGAGGCAGAATCTTCTAATTTCTCTTTATTTACAAGTATTCCATTTTTGGTATGTTTTGATTTTTTACTCAATCCAACATTGGAAATGAGGCGTTCAAAAAACTTCGGCTTCACTGGGGCTGAAAATAAATAATGAAAAAAATTAAAACCTTTTACCAGTGTAATTACTCCATGCAATTTCCGAATTAACCCTTTACCCAACGAATTAGCCGTATCCGCCCGAGTAATAGGCAAATTCAGCAGTTGAAAAAATAGTGTTTTTCAAAATAATTTCAACAAAACCATATCATGTGACCCCTCGTTCCACTGAGGGGTCACATGATATGGTTTTGTTGAAATATTTTGAAAAAAATTTAAAAATGATTTTTAAATTAATAAATTTTGATATCGTCTGCATTGGGTAAAGGGTTAACAAAAAGAATGTTCAAATTTAGAATTTTATTTTGGACTGTTTTACAAGCTCACAGTAAAGGATACTTTTAGCCCGCTTAATTTAATATTTATTAACCCTCTGCACTCTGATGTCAAAATGGCAAAGTTTTCAGCAGCAAATACTTTCCACAATGCAGTTATATATTTAACCAAATATGCCTTGTTTGACCGTCTCAGCTCATTGAGCTTGATTCAAATCAGAGAAAGATATATGTCAAATACATACAATATAATAAGAAATATGAAATGTTATCTGGTTTAAAAGAATATAAAAATTTAAAAGTTTATTAAAATGTTGATTTATTCCATTAACTGGGTGTGTACTACTCTATTTTACATACTCGTCCCACTTAACTGGATATTCCTTATTCCTTAACCCTTTGAACACCAGAGGTCGCTTTACCGGCCCAGGGACATGGTACGTCATACTTTCATTAAGTAGGATGCCTGCTAAGTTAAGTGTGGGGATATTTATTTATTTATTTATTGGGGTTTAAGGTCACATACTTCTGTACAATGGCTAATCATGACCGTGACAGTTTTACGGGTGGAGGAAGCCGGAGTACCTGGGGAGAACTACCGTGCAACAGCGAGCAACTGTCAGCTCCCCAACATACCAACTCCACACAAGCAGGGTTAGCATCGATTGAAGACAAGTGCAACATCGACGTGCAGTACGCCTTAGTACACGACGTCACCGTGCCTCACATGGGCAATGGGGGTGAAGTGTCTTGCCCAAAGACACAACGCGGTTGCCACAGGTGGGATTTGAACCGAGGACCTATCGGCTTGCAGCCTGCACCTCTACCTACTGAGCCACCATGCCCCAAGTGTGGGGTGGACCAATCAATATTTTCAACGTGCAGCCTTAGGGCTGCACGTTGAAACTATTGATTGGGCTACCCTCAAATAGTGAACATAGACTCTTCGAATTGATGTATATGAACTCACATGGAAGATACCACCAGGGTTCAAAGGGTTAACCCTTCATCCAACAGGATATCAGAATTTATTACTTCAATTATAATTTTTTTTAAATTTTTCAAAAAATTTCAACAATATCATGTGACTCGTCATTGGAACGTGTCTGATATGCTCATTTCAATGAGGAGTCACATGATATGGTTTTGTTGAAACTTTTTGAAAAAGATTTGTTTTTTCCAATTGTTGGCTTCATAAATTCCATAAGCAGATGCATTATGTAAAGGGTTAATGGAATATCCCTCTTCACTGAATATACAGTCTCTTATATTTGGAGACAGTCAACCAAGATACAATACAGTGGTTACAATGGTGTACAGAAGATTTCGACTGAATCGCAACTGTGTTGCAAACTGGTTGAAATTCTCTATCTGTTTTCCTGTCCAAAACACGACAGTATCTCGCATGTCGAAAAAGAAAGGAGAAAACATTTCGTATGCTATTTTTGTTTGTTTTTTTCTTGATGTAGTCTATTCACTCTGCAATATTTTATTTTCGAAATCACGGACCCATGACGTAAATGTGTCTCAGCTAGATCGTTATCGATCACAGTACTGTATAATGATTTAAATTTTCTTTCAATTATCAGAAAGCAACAAAATGGAGCATGACAAAATACAGTGGAGCCCACTTAATTGGAAATCTCTTGTACATGTATATCCTAGTTAATTGAATATAATTTCCCCAACACAAAACCATTTACCACACCTCCAGTACAAATTTGACCTGTTAAATGAATATAAGTTATAGAGTAAACTCCTGTTAATTGAATAAAAAATCAATCTTGTAACATGTCCAGAAATTACCCTGACTCTCCCTATTTTTCCTTTGGTTATAGACCTATTTGGCCTCAGAACATCCAAAATAGACATTTAATCTATTAAGTCTTGTTTGACAGAGCTTATGGAGCTCTGTCAAACAAGATATAATAGAATAAATGATAAGTTTATCTCTAGAATGCAGGAAAGTGACACAATCCCTGTTAATTGAATACTCCTGTTAATTGAATAATTTTCATTGGCAAAGTGGCTATTCAATTAGCAATGTTCCACTGTATCCCTCTTTATTCAGTTCTCGGAATTCCACTGAAATAGTATGCAAAATTACAAAAAAAATGATTTATTAAGAAACTATATCTGCTTTCTGAACCTGCATGCCTGTAAAAATTTGACAAACAATTATTTTGTTTGAATTGTTTGCCATTAGTTTGGTGTCACTCTTAACCCTTCACAACCGCAAATTCTGCAGATGAAATTTATTTATCCATTTATTTAACGACACGTTCAACAGCCAGGGTCACCTTGTATCTGAGTTTTACGGGTGGGGGAAGTTGGAGTACATGGAGAGAACCACAGAGCAGTGGCTAGAAACTGTCAGACTACCCAACATACTAACTGAACACAAGAAGAGGTAGCACTGGTTGAAAACAAGTGCACCATTGATGTATGCCTTAGAACACAGTGCCAGAAAGCCCCCCCCTCCCCCACCCCCCCCCCCCCCCCCCAGCGCTTTACCTAAGGACACAATGCAGTTACTCCTGGCAGTGATCGAACCGTGAACCTTCCGGTTTGAAGTTCAATGTGTAACAAATGAGTCACCTGGCACCCCTGCAGTTGAAAAAAAATTGCGACATCGATGCCGTAGCTGCGACGGGTGGTGCAATCTCACAAAATTCTAAGTTCATCAAGGGCCATAACTCCAAGAAAAATATTTGGAACAACACATGCATTGAACAGTGGCTAAACATCAATAAGATACACTTACATGCCAAATATAAAGTCATTCCATCAAGTATTTCAAAAGTTATTGAGTTTTGAAACTCATTGGTCACAGACAGACCGACCGACAGACAGACCAACAGACCGAATAAGATACACTTACATGCCAAATATAAAATCATTCCATCAAGTATTTCAAAAGTTGAGTTTTGAAACTCGTTGGTCACTGACAGACCGACATGAAACTTGTTGGTCACAGACAGACAGACCGACATTGCACATTGAACAGTGGCTAGACATCAATAAGATACACTTACATGCCAAATATAAAGTCATTCCATCAAGTATTTCAAAAGTTATTGAGTTTTGAAACTCGTTGGTCACAGACCGACCGACCAACAGACCAACAGACAGACCAACAGACAGACCGACATTGTCACTTATAAAGCTGCTAGTCACAGCTAATAAAATTTTTTAAAACATTTAAACAAAACCATATCATGTGATCCCTCATTGGAATGAGCTCATTGAGATGGTTCCAATGAGGGGTCACTTGATTTGGTTTTGTTAAAATTTTGAAAAATTTAAAAAATAATCTTTAAAATAATAAATTTTGATATTGTCTACTTTGGGTAAAGGGTTAACCTGCTGAGAACTTTTAGGAAATTTTCATAAAATCAAATAGAGTCTAGGATCAAGAAATCATTGTCAAGATTTATCATTCATTTGTATATTTAGTGGTGTTTAAGGCTGCTATTTATTTACTTATTGGTGTGTAAGGTCACTTTCAGCATCTATGGCTATATCATTACTGCAACATAGTTATAATGTCAAATTTAGCCAATCGTTTATATCTACGCTGACCACTTTAGAGGACTAACACACCAGGCAATGGTAATACCAGGTCATATTTTACCAGCATTAAATTATTTGTGAATTTATTGGGAGTTTTAAGCGACACTTTCGACAGCCAGGATCACCTTGTTTCAGATATTTTATCAGTAAAGCAGAATTTCCATGCCCCAATTACCAAGCATTGCTCCACTTAATGCGGTTCCCACAAGGTGGTTTAACCCTTTAACCAATGCAGAGAATATCAAAATTTTATTATTTTAATGATTATTTTAAAAAAAATTTTCAAAAATATTTCAACAAAACCATATCATGTGACCCCTCATTGGAACGAGCTCAATGAGCTCATTCCAATGAGGGGTCACATGATATGGTTTTGTTGAAATGTTTTTAAAAATTTATTTTTTTCAATAACTCAATTGGGGGACACAGTGGCATCGCGGTAACCGGTTCTCGTCAGATCACCGAAGTTAAGCAACATCGAGTGCGGTTAGTAGTTGGATGGGTGACCATTTCAGCGACTGATTCGTGCTCTCACGTTGTGTCCTTGGGCAAGGCACTTAACCCCGATTGCCTACATGGGGGCACGATGGCGCTGTGTACTAAGGCGTACTGCATGCCGATGGTGTGCCTGTCTTCAACCAATCTAACCCTGCATGTGCCGCAGTGCAGAGTTCAGAGTTACGATGTTGGAGAGCTGAAAGCTGCTCGGCGTTGCTCGGTGGTTCTCTCTGGGTACTCCGGCTTCCTCCACCCGTAAAACTGTCACCAACATGATATGACCCTGGCTGTTAATGTGTCGTTAAACCCTGAAAAAAAAAAAATGGCTCAATTTGTAAATTTATGCAGGCGGATGCAGGCGATTCGTTAGGTAAAGGGTTAAGGTCACTATAAACTTCGAGATCAGGGCAGCAACCTTGGTTTAAAATCAATTTTAACGATTCATGACATTGTTTATCTGTGCTGCGCACATTAAATGAAAAGATCTGACAGTTACTTGTCGTGGATACAATAATATTATAGTGAGAAAAATAGAAAAAAAGGAGGTCTAAAAAATCTAAATAAAAAATGAGAAAATGCTCTAGTCACCTGAAATCATTGTTTCAATCTAATAGATCAACTCATTCTGAATTCCTGATTTAGCAAAACTTCCTGACATACTGCTTTCATGTAATCATGTCACTCGTAAAAAGTCTTGTTGAAATAATTTACACATTTAGTTACAAGTCATTCAAGGAAGAACATTATAGGTAAAATTGTAATTTCTGAAGTATATTTAATTCGCATGCTTTATTTGTGCCCAATTATCATTTTATATATAAACACATTAATTGCTGCTTCAGGTAAAAACACAATGCACTTACTTCAACTCAAGCTTGACTCAAAAGGCACAGCTGTCACCAGAAGTAAGTCAACAGAAGTTTAATTCACTAAGTTGCTGTATTAATTTATAAGATAACAATCATTTATACCTGTACTGGAATAGTAAATATGGGCACAGGTTTTATAAACATTAGTCACTTCTAGGGCTGTCGCGATTATTCGATTAGTCGACTAACCGTCGACTATTGATGTAGTCGACGTTTTTTATTTTTAGTCGATCGTCGTTCATTTTCAAGGTGGTACACGTCTACTACACGTCGGAGCTAAATTGCATTGTTTTGTGAGGTGAATGATCAATGAAGGTGAATAACTTTAAATATCTAACCATAGTTAACATTCATATCCGGAAGACTGTACGACTGTCACTGACTGTGTAAGAAAGAACAATCACAGTTACTCGAGAAGAATAGATTCTTCTGAATTTCTCCAGTCTTGTACACACGAATGCACCCATTGGAAAACCCAAAGCGCGGAAGTGACAAAATTATGACGAAAGTCAGATCACTTCTCAAAGTTCGGAACTTCAGACTAAGATCCAATTTTAACAACTGACGAGGGAATGCATAGATCTCAATGTTCAAAATTTCGAGAAACTTATTGCAGAAAGGAAACATATCCAGGAACGTTCTTTGGTAAATTCATTTTAATTCATCGGCTTCAATCTAGTTCAAACTTGGACCCGCAGTCAGTAATATTATTTTTGGGGTTGGTACGTCCTACAGGACGTACCAACCCCAAAAATTATATTACGGACTGTGGGTCCAAGATTGGACTACATGTAGTTTCAGTCGGGACCGATTTGTTGTTCCACAACCCCACTTCGTCTGAACACACTGGTGCCATTGTCATTTTCAGAGTTTTACGAACAGAAGAATGATTTGCTAAAAAATCATGGGAAGCGATTATTAATTGACTAACCGTCGATTACTGGTCACGATTAGTCGATTACAAAAAATGATAGTCGCGACAGCCCTAGTCACTTCTCAACATATATTATTGTGGGTTATTAGTGCCTAGATTATTTAGTTTTATTTGGTTTTACGCACACCTTATTTCTTTTTTACCTGCGCTGGAAGGGGGGGGGGGGGCGCAGTGGCATTGCGGTAACTGGTTCTCGTCAGATCACTGAAGTTAAGCAATGTCAAGCCTGTTTAGTCCTTGGATGGGTGATCATTTGAGCTAGGGCTGAAATGGTTGGTTCATTTTCACAACCAACTAACCGAGAGCTATAACCGGATAATATCCGGTTAACCATAGCCATTACTTCACCGAATCTTGGGTCAAAACTATAGGAATTGGAAAGCAGTATTCTCAGAAACTATTCCGTAGTGTGTATACAAACGAACGTTGTCGAGTACTTGACAACGTTCATTTGTATACATACTACGGAATAGTTTCTGCGGTTACTCAGAACTCACGGAAATTGCCGATCATTAATGAAGTCTTGAACACCAAAGTCGATTATTTCTCAATATATACACCGGTGTTTCGAGGTGTAATCTATCCCAAATGAGAAGCGGCAGATTTACTACGTTTTAAACGTGGAATGACGATCATTATCGATATTTCGGATAACCGGTTGACGTTTTTTTAATCGGTTAGCTAGGTAACTGGTTTCAAACCGGATATCCAGTTAACCATTTCAGTACTAATTTGAGTGATCGATTTGGACTCCGTGTTCTTGGGAAAGACACTTAACCCCGATTGTCCACATGGGGGCCCGATGATGCTGTGTACTAAGGTGTACTGCACATCAATGGTGCACATGTCTTCAATCAATCTAACCCTGCCTGTGCTGCAGTGCAGAGTTACAATGTTAGGGGAGCTGGCAGCTGCTTGTTGTTGCTTTGTGGTTCTCTCCTGATACTCTGGCTTCCTCCACCTGTAAAACTGTCACTGACGCAATATGATCTTGGCTGTTAAAGTGTCATTAAACCTTAGTAAATAAATACATCCACTGGAACAGCAAATAGAGAAAACAGTTTGGAGAAAAATTAGTCTCTTTTCAACACATTTTTGTGGGGTACAGTGGAGCCCATTTAATTGGATATCTCTTAACTGAATAACACTGTTAATTGAATATAATTTTCCAACACAAAACCATTTACCATACCTTCAGTACAATTTGGACCAGTTAACTGAATTCAGTTTATCAAGTTTTAACTCCTGTTAATTGAATAAAAAATCTTGTAACCTGTCGAGAAATTACCCTGACACTCCCCAGTTTCCCTTTGTTTATAGACCTATTTGGCCTCAGCACATCCAATACAGGCATTTAATCTATTACCGTATTTACTCTATGTATTGGGACAGCTAAAAATAATTATTTTCACAGGTGTCCCAATTCTTAGAAAATGGGGAAAGAACACAGCCTGGTCTTGATTTGATGCTGAATAAAGTTGTGTGTGATTCGTTTTACATCACTTTATACGAAAATCGCCGTTCTATTGTTTTTTTATATTTTCATTTTTTGCTTCCAAAACATAGCTCGTTCCAATGAGAGATCATAAGCTATGTTTTGGAAGCAAAACATGAAAATTTTTAGTTACTCAAAAAATTTTTTTATGAGTGTCGTCTGCTACTAGCGACGGGCCAACTGGAAACAAATCTCCGGAATGTCCCAAACTTTGGAGCATAAAAAAATATAGTTTTCGGGAAAAAATGTGTGTCCCAAATCATAGAGTGTCCCAATACATAGAGTAAATGCGGTATATCTTGTTTGACAGTCAAAATGGAGCTCTGTCAAACAAGATATAATAGAATAAATGCTAAGTTTGTCTCTAGAATACAGGAAAGAGAGACCATCCCTGTTAAATGAATACTCCTGTTAATTGAATAATTTCCATTGGCAAAGTGGCTATTCAAGTACCAGGGTTCCACTGTATTAAGACACAACACAATGAGGGTGGAGACCAGAGTACTGGAATCAACTACCAATGGTGGCGTTTTTCCTGTATTTAACAGGTGCCAAAGGTGTACACAAAATACAGGAATAACTCCAACAAGGGTTGTTGATTCCTGTACCCGGTACTCTACCTGCAATTAACCCTTTACCTAAAATGAAAAGCAGTCGATACTTGCAAACAAAATTCTCAAATAACTAATTTTTTCCAATTTTTGTCTCAAAAACATAGGTTATGACCCTTTATTACATTCCTCAGTTGGTTTTGCATTGAATTTAATGTTGATTAAAAAGTGGTAATGTCACGAGTGAATTATGTCACTTCAATAGTAACTTTGGAATGACTGACGTATATAAGCCATGCCCCCACCGATTTGTTGATGTTTTTGTTTTCCAGTTCCATATTAGTTAATTAAAATGAATTTTCCTTCTGAATATTTTTAAAAATCCTTTCTTTCCTCTATGAACAGGTTCTTTAGCACAGTTGACAAAATCCAAACAGAAATGTTTTATCTTATGGCTGAATGCCATTCCCCAAATGCAACTGGAACGCCACATAAAATAGTAAAATATGGAACAAAAGTCACAAAAATAAAACTGGGCCATTTCCAATCGAAGATTTGACACAGAAAGTGATGTATTCATACGCGCTAATTTCAGAAGTATTTCAGAGTTGCATTTGCGAATATTTAGTGTTGAATTATTTTTAATGAAAGGCATTTTGGTCTAAAATGTCATTTACTAAAGAGAGTGACCCATTCTTACGGCAAGTTACGGTATATAATTCGCCTCGAGACAGGACTATTTCGTATTTCCTTCCTGCTAATTTTAGAAATGTTTCCGTGTTTACACTAAATTGGATTATATCTGACAATAGTTTGGGTTGAATTATTATAGTAAAAGACCCCTTTATTCCAAATGTCATGTAATAAACAGAGTAATCAATTTGTTTTGAGCGTTACGGTAAATAATTCATCTCGAGACGGGACTGTTTCGTAAATCACTCGGGCTATGCCCTCGTGATTTACTCACGACCCGTCTCTCGATGAATTATTTACCATAATGCTCAAAACAAATTGATTACTCTCTATTTATTACTATTTTTTTTCAAAAAATCATATCATGTGACCCCTCATTGGAACGAGCTCAATGAGCTCGTTCCAATGAGGTTTCACATGATATGGTTTTGTTGAAATATTTTTTTAATTTTTTTCAACTGCTCGATTTGCAAATTACGCGGGTGGTTGTGGGCAATTCATCAGGTGAAAGGTTAAAGCACAATGCTCTAAACACTGAGCCAACATGCTCCAAAATGGACAAATGAACTAACAAAGACAAGTACTATGAGTAGCTTTTCAGTTGTAGCTAATGGAAGATGAATATTTAAAGGTCATTACTTGGGTTAGAGATCCCAACCCGAGGTAAGGGGGATGCGGAGGCGTTGCGGTAACCAGTTCTCGTCAGATCACCAAAGTTAAGCAACGTCGAGCCCGGTTAGTCCTTGGATGGGTAACCGTCTGAGCAATCGATTCAGACTCCCGCGCTGTGTCCTTGGGCAAGGCACTTCACCCCGATTGTCCACATGGGGGCATGGTGACACCGTGTACTAAGGTGTACAGCACGTCGATGGTGTGCATGTCTTCAACCAATCTAACCCTGCCTGTGTTGCAGTGTGGATACGATGTTGGGGTGCTGACACATCTTATGACATACAAAATCAAACAGCATGTTGATACTTTGTGGTCATTTGTTTTGTTATTATTTTTCGACTTTTTCAAGTTATAACCTCAAATCCTATTTTATCCCGACCGAACAGTGCTCAGTGACAACCGTTGAGCCAAATGTTATCGCAGCTTAAAATACTAATATAATCTTGCTGTCAAGACTTAACTGGTTGAGTGCTAGAAGCCACTATCAGGGCTTTCAAAAAATGAGGATACCAGAGCAAAAGCCAATACTTTCCTTGCTTATATTTCATATTCAGTTAAACACAAATAATATTTTGTTTATAGAAATTTGTTTTATTACAAATTACTGGAGAGTGCCTGTGGGCACTCTCCAATAATATGTAATAAAACAAGTTTTGAGTAACAAATTCAGACCACCAAAAATAATCTAGCCCTCAACGAGATAATCACTAATGTGTAAAATATCTTGTTCTTTGTACTTTCCGACATTTGACGTCGCATTTTGAAAAACGTTGAAGAAACTGAATTCCCAGTGATGTTTGAACTTCAAGATAAGTCTCAAAGGGTTAAATATCCTTGACTATTTTAGTTTTACAGAATCAATACACATACTGATGGATTCTGAAGGATGTGGATGTTCACTGCAAACTATATACTGCATGTTAACCAAAATATTACTAAAAATATACATGTGCAGCATGACTCCCAGAATTATTCCAAAGTGCACTATATCCCCCCAAACATTTGTATACATAACCTCAGTGTCTTGCTATTAAATATTAACTTGACTCCCAATGTGATAATGATATGAAGCTGATCATCAGAAGCAAACAGACAGTGAACAGTTGGTATGCATAACACAGTCATGTCAGTCAAAAATACTGGGGATCAACTGGCTTCCCTACCATCCCTTTGTAGAACAGCATACCATACTACTATGATAAAATATCAACAAGCCAAGACCAATACCGGGTCTGGACCTGCGTCGTTGCATGCAATTGAATCGGCAAACAGGAAGTGGCTGCACGGCAGATCTGAAAATTGCATACCCGATATAACTGATTATTATCAGGCTCCAGGTGAAATATAAAATCAATCCCTTGCATAGAAGCCGAGAAAAGTTTGACGAAAAATTTCAATGTTCAGTGGGTACAGTAAAATTTCAAAGTATCGGCAAACAGGAAGTGGCTGCACGGCAGATCTGAAAATTGCTTACGCGATACAACTCATCATTATGAAGTGGCAGACCAAATATAAAATCAATCCCTTGCATAGAAGCCGAGAAAACCTTGACGGAAAATTTCAATGTTCAGTGGGTACAGTAAAATTTCAAAGTATCGGCAAACAGGAAATGGCTGCACGGCAGATCTGAAAATTAGATACCCGATACAACTCATCATTATGAAGCAGCAGACCAAATATAAAATCATTCCCTTTCATAGAAGCCAAGAAAACTTTGACGGAAGAAGTGGACTGATGGACAGACGGATTGACGGATGGACGGACGGAGTCAAGCAGTTACTAGACCTGCTCTGCCGCTGGCAATACAGGTAAAAACAGGTACAGAAATAGCTGAAGAAAGTTGGAAAATAAACTCATGAACATGATGCTCACAATTTTGGCCCCAAACTTCCCAAACCCAGTCCACTACAGTTAAAACCAAAAGTCCTGTCCTGAAATGCGCACAAATGGCACGTCGATTTGCGCGTTAATCTACGCGTTATGACGATGGTAAGGCTATCAAAATTCTGCACATATGACCTGTGCACAAGCAAAGTTTCAGCCAATGGACCTACGGGTAACCCGGAGGTCCACTGGCAGGAACATTGCTTGTGTTTGCTAAGGGTAACAAGGAGAACCTGTCATGCTTTGGGTGCCATTCGATACGGCAATTGCGAGTAATTCCTTAGCCTAGATAAGCACACAGTTCATGACAGGACTTCTAGTTTTAACTGTACTTCTGCCCTTCCATGAACTAGAGCTGTAGGTTAACCAAAACCGAACCAAGGTTTTTAGTTTTTAAAAAAAAACGAAACCGAAACCGTCGACATCCCGTAATCTAAGGTTTTTCATTTTTTATTAAATACTCTCTTGCTGCAGAAATTCACAGAATGTAGCCATCCCAGAGTAGTGAGAGTACCCAGACACTGCCAATGGCAGTGCCTGGGTACTCTCACTGCTCTGGGAAGGCTACATTCTGTGAATTTCCGACATTTCAGTTTAGTTGTGTTTGCAGCTTTCCTCAAGTTGCGTGTAGGTGTCAGACCTCGAAAAATGGCCAAGCACAATAAAAGTTCTGTATATTTAGGTAATTATTATATTGGCCTTCCTGATTCTTCATGTATTATAGCTTATTTCGGGCATTCATTGAGTTTCACTCAATTTCACTACCATTCAGTTATGACTCCGGACATAAGAATGAGTTTTATTGAATTTTACTTGGCCTCATGAACGAACCGAAAACTGAACCGAACCGAGGTTTTTCTCCACCTGAAAAACCAAAACCGAACAAGAAATTAAAAAACCTACAGCTCTACCATGAACCAATTAGCTGATTGAGTGCTGGAAGTGTCCTAGCCTATATTTGGGTTTTATTCTGTAGTGTATATACTGCAACTCATAGACTTCAACTTCTGTTGATATACTTCATATTATTTCAGTCCTTCGTGTGAGTAAATTTTACGGGTGCAAAAAAGTGCACTCGCAAATTGTGTTGCGAGTGCAAATCTCACTTGCAAAATTCCCCAAAGGTTCACAACTATGCATGTTTGGGACAGATGTGTTTAAACACAGCTAATCATGATATTTAGATTGCTACCTGCTGACTACTCTGAATACTTCAATAGACTGTAATGCTGATAGAGTCAGCGTTGGCATCTGGAAAACGTAACCAATTTAATTGAAGTTGAACTGCTTGATGAAGGATGCAATTTTTTGCACTCGTCTTTTTTAAATTACGGGCGCTTGTGAGCGCAATAGTGCCCGTCTCACGCGAAAGACTGTTATTTCCAGGCGTTTAAATTCTTCCTAAATAACAACGGTAAATGCTGTGCACAAATAAGATAATTGCACCCAAATTATGCAGAGTTTGAAACTTTTTCCAAAGTTTTGCAGTGTTTCGGCAATAAAATGTTTGGCCAGGTTTCCCTGGTGCTTGCAATATAGCTTAGAGCTTACCTTCAAATCAAACAATGCAACAGATAAATAATTTAAAAAAAACCCCACAGAGTTTGTCATAGAAAAGCAATCCGAGACGACAGTGTCGTCATGACACTCTCGACGCCGACTGCTTTTCTTTCGCAAACACTATATGATCATGTACTTAAAGCTGGAGATCTATTATATTCATGTTTGTGGTATTTCCTAATAAATGTCATGCGTAATTTACATTCAGATAGGACTTTGGCTTGACAATAGGAAACTAAGAAGCCTTCTCGAGTAAACTTACGTCAAGGGGTTGTGGGAACCAGTGATAATGGTGAAGACCTATAACAAGGGGTTGTAAACTATCATTTTAAGAGGGGGACCTGAAACCTAAAACAGACGCCAAGAAGAAGAAAATACTGGTGCTTTTTTCTCCAACCATGCAGGACACAATGCGGCTGATCCATATTTGCCCTTTTGCCCAAATTAGACTGATCTAAAGGTCTGTTATTTCTTGGTGTTTAAGGTCACATATTTCTGCACAATGGATAAATATGACCACAACATGGATGTAAAGTAAAGTTCAAACATGTTGCCAATTTTTGAGGACTTCTACCCCAGACATTGGTTACAGAATCCTATTTTATCAGTAAAGAGAGCTTGTGTACCACAGTAAACAAGCACTGCTTCACTTCCCGAGGTTCCCTTGGGGGAGAGTGCTTCATATTATCTTTTGAAGTGAAATTATTTCAACTGTATGAATTTACTTTGTTACAATTATGGGAGAGTGCCTATTATAATTTTATATATACAGCATCAGTTAATTCTATATCAGGCAGGAGCTTTGCTTAACTAGTAGATGTCTGGAAGCCCATATTTGGGTTTTCTTCTGAGGTGTTGGTACCCTCTACCCAATGTAACGGCCAAAACCGGCCAGTGCTATTCACAAAAATCGGCAATTAACTTTCATTATTTTTTTCATTTTTTGTCTCAAAAACATAGGTTATGATCCCTCTTTGGAATGAGCTCGATGAATCAGACCTGTTAACCTCTGAAGGTGACTGTCAGTGAGATTTTGATGAGCTCTCAGTGAGATTTGGATGCTTGTCATTGAGATTTTTGTGCACGGCCATTACATCAATATTTTCCTTGTTATGCTTCCCACGGTTCCACCCGAGCACCCTCCTCCCCCCCCTCCCCCAACCCAAATGCATTATATTTCATTTTAATAATTTATTTTAACACTTTTAATGGTATTTGTCAGTAAAAGCATACAAATATGGACATCACTGGTCCAAGCACCCCCCTCCCCAGGGACAACCCTCCCCCCCTCCTGATACACACACAAATGTGAGTGGATGCCTATCTAGCCTTTGCCCCAAAAACCTTGGGACAAAACGTCCCAGTCCAGCATGGCTTTACGAAAATAACGTCTTTAAAAACAGACTATAATACACTCGAATTCAAAAAGCTACTTTCGATTTCAGTGACTTTTCCATCAACAACATGGGAATTCTCAGAACTCATTGGTAAAACTCAATGTGTATATTTGATAAATTATCGTTTCCAAGCATTCTGCATTATAAATTTATATATCGTGACCAACTTGTTTAATTTTCAAAATAGAACAGGACAACTATTTTGAAAAGTGTCAAATCGGGAAAATAGGATGTGACCGTGAGAGCGTGAGTTGGTACCCCAAACCGGGAAACTCACAGTGAAACCGGGAGAGTTAACAGGTCTGGTCATAACCTATGTTTTTGAGACAAAAAATGAAAAAAATTAGTTATTCAAGAATT
This sequence comes from Pictodentalium vernedei, assembly GCA_031216915.1. Classification (NCBI taxonomy): domain Eukaryota; kingdom Metazoa; phylum Mollusca; class Scaphopoda; order Dentaliida; family Dentaliidae; genus Pictodentalium; species Pictodentalium vernedei. Next base: position 31,260,141 of record CM062296.1, read on the forward strand.
TTTTTTGCAAGTCTCGTCTGCTTTTCATGTTATATAAAGGGTTAAAGGCTACATATACAGTGGATGTTCTACATATCACCTTTGAAGTGAAACTGTTTAGTCCGTTAAGGATATGCCTCTAGGCACTCTCCCATAAATTGTAACAAGACAAAGACTTTTGAATAAATTTTGACGACCAAGAATAACTGAGCACTCTACCAGTTTTTTTTTTTTTACACTTTTGAGCAGGGGCGTGGTGGCTCAGTAGGTTGACATGTAGGCTGCAAGCCGAGAGGTCCTCAGTTTGAATCCCACCTGCAGCAACCGTGTTGTGTGCTTGGGCAAGACACTTCACCCCCATTGCCCACGTGGGGGCATAGTGGCGCTGTGTACTAAGTCGAACTGCAAGTCGATTGTGCACTTTTCTTCAACCAATGCTAACCCTGCTTGTGTGGAGTTAGTATGTTGGGGAGCTGACAGTTGCTCGCCATTGCTAGGTGGTTCTCTCCGGGTACTCCGGCTTCCTCCACCCGTAAAACTGTCATGGTCATGAATAGCCATTGTGCAGAAGTATGTGACCTTAAACACCAATAGATAAATAAATAAATATTACACTTTTGATCAGAAAACAAATCGATGCATAGAGAGTAAAGCCACTAAAGTGGCTTTCAGCACTTTTCAGTAGAGCCATGATAGTGGCTTCTAGCACTCTACTGTTTAGCCAGTGATATCCTGTTTGACAGTGCGCAATCAGTTCTGTCAAACCAGATCTAGTTGGTTAAATAACAATTGCATAATGGGAAAATATAGTGGAGGCCATGATAGAAGCTTCTAGCACTCAACTGTTTAGCCAGTGATATCCTGTTTGACAGTGCGCAATCAGTTCTGTCAAACCAGATCCAGTTGGTCAAATAACAATTGCATAATGGGAAAATATAGTGGAGGCCATGATAGAAGCTTCTAGCACTCAACTGTTTAGCCAGTGATATCCTGTTTGACAGTGCGCAATCAGTTCTGTCAAACCAGATCTAGTTGGTTAAATAACAATTGCATAATGGGAAAATATAGTGGAGGCCATGATAGAAGCTTCTAGCACTCAACTGTTTAGCCAGTGATATCCTGTTTGACAGTGCGCAATCAGTTCTGTCAAACCAGATCTAGTTGGTTAAATAACAATTGCATAATGGGAAAATATAGTGGAGGCCATGATAGAAGCTTCTAGCACTCAACTGTTTAGCCAGTGATATCCTGTTTGACAGTGCGCAATCAGTTCTGTCAAACCAGATCCAGTTGGTCAAATAACAATTGCATAATGGGAAAATATAGTGGAGGCCATGATAGAAGCTTCTAGCACTCAACTGTTTAGCCAGTGATATCCTGTTTGACAGTGCGCAATCAGTTCTGTCAAACCAGATCTAGTTGGTTAAATAACAATTGCATAATGGGAAAATATAGTGGAGGCCATGATAGAAGCTTCTAGCACTCAACTGTTTAGCCAGTGATATCCTGTTTGACAGTGCGCAATCAGTTCTGTCAAACCAGATCTAGTTGGTCAAATAACAATTGCATAATGGGAAAATATAGTGGAGGCCATGATAGAAGCTTCTAGCACTCAACTGTTTAGCCAGTGATATCCTGTTTGACAGTGCGCAATCAGTTCTGTCAAACCAGATCTAGTTGGTTAAATAACGATTGCATAATGGGAAAATATAGTGGAGGCCATGATAGAAGCTTCTAGCACTCAACTGTTTAGCCAGTGATATCCTGTTTGACAGTGCGCAATCAGTTCTGTCAAACCAGATCCAGTTGGTCAAATAACAATTGCATAATGGGAAAATATAGTGGAGGCCATGATAGAAGCTTCTAGAACTCAACTGTTTAGCCAGTGATATCCTGTTTGACAGTGCGCAATCAGTTCTGTCAAACCAGATCCAGTTGGTCAAATAACAATTGCATAATGGGAAAATATAGTGGAGGCCACTAAATTGGATATCTCTTAACTGAATAACCCTGTTAATTGAATATAATTTTCCAACACAAAACCATTTACCATACCTCCAGTACAAATTTGACCTGTTAATTGAATATAGGTTATAGAGTAAATTGCTGTTAATTGAATAAAAAATTTTGTAACCTGTCAAGAAATTACCGGCTTTTCCCAGTTTTCCTTTGTTTATAGACCTATTTGGCCTCAGTACATCCAATACAGGCATTTAATCTATTATATCTTGTTTGACAGAGATCATGGAGCTCTGTCAAGCAAGATATAATAGATTAAATGCTAAGTTTATCTCTAGAATACAGGAAAGTGACACATCCATGTTAATTGAATACTCCTGTTAATTGAATAATTTTCATCGGCAAAAGTGGCTATTCAATTAACAGGGTTCCACTGTACAACTGCAGAAAACTTAATTTTCTTGACATCAAAGTGCAGAGTTTGGCAGTGAATCAGTTAAAACTTACAAATAGAGAGTTGCTACAATTTATGTAATATAACTAACTGTGAAACGCAAGCTGACATTAAGTACCAAGTATTGTGCACAAGGGGACAAAAACAAATTCAATGGTCGTGTGCAAGAGGCAATAAAAATAATCAATCACTGATGTGACATTTCTCATAATACTCTTCTCAAAAAACATTCTTATAAAGGGTCTCCACGTGACTGCGTAGTGTTTAACCCTTTTAACAAGGAACATGATATCAAAATTTCTTATTTCAATGACATTTAAAAAAAATTTTTTCCAAAAAACTGTATCATGTGATCCTGGCATTGGAATATCGTATTTACTCTATATATTGGGACACTCTATAATTTGGGACACACATTTTTTCCAGAAAAATATTTTTTTTTATGCTCCAATGTTTGGGACACTCAGGAGACTTGTTTCCAGCTGGCCCAGTCACCTGAAAACGGTACAAAATGCTCAATATTAAAGCTAAGTTTGTGTTTAATTTTCCTTTTTAAACAATAAAAAATTGATAATACATACTGATTTGTGTTGTTTTTATTTAAATTTGTTCCTAAGTTTTAATATTTACAGTCCGGACTGACATGAGGAAGACTATTTAATATTACATTGTGACTGTCTTCAACCCTTTACTGAACACTAATGGCAGATGACACTCATAAAAAGAATTCTTGTGTAACTAAAAATTTTCATTTTTTGCTTCCAATACATAGCTTATGATCCCCTCATTAGAACGAGCACAATGCGCACGTTCTAATGAGGGGCATAAGCTATGTTTTGGAAGCAAAAAATGAAAATCTAAAAAAAAAATTGGATGGCGATTTTTGTATATAGTGATGGAAAACGAATCACACACAACTTGATTCAGCATCAAAACAAGACCAGGTTGTGTTTTTTCCCCATTTTCTAAGATATGGGACATCTGTGAAAATATTTATTTTTAGCTGTCCCAATATATAGAGTAAATATGGGTAAGCTCGATGACTCATTCCAATGAGGGGGAGCATATGATATAGTTTTGGTGAAATCTACTGAAAAATTATTTTTTTCAACTGCTCAATTTGTAAATTATGTGAGCGGCTGCTTCCAATTTGTTATGGAAAGGGTTAAACCAATACCCAACATGGAAAGGGTTAACCCAATACCCAACATGGAAAGGGTTAAAACAATACCCAACATGGAAAGGGTTAAACCAATACCCAACTTGGAAAGGGTTAACCCAATACCTCACATGGAAAGGGTTAAAACAATACCCAACATGGAAAGGGTTAACCCAATACCCAACATGGAAAGGGTTAATCCAATACCCAACATGGAAAGGGTTAACCCAATACCCAACATAATAGCCAAAAGCAGCCAGCATTACAAAAATCAAATTTTAGCATTTTTTTCAATTTTTGCCTAAAAAGCATAGCTTATGACCCCACACTGGAATGAACTCATTGAGCTCATTCCCATGAGTGGTAACAAGCCATGTTTTTAGGCATAAAAAATTAAAATATTTACCTCAAGAATTTTGTTTGCAAGTACAGTGGAACCCTGTTAATTGCCACTTTGCCAATGAAAATTATAATTTAATCTTATTTGTTTTACAAGGATTGGCAAACAAGTTATGCAACTTATATTAATGCCTCTCCTTGGCGCAGGTGTGTGGGATGACCTTCATAGTGGAAACTTCGTGGCCTAGCTCTTCTCGAATACTACGAAGGGATCTTTAGCCTGCATGGAGTGAGTCTCTCTCCGCACAGAGGACAGCCATTTTACGTCCCCACCCGATAGGATGGTACGCTGTGACAACATCAACCCCACAATTGATGACGACAGAGAGTGTTCAGACACCTCGAGAACTTTCCCCGACCGAGGATCGATCCCAGGACCTCTGGCATGAGAGACAAGTGCACTTATCCACTCGGACATCACTCTCAATTAACAGGAGTATTCAATTAACAGGGATGGTCACTTTCCTGTATTCTAGAGATAAACTTAGCATTTATCCTATTATATCTTGTTTGACAGAGCTCCATGAGCTCTGTCAAACAAGATATAATAGATTAAATGCCAATATTGGATGTACTGAGACCACATAGGTCTATAAACAAAGGAAAACGATGGGTTACAAGATTTTTTATTCAATTAACAGGAGTTTACTCTAAAACCTATATTCAATTAACAGGTCAAATTTGTACTGGAGGTATGGTAAATTGTTTTGTGTTGGAAAATTATATTCAATTAACAGGGATATACAGTTAAGAGATATTCAATTAAGTGGGCTCCACTGTATGTGTCATCAGCTATTCATGTTGGGTGGAGGGCTCAATGTCTCAGTGTTGGAAGCCATTATCAGGCATGGTTTGGAACTGAGTATTGTATACAAGTACAGGGTGTGAAATCACGTTATTATCCTGGATTTTTACACAGTCAAAATAGCAGAGTTTACATCCTCTTCCCGACAAGGGAGCTAAAAGGGTATATATAGGTTTTAACACCATGTGGATTTCCAAAATGGTGGATTGAAGTCGACATCTTGTCTCTGGGCATATATCGATGAGTCCGTTAGGACGAGTCGATATATGATCCAGAGGCGAGGTTGAGACTTCAATACACTATCTCAGAAACCCACTTGGTGCTAATAACCAATTTATCTTACAATATTCATCCCTTTCTTGACTCGTGTGGAGTTAATATGTTGGGGAGTCTGACAGTTGCTCACCATCGCTTGGTAGTTCTATAATCTGGGTAGTCCGGCTTCCTTTCCCCATGAAACCAAAAGCAAATCCTCACAGACTAAATAATTTTAATTCAAAAATAAAATGAAGCACATCCACAAAATATGAAGCCATTAAGTTGTGGAACCTGCACTTCAGAATAAAGCCCAAATATGGGCTTCCGGCACTCTATATGTTAAGAAAAGCTTATTGTACAGGGTTTCCATATAGTAAACAGACTAGGGCTGTCACGATTTTTCATTTTTGGAATTGATTAATCATCGCAAATAATCGATTAATCGTACCTAGATGACCCCCACCCCCTCTCCCTCTCTTTGAAGTCGATAGAAATGAAGTTCAAGTCAGCTGACCTACCTCAAGTAAACAACGAAGACGATCAAGTTTTAGGGACATTCAATTTAAAGCTTTGATGTTCTGAACTTTTGAACCGTCAGTGTAATAATCAAGATCAGTCGGCAGTTGCGAACTTCGCAACTGCCGACCGGTCTTGATTATTACACTGACGGTTCAAAAATTCAGAACATCAAAGCTTTGATGAATGTACATGGAAGACAAATGATTCCAACGGCTTCTTGGGGCTTAACATCAATGTTCTTAACTCTTTACCTTTAGAAACAATAGTTTTTTCATCAAATTTTCCTTTAATTATTAAACATCTAAAACGGGATACAATTTACCGATTATTTGACAATGAAAAATACTAATCGATTTCGCCGTGACCGGTCAACAATCAATTAATCGATTAATTGTGACAGCCCTAAAACATACTGTTATATTATTAGGCCCATTCACCCTCCTAAATCTTTTTCCTGCTCTCTTGTGATTTTTAAAACTTGAGGCTAGAGCTGGGTGAATTTAAGTTTTCCAGTTCAGCTCCAGTTTTGTGGCAAACCAGAAAACTGAACCACAAATTTCACCCCAGAAAAATAGCTGAACGGTTTTACTAGGTTTGGGCACAGACTGATAAAACTATCCTAATGTCAGGGAACTGTTCTAGTGGCCCCTATGGACACTCGTCACTTCATCAATCTTACAAACAGGCAAATATGTCGTGTTCTCATTGACACATTTTGTTTCTTATTGACTTGTCTACTCGATGAGTCATTATAGGAAGAAAATATGTCAGGATGGAAGACTATCTGCAAGTCTTTGTGAGTAAAGGGAAGTCAAATTAACCCTCTGTACACTGATGACGAAATCTCAAAATTTCAAGTGGCTTACATTTCCCATAATGCATCCAGGAATTTAACCAATTTAGTCTTGTTTGACAGAGCTCAATGAGCTCTGTCAAACAAGACTGAATTGCTTAAAATCAGTTACATTACATGCAAAAATTGCTACATGAAATTTCAGTATTTTTGTGGCGGTCGAGGTATAAAGGCCATTTACCAACCAGCCTGGTTGGTCCGGATCTCTTAGTCTCGTGGTAAATCAGTCGCTTTGTGTGATAGAGGTCGGCGGTTCGAACCCCGGCTCTCCTCCTGTTACATTTGGGGGCTCGTCCAATCCTCAGCAGTTGGTGGCATTGTGGGCGCTGTGGTGAAGCATGGTGGATGTTTCGACCGCTCTGAGGTGGAATCTGGGGTGAGATTCACGGTGGGTGAATCTCAAAAGAAGGGGAGAGTACTGTAGCGGTCGAGGTATAAAGGCCATTTACCAACCAGCCTGGTTGGTCCTGATCTCTTAGTCTCGTGGTAAATCGGTCGCTTTGTGTGCTAGATGTCGGCGGTTCGAACCCGGCTCCCGCACTTATCTCTCCTCCTGTTACATTTTGACATCAGTTTGCAAAAGTGGGTGAACAAATAGCCCATTACAGTGTCAAATTCCAAACAGAATTAAACTGGTGGCCTAAGAACCTGAAAATGACTGTCCTATTTATTAAATATTATTTATTTCTTGGTGTTTAATGTCACATATTTTTGCACAATGGCTAATCATGACCACAACATGAGTATCAACCCAAGATCAGGGGTGAGCGTTAATAAGCCATGTTGCCCATTTTAGAGAGGGTTTGCACCTCCCAAGCATTGGTGACTGGGTCCTATTTCACCAGTAAAACAGAGCCTGTTTACCGCAGTGAACAGGCACTGCTTCACTTCCCGGGGTTCCCGTGGGGATGACTGTCCTAACAGTGTTGAGACAAATGCATCTGATATGCCAATGATCTTCATAGAGAAAAAAGCACTGTAGAAGCCATCCCATAATTATAGATGGGTGGTTTTCAAATTTCATGTTGGTTCCGGTTTCATTCAAAATTGGGTTTTCGGTTTCGGTTTTCATTGTACAAACATAACAATACATTGAATTTGCATATCAGAAGATGTATTTGGCACCAGCTGGTATCATGGGGACTCCCTTTCCAGGGCCACACACCTGTTTATTAGCCTATACCGGTACTCTGATTTCCTATATTTGCTTAAATTATCTTGAGAGTTTCAAGTTTGAGAAAAATGATATTTGCCTTGAGTGTGTTGCAAAATTAGCACCCCCCCCCCCCAACCTGTGTTTAGGGTAACCTGACACACCCTAAAAAATTATGCCGATCATAAAAATATTACAGAGTAAAAGTCACTCATACAGTTAAAACTAGAAGTCCTGTCATGAAATGCGCACAAATAGCACGTTGATATGCGCGTTAATGTACGCGTTATGGCCCAAGTAAAGCTATCAAATTCTGTACATATGGCCTGTACACAAGCAATGTTTCAGCCAATGGACCTCCGGGTAACCCGGAGGTCCATTGGCAGAAACATTGCATGTGTTAGCTATGAGCAACCAAGAGAACCTGCCGTGCTTTGGATGCCATTCGATATGGCAATTGCGCGCTATTCCAACGCGCAATTAAGCCTAGATAAGCGCACTATTCGTGACAGGACTTCTAGTTTTAACTGTATAGGTCATTGTAACCCTAACACTCCATCTAACTTCAACTGTGATTTTGATGCTGGCTTTGGAGTTCAAGTTCAAGAAATAAATAATTATATTTGTCATTTTTTTTTTTTTTTTTATTAGGGTTTAACGACACATTAACAGCCAGGGTCATATCATGTCGGTGACAGTTTTATAGATGGAGGAAGCCGGAGTACCCGGAGAGAACCACCGAGCAACGACGAGCAGCTGTCAGCTCTCCAACATCGTAACTCTGAACTCTGCACAGCAGCACAGGCAGGGTTAGATTGGTTGAAGACATGCGCCCCATCGACGTGCAGTACGCCTTATTACACAGCGTCATCGTGCCCTCATGTAGGCAATCGGGGCTAAGTGCCTTGCTCAAGGACACAATGTGGGGAGCATGAATCAGTCGCTGAAATGGTCACCCATCCAACTACTAACCGCGCTCGACATTGCTTAACTTCGGTGATCTGACAAGAACCTGTTACCGCGACCCCTATAATTTGTCATTATAAATGTAGAACAAGTGACAAGATCCAGTTCTGCAAAGAAAATCGCATTTGATGAACAGATGAACGTTTAAACAACGAAGTAATTTTGTCACCTATTTTTGCGGTAAATGCCACACTCGAACGTAATACCAATTAGTGCAGCTGTTCTGAAAAAGGGGTATTGCACACGACTCTGAAGTTTGAAAACAAGGTTAACTTTAGGTTGTTTCTCTCTTTATTATGAGAAGTAAAGATTTGATTAAATTTTTTCAACATTGAAGTTAAAAATCTCGACGACGGGTTTTCTGTAATTGTTTTGGTTTTGATAAAAAACAAGGCAAGACCAATACTGGGTCTGGACCTACATCGCTGCATGCAATTGAATCGGCAAACAGGAAGTGGCTGCACAGCAGATCTGAAAATTGTATACACGATACAAATGATCATTATCAGGCTCCAGATGAAATATATAATCAATCCCTTGCATAGAAGCCGAGAAAAGTTTGACGAAAAATTTCAATGTTCAGTGGGTACAGTAAAACTTCACAGTATCGGCAAACAGGAAGTGGCTGCACAGCAGATCTGCAAATTGCTTACACGATACAACTCATCATTATGAAGCAGCAGACCAAATATAAAATCAATCCCTTGCATAGAAGCCGAGAAAACCTTGACAGAAAATTTCAATGTTCAGTGGGTACAATAAAATTTCAAAGTATCGGCAAACAGGAAGTGGCTATACGGAAGATCTGAAAATTGCTTACACGATGCAACTCATCATTATGAAGCAGCAGACCAAATATAAAATCAATCCCTTGCATAGAAGCCAAGAAAACCTTGACGGAAAATTTCCATGTTCAGTGGGTACAGTAAAATTTCAAAGTATCGGCAAACAGGAAGTGGCTGCACGGCAGATCTGAAAATTGCTTACACGATACAACTCATCATTATGAAGCAGCAGACCAAATATAAAATCATTCCCTTTCATAGAAGCCAAGAAAACTTTGACGGAAAAAGTGTTTCAGACTGACGGACTGAAAGAATGACGGACTGACGGAACGACGGACTATATCTACACAATGGGGGATAAGGAATGGATTCAATTCTTTGCATGCTGCTGGGCATTTATTCCTGCCCAACACAGGGATTCTCTTGTCACTGAAATAAGTATAATTTGGGCACATGTAATCATATTTTCATCCTGTAAAATAAATGGAATCTTTCACCAACGATTTCTTGTGTTACTGTTAGATTAATTTTTTATCAAATCTAGTCATGGCTGCTTTACAGCAGCCATGACTAGATCTGATAAAAAAAATATCTTGAAAATACTCAGCGGGTTAAGAATTAATATACACATTGTAGAACTTACTTAACATGTTCTGAAAAATAAGTAAATCCAAATAAACTACATATTTTAAAAGCAAAAACTGAATATTTTAAATTATGTAGGGATAAATATTACTGGTCCTTTATGTAGGATGTTTTAGTCAAATGTGGAAAAAAACTTGCTTCACTCATTCCAATAAATAGCACAATGATTAACTCTTTTGAGAAAAATTCACTTTAAAAATAAAAAAAATTCTTGGAAATATTTATACTGTTTTTAAGTTTCATTTATTAGAGGGTTGATATTAAAATTCATGTCTGAAATTGAAACAGTTAAAAAAGCACTTCCTTGTACACAACTTTCAATCAAAATTTACTTTAATTTCGTTCATTCAGATTTGTTATACATGCACTGCTACATACAGTGAGAGTGTCATTTAAAAAGAAATTATTAGAAATGACATATTTGCTAACATTAACACATTCAGTCACAGAGAGTAAAAATAAAAAAAAACCCCAAAAACAAGAGACATGAGGGGGCCTAAGGTGCTCACCTGACAAAGTTATTCAAAGAAGGATCTAATTCAGCATCTATGAGTAATTAATATTACAGAGGAATGAAGTCATGGACTTATTGAAAACTCTTGTTCATCTTGGGGGGGGGGGGGGGGAGGGGGTGTTACCTGGTACAGAGGTGCCCACTCAACTGTTTATTGAATACCCCTGTTAACTGAGTATGATTTCAAAACACAAAACCATTTCTCACACCTTCAGTACAAATTTGACCTGTTAACTGCACATGGGATACAGATTAAACACTCGTTAATTGAATAAAAACCTTCAATTATATTGAGAAGTTACCCTAACAACCACCAAATTTCCCTCGTTAACCCTTTACTTAACATAATTATAAAAAATAAATTAAATTTCACATTTGTCACAAAATATTCTCAAAATTTTTCAATAAAACCATACAAATATGGATGTCATCAGAACCGGCTTGTCGAGCCGGTTCTAATGATATCCATATTTGTATGGTTTTACTGAGACATTTTAGGCTGTGGTAGATTTATTTTGGTCAATGTCCTGGCCATTTTTGGCTGCTATGTTAGATAAAGGGTTATTTATTTATTAAGATTTAACGACATTTTAACAGCCAGGGTCATATCATGGCCGTGAAAGTTTTATGGGTGGTGGAAGCCAGAGTACCCAGAGAGAACCACCATGCAACGACAAGCAGCTGCCAGCGCCCCAACATCGTAACCCCACTTTGCAGCATAGGCAGGGTTATATTTGTTGAAGATATGCCCACCATCAAGGTGCAGTATGACTTAGTACACAGCGTCATCATGCCCCCACGTGGACAATCAGGGTTAAGTGCCTTGCCCAAGGACACAATGCAGGAGTCCGAATCAACCTCTCAGACAGTCACCCATCCAAAGACTAACTGGGCTTGACGTTGCTTAACTTCAGTGATCTGACGAGAACCGGTTACCGCAGTGCTACTGAGCCCCCCAGGTTAAGGGTTAAAAGACCGACTTGGCCTCACTACTTCCAGTACAGGCCTTTAAAAGACCGACTTGGCCTCACTACTTCCAGTACAGGCCTTTACTTATATTTATTACCTCTATCAAACAAGATATAATAGGGTTAATGTTCAGTTTTAAATCTAAAAAAATACAGGAAAGTCACCCAATTCCTGAATACTCCTGTTAACTGGTCGAGTGCTAAATTATTTTTGGTCATCAACATTTTTAAAATTGTCTTTTCCTTGTTAATATTTATGGGAGAGTGCCAATAGGCACTCTCCCATAAATTGTAACAAGATAATCCATACAGATGAAATAATGTCACTTCAAAGATAATAAGAAGCACATCCATTGAATTTGAAGCCTTTAAGTTGCGTCACCTGCACTTCAAAACAAAGCCCAAATATGGGCTTCCAGCACTCTACCAGTTAATTGAATTTATATATTTCTTGGGGGTTTAACGACACTTTCCACAGCCAGGATCACCTCATGTCGGACAGTTATACAGGTGGAGAAAGCCAGAGTACCCAGAGAGAACCACAGAGCAACTGCCAGACTCCTCAACATACTAAATCAACACAAAAAGGGTTAGCAGTGGTTGAAGACAAGTACACTATCGATGTGCAGTATGCCTCAGTACACAGTGCCACCATGCCCCCATGTGGAAAATCAGGATTAAGTGCCTTGCCCAAGTACACAATGCAGTTGCCCCTGGCAGGGGTCAAAGCATTGACCTTTTGGTTTTAAGTCCAATTCTGTAACCATTGATTTTTTAGAATAGAGCTGGCCGGTTTTGGCCGTTACGTTGGGTAAAAGATTAAGTGCCTTGCCCAAGGATACAATGCAGTTACCCCTGGAGGGAATCGAACTGTAGACTTGGGCTGAAACGGTTCGCTCATTTTCGTAGCCGACTAACTGAGAGCTATAACCGGATAATATCTGGTTATCCGTGGCCATTATTTCACTGAATATGGGATCAAAACTATAGGAATTGGAAAGCAGTATTCTCAAACTATTCGTAGTGTGTATACAAACGAACGTTGTCGAGTACTCGACAATGTTCGTTTGTATACACACTACAAAATAGTTTCTGCGATTACTCATTACTCACGGAAAACTGCCGATCATTAATGAAATCTTGAATGCCAAAGTTGATTATTTCTCAACATGTGTAATCTATCACAAAGGAGGAGCGGCCGATTTACTACGTTTTAAACATGGAATGACGATCACTAACGATATTTTGGATAACCGGTTGACAGTTTTTCTAATCGGTTAGATAGCTAACTGGTTTCAAACCGATTATCCGGTTAACCATTTCAGTACTACTGTAGACCTTTCAATTTAACCCTTTACCCAACAAATCACCCACATCCACCCGCGTGATATGCAAATTCAGCAGTTGAAAAAATATTATTTTTCAACGAATTTCAACAAAACCATATCATGTGACCCCTCGTTGGAACGGGCTCGTCAAGCTCGTTCCAACAAGGGGTCACATCATATGGTTTTGTTGAAATTTTTTGAAAAAAATTAAAAAAAGATATTTAAAATAATAAATTTTGATATCGTCTGCGTTGGGTAAAGGGTTAAAGTGCAATGCTGTAACCTCAGAGCCACTGTGCTCCTTTGTTAATTGAATAATTTTCACTTGTAAAGTGGCTATTCAATTGAAAGGGTTCCATACTGTATTCAAACGATACCCCAGAAATAATGCCCATATTCTCCAATGCTCCAATAAATATTGACAAAATTAATTTATATTAATATTTTTGTTTTTCTGCTGACCCAAAATAACGAACTAGTCTATACAGAGTGAAGCCACTAAAGTGGCTTTCAGCACTTTTTAACTGAGCCATGATAGTGGCTTTTTGCACTCAACAAGTTAAGACAACGGTGTATTTTCACTTTGCCAGCAGGCTGGAGTAAAAAATTTTCACACCTCTGCTATAGTCTGAATTAGTATTAGTGACAGATATTCACAGTCGTTGGTCCTCTGTTTGTTTGCTGTGTTTACTATGCATCAGCGATAACTGGTAATGAGCTGGCAATCACAAATGTGATAACTTACTAAGCAGTCATCAACTTCCAAGCACAAATCAGAACAATCATTAGAAAGATCTGTTTACATCAGAGCAAAAATTTAAACTTCAGCAGTTCAATATCTTGCTCCGCCGTCGGTCAGAAATGAAATGCATTGGTTAAATTTACAATTACATTATGGAAAAAAAGTTTAAAATCAACAATATACTGTCCCTTGAGTACAACAAGGTGCTATCTGCAATGCTTTAGCATTGCAGATAGCTCCTTGCTGCACTTAAGAATGATATTTATAATTAAATATATGTTAATTGGTATTTCATGTATAAAGGCTCAAAACATGTATACAAATATAGTACAGACTATACTTTAAATTTCTTTTGTCTAAGTTATTAACACCTTTTTATGAAAACAATACTAGAGCTGTAGGTTAACTGAAACCGAACCGAGGTTTTTAGTTTTTTTTAAAAACCGAAACCAAAACTGTCGACATCCCGTAATCTAAGGTTTTTCGTTTTTATTAAATACTCTCTTGCTGCAGAAATTCACAGAATGTAGCCATCCCAGAGTAGTGAGAGTACCCAGACACTGCCAATGGCAGTGTCTGGGTACTCTCACTACTCTGGGAAGGCTACATTCTGCGAATTTCCGACATTTCAGTTTAGTTGTGTTTGCAGCTTTCCTCAAGTTGCGTGTAGGTGTCAGACATCGAAAAATGGCCAAGCACAATAAAAGTTCTGTATATTTAGGTAATTAGTATATTGGCCTTCCTGATTCTTCATGTATTATAGCTTATTTCAGGCATTCCTTGAGTTTCACTGAATTCCACTGCCATTCAGTTATGACTCCGGACATAAGAATGAGTTTTATTGAATTTTATTTGGCCTCATGAACAAACCGAAAACCAAACCGAACCGAGGTTTTACTCCACCTGAAAAATTAAAATCGAAACCGAACAAGAAATTTAAAAACCTATAGCTCTAAACAATACCTGCTGGCAAAGTGAGAACACCCCAAGATTACTGTTCATACTGAGCTGCAAGTAACTGCAGGTAAACGAAATACCACAGTTAATATTTAGTTATAAGTTGTAAGAGGACATTTTGCATTGCTTCCACCTGTTACTGCCATGCACAATTACTGTTAGAAAGATCAATACTAATTTGATTGTAAAGAAGTATTGACACCTTCTGAAAACAGGGATTCTTCTGCACTCTTTGGGAAAGGGTCCTCAGTCCATGCAGATGGGAAAATTTGCGTCATGAAGGCTCCATTTGGGAATTTGTTTGGGAGAAGAAACACACAAAGAATAAGAAATGTTACCTTCATATTGAACTGAGTACATTTAATACAGAAGCTACTACATGTATAGTACATGTAATATGTTTTATAACAAACAGTCGCATGAAATAATGATCAGTCTCTGTAATCTCTATTAAATAAATTTTTCTTATACTATTAAATGATGAAGATATTTATATGAGAGACTACATTCTGTGGCTTTAGCCTTTACAGATGTGCCTAGGCAAGTCTTGGCTGCCTTAGTAGGCAGCCAAGACTTGCCTAGAAACAACTGACAAGGTTCCACAGATGTAACTTGCAAATGTATCTAAAAACTGCTTTTGATGAAAGTCAAAATTAGACCTTTAAGAATTAAAAAAGAATTAAAATTTTTATTTGAATGAGGACCGAGATTGAGAAACTTTTGGATGGAATTGGGAGAAATCATACCAAAGTGCCATTGGGGAAGGGTTCCATATTTGGCCCCTGTAGACATCCAAAAGAACCCCTGCCATCAGAATTTTATGTACTCTGAGCTGCAGGGTACATGGGGGCTGCGTACCCTGGCAAAGTCCTGTATAACAAAACTGTCATACATGTACTGAATGCTGTCATAATATGTTCGTAAATGCCTTAGTAGGCAGCCAAGACTTGCCTAGAAACAACTGACAATTAGGTTCCATGGATGTAACTTGCAAATGTATCTAAAAACTGCCTTTGATGAAAGCCTAGAAACAACAGACAAGGTTCCTCAAATGTATCTAAAAACAACCTGCTGGGGCACTTATTTTTGTTGCAGTAAGAAGTGCTGAAGTCATAATTAGACCTTTGAATAAGGACCGAGATTGAGAAATTTTGGGTTTAAATTGGGAAAAATCATGTCAAAATGCCATTGGGAAAGGTTCTCATATTCGGTACCTGTAGACACCCAAAATAACCCTTGGAAAAAGTGTATGTAGGGGGGGGGGGGGGGGATGCAACCCTCTCAGACTGCCCAACTCCACAGTGCGTGTACCACCAGCAAAGCCGAACTTTTCAGTTAGGCCACACAAAGTAGATCTTCTGTTTCTCAGGCCATTATTTGTAAAATTGCATGCGAGCGAGCGGTTTTTCATTTAAGTAGGATGGGTGTGGTGTATTTCCTCCCTTGAGTGCAAGAAGGCTTTGTAATGCTAAAGCCTTCTTGCACTCAAGGGACAAATTAAGCAATTATTTTAACTAGGGTAAAATATCCGACATAAACTATTTAATTTTTATTTTTTTAAAGTTTAAATTGGTTATAAAAAGAGAACATATGGCAGCCAAAAGGACCATGCAGGAGGGCCTGAGAAACAGATTTTTTATTTTTTTTGGCCTTAAAGAAACATTCACTGCTCCCTTTTTTAGGGTGTCCATGGGGAAAGTTTTTTCACAACTAACTAGGATTTGGGTAAATCTTGTCCATGACATAACTGAGGAGTATGACACAGAACAATTAGGGAAAAAGAAGGAAAACATCACAATGATGAAGAAATGTTCCAATATTGAAAAACTAATTAGAAAGAGAAATGGATTATGTTGTCACACACGAATATATGTAGGACATATTTAAAATCATTTGTCTGAATTATTGATAGCATCAAATCCAATTACTGTTATTAATAAATTCTCGATAATCATTTATCTGATGGTGACAAATCAATAACAATTTTGGGTCAATACTTTTATTAATGTCACCTAATTTTACCCACTAAAGTTGCATTCATTTCTACTTGGAAACTCTTCACTCAAGAAAATAAGAAAATACCGTATTTACTCTATGTATTGGGACACTCTATGATTTGGGACACTCATTTTTTCCAGAAAACTATATTTTTTTTATGCTCCAAAGTTTGGGACACTCAGGAGATTTGTTTCCAGTTGGCCTGTCGCTAGTAGCAGACGACACTCATAAAAAAAATTCTTGAGTACCGGTAAGTAAAAATTTTCATTTTTTGCTTCAAAAACATAGCTTATGATCCCTCATTGGAACGACTCGTTCCAATGAGATATCATAAGCTATGTTTTAGAAGCAAAAAATGAAAATATAAAAACAAATTGGACGGCAATTTTCGTATATAGTGATGGAAAACGAATCACACACAACTTTATTCAGCATCAAATCAAGACCAGGCTGTGTTCTTTCCCCATTTTCTAAGAATTGGGACACCTGTGAAAATAATTTTTTTTAGGTGTCCCAATACATAGAGTAAATAAGGTAGTGTCCCCTCCTGCAATGTCAGTATAGGCAATACAAAAGCCGAAAAAAGGGCATAACTGTGATAACTGTGGTAAATATGCATGGGTGTAAACCACAATATGCAGTTATCCTTTCCACCAGAATATTCTATCACTACACCAAAGGACAGCAAAATCCAACAACACATGTTGGACAATTTCTAAGTCAAAAAAGGGGGACACCTTAAAAAGGAGAATGTGAGAAATATCGTTGAATCCTTTTTTTAAAGTCTATACCGTAAGCAGTGTTCATGGCAAATTTCATTGCAATAGAACATTTGATACCCGAGATACAGGCTGAACAGACAAAATTTGGCTCGGACGGACACAATTTCTAAGTGAACAAGTAATAAAAAAAAATATAATAATAAAAAAAACAAGAGGCCCCAGGGGGCCTGAGGGCGCTCACCTGACATGGTAGCCTAAATATCAACCCAGAGAATTGATTTCCACAAGTTGCATCTGCTCCTCCTAAGAAAAGCTGAAACCAAATATCCAAATATTCTGACCAGTGGATCTAAAAAAAGATTTTTAAAGAATATTCCTCATACTGAACTAAGTCATAATTCGGGCTCCCACAGGGAGCCCATATATGAACCCAGGGACTTGGCTTTAACAAACCTGAATCTCACACCCCTAAGGATTCTGCACACCAAATATCAAAACATTCCGACTGCTGGATCTGAAGAAGAAGATTTTTAAAGAAAATTCCTCATTTTGAACCAAGTTACAATTCAAGCTCCCACAATCAGCCCAAATATGGACCTAGGGACATGGCTTGAACAAACTTGAATCTTACCCCCCTAAGGATGCTGCATACAAAATATCAAAAGCATTCATCTGCTGGATCTGAAGATTTTTAAAGAAAATTCCTCATTTTGAACTAAGTTGTCATTCAGGCTACCATAGTGAGCCCAAATATGAACCAAGGGACTTGGCTTGAACAAACTTGAATCTCAGCCCCCTAAGGTTGCTCCATGCCAAATATTAAAACATTCCAACTGCTGAATCTGAAGAAGAAGATTTTTAAAGAAAAATTCCTCATATTGACCAAGTTATAATTTGGGCTCCCACAGGGAGCCCAAATATGGACCCATGGACTTGGCTTTAACACACTTGAATCCCCCCTCCCCCCCCCCCCCCCCCCAAGGATGCTACTCACCACATATCAAACCATTCCGACTGCTGGATCTGAAGAAGAAGATTTTTTTAAGAAAATTCCTCATTTCAAACAAAGTTACAATTCAAGCTCCCACAGTGAGCCCAAATATGGACCTAGGGACATGGCTTGAACAAACTTGAATCTCACCCCCTAAGGATGCTGCATACCAAATATCACAAGATTCTGCCTGCTGGATCTTGAGAAGAAGATTTTCAAAGAAATTTGCCTGAAATGCACTAAGTTCGAATTTGGGCTTCTATAGTGAGCCCAAATATGAATCCAGGTGGCCGATTTGAACAAACTGGAATCAGATCCACCCCACAATGTTGCATACCAAATATCAAAAGATTCTGCCTGCAGGATCTGGAGAAGAAGATTTTTGAAGAAATTTGCCTGAAATGCACTAAGTTCAAATTCGAGCTTCTATAGTGAGCCCAAATATGAATCTAGGGAGCCGATTTGAACAAAATAGAATCAGATCCACCCCACGATGTTGCATACCAAATATCAAAAGATTCTGCCTGCTGGATCTGGAGAAGAAGATTTTTTAAGAAATTTGCCTGAAAAGAACTAAGTTCAAATTTGGGCTCCTATACTGAGCCCAAATATAAACCCAGGGAGCCAATTTGAACAAACTTGAATCAGATCCACCCCAGAATGTTGCATACCCAATATCAAAAGATTCTGCCTGCTGGATCTTGAGAAGAAGATTTTCAAAGAAATTTGCCTGAAATGCACTAAGTTCAAATTTGGGCTCCTATACTGAGCCCAAATATAAACCCAAGGGACCGATTTGAACAAACTTGAATCAGATCCACCCCACAATGTTGCATACCAAATATCAAAAGATTCTGCCTGCTGGATCTGGAGAAGAAGATTTTCAAAGAAATTTGCCTGAAATGCAGTAAGTTCAAATTTGGGCTCCTATACTGAGCCCAAATATAAACCCAGGGGGCCGAATTGAACAAACTTGAATCAGATCCACCCCACAATGTTGCATACCAAATATCAAAAGATTCTGCCTGCTGGATCTGGAGAAGAAGATTTTTTAAGAAATTTGCCTGAAATGCACTAAGTTCGAAATCGGGCTCCTATACTGAGCCCAAATATGAACCCAGGGGGTCGATTTGAACAAACTTGAATCAGATCCACCCTCCAATGTTGCATACCAAATATCAAAAGATTCTGCCAGCTGGATCTGGAGAAGAAGATTTTTTAATGTTTTTCCCATTGCCTACAGTGTTAAAAAGTGCTGACTCAGCACTTTTTCAAAGTCCCGAAACTGTACCCTATGATAAAACCGATGGCAATTTTTTTTTACCAATTCTTTCTGTTGGTCCTAAGAAAGCTTCACACCAAATAAAAATTCTCGGTGCCGTGCAGTTTTGGAGATATGGGCGTTTTAATTTTTTTCTATTTTTAGCTCCTGCGGTTCCCATGGGGCTACGGGGAAAAAAAATCAGCATAAATTAGGTACTTATGACCCAATAAGCCCTCACATAAAATTTGGTTCAAATCAGCCTCTCGGTTTGGAAAATACAAATTTTAGGCGGGGCCAAAAATTTTGCCCTTCCCATAACGACACCAAGTATAGCCCCATAAACTTCTCTTGAACAAATCTGAGTCTACACCTCAAAAGGAAGCTGCACACCAAATATCAAGTCTCTGCTACTGCTGGTTCATGAGAAGAAGATTTTTTAAGATTTCAGCACACTTTTTGGGTGTGGCCCTACCCACGGGCGGGGCAACTTGATTTGAACAAAATCAAATTGCGATGTCATAACAAACTATTATCTCAAATATCAATTAAATTGGTTCAGCGGTTTGGGAGGAGAAGACGCAAACACCATGTTCACGGACGACGGACGGTGAGTGATCACTATAGCTCTCCTGACTGAAAGTCAGGTGAGCTAAAAATAACTCGAGTGGGCATACCTATGACCAATGCACACAAATATTATAAAAAAAAATAATAATTTACTTAAGTTATGAATATTCTCGGACGGACTCACACACGGACGCACAGACAGATGACAAATGGCTACTTATGTGGCTATTTTATGGACATATTAGGTGGCTAACCTAAAACACATGTCCAACATAATAAAACAAGTTTTTTGGGGAAAAATTTGGGGGGGGGGGGTCAGCTAACCCTAACCCTACCCTTCACTGACCCTAACATTACCCACCCCTAACCCTAAGCTAACCCTAACCCATAACTAACACTAACCCTAGCCACATAACTCTAACACCCCTTCACTGACCCCACCCCACTCCTAAACCCCACCCTGGAATGCCCTAACCCTACTCTACATTTATCCAAACCCCCACTTTAACCACATAAGTATCCTGTTTTACTAACTCGTAGCCACATAAGTAGTCATTTGTTAGTGCGGACGGATGGACGGACGGACAGACGGACAGTCGGACGCATGTAATCCAGTATACCCCCATTTTCTTCGAAGGTGGGGGTACAATAATTTGAATGGTGTTTCAGGCCTGGTCTTTTTAGGGGAGCTATAGCTCCCGCGCTAAATGGCTCCTGCAAAATCGATTTGAGGAAAGCCATAATTGCTCTCCTTAAGAACTGTAATAGCTCTCCTTCAACCTTTAATTCCCTTATTAACCCTTTACCCAACGAAACACCCGCATACGCCCGCGTAATATGCAAAATCAGCAACTGAAAAAATATTATTTTTCTAAAAATTTTAACAAAACCATATCATGTGATCCATCTTTGGACTGAGCTCGTCGATCTCGTTCCAAAGAGGCGTCACATGATATGGTTTTGTTGAAATTTTTTGAAAAAATTAAAAAAATGATATTTCAAATAATAAATTTTGAAATCGTCGGCGTTGAGTAAAGGGTTAATAAGTGACTTAAGTATAGAATAGCACTCATGGCACAGGTTTAGGGGAGCTGTAGAATGTCCCCTATATTTTTTTTTATCCCATAAATGTCTGTTTATTCGAATAATAAAAGCCCTGGATAAATTTTTGCTTTATTCACCTAGTAGGGTGATACATTTTCTTTATAGGATTAACATTGAAAGAATTTATTCCTACAGTAGAGACGGACTTGTTGACCTCTGACCTCTACTGCATTCATGTAGTATAATTAACAGTTCAATTGTTGTTTTCTTCAAACCTGTTTGAAAGTACAACACAATGCCAGTAGAAAACACTACACATTGTTCAATTAATCAAGTATTTTTCAAGTTTAGTTCAGGTTTGTAGGGGAATTATTTTTAGACAAAAATGTTTCACTGCGTCTTTTTTATTTTAGGCAATTTTGCTTTGTCTTCGAATTGGACCAATGTGCTCCTCACTTCTCATTGTGTTTTGTAGCGAGTAACAGCACCATTTCGCCGCGAGTGCCCTGTAAAAAGATTTATGGGATAAACAAAATAAACATACAGTGTTTTCAAGCAAAAAGTTTATTCTACTCGCAGAATTAAAAATGAAACCGACTCGCCAGAGGCTCGTCGGTTTCATTCTTAATCCTACTCATAGAATAATTTTTTTACTTGAAAACTCTATACGTTTATTCTATATATAAGTCCAGACCTGATGTTTTGTGTGAATAACACTGGACAGGTATGGCCTATATGTTAGGTGAAGAGTTAACTGGTAGATATAATAACACTGGACAGGTATGGCCTATATGTTAGGTGAAGAGTTAACTGGTAGATATAATTTCTGTGAGTGTGAATAACACTGGACAGCTATGGACTATATGTTAGGTGAAGAGTTAACTGGTAGATATAATAACACTGGACAGGTATAGCCTATATGTTAGGTGAAGAGTTAACTGGTAGATATAATTTCTGTGAGTGTGAATAACACTGGACAGGTATAGCCTATATGTTAGGTGAAGAGTTAACTGGTAGATATAATAACACTGGACAGGTATAGCCTATATGTTAGGTGAAGAGTTAACTGGTAGATATAATTTCTGTGAGTGTGAATAACACTGGACAGCTATGGCCTATATGTTAGGTGAAGAGTTAACTGGTAGATATAATAACACTGGACAGGTATAGCCTATATGTTAGGTGAAGAGTTAACTGGTAGATATAATTTCTGTGAGTGTGAATAACACTGGACAGCTATGGCCTATATGTTAGGTGAAGAGTTAACTGGTAGATATAATAACACTGGACAGGTATAGCCTATATGTTAGGTGAAGAGTTAACTGGTAGATATAATAACACTGGACAGGTATAGCCTATATGTTAGGTGAAGAGTTAACTGGTAGATATAATAACACTGGACAGCTATGGCCTATATGTTAGGTGAAGAGTTAACTGGTAGATGTAATAACACTGGACAGGTATGGCCTATATGTTAGGTGAAGAGTTAACTGGTAGATATAATTTCTGTGAGTGTGAATAACACTGGACAGGTATGGCCTATATGTTAGGTGAAGAGTTAACTGGTAGGTATAATTTCTGTGAGTGTGAATAACACTGGACAGGTATGGCCTATATGTTAGGTGAAGAGTTAACTGGTAGGTATAATTTCTGTGAGTGTGAATAACACTGGACAGGTATAGCCTATATGTTAGGTGAAGAGTTAACTGGTAGATATAATTTCTGTGAGTGAAATGATCTATTTACACAGTGCCCACAATAATTTTTAACACAGCAAATCCTCAGTCTACATCAATAAGATATTTTTTATTATATACAGTAGAATCCTCTTAATTGGATATCCATTTTGCCAGTGAAAATTATTCAATTAACAGGAGTATACAATTAACAGGGATTTGGTCAGTTTCCTGTGTGCTGGAGGTAAACTGAGCATTTATTCTATTATATCTTGTTTGACAGAGCTCATAGAGCTGTCAAACAAGATATAATAGAATAAATGCCTGTATTGAATGTAGTGAGGCCAAAAAGGTTGATAAATAAGGGGAATTTGGAGCGTGTCACAGTAATTTTTTCGACATATTACAAAAATTTATATACAATTAACAGGAGTTTACTCTGCAACCCATATGCAATTAACAGATCAAATTTGTACTGAAGGTATGGTAAATGGTTTTGTGTTTGAAAATGATATTCAATTAACAGGGATATACAATTAAGAGATATCCAATTAAGTGGGCTCCACTGTACTAGTCTGAGAATTATCGCAAATTATCTAAAAGATATTTTTCAATATCTATCGACTCGATAGAGATTGAGAAATATTCCTCAGTAGCTTTCTAAATTATCAATTTCTCCCCTGTAAATAAAATGAGGGTTACTCAATCAGGAGTTAATTAATTATGGGTGACACCGTATCTATAATATAAATGGAAAATCTAATTTCGTGATTCAGTCGAGCTAGAAATTCAAGCTTTATCTCCCTTGACATGCAATGCAATACAATTTTCCATCACACAGCCTGGGCTTCCCATCCTGGGATGGGTGGGCCAGCTAGTCATCAATGAAAGTGTCAATGACACTGTAGCTCAACTTGACAAATTTGAACTTGGTAAGTTATAAATGAAACGGTAAAATTGAAGATCATTAGTACCAATGTTATTTGATGAAATTTCAACATAACAGCATTGTGTGTGCACAACGTCAGAGTAATCCATGCAATTTTTAAATGTAAACAGTAAGACTGGCTAAAGGAAGAATGTTGACACACAAATGCAGTATGTTCCAGAGGTTATTGTAAATGGCAACTTTTTTCACAGAAATGAATGCTTATCAATAGCTCTTATCTAAAGGTCTTGCCTAATGAGCACTCCAAGTTCAAAAACAATCCTATGATAAATGTGGCCTGTAGGCCATGTCAAAGAATGTTGATGCACAAATGCAATAAATTCAAAGATTGTTGCTAACAGCAACAGTTTTTGATGGAAATGAAAAGAAAATCAATAGCTCCTATCTTTGTCACCCTGCATAAGCATACAAAGTTTTAAAACAACCTGATAATGAATGTACCCTCTGAGGCATGCCAAAGGAAGATGTTAATGCACAAATGCACTAAGTAGAAGGTCATTGCTTGTGGTAATGGTTTTGGGTTTTTTTTTTATGGAAATTCATAAATATACCCTGCTGAGAGTTCAAAAGGGATAAGTTGATGCACAAATACAGCCAGTTCAAAAGCTGGTGATAACAACAATAATTTTTTATGGAAATGATAAAAAGCAATAGCTCACATCTAGAGGTCACCCTGAACACACAAACCAAGTTTCAAAGTGATCCGATCATAAATGTGCTCTGAAGGGTGTGTTAAAAAGAAAATATTGAGGCCTGACTAAACTAAGTTCAAAGGTCAGCGGCATCATTTTTTGACAGAAATGGAAGAAAATCAACAGCTCCCATATAGATGTCACCTCACACAAACACACCAAGTTTGCAAGATATCCAATCATAAATATGCGCTGCAGCGTGTGTCAAAGGGAAATATTGATGCTTAAGTGCACTAAGTTTTTACTAAGTTCATCGAAGGTCATTGCAACATTTTTTGACGGAAATCAAAGAAAATTGATAGCTCCCATCTAGAGGTCACCCCAAACAAGCATACCAAGTTTCAAAGTGATCTGATCATAAATGCGACCTGTGAGGTGTGCCAAAGGAAATTGTGGATGTACGTACTAACGTACTAACATACTAATGTACGTACGGTACGCCGACGGATGAGAAGTGATGGCAATAGCTCAGCTCGACTTTGTCAAGTTGAGCTAAAAATGGACAATTAGAGAAATAATTTTGAGCAAATCTAATGTGGTGTATTTTCACACAATAAAATAGAGTAAAATTTCTTAAAGGTTTTATCTTCCTGATGGTACAGTGGAGCCCACTTAATTGGATATCTCTTAACTGAATAATCCTGTTACAGTTAAAACTAGAAGTCCTGTCATGAAATGCGCACAAATAGCACGTTGATATGCGCGATAATATACGCGTTATGGCCCAAGTAAAGCTATCAAATTCTGTACATATGGCCTGTGCACAAGCAATGTTTCAGCCAATGGACCTCCGGGTAACCCGGAGGTCCATTGGCAGAAACATTGCATGTGTTTGCTATGAGTAACCAGGAGAACCTGCCATATTTGGATGCCATTCGATACGGCAGTTGCGCGCAATTCCAATGTGCAATTAAGCCTAGATAAGCGCACTATTCGTGACAGGACTTCTAGTTTTAACTGTAATTGAATATAATTTCCCAACACAAAACTATTTACCATACCTCCAGTAAAAATTTGACCTGTTAATTGAATATAGGTTATAGAGTAAACTACTGTTAATTGAATAAAAAATCTTGTAATCTGTCGAGAAATTATCATGACTCTCCCCACTTTTCCTTTGTTTATAGACCTATTTGGCCTCATTACATCCGATACAGGCATTTAATCTATTATATCTTGTTTGACAGAGCTCATGGAGCTCATGGAGCTCTGTCAAACAAGATATAATAGAATAAATGCTAAGTTTATCTCTAGAATACAGGAAAGTGACACAATCCCTGTTAATTGAATACTCCTGTTAATTGAATAATTTTCATCACTGTATCAAATATAAACACTGTTTTTAAAATACATCCATACAAACCTTGTGTGTATATATAACAAAATAAAATTTACAGGTAACTAGCTGTCAGCATGTCTATGATCTGTTGCACATGAACATCAACTATCTCAAGCCAATAAACTATTAATTTATATTTTACAGATAATTTATACAAACTGGCTGAAATACATCCATTGCACTTGTGAAGTTGACACTGAATAACAGCTGATATGTGTCCTCTCACACAACATAACATGGAAAATAAATATAACCGGGATTTTAATTTTCAATATGATAAACACTTTGAAGCACTTTAAGCAGGAAGTATATGTCGTTGTCTCTTTTCATAATTTTCAGTTACTCTTTGCCGCTGCAGTTTGGGGTTACAATACACTAAATAATTGGCCATGTCAACAGTGTTAACTGGTAAAGTGCTAAATTATTTTTGGTCATCAAATTTGTTTATAAGTCATTGCCTGGTTATAATTTATGTGAAAGTGCCTATAGGCTGTATGAGCCGTGTCTGTAGGCCGTGTGAGCCGTGCCTATACGCATTCTCCCATAAATTTTAACAAAGCAAATCCTAACAGACAAAATTATTTAACTTCAAAGATAATAAGAAGCAGATATAAAGAATATACTGCCTTCAAGTTGTGGCACCTGCTCTTCAGAATAAAGCCCAAATATGGGCAATCTACTAGTTAACCTTTTCCTGTCTCCTCGGCTCATCAAGCTCATTTGGAGGGAAACAATCCACTCTCCACTTAGTATATCAATAATCTCATTAAAAAATGCACTGTAAAAAAAAATATGTTGCCACATGTTTTCTGTATTCAAATTCTGTGACGCCCCTATAAGCCAAAAAACACCAATCTAAAAATAGGTGTGTTTCCCATCAAATGCCAAACAAGAGGCCCCAAGGGGTCTGAGGGAGCTCACCTGACATGGTAGCCTAAATATCAACCCAGACAATTGATTTCAACAAGTTGCATCTGCTTCTCCTAAGGAAAAGCTTATAAGATTCTGACCAGTGGATCTAAAAAAAAAGAAGATTTTTAAAGAATATTCCTCATATTGAACTAAGTTATAATGCAGGCTCCCACAGGGAGCCCATATATGAACCCAGGGACTTGGCTTTAACAAACTTGAATCTCACCCCACTAAGGATGTTGCACACCAAATATCAAAACATTCCGACTGCTGGATCTGAAGAAGAAGATTTTTAAAGAAAATTCCTCATTCTGAACTAAGTTATAATTCAGGCTACCACAGTGAGCCCAAATATGAACCCAGGGACTTGGCTTGAACAAACTTGAATCAGATCCACCCCACAATGTTGCATACCAAATATCAAAAGATTCTTCCTGCTGGATCTGAAGAAGAAGATATTTTAAGAAATTTACCTGAAATGCACTAAGTTCGAATTCGAGCTTCTATAGTGGGCCCAAATGTGAATCCAGGGGGCCGATTTGAACAAACTTGAATCAGATCCACCCCTCAATGTCGCATACCAAATATCAAAAGATTCTGCCTGCTGGATCTGGAGAAGAAGATTTTTTAAGAAATTTGTCTGAAATGCACTAAGTTCGAATTCAAGCTTCTATACGGAGCCCAAATATAAACCCAGGGGGCCGATTTGAACAAACTTGAATCAGATCCACC
This sequence comes from Pictodentalium vernedei, assembly GCA_031216915.1. Lineage (NCBI taxonomy): Eukaryota > Metazoa > Mollusca > Scaphopoda > Dentaliida > Dentaliidae > Pictodentalium > Pictodentalium vernedei. Next base: position 31,287,470 of record CM062296.1, read on the forward strand.
CCACAATGTTGCATACCAAATATCAAAAAATTCTGCCTGCTGGATCTGGAGAAGATTTTTTAAGAAATTTGTCTGAAATGCACTAAGTTCGAATTCGGGCTTCTATAGTGAGCCCAAATATGAATCCAGGGGGCCGATTTGAACAAACTTGAATCAGATCCACCCCACAATGTTGCATACCAAATATCAAAAGATTCTGCCTGCTGGATCTGGAGAAGAAGATTTTTTAAGAAATTTGCCTGAAATGCTCTAATTTCGAAATCAGGCTTCTATAGTGAGTCCAAATATGAATCCAGGGGGCCGATTTGAACAAACTTGAATCAGATCCACTGCACAATGTTGCATACCAAATATCAAAGTTCTGCCTGCTGGATCTGGAGAAGAAGATTTTTGAAGAAATTTGCCTGAAATGCACTAAGTTCGAATTCGAGCTTCTATACTGAGCCCAAATATAAACCCAGGGGGCCGATTTGAACAAACTTGAATCAGATCCACCCCACAATGTTGCATACCAAATATCAAAAGATTCTGCCTGCTGGATCTGGAAAAGAAGATTTTTTAAGAAATTTGCCTGAAATGCACTAAGTTCGAATTCAAGCTTCTATACTGAGCCCAAATATAAACCCAGGGGGCCGATTTGAACAAATTTGAATCAGATCCACCCCACAATGTTGCATACCAAAGGCCAAAAAAAAAAATCAATTGATTCTCAGGCAATTTTTTTTTTCAAATCAATGAGGGAGGGAGGATTTTATTTTTATTTTTATTTCTTCCAGATGGTGAGAAAGGATTGAGAGGCAAAAGTCACTTTCTGATGTCTGTTTTTACCTGAAAAGCATGGAAAGTGCATATTGTAAAATGATATACAAATAAAACTCATTTTATTGAAAACTAAAACTGTTTATCTTTATTTTCTGATATCACCACTTTTTGTATTTAGAAACAGAACTCTGACTTCACTTTTAAACTTTTATAAAGCAGAACTATTTTATGAATACTAGATATTATTGACCACCCTCGTATTATTTTGGTATCATTGTGAGTTATTTTGATAGAAATTAACATTTTTACGATAGAAATTTTAGAAGGGAAACAAAAACAAACCAGAATGGAAGCAAGCTTCCGGGGTCAACTCGGCATGGAACTTACACAGCACTTGTAACGTCATCAGCCGTCTGTCAAAGAGACCCTCCCAAAGACCATGCCTATTAAAAATAGTTTGAACCCGTATACATCCAAGCGATCAAGTTTGATATTTAAAAAAGGGAAACATCACTTTATTTTTCCACTGCGGCGAAGCCCTTTCATTCATATCACTATCCGATCTCCCGTGGGTGAAATTAATAAATGGATAGGCCCAACTCAATACACAAAATAAGCTGGATGTGTCGGCCCGTAAAGACTTTGTTTGTTTACTTTGAATGAAGACGTCATTCGTATTGAGAAACGCACGTATGTTTTGAGTAATCTCCCTTGATGCACAACTGCTCTGGAAAAATCTGAATTTCAGATTCCATTCAGTGTTTGCCCATTCTTTCCCATTATGTTCATGACACGTCAGCAGAATTTGGACTTATGTATTTCTTTAGTAAGTGATAATTCCCCACCCCGAAAATATACTTACCTGTACCGATTATTCTCACTATTTCTCATTCGTGTTTTCACAGCAAAAAAGGTTTACCTGACGCCAGTACCTGGCAAATTTAACATTTAGTATTCAACAAGGTGGGTTATGCCTGTGTTGGACAACTCGCCCAACATCGACCGAGTCAAGTTTGCGTTTGAATTCCCCTGCCATGTGCGCCCAATCTCCTGAAAATATGGCAAAAACCTTTCCCCTCTCACCAGGGGTCAGCCTGGCAGCTGATTTTAGGGAGAAGTGACTTCTCCCTTCAGAGACTTTAGGGAGAAGTCAGGACCCTAGAGGGAGAAGTCAGTGGACATGAAGGAGAAATCAGAAAAAAAACCATAAAACGTATATGACATCGTGACAAAATAAATGAACATAGAGGACACAATTGTGGAGAAAAAAATAAATAAAAGTTATCCAAACATACAAACACACACAAAACTAAGTCAGATGGTTACATAACAGAATGTAGGTTAAAATCCCCCCCCCCCCCCCACCCCACAAAAAACTGTGTCGTTCATGGTTTCTGAATACCCCCTAACTCTTTGCCTAACAGTGATGACTAAGGTTACCGTGCAGTTGATTTTGTATTTGCCTCAACGATGTGGATTTGAAATTTAGTATGACCCATGGTGAGAGTGTTCTTCTCTGTAACAGAAGGTATATTCTTTTTAAAAAAATATTTAAAGTGTTTAAAATAAATTTCAAGTTCATATAAGAAGCTGGGTCATTCATGGTTTCTGAATACCCTAACTGAGTTGAAAAGCGTAGTTAAAAAAGTTTTCGATATCCTTCGTAAATTAAGAGTTATTAACAATTTGAGTTAATTAATTTCTTTGGTAAATGACAAAACATTTCAGTTATCTCCATTCCCGGCTGCGCTGGGTAATAATACACTGTACAGAAAACTGACAATTTCTGCCAACCATCTTTCACTGACACGTGCGATTGGTGCTTTGAAGGTCTGCCATTCTTATCCACACAAATACCTGTGGTTTCTATTATAGCCTTATTACATTTAACCCCCTTCCAACAAACTTCACAAGTTTTCAAAGAAAAACATTCAATGCAAATTGCGGGGCGAATTTCAATGCAGCCAATTTTTCAGTGGAACAGAGCGTAACCGCAAGCAATTTCAATATGGACGAACTGTCTCCAATACATTTTTTTTGTTTTGAAACGGTGGTCAACTTTAATAAATTCTAATTAACTCGATGCGTGTCTTGTGTGATTCGTTGTTTTGTCTGGTACTTTGTTTTTAAATAGCCATTTTGTGCTGGTTGCTATCAGTTGGGGCGAATTGTTCGAACGACTACGCCATTGCAATTCTTTTCAGAAATATTAAATTGGGCTAGTTTAGGCTATTTTCATAGCCGTGTGACGGACTTTAACAGCAACCGTGTTTACTGTTTTTTGCGGAAGCATGTGTTTTTAAAAAATAAAACATAAGAAAATACAGTAAACTGCCATGTCTCCCAAGGAAGTTTGGGAGGGCGACGCCTGTGTATATTTACCTGTTTATTCGTTAGTTTTGGGCTTTAAAACCAATAGTCCCTTTTCAATTTCCCTGTTTCCTATTTTCGTGCAATGACGGTCCAAATAAAAAGGCCCAACGCGGGCCATTTTTTTCAACGCGGCGGTGCCTGAGAATCAATTCCTTTTTTTTTTTGGCCAAATATCAAAAGATTCTGCCTGCTCGATCTGGAGAAGATTTTTTAAGAAATTTGCCTGAAATGCATTAAGTTCGAATTCGGGCTTCTATAGTGAGCCCTAATATGAATCTAGGGGGCCGATTTGAACAAACTTGAATCCGATCCACCCCACAATGTTGCATACCAAATATCAAAAGGTTCTGCCTGCTGGATCTGGAGAAGAAGATTTTTGAAGAAATTTACCTGAAATGCACTAAGTTCGAATTTGAGCTTCTATACTGAGCCCAAATATAAATCCAGGGGGCCGATTTGAACAAACTTGAATCAGATCCACCCCACAATGTTGCATGCCAAATATCAAAAGATTCTGCCTGCTCGATCTGGAGAAGAGGATTTTTAAAGAAATTTGCCTGAAATGCACTAAGTTCGAATTCGGGCTTCTATAGTGAGCCCAAATATGAATCCAGGGAGCCGATTTGAACAAACTTCAATCAGATCCACCCCACAATGTTGCATTCCAAATATCAAAAGATTCTGCCTGCTGGATCTGGAGAAGAAGATCTTTAAATCTTTTTCCCATTGTCTACAGTGTTAAAGAGTGCTGACTCAGCACTTTTTCAAAGTCCTGAAAAAAGTACCTTGTGATCAAACCGATAGGGATTTTTTTTAACCATTCTATTCTACTGGATAAAAGTAAGCTTTATACAAAATAAGAATTCTCTGTGCCGTGTAGTTTTGGAGATATGGCAGTTTTAAGGTTTTTCCTATTTTTAGCCCCTGAGGTTCCCACGGGGCAATGAGAAAATGTTTTTTTTGCATCAATCAACTACTTATGACCCATTATCATCGCATATCAAATTTGGTTCAAATTGACCTGATGGTTCTGAAAATAGAAATTTTAGGCGTGGCCAAAATTGTTGCCCCTCCCATAATGAAGGCTAATAATGCCCGACAAACTTCTCTCGAATAAACTTGATTCTAAACCTCAAAAGGACTCCGTATACCACATATCAAGTCTCTGCTACTGTTGGTTCATTAGAAGAAAATTTTCAAAAAATTTGGCCATTTTTTTCCCACACCTCTGCTCAATATGAGCCGAAACCTATTTTGGATAAAAATCAAAATGCACTTATATAACCCCTACTCACATGAAATTTCATTAATGTGCGGCCAGTGGTTTGGGAGAAAAAGGCCCAAACACCACCTTCACGACGGATGACAGACGACGGACGAAAAGTGATCAGAAAAGCTCACCCGACTAACAAACCCATGTATTCGCTCATCTGCTAATCAAAATGAAAGTGTCAATGACACTGTAGCTTAACTTGTCTGTGCATTGTGTTTGATGAATAGGATAATGCTCAATGTTCATGAAAGGATTATGAAATAAGACAAGAATTGTGATAATTGGGAATATGTTAATTTCTGTTCCCTGTATGCTATGTTTTCAATAAAAATAATATGAGGTGTAGACTGTACTAAATAACTGAGGGGTGGGTTAATGTGACCCTCAGAGTTAATGTATGTGGCCCTCACAGTTAATGTATGTCAACGAAAGTTACCAAGTTACAGGGAAATTATTCCAAAATGAGTCATCCTATCAAGTTACAATGAAATCCCTTCATAAATATGGCTTGTAGACTGTGCTAAAGGTTTTTGGCCTTCGGGCCTGTGTAGCCATCACGGTTGACCGATCGCAACCAAAAGGGAACATCTTCTTCACGACATTATACTGAGTCATCCTACCAAGTTACAATGAAAGCCCTTCATAAATACGGCCTGTAGTCTGTGCTAAAGTTTTTTGGGTTTTGGGCTCAGGCAAGCATCATGGTTGAATGATCGCGACCAAAATGGGACGTTCTCTTCTAAGCATTATCTGGAGTCATCCTACCAAGTTACAATGAAATCCCTTTATAAATATGACCTGTACACTGAGCTAAAGGTTTTCGGGCCTCTGTAGCCGACACAGCTGACCAATCACAACCGAAAGGGGACGTTACCATCTAGACATTATATGCAGTCAACCTACCAAGTTACAATGAAATCCCTCCATAAATACGACCTATAGACTATGGTAAAGGTTTTCGGGTTTTGGGCTTGGGCAGCCATCACGGCTGAATGATCACAACCAAAACAGGATGTTCTCATCTAGACATTATTTGGAGTCATCCTACCAAGCTACAATGAAATCCCTTTATAAATCTGACCTGTAGACTGTGCTAAAGGTTTTCGGGATTCAGGCACCTGTATATATTGGCATAGTTGACCAATCGCGAACAAAAGTGGGCGTTCTCATCCAGACATTATATGAAGTCAACCTACCAAGTTACAATGAAATCCCTCCATAAATACGACCTGTAGACTGTGCTAAAGGTTTTCGGGTTATGGGCTCGGGCAGTCGTCACGTTGACAGATTGTGATCAAATGGGAAAGTTCTCATCTAGACATCACACTGAGTCATTCTACTAAGTTACAATGAAATCTCTCCATATTAAATATGACCTGCAGACTGTGCTAAAAGTTTTTGGGTTTCGGCCTTAGGTAGCCATCACGGTTGACAGATCATGACCAAAAGCGTATGTTCTCATCCAGATATTATACAGAGGCATCCTACCAAGTTACAATGAAATCCCTTTATAAATATACCACCTGTAGACTGTGAAAAAGGTTTTCAGGTTTTGGTCTTGGGCAGCCATTACAGTTGACCGATTGCAGCCAAAAGGGGACGTTCTGATCTAGACATGTACCCAAACCTTCATATGAAATTTTGTGATGACTGGACAAGAACTACGGGGTGTAGCCTGTGCTAAAGGAAAATGTGAACAGACTAACAGACTTCTGCATGCGTGATAGCAATAGGTTATCTTGACTTTGTCATTTTTTCTCCATTTTAAGTAATACAGACTTATTTATTTATTTATTTATTGGTGTTTAAGGTCACATATTTCTGCACGATGGCTAACCATGACCGTGACAGTTTTATGGGTGGAGGAAGCCGGAGTACCCGGAGAGAACCACCGAGCAATGGTGAGCAGCTCTCAGCTCCCCAACATACCGACTCCACACAAGCAGGGTTAGCATTGGCTGAAGGCAGGTGTACCATCGACGTGTAGTACGCTTCAGTACACAGAGTCACCGTGCCCCCACGTGGGCAATGGGGGTGAAGTGTCTTGCCCAAGGACACAACACGGTTGCCGCAGGTGGGATTCGAACAGAGGACCTCTTGGCTTGCAGCCTGCACCTCTACCTACTGAGCCACCGTGCCCCCAACACAGACTTACACAGTTGATTATTTATTAAGAGCGTGGTATAAATAAAACAAATAGGTACCAGGGCTGGTAATCAAGTAGACTAGTGGTTAAAACCCTTATTTTCCAAATGGTTTAAATCTGATTACCGGCCCTAGTACCTATTTATTCTATACACAAAACTGGTACTTCAGTGCAGTGGTGGCGCCAAGGGGGGGGGGGGGGGGGGGGCAGGGGGGGCTATAGCCCCCCGTCGGAGATTTTTAGTCAGTCCGTCGGAGACTCTCGTAAACTCGACTTCACAAGAAATTTCCGACAATCGAATGTAGATATCTCGTCTTGTCAGTCTCGAACCCGTGCAGCACTGGAACTTTGATAGAGAATAGTGATTCTCTCGAAATTCTTTTATGTCGTTCGTCAAACTGGCTTAAAAGATGAAATATTTCCCGACCTTGTTATAATATGTTTACTTTAACCCTTTACCTAAGGTAACGGTCAAAATCGGCCAGCGCTATTCTCAAAAATCGCCAATTAATTTTCATTATTTTTTTCATTTTTTGTCTCAAAAACATAGGTTACGACCCCTCGTTGGAACGAGCTCGTTCCAACGAGGGGTCATAACCTATGTTTTTGAGACAAAAAATGAAAAAAATTAGTTATTCAAGAATTATTTTTGCAAGTGTCGTCTGCTTTTCAGGTTAGGTAAAGGGTTAAATAATCAACAAACATACTCAATTTGCTTCTATTTTGGTTCTCCAATTTACCAATTTTCACTCATTTTCCTTCGTTTGGGAGGTCAAATGTTATAGCCCCCCCCCCCTGTCGGAGAGGTCAGCCCCCCCCCCCCCCCCCCCCCCCCCTGTCGAGAAATCCCTGGCGCCACCCCTGCTTCAGTGGCTGTCAAATTCTTCAATTAATAACAACATTTATCTAATTAGCTGAGTTTACTCTTTTACCTATATGCAAATTACAGGGTAAATTTGTATTGAAGGTATAGTAAAAAGTTTGGTGTTTTAAAGTTTATATAATTAATGAGGTTATTTGATTAAGAAATATCCAATTAGGAGGCCTCCATTACATCCTAAAGCCACAGAAAGAATGTGTTTAACCCTTTACCCAATGAATCGCCCGCATCTGCCCGCGTAATATGCAATTTCAGTAGCTGAAAAAATATTATTTTTCAAAAAATTTCAACAAAACCATATATTGTGACCCCTCTTTGGAACGAGCTCATTGAGCTTGTTCCAAAAAGGGGTCACCTGATATGGTTTTGTTGAAACTTTTTTAAAAAATTTAAAAAAATGATATTTAAAATAATAAATTTTGAAATCATCTGCATTGGGTAAAGGGTTAAAATAATAGTGGATTATTTTATTGTTGTTGGAAATTTGGGTATTTTGATGTCAGTGTGCAAAGAGTTAATCATTTTGTCATTAAAAGATTGAGATTAGAAGTGGAAAATGGAATTGGAATCCATATACAGCAATTAGGAGAGAATCTTTAGGCCTAAAAATGTTAAAAATCTGTTTCTCAGGCCCTCCCGTATGGTCCTTTTGGCTGTTGCATGTTCTCTTTTTGTACCCAATGCAAACTTAAAATAATACAAATTAAATGGTTTATGTCCGATATTTTACCTAAGTTAATAAAATTGATAAATATGTCACTTGAGTGCAATAAGTCTTTAGCATTGCAAAGCCTTCTTGCACTGAAGGGACAAAATACACCATCACCCATGCTATTCTGTAGATTATGAGGCCCAAAACATAAACTTTTGATGGCAAAGAAATACGGTAAAATCCTCTTAATTGAATATCCATTTCGCCAGTGAAAATTATTCAATTAACAGGAGTATACAATTAACAGGGATTTGGTCAGTTTCCTGTGTTCTGGAGGTAAACTGAGCATTTATTCTATTATATCTTGTTTGACAGAGCTCATAGAGCTCTGTCAAACAAGATATAATAAAATAAATGCCTGTTTTGAATGCAGTGAGGCCAAAAAGGTTGATAAATAAGGGGAATTTGGTGCATGTCATAGTAATTTTTTCGACATATTACAAAAATTGATATACAATTAACAGGATTACTCTACAACCCATATGCAATTAACAGATCAAATTTGTACTGATGATATGGTAAATAGTTTTGTGTTTGAAAATTATATTCAATTAACAGGGATATACAATTAAGAGATATCCAATTGAGTGGGCTCCACTGTAATTACAAAAATAAAAAATAAAATAAAACCCACCCACATGAAATTTTAGAAAAAAATAGCCTGAGAAACAGAAGATCTACTTGGTGGGGCCTTATTGGATGTATTAGAAAACAAAGAGTTAATTTCCTAAAAGATTTAAGTTATCAAGGGGAATAGATAGGACTTCCTGAATGTAATCGAGCATGATTTGATGACTTATTAGTAAACAGCTGAGGGCAATGTCATGCATACTGAAACCAGGAAGAAGAATATTTAAAAACATTATACTGATAAGTTAGTGTCTATCTATAGCCTAAATTTCTAACTAGATGTATGTCCCCACAAGGTAGCATGATTAAGCATTGACTTTACATGCCTGTAGCAATGAGAAATCAGCCAATTATCTGAATGAATAACAAGAAAAAGTTTGGTTAAACTGAGTCTCGGGTGTTTTCAAGTCATAAAGTTCAAGGCCCGTAACTCCATGAAAAATCATCCTACCGGAACCAAACTCAAACTCAATTTGTAGGTACTCATGCAAAAGCCACATATCAGAAATCAGCCAGTTATGTCAATGGAAGGTGAAAAAAATCATGGAAAGACAAAAATGAAGAAGAGACAGAATAATGGAGGGGCAAGGGTAACATTATATGTCCCTGGCCCTTTTATGGCAGGGGCATAAAAACACCCAAGGTATGTTACCTTCATTCATTTTCCCATTTAATGATTTACTAATTGGTGTTTAATGTTACTTCTGATTCACGCTCCCGTGTTGTGTCCTTGGGCAAGGCACTTAACCCCGATTGCCTACATGGGGGCACGATGACGCTGTGTACTAAGGTGTACTGCACGTTGATGGTGCGCATGTCTTCAACCAATCTAACCCTGCCTGTGCCATTGTGCAGAATTCAGAGTTATGATGTTGGAGAGCTGACAGCTGCTCATCATTGCTCGGTGGTTCTCTCTGGGTACTCCGGCTTCCTCCACCCATAAAACTGTCACCGACATGATATGACCCTGACTGTTAATGTGTCGTTAAACCCTAATACAAAAAAAACAAAACAAAAACAATGTTACTTCTACCTTTTATGAATAACAGAAGACACAAATTCTTGAACACTGAAAGATTTTTGGGGAGTGTGGTGTAGGGCTGTTACGATTAATCGACTGTTGATCGGTCACGGCGAAATCGATTAGTATTTTTCGTTGTCGAATAATCGGCAAATTTTATCCCGTTTTAGACGTTTAATAATCAAAAGAAAAGTTGATGAAAAAACTAATGTTTCTAAAGGTAAAGAGTTAAGAACATCGATGTTAAACCCCAAGACGCTGTTGGAAGCAATAGTCTTCCAGGTACATTCATCAAAGCTTTGATGTTCTGAACTTTGAACCGTCAGTGTAATAATCAAGACCGGTCGGCAGTTGCGAACTTCACAACTGCCGACTGGTCTTAATTATTACACTGACAGTTCAAAAGTTCAGAACATCAAAGCTTTGAACGCACCTGTAAAGGATCGTCTTCGTTGTTTTCTTGAGGTAGGTCAACTGACTTGAACTTCATTTTTATCGACTTCAAAGAGAGGGAGGGGGGGGGGGGTCATTTAGGTACGATTAATTGTCGATTATTTGCGACGATTAATCGATTCCTAAATTAAAAAATCTTGACAGCCCTAGTCTGGTGGCTCATTGGTTAGAAGACAGAACATTAACCCCTTGCATGGTACTGGTGGATATTCCTGTCCAGGACAGAATTTCTCTTGCCACTGAATTAAGGAAAATTTGAGCTCATTTAACCCTTTACCCAACGCAGACGATATCAAAATTTATTATTTTAAATATCATTTTTTAAAAAGTTTTAAAAAAATTTCAACAAAACCATATCATGTGACTCGATGAGCTCGTTCCAAAGAGGGGTCACATGATATGGTTTTGTTGAAAATTTCTGAAAAATAGTATTTTTGATGTGGCCGATTCGTTGGGTAAAGGGTTAATCAAATTTTATTAAGGTAAATTGAAAGGATTTTTTTAAGCAATGATTCCTGGAGTTAAATATGAATGAATTATTCTTCAAATCTAGTTGTGGCTGCTAAAGCTGAGATATGGATTCAAATGGACAGATAGATGGATGGACAAATGGACGCTCCAACATTAATATTTTGGGTTTATGGGCTACCAAAAAAACATTTTGTAAGCCCAAAACCTTATTTTACCCAGAACCCCACACCCTCCACCCTAGAACTTATATTTAACCCTAACCCCACCCCTCCACCCAAAAACCACACCCTACCCCACTCTGACCCTAAACCCTAAAAGCCCACCCCTAACCTAAACTCCCCCCCCCCCCCCCCCCGGGACCTAACACTCCTCCAACCTTAAGCCCTACTCTGGGGCTACCCCTAACCCCACCCCACCCCACTCCTAACCCTAACACTACCTTAATTTGGAGGTAGCCCCTAATAATAATATTCCCTAAACCCCCAATGTTGGCCCGGACAGACAGACAGGCACAGATAGACAGACAAATGTATGTAATCCAGTATAACCCCAGTCTCTTCGAGTGGGAGGTATAATTATTCTTACTAGAACCTAGAGGATGGGCATGGATACAGTACTATAATCATAACAGTGTTATTTCTCTTCATCAGATCACAATCACATCACGATAAACTGATACTCCCATGATATAAATAGAATATTGCAAAATCGAGATGGATCACGGAAAAAAGCAAACAATGGAAAATAACATCTCAGATTCATTGTTCTCACATTTTTTTTCTCATGTGTAAGATTTTACAGTGCTGTTGGGGGAAAAGTGGATTGATAATAATTAAGGTTTCCACCGGTGAAAAAGTAGTGGGTATGGTTGGATATAGAACCCAGTTGTTGTAGTGACCAATCTGTTGAAAAGGGAGGACTTTTTTATGTTGATTTCGTGTGAAAAAACAATTTTATTTTTGAAGTGCCCTTTGCATCTTTTAGAGTTAACTTTCATTTGTAAAATCCTTCTTTACAACTCCTTGTGAATTTCCAAATGATAATAATATTGTACTGAAGCATATCTCTGAACTGGGAAGCAATGAGTTAGGGATGTATTGAGGGTACGTGTTTCATGGAGCATTCTTATTTCCAAATTTCTTTGATGAACTAATAACTCTGATCATCACATCAATGACTGATGTCAGAGTGCACTGAGGCAACGCTTTTAGCTTACCCTGTGTAGGGATTACCTTGATCTTCGTCATCCTCAATGTATGACGATTCTGTGCTAACTGTTTATTCCTTGATACACCAATGTTCCAATAAGACTAAAATCCTCCTCTTCTGATTGGACGAGAGCTCACTAAGTATATTCTATGTTTACGGCTCAAGTGGCAAATGTTATCGTCTGACATCACAACACGAAATATCGTCGCCTGTTTCATAATTGCTTCATCAAGGGAGTGACCAGCAAGCCGTGTCATTTTCTGGATTTTTCACATGTGCAACAGCTGGTATTCCGGATGAAGTGTTGTTTAAATTACAAAACCGATTTATGATTTGAACTGAGATGGAAAGAGTTTATCTGGTTTATTTATTATTTATCCAGTGGTGGGGTACACGAGAGGTTTATTTACTAAACCTGTGATCGTTAAAAGTTGCCTTGAACAAGGCAACATTTAACGATCACAGGTTTAGTAAATAAGCCTCTCGTGTTACACGACATAGGTTTTGGGCTATGGCAGGTGTCTTATTGGAACATACATAGACAACAAAACAGCTGAACAACTCGTACATGCCTTTGTGACAACTCGGCTTGACTACTGCAACTCCCTGCTCTCTGGATCAACAAATGCCCAAATTATAAAATTGCAGCATATACAGAACTGTGCAGCTCGAGTAGTCACTAGAAATAGAAAAACTTGTCACATAACACCTATCCTTAATGAACTGCACTGGCTGCCAGTATGCCGAAGAATTGAATATAAACTGTGTCTGCTGGTATTTAAGAGCCTTCACGACCTCGCACCACCCTACCTCACTGAGCTTGTAAATCGGTATGAACCAGCCCAAGCTTTAAGGTCCGGCAATTAAACTTTGCTCTCACAGCCAAGGGCTAGACTGAAGACCGCAGGTGACAGAGCATGCTCTGTGGCTGCCCCCGCTGTGTGGAACTCACTCCCAAAACATATAAAAACTATCAGTACCTTAAATTCATTCAAGAAAAGCATGAAAACACATTTCTTCCAACGGGCATTCCATTAGTTTTTTGTAAAGCCAAAGAGCACTTTTGTGGATTTTAGGCTTATAAATTATTTAGTATTATTATTATTATACACATTATTGTGATGAGTTGACGGTAACATGGTCTGAGGTTTGCGGCTCGGAGCTTATGTTCAACCTTGACGCGTTGAACATAAGCTCCGAGCCGCAAAACCTCCGACCATGTTACCGCCAATTCATCACAATAACTTATAATGCATTAGGAGGTCAAACACATAAAGATTGCAAAGAGACATATAATTATGGAGATCATGATACGTGTTATAGATAAATGTCAAAACAATACATCTACCTGTGTACACATTTTACTTTTTGGGCCATGATACAATAAATAACTAATTCCGCATACATAAATAGAGAATATGGAATAACTGTTTTGGTCACACAATATTTATGAAACAAGTCTAAGAATTTTCCATTTTGCCTCACCGGTGGCTCGGCAAAATGAGAAATTCATAGACAAGTTTAAAAAATATCGTGTGACATATTCTGTTTATCATATGACACCACAGTTACCAAAAACACATTTTTTAAGATTCAAAAGAAGGATTAAAGAATGGAATTACACCTTGAATGTCATGCATTTGACTGTGATGCATCACGGCTGTGCATAGTCATACAGTTAAAACCAGAAGTCCTGTCACAAACTGTGCTCTTATCTAGGCTTAATTGCAAGTAGGAATTGTATGCAATAGCCATATCAAATGGCATCCAAAGCATAGCAGGTTCTCCTGGTTACTCATCGCAAACACAGGCAATGTTTCTGCCAATGGACCTCCGGGTTACCCGGAGGTCCATTGGCTGAAACATTGCTTGTGCACCGGCCATATGTACAGAAGCCTTACTATGGTCATAACGTGCAGATTAATGTGCAGATCGACATGCTATTTGTGTGCATTTCATGACAGGATTTCTAGTTTTAACAGTATGTCATAACTGCATTAATTTGGCACAGATAGCCAATCAGAAAGGGTTGATTTTAAATTAACCATTCAAATCAACTGAAGGTGTTATGAATCACTAATCGATATTTATTAAAAATATGAAATGGTAGTAAGCAGAGAAAATGAAGAAGTCATACAATAAACAATCTTATAATTCAACATTTTTCTAACCACGACCAGCGAGGGGATTGGGTCTATTTACCAGACCTAAAACCGGCCTATGAGAAACCATGGATAGTTTTGACTGGATCGTAACCAAGTTGTGATCCAGTCAAAATTCTCTGTCTTTTGTGATCAAAGTAGTGTAAAGTGAGGAAGAGTCGGGAGATTCTAAATGTATTCTGGCACCAAATGTTCTAGAAGCTGAAACTGATCAATATAATTATACTCTTTTATTATTACTTCCTTTGAATACAAAAAGATCAATCAATATGGTATTTTAAGAATTAACAACTCAGCTCAGGTTTAATTTCTTACACATCAGCAGCACTGTTTTGTCTCGCAGAATTACAAATAAAACCTATTCTTTAGTTATTTTCCACAGCCGAATGTGCTCTAGATGGCACATGGGATATTATGTACAAAATTCTAATTGCTCTGAATTCCAACAGAAAGGCTAATTATGATTATGAAAATTTATTTTCAAGTCCAGTGAACTTACTGAATTGAAAAATGCTGAGTAAGCAATTCTGACTAGAAGAAGCATTGTGCTCTTTGTGGGGGAAGATTCATGCTAATTGCTGTTTATAAAAAGTATGACAAATTTGATGATGATTACTGATTGATTGATAGATTGGGTTTGCCACTTTGCTCATCTATTCGACAACCTGATGCAAAACACCAAAACCGTCAAGCAAATTTTGTTACTTTTGGCCACACAAAGTAGACCTTCTGTTTCTCAGGCCATAATTTGTAAAATTACATGCGGGCGAGCGTTTTTTTATTTATTTTTTATTTCAGTAATTACTTCTTTGCCATCAAAAGTTCATGTTTGGTTGAAGTTTTAGGCCTCACAATCTACAGAATAGCTTGGGTGGTGGTGTATTTCATCCCTTGAGTGCAAGAAGGCTTTGCAATGCTAAAGCATTGCAAAGCCTTCTTGCACTCAAGGGACAAATTCATAAATTTTTTTAACTTGGGTAAAATATCAGACAAAAACCATTTAATTTTAATTTTTTTAAAGTTTAAATTGGTTATAAAAAGAGAGCATGCGGCAGCCAAAAGGACCATGTGGGAGGGCCTGAGAAACAGTTTTTTTTATTTTTTAGGCCTGTTCAAATTTTGTTACTTTTTCAAACTTTGCCTAAAAAACAAAGCTTATGATCTCTCATTGGAATAATCTCTTTGAGCTCATTCCAATGAGCTGTCATAAGTTATGGTTTGGAAGCAACAAATGCAACTCTATTATTAAAGAAGAAAATATATTGCAGGTGACATCTGCAAGGTATTTCACGGTTAAAATTGTTTTCAACGTCTAAGGATATACTATGTAAACAATAAATGCAGGATATTTATTTAGTATTTAAGATGACATATTTCTGCACAATGGCTAATTGTGACAACAATACAGATATAAGGTCAAGTGCAGCCATTTGTTAATACCCATGCTACCCATTTTAGATGAATTTCACCCCAGGAATCGATTTTACCAGTAAACCAGAGCTTGTTTACCAAAGTAAGCAAGCACTGCTTCCTTTTTCGGTGTTCCCACAGGGATAAACGCTCGACGTTAAGTTTAACCAAATATTTATTTTTTTATATAACTGCAGAGAATTTGCTATCCATGTATTGTCAGTGGCTAACAGGCACTACTACAAAGATGAATCAATTCTATATAACTTGAAACACATCTAAATGTTAACCTTCGATCCTGCAAAACTACAAGAAGACCATACTTTACATATTTTCTCAACATTAACTAAAAATCTACCATTTATTGGGAGAAAGATGACAAGCCAATTCCAACAAGGACAACGCAAAGCATGGGCAACTGCCCCAGCCTGTATGCAAGTTCAAACTAGCCTTGAAGGTACTTAGCGACAGAAACATTTTCAAAATGGAAAGAGTGAAAAACAGAAAAATGTTCTAAGTTAACTCTCGAAAACATTATTGGATGGAACCCATTCCTTGTGCATATCCATTTCCCCGTGCAGGTCTATCAGCATATCAAAGGAGAACCAAATCTGTGACAGTGTGATGAAATTGCAATGCAAAAGGTTTGTACAGACAGATAGGTGTTCTCTTACGATCTTACTTGTGGGGTTTTTCCCATGTTAAACCCGAACCCCACAAGGTCAAAAAATTAAGCCCATAGTGTACAAATAACCCCACAAGTGGCCACTGTACTAATCCAACCCCACAACTACCACTGACTCTAAATTGTAAACCCCACAATGTACCTCTGCTAAACCTGGACAGACAGGCAGATGGATGGATGGATGGATGGATGGATGGATGGATGGATGGATGGATGGTTGATGGATGGATGGATGGATGGATGGATGGATGGATGGCTTCACTAGATACCCCAGAATCCTCCTTAGTTGGTCAGGGCATAATATAAGTAGTTAATTGTAAGCTCTAGTTTGAAATCAAAATTGAATAAAGTAATGAAATTTGAATGATTTCTGTGTACAATTAGGGACAGATTGGACTGATAAGTGCATATCCATTCCTCCATGCAGGTCTTTCCCATGTTAAACCCAAACCCCACAAGGTCAAAATATTAACCCCATAGTGCACAAAATAACCCCACAAGTGGCCACTGTACTAACCCAACCCCACAACTACCACTGACCCTAAACTGTAAACCCCACAATGTACCTCTGCTAAACCTGGACAGACAGGCAGATGGATGGATGGATGGATGGATGGATGGATGGAGATGGATGGATGGATGGATGGATGGACAGAAAGCTTCACTAGATACCCCAGTATCCTCCTTAGTAGGTCGGGGCATAATAAGTGGTTGATTGTAAGCTCTAGTTTGAAATCAAAATTGAATAAAGTAATGAAATTTGAATGATTTCTGTGTATCATTAGGGACAGATTGGACTGACAAGTAGATACATGTATAAAGGATGAACACCTTTTCATTGCACAGGTTGGGCCTAAAAAAAGTTAAAAATTTGTTTCTCAGGCCATACTGCATGGTCCTTTTGGCTACTGCATGCTCTCTTTTTATAACCAACGCAAACTCAAAAAAATAAAAATTAAATGGTTTATGTCTGATATTTTACTCAAGTTAATAAAACTGATAAATTTGTCCCTTGAGTGCAACAAGGCTTTGCAATGCTTTACCACCGCAAAGCCTTCTTGCACTCAAGGGATGAAATACATCACCACCCATACTGTTCTGGACTATGGTTATGTGGCCTGAGACATAAAACAACCAAGAACATTAACTTCTGATGGCAAAGAAATAATTACAAAAAATAAAATAAAAAACTGCCCACCAGCATGCAATATTACAAAAAAAAAAAATGGCCGGAGAAACAGACTTAGATGTGAGTCTTCTATGGAAGACGTGTGTCGCCTGGCATTTCAGACAGAATTCTAAGTGGAAAAGGGGCATAACTCTGGAAAAAATACAGCAGATCAAAAAATAAAATAGGAGGTGCACAATGCCATTATGTGATAAAGAATCACTGAAAGTTTCATCAAAATCCATTCATAGGTTAAAGAGGAGTGGCGGATAAGAGAAAGTGTGATGCGGACGACGCAAGACGACAAAAGTAATCCGTGGGGCGGCGACACAAAAATCTACTTTTTGAGGCCTTATCAAAATTTATTATTTTAATTACTGTTTTTTAACATTTTTCAAAACATTTCAACAAAATTAAATCGTGTGACCCTCGTTGGAATGTGCTCGACAAGCTCAGTCCGATGAGGGGTCATGTGATGTGGTTTTGTTAAAAATACAGGAAATGGGTTTTTTTTAACTGCTTAATTGGTAAATTACATTGGTGGATGAAGCTGATTCATTAGATAAAGGGTGATAAAGCTTAATCAGTAATTGTACTGATAATATGGGTATTTTTAGTTTCATAAAAGCTATTTAGTTATAGTTACTGGAGAAAGCAAACTTCAATAAATTAATTGCAACAAACCTGTTTGTCTAAATTATATTATTTTATCACTTAGATATGTTCAACATTAATGTCTGAAAAATATGAAAGCAGTTTACCTTTACCAGCTCTAGGCAAATTTTCAACCAGAACAAAAGTACTCCTGTTACCTGGTACTTAGTTGGATATCTCTTAGTTTTAGTTTAAACATATTTTATTTGCCACTATATACAGCAGAAAGGATCGGAGAACAAGTTATCACAACTTACAAAAACTCCTCTCCTTAAACAAGAATAATTAAACATTTGCGGCACAATTATATACAATATAGAAATACTAAGAATTAGTGTAGTCATCAGCTAAAGGGTTGAAGATTGGAGATTTAGAGAGATAATGTTTTAACCGTTTTGAGCTCCGGTGGTATCTTCCACATCAGTTCACTTGAATTAGCTAGAAGGGTCTATTTTCAATATTTTCAATATTTTAGAGCTGACCAATCAGTATTTCCAACGAGGAGCCTTGGGGCCACACGTTGGAAACAGTGGTTGGTCTGTACTACTTATTTATTTAACATTATTTTGTCACGGAAAACGGGGTGTTCCACTGGCTTTGTCCGAAAAGGGCCACCGGGGCTCGAGGTGTTAAAGAGTTATAGGATTAGAGAGTGAAGGATTGCCGTTGTCTAGGCTCGCCTGCTGACTTTTGCATTGTTGGATCTCTATCGTCTTTAGAAAAAGAGAGCGTGTAAGTTAAGAACAAATTGGTGGAAATTAAAATTAAAATTAAAATGCAGTTCCACAGCACGCCACGGTTGTCTCAACGCACGCTAGTACACAACCAAGGGTGCAATATGCATCGTTTGGGTTCAGGTGATCTTATTCAAATCTGCCAGTCGCAAGGATGAATGTTTGAACTTTCCTGAATAAAAGTTCGTTTTGCTTTGTTGTTAAACCGATTATTCCATAAAGTAGCTCGTCAACATTAGATATATTGAGCGTGATAACAGCATTAAAAAAGGTCAATCTTTGAGGGTGGTAGTTCGGGCATTGAAAGAAGAAATGGTGTGCATCTTCTTGGGGATTGTCACAGGTACATTGTGGGGTAGAGGAGATAAAATTGTTAAATTTGTCGTGCTTTAAATCACTGCAACAGTTTCGTAGTTTGCAATGGAGAACGTTTCCTTTCCTGGTTCCTGTATAGAAATATGAAGGTGGTTTAACGGAAGGGTTCAGTTTAGCAAGATTACCTTTAAAAACAGAAAGTGTTGACGCAGTTTTGGTATTAGTTGGGAGCTCATTCCAAATTTTGGAAGATGAAGGGAAGAATGTAGTTGAAAATTGTTCTGTTCGCGCTTGGTACATGGTTAAGTTGTTAGAATTACGTAAATTGTAATTTGCTGTTTCACCTACAGTACGAGGTAATAATTCAACAAGGTAATCTGGAGCATCGTTATTAGATATTTTAAAAAAAGCACACAGTTTATGATGGTGCCTTCTCTCATAGAGTGAGCGCCATCCAAGTTCCAAGAGTATACGCTCGGATGAAACAGATCGTGTGAGACCAGACACTATTCTTGCTGCATCGTGGTGTAGTCGGTCTAGTTTCATTAGAAGAAGCTTAGGAGCACAGTCCCAGACGGTATCACCGTAATCAATGAGTGGCAGGATGAATGAGAAATATATTTGTTCCAGAGTTTTCCTCCCAAGTTTATACTTGAGTTTTCTCAGATTGGACAAGCGTGCATTAACTTTTTTGCAAATTTCCGCTATCTGGCGATCCCATTTCAAGTTTGACTGCAGGATTAAACCAAGATGTTTATGTGAATCGGAGAAATTTATCGGAGTTTCGTTAAAGAACAAATCTGGATGGTTATGATTAGGGATTCGAGAAAAGTAGACAGCTTGCGTTTTAGATGGGTTGAAGGACACCAGCCACTTCTGAGACCAGGAGTATATTTTGGCCAGATCATTATTCAAAATGGTTATTAGTTCAGAACTGGAGCTTTTACCGTTAGTGAGACATGTATCATCAGCAAACAATCTCGTAAGGGATTCTAAATTGTCTGCAATATCGTTGATATAGACTAAAAAGAGGAAAGGTCCCAGGACAGATCCTTGAGGAACACCAGCTTGTATTAGCTTGTATGGAGAGTATGTGTTATTCACCAATACTCGTTGTTTACGATTTTTCAAGTAACTGTCAAACCATGTTAACAGAGGACCTGAGATTCCATATTGCTCTAATTTATAGAGAAGACCTTTATGCCATACCCTCTCGAAGGCCTTTGAGATATCACAAAAGATAGCACAAGTCATCAGTCGTTCATCTAGTGACTGACATAGCGAATGATATAGTTCAAGAAGTTGAAAAGTAGTGCAGTGGCCAGGGATGAAGCCGGACTGATATTTGTTTTGCGTGTTTTTTCATGTTATTTACAGTATTTCGTGAATGTTTGTACAAGTTCCAATGGTGTGGCTCCTTTGTTTTTAGAGCTCTTCGTCTGAAACGGTCTCTACGCCTAATCTCGAGTCGGAGTTCCGAAGTAAACCACGGTTTGTCATTAGGGCGTATTTGGACTGTTGATTTTGGGACTGTGGTGTTCATTATCTCCATAAAATGTTCACAGAATTGTTTTTGGGACACATTAACATCTGCGTGGTCATCTATTATTGATTTCCAGTCTTTCTGACAGATCAGTTCGTTCGCTCGTTTAAAATTTGCCTTTTTATAATTTCGAACGGTACGATAGAAAGCCTGCCTATTGTCAAGTTCGAATGAGACATAGATATAAACTGCATAATGATCGGACATGCCCAAGTCAAGCGTATCAACCTCAACAAGGTTCACTGTTTCACTAATGATTACTGGATCAAGAAGTGTCTGGGAGGTTGGCGTAACTCTTGTTGGCTTATCGATAACATTACGGAGGTTGTAGCGATTTATTATTTCATTTAGTTTTGAGAGCGGATTTCTTAGGTCAGAGTTTAAGTCTCCTACTATTGCTATAGCCTGTTGGACATTTAGGGCATTCTCAATTGAAGCATCTAACAGTTCCCAATATTCGGGATTAGCAAATTGTTGGGATCTATAGGTTACTGACATCAAGATTGTGCTGGATTTCGAAGAAATCTCGAACCACATTATGGAATCATCAAATTCCAGCTCGGTCTTACGATTGTAGTTTAGTCTTTTCGAGAAATCTAAATTTTATAGTAAATTTCCTTTCTTATTATACCTACCACAATTGTTTACTACAGGCTTGCACTACAGTGGAAGTCCCTAACTCGGATAAAATACTCTCTATTTTTGTCTTTCCCAAGCAAGTTGGGAAAGAAAAGTGGTGCGAAAGCACCAATAAAAATAAGCCAAAACTGGGTCGAGTGCAACCGGCGCAGACCCAGTACGGGACGCTCTCTCCCAAGTACAACTCCACGACTTCCGTTGCCAGTGCGCATACCGTCTCTAAAGACTCATTCTTTTTGAATCCGTAAACGTTAGAGTTATGTGATCAGCGGGGAGGAAAGATTCTTTACCCGTAAAGAAGACGGGAGGGCCTCCATGTAAACAATTGTGGTAGGTATAATAAGAAAGGAAATTTACTATAAAATTTAGATTTCTTATCAACCTACTCACAATTGTTTACTACAGGCTGAATAGACAAAAGGCTGGAGGGAATCGCATAACCAACCCCCACATAACCCTAGTGCACTGGAACCGTGAAGCAGAAGGAAGAGGTCCCGAGGCTTATCAACCATAATGTCGCAATCATTGGTAAAGGACAATGAAAAGAGACATATGAGCCTGTGTGACACACAGACAGAAAAAAGGGCAGTAACAGCACAAGGCTGAAACTGACCTTCAAGAAGCCTAATGGCTATGGCAGACAACAGCCTGAGCAGAAGAAAGAGGACCCAAGGCAAAAAGGTCCTCCGACTGCTCCTGCAACTGGCGTAAATAAAAGGTGGAGAAAGTAGAAGCATTTCTCCAGTAGGCTGCCTGCATAACATCCGACAACTTGACGGAGTTAGAATAAGCCCAAGAGGTAGACAGTGCCCGCACCTCGTGGGCAGAAATACGATTGGTAATACAATCGCCAGCTGCTAAACGACTATAAGCCGTACGAATAGCAAGACAAATCCATCGAGAAATGGATTGAGGAGAGATCTTCTGTCGACCCGGAATGAGAGACAGAAAAAAACGTTTTCTGCCCTTCCGTATGAAGCGTGTCCGATCAAGATAAATGCGAATAGCACGGACCGGACAGAGCAAAGGGCGAGTACCCTCAACAGAGGGAAGAGCCCTGATACAGATAGGAGGAGGAGTAGTATCTGGTAACTGATTCTTAGCCAAAAAGGAGCAATCAGTGGTAAAAGTAACACTGTTGGGAGAACTCCTAAAAAAGGCCGGGTCAACCGAGAGGGCGTGAAGCTCACTAACCCGTCTGGCCAAATGCCATCAGAAAAGCCGTCTTGTATGTGAGAAATTGCATATCCACCTGGGATAAAGGTTCGAACGGCGCCCCCCCCCCCCCCCCCCCCCCCCCCCCCCCCCAAGCAAAGCAGCACCCACGAAAGATTCCATCGTGGAGTAAGCTGCAAAGTCCGAGGCCTTTTCAAAGAAAAGTGCCGAACAAGCTTGGAGAGGTAAGGATTAGTGCCGATACGACGCTTCCCCACATAAGAAAAAGTCTCTGAAAGCATAGACCTGTAACCCTTGATGGTAACAGGCTGGAGACCCCGAGAATCAAACAGATATACCAGAAACTCCGCAATCTGTGAAATCGAAGGATTGGCATAATCAACAGAGTGATCAGCACACCATCGACAGAAGACCTTCCATTTAGCTGCATAAGCTAAACCAGTGGAGTGCCTCCTTGAAGAAGAAATGCACTCCACTGCTCGTCTCGAAAAACCTCTACGGAGGAGACAGGACCTGACAAAAGATATGCGTGAAGGCACAATGAAGTCGGGTCGACGTGAAACCTCCTCGGGCGACCTTGACAAAGAAGGTCGCGACGTAGCGGGAGACGTGCCGGAACCGCCGCCATCAGCGAGCGGAGCTGATTGATCCACACCCGCTGAGGCGACAGGGGAGCGATCAGAATGATTCGACAACTGCAGGTTCGAATTTTGGCGAGAACCTGAGGAAGAATCGGAACCGGCAGGAAGGCGTAGCCGACTAGACCGTTCCAATCGAGTGACAGAGCGTCCACGGCAAAAGCCAGAGGATCTGGACACGGGGACACGAAAGTGTCCACCTGATGGTTCCAACGAGTCGCAAAGAGATCGATGTGGGGACGTCCCCAGAGATCGCAAAGCGACTGGAACACTGCCCTGTGAAGCATCCACTCGGTGGAAATAACCCTGCCCTGTCGGGACAGGGAGTCGGCTAGGACGTTCAGACGACCGGGAATGTGACGAACAACCACCCCGGCGTGAACCTCCTGAGCGAGCAGTAAAAGATCCCGAGCTAACTCGTACATCGGAAGCGAGTGCGTGCCGCCCTGGTTCCGAATGTAAGCAACCACTGTCGAATTGTCGGATAGTAGAAGGACCTGGCGATTCGACAAGTGAGGGATCCACTGCCTGAAACTCAGAAGAAGAGCAAGAAGCTCCTTCTGGTTGATGTGTAGAGCTGCTTGATCCTGGTCCCACATCCCGTGTAGGGAAAGACCGAGAGGATCCAACGTCGCACCCCATCCGAGATCGCTGGCATCTGCCGTCAGGACGCGATCGGACGTGGGTAAGTCCAGCGGAACACCCTGCGTAATCCACTGAACATCTGTCCAGGGAAGAAGGTGAGGATACAGAGAGTCCGGAAACGGAAGCACCTGATCCAGAGAATCTACATTCGGTCTCCAACGACTGAGCAGAAAGTGTTGGAGAGGTCTGACACGCAGCCGACCTAGAGGAATGAGATCTGTCACCGAACCGCAGAGACCGATCAGCCGGAGAAAACTCCGAGCGGTCGCGGACCTGGACTGGGACAGAGTCAGAGCAAAAGCTGAGAGAATCACAGCCTTGGCCTGGGGAACAGCCACCAAATTGAATTTGGTTTGGAAAGACATCCCCAGATGACAAAACGACTGAGAAGGGACCAGGTCCGACTTCTCCTCGTTGACTCTGAATCCTAGCGACGTGAGCAAGCTCAACAGAGTGGCGACATCCGATTCCAGTAAGGCAGCATTGGAATGCCTCTGGAGGATATCGTCCAGATATGCCGAAGTAGTCACCCTGGACTGTGTGCGATGGAACGCTATCACATGCGACATCAGTCTGGTGAACGCCCAAGGAGCCAGGTTGAGGCCGAAAGGCATGGCCTTGAACTGGTAAACTCGCCCCAGAAAAGCGAACCTGAGATACTTCCGTGACGCCCGATGCATCGGAACGTGGAAGTAAGCGTCTCGCAGGTCGATGCTGGCGGCGAAATCTCCCTGGTGAATTGAATGGCGGACCGACCTGAAAGTCTCCATGCTGAACTTGGGAGCAATGATAGACTGGTTCAGGATGCTCAGATCGATAACCGGTCGGAGTCGGCCGTCCTTCTTCGGCACCAAGAACAGGCGGGAATAGAAACCCACTGACTGAACGTTCTCGATGACCTCGATCGCCCCCTTTGCCAGGAGATTGGCAATCTCCGTGGACAAAAGTTCCCGACGTAAAACGTCTGAAGGAACTGTGGTTGGAAGAGGCACCCTTGACAGAGTGGGGTGCCGTCGGAAGGATATGCGCAGCCCGGACCGAACAACATCTAACACCCATGGATCGGATGTGATGGTGGTCCAATGGTCTGCAAACTCTGCTATCCTTCCTCCAACCTGGGACGAGTCGAGGTGAGGACCTTCATTTCGAGCCCCGACGAGGCCCGCGAGGGGGAGAAACCACCTCCTCTGCTAAATGAAGAATCCTGAGACTTCCCTCGATTCTGCCGACCCCTACCTTTACCCCGTGAGTAAGAAGCAGAGGAGGCGGCAGAAGGACCAGCCTTTTGCTTCACAGAGGAAGCAGAAGGGTACTTGTTAGGCTTGGAACGGCCCTTGCCTCCCCGAGAAGGCTGATCAAGCTGACGAAACAGCAGCTGATCTTTAGAATGACGTAGGACGTCATCCCGGACCGTCGACACGGAACCATGGAAAAGTTGCGGACCTGCCAAAGAAGCAGATCGAAGAGTAGCACGCTGCTCCTCGGGAAGGGATCGTCCTGTGTTCCAGCACAGCGTCCCTTCGAACTAATTCCAAATTGGCCGTGTTACAGGCATGCGTGTGAGTAAGGTGCATAAGCGCCTTGGACAGCACACGCAAAGGAGCCTGTACCTCGTCAAACTTATCTGGAGGCAGATAAGCAGCCAAAGCTGAGACGACGTGATCTGAGAGAGAAAGCATGCCAAGCATCTCTCTAGATAAGCCCAACGTGGACTCCAGAGTCGTCATTGGAATGACGGCAGACTTGGGCTTGGAAAGCCCGAGGGAAGTGGAGTCCTGATCCAGAACCGTCAAAGTCTGGCAGACTGACGGATTGGCGGAATCGTAGGAACAATAACGCACAGGAGGCAAAAAGGTGTCAACCCTGGTGAAGAACGAAGTCTTCAAAGCCTTGGAATTCAGCTTGGAATCCAATGCTGAAAAAGCTTCAACCACCTGTACCGACTGGCACGGTCGAAGGCGCCCAGAAGCAGGTTGCTCCATAGGCTGTTGGCGCGCGACCGAAGATCGCGGCCAGGCTGACACTGTTGGCTGGTTAGCAGGTTTGAGCTCAGGCAGAAACCCAAACACAAAGTCAAGAGCCGCCCCCAAGTCCGAAGACTGCTGGCCCTCGACCTCAAGCATGTCGGACTCCTCCCCAGAGTCGGAAGACACATAGCCCATCGTGGGCAAACCAGCCGACGCCTCCCATGGTGTCGGGACACCAGAGGAATCGGAAACCGCCCTGTTTCCAATCCCGGGAGGCGGCGCCATAGGAGGCGCCTGGAAACCACCCATAGCCTCGCTGGAAGCAACAGGAAGGCTCTTTGAGAGAACCTGAGTGAGTAAGGAGAGGGCCTCCCTAAGCTCACTGCCTGTACCGACCGGTTCGACAGGGGAGCGAACCGGCAAAGTGGCTTCACCTCTGACCCTCTTAACCAGCGAAGGGTCACGATCCTCCAAAACACCCGACGCGGGACGACGGGCGGCAGCCGAAACATCTGAAGGCAGACGTGTATAGGGGTACGATGCACCCCGAGGATCAATATTGCGAGAACTCATGAGAGTCACCGCGGACCTCTGCGGGGCAGAAGGTCCAGGCTGCACAAAAGGCGTTGGTCCCCCAAAACTGGTCGTGTGACCAGAGTGAGCGGACGGAAACGCCCCGGAGTTCATAGTGTTTCCACTATGAACATCCGAATCCAAAGACACAACTGTGGTACTCGACGGCGACGAGACCACAGCGATGGGCTCGGCCGGCAGCCCCTTCCGACTTCGCCGAGTTGAAGTCAGGGAAGGCTGGGGCCGATATCCCACGTCTACAGTATCGGACAGTTCTGCAGTCCCCTGCAGCGAAAAGCCGAGGCCGGCTGAAACAGACAACGAAGCAGACGGACCAGCAGCAGTAGTAGATACGTCGAGAGTCGTTGAGGCTGGTGAAATAATGGAGAGAGCACACCGGCTCGGCTCCGAAGGAGGAGTCACAACCCTAGTGACAGCCTCAGATGTCGACTGGAGGGGGACCGTAGTCCCGGAACCAGGCATCTCTACACCAGAACACTCAACGGCTCCCGCAGTATCCATCACAGGAAAAGACTGCACATCCCCCACGGAGGAGGAATAACTCTCACCAGACAGAGTCGGTTCGGGAGGCCCCGAACGACCACGTTCTCCTTTCCCGCGGGAGCAGGAGGCACGGCCACGAGAACGAACGACACGATTTACAGACGCCCAAAAGGTGGAAGACCATGTTCCACAGACACCACACGGCCGCTCGGCCGAACACCCATTACAGGAGGAACACGACGAATGTACATCGTCTACATGCTTAGGCAGCAGACACTGCCCACAAGGAATTGTCCTAGGCATGAAAGAGGTGAGAGGAGCAGAGAAGGTGAGATCAGAAAACAGAACACCCCCAAAGAGAGAAAGGTGACAGAAACAAAGACCCCAGACGGCCGACCGGGAACCACCCAACAGGAAGACTACTCTCAACAGAAAGAAGAAACACTGTAGGAGTGGTACCCCGCTGACACCTAACTCTAACACAATTAAAAAATTTTGCAAAAAAAGCATTAACAATAATTGTGAAATAATCTAAGTCCGAACCGCGTGGCCCGCGAAATTCGCGCGCGACTCGAGAGAGAGCAAATAAATATACATGATGGACATATAATAGAAAAAAGAGAATATAAAACACTGTTCCTGAGAATACAAAGGATACACTGCGGTATAATGAATCAGGAATCATCAAACATCGAGTTGGTGGAACACTGATAAGCGTGCAAAAACATCTCGACACGAAGCGGATTTTAAAAAGAATGAGTCTTTAGAGACGGTATGCGCACTGGCAACGGAAGTCGTGGAGTTGTACTTGGGAGAGAGCATCCCGTACTGGGTCTGCGCCGGTTGCACTCGACCCAGTTTTGGCTTATTTTTATTGGTGCTTTTGCACCACTTTTCTTTCCCAACTTGCTTGGGAAAGACAAAAATAGAGAGTATTTTATCCGAGTTAGGGACTTCCACTGTAGTGCAAGCCTGTAGTAAACAATTGTGAGTAGGTTGATAAGAAATAAACGGCTATTCCTCCACCAGAGTGGTTTCTGTCGTTGCGAACTGGGGCCGAAAAATTTGGAATGAGGATATTGGTGGAACTGTAACTACTCTGTAGATGTGTCTCGGTAAAACAAACCACATCATATTCTTGAACTATATCTTCGATTTTGCTTAATTTTGTTCGGATACTACGTATATTGTAGTGGAAAATGGATAGGGACCTCTGGAGGTTTTCGTGAGAGTTATCGGTTGGGCCAGGGTTCGGTTCTATATCGCCACAACATACAAGGCAAGTGACGAACAGAAACAACAGGCTTAGAAATGAGAGACGGACAGAGAGCCACGCATTATGTAGAACATTAGAAATTATGGCACAAGCACGCCCGCTACCTCCGCCGAAAGTCCCGATGGATATTCGATACTGCTCTATATTTATCCCCATTGTGTTACGAAACGGAGGAGATACATTCTTAAAGTACATCCAAAGGGACCCTCAACGGAGGTCAGCAGGTAAGGCTTGAGAAAGGCGCTTAACTGGAGGCTAAAAGTATAATTACTAGGCGAGATGAGGATATAGGTTATAAGATTTACCTCGTCATGAGGAGTGTTTTTAAAGCTAGACAACGGCAATTCTTGTTCTCTTGAATGGAAGTGAAGACATATAGAGAAAGCAGAGAAGCAAACTTGAACGAGTAAAATGAAAAACGAACATTTGTACAATGAACAAAGAACAAGCATTGGTATAGTGGGTGAGTGATGGTTTGTAGTGGGGGTTGGCATATTTGGTACTAGGTAGCATAAATCGTTGGAATGGGCATAGTCTGAAATCTGAAAGCCGTGAGTATACATAAAGTTGACTTTTCGGTAAGGAGTCATTTCAGATTAGAATATGGAGAGTGGCTAGTAGTAGCCCTTAATTAATTTATGTGGAGGCTCACTGAGAATTTCCTACCGGGATTCTCGTTAGGTCACTATTAAAATTGTTTATTACTTGTCACAGATATGTATTGCCTCGACCACGCATCGGAGAGAGCTCCTTGAGATCCTTCCAGTGGGACCGAAAGCCACATATGATTCCATAAAAAGATGAAAAATTTATTATAATTATGTCGACGATTCACATCGGAAAAGAGTTTTATGGGGACGAGTGTCGTTTTGAGTTACTTGCGAGGAAACAAACAATTATTACAATTATTCCTTCGCCTTGTGAGATCTTGTGCTGTTGCATGAGCTTGCATGTGCTTGGCATACCAACCCAGTTATTGAACCATGGAAAATATGAAATCTTTCGGTTTTGTACACTGGTGCTCGGGATCTCGTGAATCGGGATGGGTGGTTTGACCCGAATTGATGTGTTAAAAACAAACTTTCGTAGAAAGGAAAAAAAAGAAGAAAACATTGAGTAAAGGGTGGCGGAACAAGGCGCGCTGGATACTGGTTGTGACAAGGATTTTAGTATCAGATATTCCTGGATTCTAGAGATTAAAAAATATCGTCCTTTCCATTAAGCGATAATGCTGGTCTGGAGAACGAAAGGTATATAAGTAGTTTACAGTTAATCATTGTTGTATCGGGCGATTACCACAAAATAGCCAGGCAAACTTGACGAGTATGGGCAAGCCACGAGGACACATGGAGTAACAATAGACAGCATTATTTGATCAGGTGGGCAGGAGCGGGGGGGGAGGGGGGGGGGCTTGGAAATAGGCAATATTACATTTTATGGGGTGACACGAGTATCATGGATAATGGGCATGATGGAGATGGAGGATGATGAGGAAGCGGGGGTTGGGGTGGGGAGGTGGCCTAAGGATTGAGTTATAGTGGAAAATTGTAGTTTTAAGATATCTACTAGAAATGCACACAATAAGCTTACAGATATCAATAATGTCCCTAGGATAACATTTCAAATCAAATTTTACGAAAACGAGACTACATTCATGCGTATGTTCAGAGCGACAGATATAAAATTTGTAATGATTAGTATATACGTATGTGGAATTTAGTACGATTGGCTTCTTGTTAATTTCTCTCCACCATACGGCAGGTTTAAGTTGGAATGTATTATGGGTCAGCCAAACCATGGGGTGAAAAGGGTTGGTGGGTGGGGGGGGGGGGGGAGGGGGCGTAAACAAAATGGGTAATATCGTCGCCTTTGTGGAACAATGCGTCGTCTGTAATGGATCAACATCGTTGGGACGATATATTATGATAACACATGTGTGCCCAGATTTCCAATACACAAAGGTGGGTTTATAATATGAGTATACATTTGAAGCTGATTTGTCTTAAGCTCTATTCCGTTAACCTGCGGGTTAAAATGTTGGTTAGCCCAACCTTCCGGCGGGGAGGGGGGGGGGATAAAGCTGGTAAAATGGCCAGTTGTCATTGTAGGAGAGAGATGGGATAATTTCAGGTGTATTTTGGGTTATTACATATGTATGTTTGACATATACAAATATACGTAACACACACAGACTCTTAACCCAAGATTTCTATACACCAGATACGCAACTTAAATGTACCTTCATCCATGCATGTATGCTAAGTACAACATATAAACATATATACACATATACATCCATATAAATATATATATATAAATATACACACATATATACATATACAATATATACCCACATACACATACATAAATTTATATACCTTTGTGACATGCACATATACATATATACACATATATGTACAGATACATACATATACACATGCATACACACATATATACATATATCAAATTAAACATTTTAACCTAGATTTCCACGCAACAAATTTATTGCAGGCTGTGGTGTGTAAAACGTTTGTTGTAGATTGTTTGTGTCTGCTTGCAGGCCAGTCAGATCACCAGTTTGGCTAAGGATATCGTCTTAGAATACGTTTAAGGAATGATCAAGGCTATGGTCATCTAAATATGAGCAGCAAAATAAACATGTGTACCCAGATTTCTGTATGACAAATGTACATTTCTGAGATGAAAATAAACTAGGTTGAAACTGGTTGTTTTCTAAAGTATTCGCCAATCAGCCAGTGGATTAAGATTAGGGTCAGCCCAACCGTGGGTGGGTGTAAGACTATTTGTGTGTGTGTGTGTGTGTGGGGGGGGGGGGGGGGGGGTTGAAATGTATATCGGTTTTCTTGTTGTTGAACATTTGGATTATATGGTATATTTACTGGGGTGGGAATAGAGCTATTTTGAGTGTGGGGGAGTGGGTGAAAAGTATATCTTATTATTCTGTGAACCTTATGATTGTATGGTGTCTTTCTGAGTGGGAGGGGGGTATTGGGAGTGAAATCACTGCATCTGTATTAACCATAATTCGACCAGGGGTCACCTGTATATGTATGTCAACATATACATGTAACACACATAGACACATGAACCGAGATTGCCATACAACTGTAGAGTCTGGAACATATGTTGATAACTTGGGGTGTCGTCAGGTACATATAAAATAATTATGTACAATTGTTTACAATTCAATCCACAAGTGCACACAGGGGTAGTTTGGTTTAATGTCATTTGGTGTAAGTTTCAAGGTAGGGGTTGGGAATGAGTTTACCGTTTAGATATAGACATTTGGGTTATATGGTATATTTACTGGGATGGGAATAGAGCTATTATGTGGGGGGGGGGGGGGGGGGTGAAAAGGATATCTTATTACATCTGTGAACATTATGATTATCTGATATATTTATCAGTAGGAGGGGAGTCTCGGGTGTGAATTCACTGCATCCGTATTAACCATAATTCGAACAGGGGTCACTTGTATATGTATGTCAACATATACATGTAACACACATAGACACATGAACCCAGATTTCCATACAAAGGATGAGTCTATAAGGAACATATGTTGATAACTTGGGATGTTGTCAGGTACATATAAAATGTTTAAGTACAATTGTTTACAATTCAATCCACAAGGTGCACACAGGGGTAGTTTGGTTTAATATCAATTGGTGTAAGTTTAAGGTAGGGGTTGGGGATGGGTTTACCGTTTAGATATTTTGTAAATCATCTTTGCTCTTTACAAGAATTTTGGGGCCTGTGAGAGACTTCTTTGCAAAGATTCTTCCATCAAGTGTCCAAAAGGTGTGGATTTTGTGATCTCTTTTGAGGGAATTAAGGGTTTTGATTATATCATATCTGTAGCTGGTAAGGGCCTCTGTAATAAATACACCATTCCCTGTGTTTTTCAAAGCCTTTTTTGATCTATAGATTTCACTTTTGATGTTATATGTTGTGAATCTTGCAATAATACTGGCAGTTTTTAAGGGATTTGAGGAAGCATTTTCAGTTTGTGGAACTATTCGGACTCTTCCCAAAGGGTGAGACCTGCTGATGGTTTCAGGCTTTACATCTACACTCAACTTATCTCTACACAGATCAATAATAATTTTATCAGTTTCTGCAGGGGGGCTATCAGACTGGAGTGGCACATTGTGAAATATGAGACAGTTTCTCCTGGAGTACTGGTCTGCCTCCTCTTGATCAGTTTGACACTTGTTGAGCTGGGATTTGAGGTTTCCTATCTCCTGCTTAAGTTCCTGATTTTCCTTTTTGACAGTCTCAAGTTCAGAGTGTATTTGTGTTCTTGTTTTGTTGACATCAATAGCTAATTGTTTTAATTCAGGTTCAATATGTGCAGAAATAATGTCACGAAGAGCAGAGTAGACTTCGTCTTTCAACACAGAGCGAACTTGCGTTCTCAGTTCGGTGGTGACAACATCATTTATAACAGGCATGAAATGTGGGGTGATATGAGGGGTGATTAGTGGTATGGTAGTCTCAATAAACTCAGGACTAGTTACAGTTGATGTGATCAATTGAGTAAGACTATGACCTTTACCAATTCTTCCCATCCTTACTTCTTCGATGTTGGATAGGTCACCGCAGGAATTTCTTCGTGGGAGTGTCCTGGGTTCACTAGGAGAACGATTCTCTGGATTCTTTCTCTTTAATGAGGATTTAGGTTTCTGAGACAAGGACTCGGAATCTAATGCTGTTGCGTTTTCAGGCGCTTCTGTCATAATTCTTGGTTAGACAATTTATTTCAAGTTTTTAAAGTTTTTTTATCAGATTTTTAAACTCCAAGTTCGACCAACATGAAAAAGGAAACTGTTACAATATCAAAATACCATAGTGTTTTTCAAGTTCTTCAAGTTTCCAAAACTCCAAGTTTGACCAAGACGAAAGAGAGGACTGTCATAAAATCATAATAATAATAATAACATAATGTCACAAATGATTTTGATGATGCACAACAACACAACTTGATCGGGAATAAGTCGAAAATAGGCGAGCTGAATTATACTCTGATGATGAACCGCTAAACACTCAGGATCTGTTAATTCAAGGCCTCGGCTTATTGCACATTTGTGAAGACTAGATTACCAGAAAAACATATAAATCAAAACAAGTCTGAGATCATATCGCCAAACCCCCACAACTCACTTTCTGTTCAGGTCATAACACGATGGACCATCAACGTGCCGCCATTATAGCTTTCGATATCTCTTAACTGAATAACCCTGTTAATTGAATATAATTTCCCAACACAAAACCATTTACCATACCTCCAGTACAAATTTGACCTGTTAATTTATTTATTTATTTGTCGTAAGTAACAAACATTGTTACATGACAAGAGACATATGTGTCAGAACAAATAGATACTACAGTAAAACCTGTCTTGAGAGACCACTGTCTTGAGAGACCACCTGTCTTGAGAGACCACATCTGCCAGGCACCGATTGGTTTTACTCTATAATGGACCTGCTATGGGAGACCACCTGTCATGAGAGACCACCTGTCTTGAGAGACCACTGTGACCTGGTACCAACTTGTATTTTTATGCCATAACGGACCTGTCTTGAGAGACTGCCCCTTTGAAGACTGAAACCATGACAAAAACTTTTTACCTGTTCTGGGATTGGAAAATCCATTGTGGTTATACTAACATAATTAAAGGTATTAAAAGCTCTTAATTGGGATTCATTTGCTAACTCATTAAAGATTGAGATGTTTTTATATGACCCCTGTGAAAAGATTAGGTTTATTGCTGAATAAACAATTTCATACATACCTGAAATGTGACAGATAGGAATAAAAATAAATTTGTGTTGAAAATCTTTTTGTAACAAATTGAAATGAACTGTTATAAAAATTATAAAAATAAATTAGTGTTGAAAATCTTCAATGAAGATTTTCAACACTAATTTATTTTTATAATTTTTATAACAGTCCATTTCAATTTGTTACAAAAACTTAATAAAAAAGAACAACTACAAAGTAATTACAAAAATCTATTCTTCTCCATTTCTGAATTTTGTGGTTGGTTATTCACTGACTTGAGGAAACCTGAAACCTGTTATGAGAGACCACCTGTCTTGAGAGACCACCTGTCTTGAGAGACCACTTTTGTGTGGCCCAAAGGGTGGTCTCTCAAGACAGGTTCTACTGTACCTCCAATAAATGATATACACACAACAGATTAAAATTTAAAAAGCAAGAATATAATAATAGAAAATTTACACGCGACACACACACATACATACACTGCGATTTGCGTTAGTCGCACACATCACTTGTACAATTATTA
Source organism: Pictodentalium vernedei (assembly GCA_031216915.1). Classification (NCBI taxonomy): domain Eukaryota; kingdom Metazoa; phylum Mollusca; class Scaphopoda; order Dentaliida; family Dentaliidae; genus Pictodentalium; species Pictodentalium vernedei. The sequence goes on from CM062296.1 coordinate 31,321,820, forward strand.
TTACAAAGCAATGTTTGTATAAGGAATAATGATATACTCTCCAAGGCAGTAAATTAGTAATACAATTATCTGGTAATGATGGCCCTCGGGGTGTAAATTAAGATCACAGACCAAATTCCACAGTAATATTGGCACCCCGCAGCTAACCGTTAATCTTTCTATCCACATGTTTTTGATAAACACGGTTCACGTATGCCATTGCTCTAGGAGTTATGTCATAATCGAAAGTGGTCATCAAATAATGGAAACAGTCTTTATCAGTTAACTGAATAACACCAGGGGCAATCTTTTGAATTTCAGCCAGGAAATCTGCTCTTTCGGTGTTATGCAGTGGGCATTCCATGAGTAGGTGGAACTCATCTTCAATCTTGTCAACACAGTTAATACACCAATGTTCATCCCTGGGAATTGGAGGTTTATTGAATATAGGTTACAGAGTAAACTCCTGTTAATTAAATAAAAAATATTGTAACCTGTCGAGACATTACCCTGACTCTCCCCAGTTTCCTTTATTTATAGACCTATTTGGCCTCAGTACATCCAATACAGGCATTTAGTCTATTATCTGTTTAACAAGATATAATATATTAAATAAGTTTGTCTCTAGAATACAGGAAAGTGACACCATCCCTGTTAATTGAATAATTTTCATTGGCAAAGAGGCAATTCAATTAACAGGGTTCCACTGTAGTGACATGTTTCTAACTCTTGTTAACACACCGCTGCACAATGGCTCTTTGCCCCCAATTAATAAACAACCAGACAAACAAACTCATGTTGACGAAAAATATAGACGTTAAAAGTTTTGTATGTAGTGCTTCACCCTTCATATAACTAAACACCTCCATTCCCCATTCATACTTTGATAAAGTGACAGTTAACTTAAATTCTTATTTATTTTGTCACATTTTATTGTAAAGTACATTTAGGCATGCTCCAATTAAATGCAATAAAAGAAATTTTGGTGATATATTTCAGTTATTAAAAATAATCTAGCATTCTACAGTACAAGTCAAAATAAGTTGTAGGATATCCACTATAAACCACAGTTAAAACTAGAAGTCCTGTAATGAAATGCGCAGAAATAGCACGTTGATAGGCGTGTTAATGTGCGCGTTATGGCCCAAGTAAAACTATCAAATTCTGTACATATGGCCTGTGCACAAGCAATGTTTCAGCCAATGGACCTCCGGGTAACCCGGAGGTCCATTGGCAGAAACATTGCATGTGTTTGCTATGAGTAACCAGGAGAACCTGCCGTGCTTTGCATGCCATTCAATATGGCAATTGCGCACAATTCCAACGTGCAATTAAGCCTAGATAAGTGCACAATTCATGACAGGACTTCTAGTTTTAACTGTATGTATCTTTCACTTCCTGCACTGATAAGACCAGAAGTTGACATCATTTTCTGGAAAGCTCTCAATGAGAGCTTTCCAGAAAATTATGTCAGATTCTGATCTTATCAGTGCAGGAGCAGCAGTATACTTAGTTTATTGTGGTTATGCTACAACTTATTTTGACTTGTACTGTAGCAGTTAAACCTTCACCTAACAAATCAGCCACATCTGCCCACGTAATTTACAAATTGCGCATTTGAAAAAAAAAATTCGAACCATTTCAACAAAACCATATCATGTGACACCCTCATTGAAACGAGTCATTCCAATGAGATGTCACATGATATGGTTTTGTTGAAATGTTTCGAAAAATTTTTTTTTTCAAATGTAAATTATGTGGGCAGATGTGGCTGATTTGTTAGTTAAATTGAAAATAAAAATTAAAATACCTAAATTTGATATCCTTTATAGTTGGATAAAGGGTTAACTGGTGGAGTGCTGAAACAAATATTTGGGAATTATAATCTGAATTACAGGCACCACAAACAAAGGATTCATATTCGGTAGATGTAATTATTTATTGGGATTTAATGACACTTTTGACAGCAAGGGTTACCTCATGTCGGGCAGTTTACAGGGGGAGGAAGCCGGTCTACCAAGCAGAGGCGAGCAACTGTCAGACTCCCCAACGTATGACCTCTACATAAGCAGGGTCAAGCCAGAAAATAGGCAGGGTAGCATCACTAAATTTACCCTCTGTGAACCTTAATCTGAATCAGGTTCTCAAAACTAAACAGAAAGAGGTACCCAGAGGATAAATCGGCCCACTGTATGGAATAGTATCATCAAATTCACCCTCTGGGGACCTCATTCTGCAAATGTCAGACTGCTTATTTTCAGGCCTGAGCAGGGTTAGCATTGGTTGAAGACATCTGGGCATCATGTGGATTGATCCTATGAAGTTACAATGAAATCCCTTCATAAATATTACCTGTAGACTGTGCTGAAGGTTTTCGGGCTTCCGGCACCTGTAGCCGTCACAGTTGCCCAATCACGTCCAACAGGGGACTTTCTCATGTAGACATTATATGAAGTCAACCTATGAAGTTACAATGAAATCCCTCCATAAATATGACCTGTAGACTGTGCTAAAGGTTTTCGGGTTTTGGGCTTGGCCAGTCGTGACGGTTGATAGATCACGCCCAAATGGGGAAATTATCATGTAGACATCATACGGAGTCATCGTATCAAGTTACAATGAAAACCCAGAGGATAAATTGGCCCACTGTATGGAATAGCATCATCAAATTCACCCTCTGGGGACCTCATTCTGCAAATGTCAGACTGCTCATTTTCAGGCCTGAGCAGGGTTAGCATTGGATGAAGACAAGTGCACCATCAATATGCAGTACACCTTAGTACACGGCACCATCATGTCCCCACGTGGGCAATCAGGATTAAATGCTTTGCCCGAGGACAAAACACATTTACCCCTGGCATGGACCGAACTGTAGACATTTCGGTTTGAAGTCCAATGCCATAACCAATGAGCCACCTCGCTCTCATTAACCCTTTACCAAACGAATCGGCCGCATCCGCCCGCATAATATGCAAATTCAGCAGTCGAAAAAAATGTTATTTTTCATAAAATTTCAACAAAACCATATCGTGACCCCTCGTTGGAACGAGCTTGTCGAGCACGTTCCAATGAGGGGTCACATGATATGGTTTTGTTGAAATTTTTTGAAAAATTTCAAAAAATGATATTTAAAATAATAAATTTTGATATCGTCTGCATTGGGTAAAGGGTTAAGTGGATGTGCTACATAAGTTGAAGTGAAGTTATTTAGTCATTAAGGATTTGCCTTGTTACAAATTATGCAAAAGTGCCTATCGAACCTCTCCCATAACTAATAACAAGGCTAAGACATCTGAACAAGTTTGACAAGCAAAAATAATTTAGTGTTCTATTAGTTAACTGGTAGAGTGCTGGAAGCCCATATGTGGGCTTTATTCTCAAGTTCAGTGACTATGCTTCATATTATCTTTGAAGTGATATTATTTTGTCTGTTTGGATTTGCCTTGTTACAATTTAACACAGGCACTCTCCTATAAATTGTAACAAGGCAAAGACATGTGAACAAATTTTGATGGCTAAAAATAATTTAGCACTCTATCAGTTAACTGGTAGAGTGCTGGAAGCCCAGTTTTGGGCTTTATTCTGAAGTGAAGGTGTTTCAGCTTAAATACATAATTTTGAGCGAATGACTTTCATATTACCTTTGAAGTTAAATAATTTAGTCTGTTCGGATTTGCCTTATTACAATTCATGAGAGAGTGCCTATAGGTACTCTCTCATGAATTTTAACCAGGCAAAGACACATGAACAAATTTTGATGACCAAAAATAATTCAGCACTCTACCAGTTAAAAAAAAGAAAAAAATTTCAAATACTGCAGCATTTATTCACAGCTTCACTCCCTTGGGGGCACTGCCAGGAAGTGAACACAGCAGTGTCTCTGGACATCTTAATAATAAATTTAATTATCCAATAGCAAATTTAATTACTATGATCAATCTTGATAAAAATGAACAGCGAGTGGAAAGAAAAAAATCATTACTTTTCAAGAACAAAGGAAAGTGGTATACTCCATTTGTTTTCTCCAATACTGTGGTATTCTGGATATCAAACACGCATTACAGTTCACACTCATTGGTCATTGATTTAACAGTGGTGAAATTAAGAGAAAATGTTGACCACTGATTAAATGTAAACTGTAGGAATGTAATTAGGACTTCAAACATTGATTCAATAGAATGGACAGATTTAACCAAAACAATCTGTTTGTTGGTTGCATATAACCTAACATTACAAGGACAATTAAGTTTTCTCTTGCACATTTTTTTTTTGTTACTAAGGCAACCATGCACTTCAAAATTCTTTATGTGCATTTTTAACTGGCCACCAAGAATTTTTGATTTCCAAATATATTTCACTGCTATTATTTATTTAAAGAATGCTTATCATTAAGGAAGCTTATGTTTATGAAGAATATTCTGACCAATTAATTAATATTCCTATTTTAGGGGGTCTGAACAGGGGGATAGGAGGGGTGTGTGGCAGTGATGGAAGGTGGGTAGAACCCCTACACCTCACTCAAATGCAAAGCCTCTCCCCAGTACAAATTTTGAATGAGATGGGGCGGTGGGGGAGGGAGGGGGTGCTAAAAAATAATAATAATCACACAGCACCAATTTCAAAACTGCTCGAGAAGCTTTGTAGTTTCATCAAACTCACAACAGTAACCGATGTCCACAAATTATAGGAATGTTCCCACACTTGAGGGTGTAACAGATACAGTGCAAGTCAAAATAAGTTGTAGCATAACCACAATAAACTAAGTATACTGCTGCTGAACTGATAAGATCGGAATCTGACATCATTTTCTGGAAAGTCCCCAGTGAGATGTCAGCTTCTAGTCTTATTATAGTGCAGGAGGAGAAAAATACATAGTTTATAGTGGTTATCCTACAACTTATTTTGACTTGTACTGTGTGTGCATTTTATTTCTTTACCCTTTTTCATACAATTTCATAAAGAGTGATTTAACCTGAAGGCTGAAAAATTATTTTGTGAAACATTTTACCAAAATCATAACATAAGACCCCTCACTGGAATGAGCTCGATTAGTTCATTCCAATGAAGGGTTCACATGAGAATAGTTGAGGCATAATTTTGTGAAGAAAATAAAAAAATAAAATAACTCAGATATTTTGTACATTGGGTAAAGGGTTAAGAACTAGATAAAATCATTACATCTAATTTATGAAACTGAGGAGAAGGGAGGGGAGGAGGTAGACTAGGCTGGGTGCTCATGTGAATGGCAAGATACCTACATCAAACCACAAAAGGCTCTCTGATAAACTCAAATTAAAAGATCAATAAATGTCATGCCAGGAACTTCATTTCAACTGTGACAAATCAGCAGCCCACGGTTCATACACCTTGTCAGGAAAAAAAAATTACTTCTAAATAATGGCTATTCATCCTGCCTCTGAATAGAGAACTGGGAGGAAGTAATAACAAAAATATTTTATATTAGATTTTAATAGTAAGTTTCGGTTTCAATATCACAAGCTCTTTTCTGTAATGTGAAACATGAACTGCAATAGTGGAATGGGTTAAGCCAAAAAAAAATGGGTTAACAATTTTTTTTTGATTAACCGAATTTCAGGTTAACCCTTTACCAAAGAATCGCCTGCATACGCCTGCATAATATGCAAATTGAGCAGTTGAAAAAATTAAATTTTTCAAAATATTTCAACAAAACCATATCATGAGCTTGTTCCAATAAGGGGGTCACATGATATGGTTTTGTTGAAATTTTTTGAAAATTTAAAAAAAATGATATTTAAAATAATAAATTTTGATATCGTCTGCATTTGGGTAAAGGGTTAAGCAATTTTTTAATTTTTAAAGGTCTGGCCCTGATAGTGGCTTTTAGCGTTCAACCAATTAAGGGTTAAACAACAAGTGACTTCATACAATGAAAAATAAAACTAAAATTGAAATTTCATGACTTTCACCTTGATTTTTAGTGATTCAGATAACTAACCCCACCTTTTTCCAGGCCTTAATTTTAAAAATGAAACTACCATGACTTTCTAGGGCTGCACGGTATATCAATAAACCGATATATACCGGTATTCAAACCAATATCGATTGAATACCGATGTAATTACAAAAATATCAGTTTATCGTCATTATTTATTTACCCACAATTTAATTTTCAAAGATGTCTTGAGTTCTTTAACTGTAGCCCCGGATGAGGAATATTATCCCTTTATCCAAGGAATCATCTGCTTGTGCCCTCGCAATATACAAATTCTGCAGTTGAAAAAATAATTTTCAAAAATTTCAACAAAACTATATCATGTGATCCCTCATTGCAACGAGCTCGTTGAGCTCGTTCCAATGAGGGGTCACATGATAGAGTTTTGTTCAAATCTTTGGGAAAAATCTGATAAACTAGTTTTGAAAATAATAAATTTTGATATCGTCTGCGTTATGTAAAGGTATTTCGAACCGCATCATCAAGGCGTGCTAAATCGTTCCGACTGTGATGCCCAGAGTCTCGATTGTGGTACTTGTGTTCATATATCTGAACAGTTTTCGATATACCGGTATACCGCGATATTTCTTTGAATACCGATACCGGTATTCAATTTTGAATATCGTGCAGCCCTGTGACTTTCCAGGTTTTCGCTGACCCATATGAACCCTTCGGCTGGCCAAAGTGTTGTTTTTATTACTAAGGCAGTCACAACTATCAATTTTTGTATTACTAATAAATTAAAAGTCCTTTTTGTTCAGTTCTAATTGTTGAAGTGTTCCGAGAGTGAATATCAAATCGATTTCTCTGACTTTGATCTACTGCATTGGGTTGTTAATAAGTGACAAGCTCTTTTGAGTAGTTATTAAATTTATATCAATTTTTGTAGTTGACTAATTGCTAGCATTAATCGACAGTTAAATTAGTTGATTAATGGCCATTCCCCATAAATTCAACAAAATTCATAAATCTCTTGTAAGCTTATAAATTTAACTAAGGCGTACCGCACGTCAATGGTGCACATGTCTTCAACTGCTGTAACCCTGCTTGAGCGGAGCTTGAACAGAGTTAGAATGTTGAGGAGCTGACAGTTGCTCGTCGATGCTCGGTTCTCTCCAGGGTACTCCGGCTTCCTCTACCCGTAGAACTGTCACGGTCATGATAAGCCATTGAGCTTATGTATGTGACCTTAAACACCAATAAATAAATATTAACTGATAGGGTGTTAAATTATTTTTCAAATGTGATTTGTAAGGCCTAAAAAAATGAAAAATCTGTTTCACAGGCCCTCCCGCATGGTCCTTTTGGCTGTCGCATGCTCTCTTTTTATAACCAATGTAAACTTTAACAAAATAAAAATTAAATGATATTTTACCCAAGTTAAAAAAAATTGATAAATTTGTCCCTTGAGTGCAAGAGGGCTTTGCAATGCTTTAGCATTGCAAAGCCTTCTTGCTCTCAAGGGACGAAATACACCACCACCCATGCTATTCCATAGATTATGAGTCCTAGAACATAAACCAAGAACATGAACTTTTTAATGGCAAAGAAATAATTACACAAAATACAAAAACGCTCGCCAGCATGCAATTTTATAAATAATGGCCTGAGAAACAGAAGATCTACATTGTGTGGCCTAACAGGTGTATTTTTTTTCAATGCACAATGCTACCAGTAACAGGAGCATGAGCACCCAGCCTACCCCCTCCCCTCCCCTCCCTTCAACTTCTTGAATTGGATGTAATGATTTGGTCCAGTTTAGTAAGATTAATTTATTTATTAGGGTTTAACGACATATTAACAGCCAATGTCATATCGTGTCCATGACAGTTTTATGGGTGGAGGAAGCTGGAGTACCCAGAGAGAACCACCGAACAATGACGAGCAGCTGCCAGCTCCCCAACATCGAAACTCCACACTGCAGCACAGACAGGGTTCGATTGGTTGAAGACATGACCATTGACGTGTAGTACGCCTTAGTACATGGCATCATCATGCCCCCATGTGCATAATGGGCTTAAGTGCCCTGTCCAAGGACACAACGTGGGTGTCCAAATCAATCCCTCAGACGGTCACCCATCCAAGAACTAACCGGGCTTGACGTTGCTTAACTTCGGTGATCTGATGAGAACCGGTTACCGCAATGCCACCGACCGCGCCCCCAGTAAGATTAATTCATAAACAATTGTTTTATTACAATTTATTGGAGTGCCTTTTTGCACTGTCCAATAAATTGTAATAAAATAATTCTGTTTAAACATTTTTTTGTGTTTCAGCTGCTGAGCAAACAATGTAATGAATACAGTGCAAAGACTGTAAAGTGGCTTTCAGCACTTTTCAGTAGAGCCCCGATAGTGGCTTCTAGCACTCAACCAGTTAACTGCAATATAAACCAGACTTTGAAAACGAACAATGACTGACTAAAAATATAAACTGTCAACTATCGTTAATAGTGAATGAGTAGAAGTGCTCAAACGGCTAGTGAATTCCAAAGTCAACTAGTAAATACCCAAAAGTCAAGTCGACTTCGACTAGTCATTGGTGATAACCTGTCTCCTTATAACAGTGTTGGTGTTCCAGTATAGTGCTGAAGGTCCAAATTTGGCTTCACTTGGGCATTCATATACAGCAACTTACTGGAACATTATTCTGTTAATGTGCTTCTAATTAGGCTAAGAGTGAAATTATATAGTCTTATTTAATTTGCCTTGTTGCGATTTATGGGAGAGTGCCTATAGGCACTCTCCCATAAATTGCAACAAGGCAAATTAATAACATATCCTGATAGACCAAAATAATTCAGCACTCTACTAGTACCAGTTAAAACAAACTACTGTCACTACTATTAGATGGCAATAGATGTATACACTGATTGCCCAATATTGCTGTTCAAACTGTCTGACAGTGGCACAGAAGGGATACTATTTATCTAAAAGCTTGAACTCCTCCGAATAGTCGACTGCACAATTGAGAGTCGACTACTGGTTTGCCCAGAGTCGACATCGACTAGTCGACTAATCATTTGAGTACTAATGAGTAGTTGATTAATCAAATAATCACAGCAGTCCAAATTTCAAAATTAGTCATTCTTCATTACAAAGATATTATAAATCAAACCTTAATAATTTGGAGTGGTAGTTGGTGAGAAATGTTTTTAATATTTTCATCATTATAGGTAAAATTAAAATGTTTTCCACCCTCACCCTCTCTTAACTCCCAGTCCCCCCCTCCCACCCACCACAAAAAAGAAAGAAAAAAATATATGCCCCAAAGGTTTTGTTACTTTATTGAAAAGGTCTCATATGCCAAATATTAACTATTTATTCATTTATTTATTGGGGTTTAAGGTCACAGACTTATGCACAAAGGCTAATCATGACCGTGACAGTTTTACAGGTGGAGGAAGCCCTAGTACCCGGAGAAAACCACCAAGCAACACCGAGCTACTGTCAGCTCCTCAACATTCGAACCCTGTTCAGGGTCCACTATTTATTATTTATTTATTTATTGGTGTGTAAGGTCACATACTTATGCACAATGGCTAATCGTGACCGTGACAGTTTTATGGGTGGAGGAAGCCGGAGTACCCGGAGAGAACCACCGAGCAACGACGAGCAGCTGTCATCTCTCCAACATCGTAACTCTGAACTCTGCACCGCAGCACAGGCAGGGTTAGATTGGTTGAAGACATGCGCACCATCGACGTGCAGTACGCCTCAGTACACATCGTCATCATGCCCCCATGTAGGCAATCGGGGTTAAGTGTCTTGCCCAAGGACACAACGCGGTTGCCGCAGGTGGGATTCGAACCGAGGACCTCTCGGCTTGCAGCCTGCACCTCTAACAACTGAGCCACCGCGCCCCGTTCAGGGTCCACTCAAGCAGGATTACAGCGATTGAAGACATGTGCACCATCGACGTGCAGTATGCCTTAGTACACAGCGTCATCGTGCCCCCACGTAGGCAACTGGGATAAAGTGCCTTGCCCGAGGACACAATGCGGTTCGTCCTGGATGGGGACCGAACTCCGGACCTCTAGCATACAGTTAAAACTAGAAGTCCTGTCATGAAATGCGCGCAAATAGCACGTCGATCTGCGCGTTAATCTACGCATTATGACCATAGTAATGCCATCAAATTATGTACAGATGGCCTGTGCACAAGCAATGTTTCAGTCAATGGACCTCCGGGTAACCCGGAGGTCCATTGGCTGAAACATTGCCTGTGTTTGCTATGAGTAACCAGAAGAACCTGCCATGCTTGGATGCCATTCGATATGGCAATTGCACACAATTCCTACACGCAATTAAGCCTAGATAAGCGCACAATTCGTGACAGGACTTCTAGTTTTAACTGTAGAAGTCCAACAGTCTACCACTGAGCTACCGCGTTCCTGCCAAACCTTAACTGGTTGAGTACTAAATGTAAATAATTTTTCAATGGTGATTTGAAACATGGGTATTTTTTTAAAACACTCCACATTACCAGCAAAAGTAACGTAAGTTCAGCAAGATTTTGTTCATAAATAGTCATGTTGTTACAGTTTATTGCAGAGTGTCAAAAGGCTCCCTCCAATAAACTGCAACCAAACAATTTTATATGAAACATTTTCTTCTACAGCTGAGCAAATAATAGCACACAGTGTAAAGCCACTTCCAGCACTTTTCAACAGAGTCCTTGAGCCAGTTGTTTGCTAAATATGGCCCCAAGTTCTTGATTTGAACATACTTGTAAACTTTAACTCTTTGCATGCTGCTGGTAGATATTCCTGCCCAGCACAGGGTTTCTCTTGTCTCTGAAATAGGTATAATGTGTGCATATTTAATCATATTGTCTCCCTGTAAATGGAATGGATTTTTTCACCGGGTCATTTCCACTAGACCAATTCGCTTTAGACCAATTCCCAAAAGACCAATTCCCGTTAGACCAACTGATGTGTTCTACTTTTAAAATAATTCTATATCAATAATTTGATATATTTATAAATATTTATAAATGTAATTAATGTTATTGATATTCAAGCCTGAAAATAAGCAGTCTGTTATTTGCAGAATGAGGTCCCCAGAGGGTGAATTTCCTGATGCTATCCCATACAGTGGGCCAGTTTATCCTCTGGGTACTCTTTCTGTTTATGTTTGAGACCTTGATTCAGGTTGAGGTTCACAGAGGGTAAATTTAGTGATGCTACCCTGCCGTGCAGGGTAGCATCACCAAATTCACCCTCTGGGGACCTCATTTTTCAGATGATAGTCTGCTTATTTTCTGGCTTGTTGAAATTTTATAGATGTTGGGCAGATTTTTCATAACAATTGTTATAGTAATCACACACTTTCAAAGGCTGTGATTTTTTTAATTATTTTTTTTATCAAACAAAGTGCTTATCAATAAATAAATGTTTTCTTAATTATCCTTAATCAACCCTCAATCAATAACAGTATGTAGTTGGTCTAAGGGGAGTTGGTCTTTTGGGAATTGGCCTAAAAGGAATTGGTCTAGTGGGATTTGGTCTAGTGGGAAGACACCTTTTCACCAATGATTTCTTGTTTACGTTAAGATTAATTTTTCATCAAATCTAGTCATGGCTGCTTTAAAGCAGCCATGACTAGATTTGATGAAAAATATCTAGAAAATGAGTACCCGGAGAGAACCACCGAGCAACGACGAGCAACTGCCAGCTCCCCAACATCGTAACTCCGCACTGCAGCACAGGCAGAGTTAGATTGGTTGAAGACATGCGTACCATCGACGTGCAGTATGCCTTAGTACACGGCGTCATCATGCCCCCACGTGGGCAATGAAGATGAAGTGCCTTGCCCAAGGACACAGGTGGGATTCGAACTGAGGACCTCTCGGCTTGCGGCCCGCACCTCTACCTACTGAGCCACCGCGCTCCCAATGGGTCCCATGATACAATTGAGCTGAATTAACCAATCAAGGTTTTTTGGACTACTTCCTTAAACCAAATATCAATAAGTTTTGTGATGCAGTTCAGTGATGTTTGGTGCTTTTTTATCTTCTAATTTGGGCTGTCATATTGCCTCCAATGCCTTTAAATACATGAACCTTGTCAACTTTCCATTATACTATTTGTCAGTAGTGATGCTATCAATCAACAGGCTTGAATTTCCAAAAAATCCAGGGTGGCAATAAATCGCTCACATGGAACCTACTTAGGCGAGCAAATTGCTCTCATGAAATATTTTTCACTTTTTTGCTTCACAAAGATCTTCTAAAGACTTAGTTAATACCGGGTTGGGTAATTTTTCCTTCGAGTGCATTCAAGCCAATCAATTTTAAATGAATTCAGAAAATGTTAATGAATGAACCTGTATTCATTTTTTACTATCTCTTCCACCCCAGTATGGTCAGATCGATCAAGAAGTTCAGGGGGACTGGTATATGTAGTGGCCGACACACACATGTATCCAGCATATTCTGTAGACACGTTCCATGGTCCATCACCGTCGAAAATAGCTGAAAGTAGGTGAGCAAAAAAAGGCTTATGCCGGATTAAATTGTGTGAGCAGTTAAGGCAAGCTAAAAATCGCTTGCGTCAGAATTCCATGACTGAATTATCAATTAGTGCTGAGATTTGATTGATAGCATCAGTACTGCCCCCCCACCCCCCACCCCCACCCCCATCCCCTCCTCCAGTTTACAAATTAAGCAAACACCCAGTCCATAACTGAATCCAATAATCAAAATTTCATATTTTGTGACCGTGTTTAAATATAATTCTCAGGTAAATGTAAACTCTGCAACAAATTGTCCCAGCAATGTTAATTTTTGCAACATATGGGATTTATTTGTGCTATCAGAGAAGCCTCATCTCATATATTCATTTTTCCCCATCAACATTAATTAAAAATTCAATAAATAGATGTGAATTTTCAACATCTGTTCCACTAACACAGGGCCAATTGAAAATGATATGTGTTTCATTCATATCTGGATACAAGTACTTCCTGGTTTTTGATGTCACGACAGTTCATACAGAATGGAGGGTACAATATTTTATGCCCTCAACTTAACCATTTTAGTAGTGCTCTATCCATACAGTGCTGAACGGGAATTCATTTATTTATTTATGGGGTTCAACGACAATTTTGACAGCTGGGGTCACCTCATGTCAGACAGTGGAGGAAGCAGAATACCTGCTGAGAACCACTGAGCAGCAGTGAGAAACTGTCAGACTCCCCAATGTATTAACTCCACAGAAGCAGGGTTAGCATTGGTTGAAGATAAGTGCACCTTTGACATGCAGTATGCCTTAGTACACAGTACTAATGGTGCCCCTATGTGGACAATCGGGATTAAGTGCGTTGCCCAAGGACACAATGCAGTTACCCCTGGTGGCAATCGAACCATGGACCACTTCAGTTTGAAGTCCAATGCCGTATCCACCGGATACGGAATTGGACTTCAAACTGAAGTGGTCCATGGTTCGATTGCCGCCAGGGGTAACTGAAATCCCACTGCTTGCGTGTTCATCACGGTTGGTGTGTCAAGCTAAAATTTATTGCACTCCCTCCCTGTGACAGACATCAAAGTTTTGGGAAAACAAGCCTTGGTATGAACCTTGTAAAGGTTTAACCCTTAACCTAATTAATACACTTGCATCTGTCTGCAAAATTTACAAACTGAAAAAGTTAACTGGTTGAGTGCTAGAAAACTGACCAGCGCTATTCACAGAAATGTCTATTGAGTTAATTACTTTTTCATTTCTGCTTGAAAAACATAGCTTATGACTCCCTCATTGGAATGAGCTCTTTTTTTAAAAGATAATTTATTTATTTATTGGTGTTTAAGGTCACATATTTCTGCACAATGGCTAATCATGACCGCGACAGTTTTACGCATGGAGGAAGCCAGTGTACCCAGAGAGAACCACCAAGCAATGGTGAGCAACTGTCAGCTCCCCCAACATACTAACTTCATAGAAGGTTGGGTTAACATTGGTTGAAGACTGGTGCACCACTCACATGCAGTAAGCCTTAGTACAGAACATCACTGCGCCCCCACGTGGGCAAAGTGGGTTGAGTGTCTTGCTCAGGGACACAAAGTGGTTGCCGCAGGTGAGATTCAAACTGAGGATCTCTCGGCTTACAGCCTGCACCTCTACCTACTGAGAAACTGAACCCCCCCACCCCCACCCCCCACCCCCCACCCCGGGCTTTCATAAAAAGTGAGGGTACAGAAAAAGCAAACATTTTCCTTGCTCATTTTTCATATTCAGTCAAACACAAATAACATTTTGTTTATATAAATTTGTTTTATCACAAATTATTGAAGAGTGCCTATAGACATTCTTCAATAATTTGTAATATAACAAATTTGGATGAACAAATTTAGACCACCAAAAAAATGCAGCCCACAACCAGTTAAAGTTAATATTTGAAAAAATTTCAACAAAGCCATATCATGTAACACCTCACAGGAATGAGCTCATTCCAATGAGGGTCACATGATATGGTTTCTTGAAATTTTGTGAAATATTTTGAAAAAAAGAAAAAAATTATAACAGATGAATGCAAAATATAAGCACTTTTGCACTACTGTATGTGAAAAATTACCTTAACCCTTTACCCAACGCAGACGATATCAAAATTTATTATTTTCAATATCATTTTTTCAACTGTTTCAAAAAATTTCAACAAAACCATTTGCTCAACGCGCTCGTTCCAACGAGGGGTCACATGATATGGTTTTGTTGAAATTTTTTGAAAAATAATATTTTTTCAACTGCTGAAGTTGCATATTATGTGGCAGATGCAGGCGATTCGTTGGGTAATATTTATTTATTTATTTATTGGTGTTTAAGGTCACATACTTATGCACAATGGCTAATCGTGACCGTGACAGTTTTACGGGTGGAGGAAGCCGGAGTACCCGGAGAGAACCACCGAGCAACGACGAGCAGCTGTCAGCTCCCCAACATCGTAACTCTGAACTCTGCACCGCAGCACAGGCAGGGTTAGATTGGTTGAAGACATGCGCACCATCGACGTGCAGTACGCCTCAGTACACAGCGTCATCGTGCCCCCATGTAGGCAATCGGGGTAAAGTGTCTTGCCGAAGGACACAACGCGGTTGCCGCAGGTGGGATTCGAACCGAGGACCTCTCGGCTTGCAGCCTGCACCTCTACCAACTGAGCCACCGCGCCCCCATTCGTTGGGTAAAGGGTTAAAATAGATCAATAAAGTTGATAGACAATGCTATTCTGTTAATATGTAATTCTCATAGAATTTTCTGGTAGAGCGCTAAATCATTTTTCAAAAGTGACTTGTAACATGAGTATTTTTTTCAAAGATACAAATAGAATATACCCATAGTAGCTGTCTGTACCAAATATTCACCATGAGTGGTGAAGTGGTGTTAACCACGAGCCTTTGGTGCCACCTTCACCAACAATGAAAATTTGATTCACCAAGCTGCTTTGGGTATATTTTATTTATACCATGATTGTCAGATTAATAAGAGTTTAAATGTTAAATTAATCAGTACTCACATGTGTGAATCTTTTTTTGTTTACATGAGCACCGGTGGGCAGTACTTCCGCTGGCAATTTTACCGACGAAACAAAATAAAAAACAAAATGAGCAAATTTCGGGACCTTTTTCATTTTAATAACATAAGAACTTACTATTTCGAGTTATGGATGCTTTATTCACATGAGACAACGTATGTTTGTTAATTTTTAGTATCTTATGAGGTAAACTTGTTTAATAAACAGCTGCACCATGAGCGCATGATACGCCCATTATTAATTACAAGAGGGAACCACACAATATGAGTACACATGTGCACTTGTCAGGTTACATATGCTTGCCACCAAAAAATCATGAAAATTGCTCAAAGTCCAACATGTGGAAAATTGCCTATATTTTGATGAATAAAGTCCCATAACTCTGAAATGACAAATTGAACAGCGACACAAATTGAAAGGGAGATTCCTTCTATCAACATATACTTACAACCAAAAAATCATGAAAATTGCTCTAAGCATTTTCAAGTTATTGTTCGACATGTGAAAAATAAAGTCCCATAACTCTGGAATGACTAATCAAACGGCTACACCAACCGAAAGGGAGCTTCCTTCCATCAACATAAACCACCTACCAAAAAATCGTGAAAATCTCTCGAAGCGTTCTTGAGTTATCGTATGACGTGTAAAAAATCAACAATTTTCTAAGTAATAAAGTCCCATAACTCTGGAATGACTAATCGAACGGCGACACTAAACGAAAGGGAGCTTCCCTCCATCAACATAAACCACCTACCAAAAAATCATGAAAATCTCTTGAAGCGTTCTCGAGGCATCGTACGACGTGTAAAAAATAAACAATTTTCTAAGTAATAAAGTCCCATAACTCTGGGATGACTAATCGAACGGCGACGCTAAACGAAAGGGAGCTTTCCTCCATCGATATACACCACCTACCCAAAAATCATGAAAATCTCTCAAAGCGTTCTTGAGTTATCATACGACATGTGACTGGACGGACAGACGGACAGCGGTATACCATAATACAACCGTTTTTTCAAAACGGGCATATAAAAACGTAATAAATAATTGCCAGTTTTATTTCACTCTTCACCAGGGACCAGCCGTGAGGGCGACTAGGGCGATTATGTCGCCCTTCTAAGCCCAAAGTCGCCTAGAAAAATAGTCGGGGCGATTACAAGTTGCCCACTAAAAATTGGCCAAAATGAGAAAAGGCTGAACTGAGTCAGTGAGTGATGCGAGGTTTACATGAAAACAAGTATTTTCAAAAATCGAATGTGGTCGAGTGTGATAAATGGGCATTTTAATTCGTCAAATAAACGTCCATTTATTTGAAATCACAGGACAATCAATTGTCCATTGTCGCTTTTGGTGGATTTTTTTATTTCTATTTTGTTGCGTTTTGTCGCGACTCAACAAAACAACCCAGTTTGAAAGTAGGTTACGTCGCTTAGGATGCCGAAAATGTATACACAACGGACGTATTTTATAACACATTATTTTCATTTCGATTTTATGACGACTGTTAACTGTTGGGCTGTCTATTCCCAGAAAAACACGAATGGAATTGAAACACATGAAAAAAGCTTTAGTGATGTCAAGAAAAGCTTTGTACAGGACACAAGTGTGCATGTGGACGATCTTGAAAAAGGGTCCTCCTAAACATCGGAATGACATGAAATGACGTAGAATGACATCGGAATGCCATAAAAATGATGCGGAATGACATTTCTTTTACAAAATACTCGACCCCAGAATGTATTTTGTTTATTAACTAACAAAGTACCTCCCAAGCAACCTTCTTACATCTGGTCCTGTTCACACTTTCGACTTAGGAAATTATTAGCTTAGTACACTTTGTTGAAAGGCAACCACAGGAGGGTGATGGGGGATTGGCACGAAGAAGAGGTGAGGGGTCATGAAGGAGAAGGTAGCAGTGGGGGATTTTCAGTCAATAATTACATTGTGATTTTTTAACCTGGCACAGATGCATCATAGACAACTGGACCTGGATTATTTGTACGTTAATGGAGGACCACAAATTGAAAATATGAAGGGACGGCGGGGGTGGTACATGAATATTCTTAATTTTCCCCACTTGCCTATGAAGTCTCCCTACATGACTCTGCAGTCTCCCTATTTTTTCTGGAGGGAGACTTGAAGTCTCCCTAAAATTCCCTCTTAGGCTGGTCCCTGCTCTTCACAAGGGATAAATTTAGACAAGTTTGCATTCAAGGTGAGGCCACCAAAGGTCAACAGGTATGTAGTTCTACTGTAGGTGTAAATTTTTACTACTGAAATCCCATTGCTGGCGTGTTCATCACGGTTGGTGTATAAAGCTTAAATTTATGTCATAGTAGAATAGGTAATCATGGTATAAAATGCTGTCAGTAAGGGGAGCAGACATGTTAACCTCCAGAATAATTTTTCAGGGAACCTGAGGGTGATTTTCAGGGAAATGGGTTGGATTTCAGGGAAAAGTTCGCGCGGGGGCAAAATAAAAGAAAAAAACTTGTGAATTTTCAGCTCACAGACCACTATTAACACGAGGGTTATATCCAGAACTAGTTGTCAACTATGCTGATGCATTTATGCTATGTTGAAAAATTGAAAAAATCATAAAATAACTGTTGATTTGCCCCCCCCCCCCATATCCTCTTCTTCATGAGCCCCCCCCCCCTCCCTCCCCACCCACCCACACTGTCCCACAGAGCACATCCACCTGTGGTTTGCTCTTATCAAAGTCTGTTTAGCTAATAATTTCTCAAGTCTGGAAATGTTAAAAGGAAAAGATGTCCTGATGTTCAGTTACTTCAAGAACATTAGTACTCCGAAAGTATCTTTATCAAACTTCATGCATGTGGGACGCTTATGCCCTAAACAAAACTTTTCTTTTCATCATTGAAGCATTTTTGTTCAATTTCATTCAAAATTTTCTGGTTACAGATGGCCTACAGTTAACAGTTCTGTAGTCTGCACAACAGAATAAATGTGGTGTTAGAAAAAAAGTCCATTGTGTTTAAATATGCTGTCATAATTTTTCGGCATCCTAAGCGACATTAACCTACTTTTAAGCTGTGCTAAATAGTTGATGTTTACGTTTTGATTTTGGAAGAGGGATGAGAATTAAAGCTATTCTATGAAGGAATAAATAAATATATATTATTTAATTCCTTTTCATATATTTTAATTTCCAAAAACTGCATTTAAATGAAGGTGGAGTTTTCAATTTTTTGAAAGTAAGTCACCTATTTTCACTTCGACACTCGCACATTTATCACAAATCTCCGAAGAAAAACCCCAGAAATAAACATGAACACAGTTGAAATATATATCGTAAAATAGCCTTTTCTTAAATAAATTTAACTTAAATCCATATTTTACTGCTTCGTGAGTTTTTACCAGAGTTTGAAATGCATGTGATTTGACTCCGAACGTTTTTCATAAGTTACAACAGGAATGAAATATTTGACTGTTGTTTTCCGGGATTTTTGGTCCAAAACTGATTCCCGTCCGGGAGGCCGGGAACTACACTGAAATTCCGGGATTTTCCCGGGCATTCCGGGAGAGTTAACATGTCTGAAGGGGAGCCTTAGTTTAGCAAAATTCATAAACAATTGTTTTATTATCATTTATTTGAGAGTGTCAAGCAGGGCTCAAAATAAGTGGTGTCGCGTCGCTTTTTGCTATGCAAAACTTGCAAAAAGCTACACAATGTTCAATTATGTATAGCATTTTGCGATACAAGATAATCAACTGCAGCCTACTGGGCTGCAGTTGATTACCTTGTATCACAAAATGTAAATGAAAATTTGCAAACAAATTTGAAAACTAGTTCACTGATGCTTTACTTCTGATTGTGTAACATTCCAGGTATAACTCAGATTAACTCTCCATCAAGCATCATTAGCAACTTCATATAAGATGAATGCTATCCGTTTAAATTCTTCCCATTTTTACAACATTTTGCATAAAATGTCCATTAAAAATAACTTCAAGCCCATCAAATTAAAAATCCCAACTTCCATTTTGAGAACTCTATTAATAAACAACCAAAACGCCATTTAAAAATATCCAAGTCCATGCAATCCTTAAAGGCAGTTCAGTTAAAAAAAAAACATAGTAAACATTTAATGTGTTGCAGATCATTTGGAAATGCCCAGAAATGGGTGGAAACTATTCTATCTACTTAGAAGAATTCAATACAAAACAGCATAACATAACTCTGGTATACAAAAATAGCGACGTAATTTTTACAAAATGATATTCCTTTTTTGGAAATGTGTAACATTTTGATACGCAAAGAAAAAAAGTTATTTTGAGTACTGGTGTCAAGAGGCAGCCAACAGGAACTCTCCAATAAATAGTAATAAATAAATTACATAAAAAAATTTCTATTAAATTATATAAAAATAAATTATATAAAAAAATAATATTTTCTCTACTGCTGAGCAGACAACAAGCTAATACTTAGGGCTGTCACGATTAATTCATTGTCGATCGGTCATGCCGAAATTGATTAGTATTTTTCGTTTTCAAAGAATCGGTAAATTTTACCCCGTTTTAGACGTTTAATAACATGAAAAAACTATTGTTTCTACAGGTAAAAGGTCAAGAACATCGACATCAAACCTCAAGAAGCTGTTAGAAGCAACTGTCTTTTAGATACATTCAAAGCTTTGATGTTCTGAACTTATGAACCGTCAGTGTAAAAATTAAGACAGGTCGTCAGTTGCGAAATTTGCAAGAGGGGTCATAACGTATGTTTTTGAGACGAAAACAAAAAAAAATATTGAAAATTAATTGGAGATTTTTGTGACGAGCACATTACGTTGGGTAAAGTGTTAAAGTAGTGCCTTGGCATTTCACAAAAACATCATGCAAATGAGAACATTTATGTTATAAAACAACTTACTCCGATACATTGTACTCACTGAGGCTTGGCCACAGAGTACAATATATCATGGTAAATGTTAACAAAATTTTCAAATCACAGATGGTTCCTCAAGTGGAATTTCAATTTTGTGAGGAGGTGTATTGGCACCTTCCCTGGCTATATAAATAACAAATTTTAACACTGTGTGCATTGGGTAAAGGGTTAACATGACTCTACTGTGTTAGTTACAGGCCAGAAAATAAGCAGACTGTCATCCTCAAAATGAGGTCTTCAGAGGGTGAATTTTGTGATGCTACCCTGCACAGCAGGGTAGCATCACTAAACTTACCCTCTGTGAACCTCAATCTGAATCAGGGTCTCAAAACTAAACAGAGAGAGGTAACCAGAGGATAAACTGGCCCACTGTATGGGATAGCATCATCAAATTCAACCTCTGGGGACCCCACTCTGCAAATGCCAGACTGCTTATTTTCAGGCCTGGTTAGTTACACTTCAGATTAGACCCCTCTCATTGTTTGCACTGTAGTAAATTTTCAATTTCTCCGAATCTTTTGACTGCACCTTCATTAATTCAGTAATGCATCAGTTAGGTCAAATCAAATCATTTTGAGTTGCCTCATGAGTGTATTCCTAAACTTCATGCTGATACCGTGAGAGCAAAATCAATAAACTAGGAATATAAATTCTATATTTCAAAAGAAAATGATAACAATAAATGTGTGTAATCTATATTCTTGTAATGCCATCCCTAGCTGACTGAAGCACATTTTTGGAATTAAATACAGAGTAAATTGCCCTCGGGTAAAAATTAGATGCTCAACATCAGACAAATCTATTGGAATTTGCTTTCTATCAGAATGATGAAATGAGTGTACACCAGACATGTTAAGTTTGAAAAAAACTCAAAATAGTGCGATTTTCACGCTCAAGGTCTTGATCTATACATGACAAAAACTGTAATTCTCCTCTCCTACACCTCCGCAATCCCATTCATCAATTACGAAATTCATGCTAAAAAAATTAAATAAATTAAATAATTCAATAAATATTCGTAACATTGCTGGAACAACTGTTTCAGCTAATTGACTAATAAACATTAGGGTGGAAAAAATTTGCTCAAAATACATTCCAAACAATTGCATCTCTCTCACTCCTCCCACCCCCACCCACACCATCACAAATATACGTTTATGAAAATGAGGGGAAAAAGACTGGAAAATTATCAGAGCACAGTTTCAGCCAGTGAACCCCTGTGATTAGAGCTGAAGGTTAACCGAAACCGAACCGAGGTTTTTAGGTTTTTTTTAAAAACCGAAACCGAAACCGACGACATCCCGTGATCTAAGGTTTTTCGTTTTTTATTAAATACTCTTGCTGCAGAAATTCACAGAATGTAACCATCCCAGAGTAATGAGAGTACCCAGACACTGCCGGTGGCAGTGTCTGGGTACTTTCACAACTCTGGGAAGGCTACATTCTGTGAATTTCTGACATTTCAGTTTAGTTGTGTTTGCAGCTCTCCTCAAGTTGTGTGTAGGTGTCAGACCTTGAAAAATGACCAAGCACAATAAAAGTTCTGTATATTTAACCTAAAAAAATAAAAAGCTGTTTCTCAGGCCCTCCAGCATAGTCCTTTTGGCTGCCGCATGCTCACTTTTTATAACCAATGTAAACTTAGAAAAAATAAAAATTAAATGGTTTATGTATGATATTTTACCCAAGTTAAATTTTTTTTATAAATATTGTCCCTTGAGTGCAAGAAGGCTTTCCAATGCTTTTGCACTGCAAAGCCCTCTTGCACTCAAGGGACGAATTACACCACCACCCATGCTATTCCATAGATTATGAGGCCTAAAACATAAACCAAGAACATGAACTTTTGATGACAAGGAAATAATTACAGAAATAAAAAATAAAATAAAAAACCGCTCGCCCCCATGAAATTTTACAAATAATGGCCTGAGAAACAGAAGATCTACTTTGTGTGGCCTTAGGTAATTATTATTTTGGCCTTCCTGATTCTTCATGTATTATAGCTTATTTCGGGCATTCATTGAGTTTCACTCAATTTCACTGCCATTCAGTTATGACTCCGGACATAAGAATGAGTTTCATTGAATTTTATTTGGCCTCATGAACAAACCGAAAACCGAACCGAACTGAGGTTTTACTCCACCTGAAAAACCAAAACCGAAACCGAACAAGAAATTAAAAAACCTACAGCTCTACCTGTGATGACTGATAGGTATGACATACACAACTGCAATCTTTTTGTCTTAACCAGATCATGATATCTGTTGTGACACCTTTACAACAATGAATGCATATTTCATAAATAAACTAGAAAAACTGTGAGCACTGCTCACTAAATGATACCACCCACTCCCACCAAGAAACATTTTACAACAGTAAAAGTGTGTTTAATGTAGAGAGCACAAACACTGACAACCGCCCCCCCCCCCCCCCCAAAAAAAAAAAAAAATACCTGAAAGCAGAATAGAAGGTGCACATCCATAATGTATATAAAAGAATGTCTGAGAGTTTCAATGAAATTCGCCCACTGGTATAAGAGGAGTAGCGGATAGCAGGAGTGTACCCCCCTAAAGCATCACAACAATTTGGCTAAGTTCATTTCGCCCTTTGGGAAAGAGTAAAAAATAAAAATACCTGAAAGCAAAATAGGAGGTGCACATCTATAATGTATAGAAAAGAATGCCTGTAAGTTTCAATGAAATCCACCCACTGGTTTAAGAGGAGTAGCGGATAGCAGATGTGTACCCCCAAAGCGTCACGGACGTACGGAAGTACGGACGTACGTAAGTACAGAAGTACGGACACCATGAATGCTATATACCGCCCACTTTTCAAGTGGGTGGTATAAATATAGAACGAGACTAACAGTGACTGCCTGGCCACGGATTAGTGTCCAACCAATTACCAAAAATGGTCGCTGACCGATTACCGGTTATTTGAGCCCACAATCGGCCGATTCTGATGCCGATTCCGATTGTAATACCGTGCACTACAAGACAAGTCGAGGCTCGAAAGAACTACATGAAACTGAACATTTTTCAAAGTGTTAAACTTCGTTGACTGGGGTCCCAGTAAAATTACCAGTCGCGCACACTTGGGCGGTAAACGTGGCTCTCAGAGCCACGTTTACCGCCCAAGTGCGTGCGACTGGTAATTTTACTGCAACCTGAGACAATGGAGTGCATCCTTCACTTTTCCGGTATGAACTGGCGACTGCTGCAAGTGTGCTCAGATGTAAGCTTTACATGTCGTTTAACACGTATATCCCGTAAAGGGGCGTCTAGAGAGATTAAGAATACACATTGTGGTTGTTTCTCAACTTTATTGAATGGTATCATCGACATCATTTTACATTAACAATTGAACAATTGCAGAAGATAATAAAAAGCGATTCAGAAAAATCACAAATTGCTTGGCAACAATCGGTTGAACCGATGTTCCAGGAGCCGTTGCCGTTGTCATCCGATTGCCCATAATCGGCCGATTGTGGTGGCCGGTTCCAATCATCGGTTGAACACTACCATGGATGCCCCTGAACTATGACTTTGATCTGTGACCTCCATCAAACAAAATTTTTTTTGTTTGTGACACATTGTCTCCCCACAAGCAAGATGTATGCCAAGTTTCAACAAAATCCAAAGAAGTAACTCAGTTATGGAGTAGACACGAAAATCTTCCTGGTGGACAGATGAAAATGACAAACACTGTAGGTAAGGTGGCACTGTGTACTAAGGCTTACAGCACATCGAAGGTTCACTGGTCTTCAAACAATGCCAACTCTGCCTGTGTGGAGTTAGCACGTTGGTGAGTCTGACAGCTACTTGAAATTGCCTGGTGGTTCTCTCGGGTACTCTAGCTTCCTCCATCAGTAAAACTGTCAGACACAATGGACCCTGGCTGTCAAAAGTGATGTTAAACCAAATAAATAATACTACCTAAGGGGAGCCTTGGTTTAGCAAGGTACTGTTGATAAATTATAGTTGTGCATAAATTGCAACAAAACAATTTTATATAAACATTTTTTTCACTTTTAGCACTATTCAGTCGGCCCATGATAGTGGCTTCAAGCACTCAAACCAGTTAGGAATGAATAAAAACTAGACCTGTTCGTAAGCACATCTAACAAATTTCCTCCACAATGTGCAGGCCAACCCAAAATAAAGATTGCTATCAAGTCAATTTTTAAAAATATGTTAACACATTGTATAGTTGCTTCATTTTGATACTCAGAAAAGGAAAGGTAAATAAAGTGTCACCATACTGTGACACAAAATGATACCCCCACTTATTTAACAATGCAGGTCTGACTTCAGGTGATACAGTTTTTGAGTATATACAAATACTAAGTCCATAAAGGGCAATGACTCTGGCAATAAAATCTCGAACAACACCTGCATTTCACTATGGGTATACAGCAATAGGATACACTTGCAAACCAAAAATCAAGTCACTCAACCAAGTACTTTACAAGTTATTCATGATTGAATTTTGAGATGGACGGATGGACAGATGGGGATGGACAGGCAGACTGGCAATAAAATCTCGAACAACACCTGCATTTCACTGTAGGTACACAGCAATAGGATACACCTGCATACCCACTATCAAGTCACTCAACCGAGTACTTTACAAGTTATTCATGATTGAATTTTGGGACGGACAAGGCGATTTCTATATACACCTGCTGGGGGTATAAAAAGCAAATGAGAAAAACATCTGAGATGCAATTTTATCCTACAGTAGAACCTGTCTTGAGAGACCGCCCTTTGGGCCACACAAAAGTGGTCTCTCAAGACAGGTGGTCTCTAATAAGAGGTTTCAGGTTTTCTCAAGTCAGTTAATAACCAACCACAAAATTCAGAAATAGAGACGAATGGATTTTTGTAATTACTTTGTAGTTGTTCTTTTTTATGAAGTTTTTGTAACAAATTGAAATGGACTGTTATAAAAATTATAAAAATAAATTAGTGTTGAAAATCTTCATTGAAGATTTTCAACACTAAATTATTTTTATAATTTTTATAACAGTCCATTTCAGTTTGTTACAAAAAGATTTTCAACACAAATTTATTTTTATTCCTATCTGTCACATTTAAGATTTGTATGAAATTGTTTATTCAGCAATAATCCTAATCTTTTCACAGGGGTCTTATAAAAACATCTCAATCTTTAATGACTTAACAATTGAAACCCAATTAAGAGGTTTTAATACTTTTAATTGTGTTAGTATAACACAATGGATTTTCCAATTCCAGAACAGGTAAAAAGCTTTTGTCATGGTTTCAGTCTTCAAAGGGGCGATCTCTCAAGACAGGTCCATTATGGCATAAAAATACAAGTTGGTACCAGGTGACAGGTGGTCTCTCAAGACAGGTGGTCTCCCATAGCAGGTCCATTATAGAGTAAAACCAATCGGTGCCTGGCAGATGTGGTCTCTCAAGACAGTAGTCTCTCAAGACAGTGGTCTCTCAAGACAGGTTTTACTGTAATTCTTTTGGATTTTTTGACATTTTCAGATTCTATAGTGCTGTGGGTGGAAAGTGGTCAACAATTTTCAGCAAGATCGCAACCCAGTCTTTTTTAAAGACAGCTCTGTATGTGCTTTCTATGGGTCTATGAAACAGAGGTCCTGAACCTTTTCAGGGCTAAAATTTCGACGAGAATCGATTCGCACAAAGATTCATGCAATAAAACCGGCGAGAATCCATGTAGATTTTCACTGCACCTCTGCTAGGATTTGCGTGAAAAGAATTAAGTCAATTTAACCCTTTCTTTAACACAGTGGCAACAAATTAACCAGCAGAAGGCTAACATGATCTGAAATATCCTGATACTATGTCAATAAAATCTTACAAATATGACTGTCATTGGAACCGGCTCATTCAGCTGGTTCCAACGACAGCCATATTTGAACAAATTTGTATAAACAAAATATTATCAGGGTTTTACTGAATAGGACACCAGAGTAAGAAAAACGTTGGCTTTTGCTCTGGTACCCTCATGTTTTTGAAAGCCCTGATAGTGGCTTCGAGCACTCAACCAATTAAAAAGAACTTTTTTCATATAAGGGTCTTGATTTGAACAAACTTGATTTTGATCCCCCAAGGATGCTTTATACAAATATCAAGATTTTTAAAGAATATTCCTCATATTGGACTTAGTTAAAAGTTGGGCTACCATAGATATACCCAGGGTCTTGATTTGAACATAATCGAATCTGACCCCCATAAGGATGCCGTCAAAACATTCTGATTGGTGGTTCTGAAGAAATTTTTTTTGAAATTTTGAATTTTTCTTAAGGTGCTAACAGTTATACAGAGTGCCCCCTGTGGTCAGGGTAAGTTTATTTAAACAACCTGAATTGAAATATACTGTGGAACATGCACACCAAATTTGATCCAGCAGTTTATGAGAAGTTGATAATATAACTTTCATAGCAGATGGTCAGGTGGATGACAGAAAGTGGTCACTAAAGCTCCCATTGAACTTCACTCAGGTGAGCTCATAAAACTGTCATGTGCACAAAAGTTGAGTTGAGTGCAATGATATAAATGACTTTATCTGCATTAGGGCACATTATAATACAAGCAAACACTGTGAATTAAATTATAACAATTGAAATAAATTATTTGTCACTTTGTACCCTCATTTTTTTGAAAGCCCTGATAGTGACTGATAGTTCCTTGCCCAAGGACACAACGCAGTTACCCCTGGTAGGAGCCCAAGGACAAAACGTAGTCACCCTTGGTCGGAGCCCAAGGACACAATGCAGTTACCCCTGGTGGGAGCTCAAGGACAGAACGCAGTTACCCATGGTGGGAGCCCAAGGACACAATGCAGTTACACCTGGTGGGAGCCCAAGGACACAACGTAGTTACCCTTGGTGGGAGCCCAAGGACACAACGCAGTTACCCCTGGTGGGAGTTCAAGGACACAACGCAGTTACCCCTGGTAGGAGCCCAAGGACACAACGCAGTTACACCTGGTGGGAGTCCAAGGACACAACGCAGTTACCCCTGGTGGGAGCCCAAGGACATAACACAGTTACCCCTAGTGGGAGCCCAAGGACACAACGCAGTTACCCCTGGTGGGAGCCCAAGTACACAATGCAGTTACCCCTGGTGGGAGCCCAAGTACACAATGCAGTTACCCCTGGTGGGAGCGCAAGGACATAACACAGTTACCCCTGGTGGGAGCCCAAGGACACAACGCAGTTACCCCTGGTGGGAGCCCAAGGACACAATGCAGTTACCCCTGGTGGGAGCCCAAGGACACAATGCAGTTACCCCTGGTGGGAGCCCAAGAACACAACGCAGTTACCCCTGGTGGGAGCCCAAGGACACAATGCAGTTACCCCTGGTGGGAGCCCAAGGACACAACACAGTTACCCCTGGTGGGAGCCCAAGGACACAATGCAGTTACCCCTGGTGGGAGCCCAAGGACACAATGCAGTTACCCCTGGTGGGAGCCCAAGGACACAATGCAGTTACCCCTGGTGGGAGCCCAAGGACACAACGCAGTTACCCCTGGTGGGATGTAACTGTTAGCCTTTTGGTTTGAAGTCGAATTACATAACCACTGAGCCACCACACTCGCATTTCCATAATACCAATACTGCCACAAAGCCTGCAATTTCAATACATCACAGCAGGCCTAGCAATCTAGAAAACTAGAGGTACTGTGAGCAAGCTCAAAAGTGATACCCCCTGCGCCTGAAATCTATAAGTTAGATTATCTCCCCTTGGAAATGTCAGAACGGAATTATATTGCTTCATGCACATCTTCATATGGAGTTCTTCCATTGTGTAAAGTTTCCTGAAAATTCTTCAAATGGTTTAGGAGGAGTTGCGCTTACAAGGATGGACAGACGGACGGACAGTGTGATTCCTATATACCCCCCCCCCCCCCCCCAAACTTTGTTTGTGGGGGGGGGGGGGGGTATAATCAAGGAGTGCAAAACAGTTGCCCTCCTCAGATTGCTTGGGAGTGTAATTGCACATGAAATTTTAAATGCAAAAACTTGTGTGCTATTTTGGTTATATTCTCTTGAAGGTGTTAATATTGTGAATGAAAAATTGTTCTACATTCAGCTACACAGTGGACAAGTTGGCACACACATCTTCTCATTATTCAAAATGTTGCATTCAATTCTTATGCGACCGGCTTCTGCACTCAAAATTTATCGAAATTCGACACAGAATGGGTCAGGAATTATTACAAATCAATGAAACATTGACAAATTATTCCCTGAGTTGCAATATGTTCTCTGTGCCAGTAGGCACAGAGAAAACATTGGAACTCTGGGGACGAAATGATAACAGATTTTAAAGGCTGTCCCAAACAGATCTGGCATTCCAGAAAATCAAAGGGTGCAAAGAACTGCCCTCCTCAATTTTTTCTAGGCGTGCAGCACTCCTGCACTCCTAAAGAATGTCAGGCCTGTCCCTGCGATTGGCAACTCCTGTAATACTGCCAGCATTCCGGGATAGAAGTTTGTACAGACATATTCAATCATTACACTTCTCTGAATTAGCGATTATTTCTCTGAAAACCTGATATATTTCTTCCACACAATTATGTAAGGCGATTGATTTTCACCTCAAGTGTTTGTAAAAATGTCAGAAAAATATGACACCATAGAAATGAAATGAAATACATTTGCACAAATTTTCAATCAATATTCAATATTTTTTCCAGCTGATTAGTTTGTTTTTTTTAATCCTGATCATTTGACCAGTGCAGACATATACATATTATTGCTACAGTGAAGTAATCTGGGTTTTTGTATCACATCGAGTTGAGGAGATCAGATTGCTGGATCAAATGAGGTGCCACAGGCAGCGAGTTTGATCCGGTGATCTGACCTCTTCAATGAGTCATGGTGTGATGACACAGATTACTTCACTGTAGCGATAAAAGGTTTATTATATGACTTATAGTTCAACATCGCATGCCAGCGCTAGCATTAATAATCCTCCAAACTTTTTTTGGTAAACTGAATACTTAACAAAGTGAACAATCAGCTTTCAGTTAACCCAGACTGCAGTTCGAGCGCGCCTATTCCAACCCGGAGTAAAGTACTCTCTGTGACTGGAACAGCTAATTATGCAAGTTTGAATGCACCCGTAGATAGTCAGTCATACTATAGTGATACAGAATCGGATTCCACACTGTGGAATTTCAGGACCAGGAAAAGATCGTCAAACAGTAGTGATATTTAGCAGTTAAATTACATAGTCATAGTCATATATACAGATTATCATGATAATGTGCATGTCCTGTGATTTGTATCAGATTTGAGGTGGTTCCAGAAGGGGATCTCAACGAGCCTGCTTTGCCGGCGAGTTGTGATCCCATTTTTGGACACCACAGAGAATCTGATGCAAATCACAGGACATGCACATTTTCATGATAATGCGTTTATCTAGCAATTCTGTCACATAAACAGATTAAATCTTAAATTATTAAAACAGTTTGGGGACATAATGTTGGGTCGATCATTGCAACGCACATAGAATGTATTCACATGCCTGTTATGATAACCTGTCACGTTACCAGAAACGAGTTGTCTATATGATACAGAATCAGAATGAGTTGTCTGTATGATACGGCATCGGTACACATTATGTGATACATACCTCTTTTCATGTTTTTCAGGTCAAAATCAATATGACTGTTAGATAAAATAATGAAAGTGTCAATGCTCAACTTGTGTTAGACATGTACATGTATAGTATGTGACACAGCAATGATTCACATCTAACTAATGACCTGATAACAAAGGTACATATAAAGTATTGTAATGATCTGTCCATAAATGCTGACCGAGGCCTGTAACAAATGTATAGGTAAAGTATTGTAAAGGTGGGCAACACTTAGAAGCTAAACTAGAAAAGAAATCTTCAGGAGGTTAATGTTACAATGGGGATCCTTGTATGGTGCACCATAAGCCAAATGTTAGCAATTGTTTTGGCTTGTTTGATTCAAACACTTCTAAGGTTGATTCATACTAATTAATAAAAAATTGCCCAGTCCTTCTTAAAATATAGATATTTGAATTTTTTATCTTCAGCTCATAGGGTTCATCATTGTAAATAGAAAATCAGGTTGTGTTAATAACGTTTGCACGAGAAAAAAACCTGTGTAACTTTCATACAGAAGTTCTGTACAAAAAACTGACTGCACTAAGTTTGGTACAAAATGGCTGCCAGAAGCCATCTTGAATTTAGGAGCGCACCCAGAAAGACCCGTTCTTGTTCCAAGGTGATAACAAAGGTACCCAAGAAGTTTCGTGAAGATCGGTTCATACAGCCCGAGCCATATTGATATGTGTACTTACTGTGTTGTGTGTAAGTAGCACTGAAAAAATCAAAGTTCATCTAATTTGCAGAATTTCTGCACAAAAACCCGTATTATATATGATGTATTCCATGTTACTAAACATTCAGACAAAAATTTATTCGAATCAGAACTTTCATACAGAAGTTCTGTACAAAAACTGATTGCACCAACTTCGGTACAAAATGACTGCTAGTGGCTATCTTGAATTTCACACTGCACCCATAAACTTTCATTCTCGTCCCACGGTGATAACAAAGGTACCCAAGAAGTTTCGTAAAGATCGGTTCATAAATACGGCCTCTAGCCCAAGATGTATTGAATTGTTGATGGACAGATGAACGGACGGACTGATGGACGACGGGCCATGGCATAAACTCCAATTTGACTTACATCAAAGATAAGCTAAAAATGTACTTCAGAATCGTGGTATAAGATGGACCTGTAGTTTTGAGATGAGTCCTCTATGGTCCATCTTATTTGAAAATAAGGAGAGCGGCAAATTCCCATACAGAAAACCATTTCTAAAATCTGCGTTTGAACAATAAATTTTTAATGGAAAAATACAATTTCTCTTTGAACTCTCAAGGGTCTGAGCAATTTTCCAGACATTCTTTTACACGACACTTTGTGAGTTATTTATTTATGGGGGTTTAATGACACTTTTCACCTCATGTTGGACAGTTTTATGTGTAGAGGGAGCCAGTGTACCCAGAGAGAACCACTGAGCAATGGTGAGCAACTGTCAGGCTTCCCATCATACCAACTCCACACCAGGGACCAGCCATAAGGGCAACTAGGACTAGCCCTTCTAAGCCCAAAGTCGCCTAGAAAAATAGTCGGGGCGATTACAAGTCGCCCTCTAAAAATTGGTAAAAAAATAAAGGCAAAATGAGGAAAGGCTGAACTGAGTGATGCGAGGTTTACATGGAAACGATTATTTTCAAAAATCGAATGTGCTCGAGTGTGATATACGGGCATTTTAATTCGTCAAATATATGTCCATTTATTTGAAATCACACGACAATCAATTGTCCATTGTCACTTTTCAGATTTTTATTATTTCTATTTTGTTGCGTTTCAGTCGGAGCTTCAAGTGTCGAAACGAAAATAGGTGACTTACGCGACTCAACAAAATAACCCAGTTTGAAAGTAGGTTACGTCGCTTAGGATGCCGAAAATATATACACAATGGATGTATTTGATAACATAGTTAATTAGTATTTTCATTTCGTTTTGCTGACGACTGTTAACTGTTGGGATGTCTATTCCAAGAGAAACACGAATGGAATTGAAACACACGAAAAAAAGCTTTAGTAGTCACAAGAAAAGCTTTGTACAAGGCACAAGTGTGCATGTGGACGATCGTGCATGTGGACGATCTTGAAAAGGGGTCCTCCTAAACACTGGAATGACACGAAATGACGCGAAATGATACCGGAATGCCATAAAAATGATGCGGAATGACATTTTTACAAAATACTCGACCTCAGAATTTATTTTGTTTATTAACTAACAAAGTACCTCCCAAGCAACCTTCTTACATCTGGTCCTGTTCACACTTTCAGACTTAGGAAATTATTAACTTAGTAGACTTTGGTAAAAGGCAACCACAGGAGGGTGCTGGGGGATCAAAACGAAGAAGAGGGGAGGGGGTCATAAAGGAGAGGGTAGCAGTGGGGGATTTTCAGTCAATAATTACTTTGTGATTTTTTAACCTGACATAGATGCATCATAGACAACTGGACCTGGATTATTTGGACATTAATGGAGGACCACAGATTGAAAATATGAAGGGGCGGCGGGGTGGTACATGAATATTCTTAATTTTCCACACTTAACTATGAAGTCTCCCTACATGACTTCAGTCTCCCTATTTTTTCTGGAGGGAGACTTGAAGTTTCCCTAAAATTCCCCCTAGGCTGGTCCCTGCTCCACACAAGCAGGGTTAGCATTGGTTGAAGACAAGTTATTTATTTACTGGTGTTTAAGGTCACATACTTATGCACAATGGCTAATCGTGAAGGGTCTTTCTTGCCCAAGGACACAACGCAGTTGCTGCAGGTGGGATTCAAACCAGCCTGCACCTCTACCTTCTGAGCAACCACAACTTTGTGAGTGAATTGAATGGCTTTGCTGTGTTTTCTAGCAAAGTCTTGTAGTCAGGTGGGTTTTTTATATGCACAAGATATAAAAAATTTTTATTTTAATTGTTTTTTTAAATTTTTAATTAAATTTCAACAAAACCATATCATGTGGTCCCTCATTGGAATGAGCTTCACAAGCTCATTCCAATGAGGGGGTCACATAATATGATTTTGTTAAATTTTTTGAAAAAATGACCTTCAACACCAATAAATAAATAAATAACACTTTACCTAACAAATCGGTCACATGGAGCCTTTCAAAAAGTTTTTAGTCATTTTAAGAAAACCGTATCAGGTGCCCTCCTCCCCCGCTAATTTGAATGTTGAACTCATTCTATTGAGGGGTCACATAAAATGGTATGGTTGAAATGATTTTTCAACAAATTTTAATATCATATGCGTTTGGGGAATGGTTAAAATATATCCTTATACAGTGTAACTCTGTTAATTGAATAGCCAAACTGCCAATGAAAATTATTCAATTATCAGGAGTATTCAATTAACAGGGATTGTGTCACTAGCCTGTATTCTAGAGATAAACTTAGCATTTCTTCTATTATATCTTGTTTGACAGAGCTCAATGAGTTCTGTCAAATAAGATATAATAGATTAAATGCCTGAGTTGGATGTACTGAGGCCAAATAGGTCTCTAAACAAAGAAAAACTGGGGAGAGTCAGGGCAATTTCTCAACGGGTTACACGATTTCTTATTCAATTAACAGGAGTTTACTCCATAACCTGTATTCAATTAACAGGTCAAATTTGTACTAGAGATATGGTAAATGGTATTGTGTTAGGGAATTATATTCAATTAACAGTATTACTCAATTAAGAAATATCCAATTAAGAGGGCTCCACTGTAGTAGCTTTCCAGAACTGAGGAAATTTTAATTGAAAAAGGGTAATTATACACTTTCAGATAGATTTTAAATTAAATAACATTATTTATGGAAGGATACTCAACAACATTCCCCCCCCCCCCTCCAATGATGTCCTCTGGGGTTAAGCTTGTTTGGCAAAATGCACAAAACACATGTGTAATGTTTGATCAGAGCCACCAGCTGCGGTGGCCAAATTTTTATTTATAATTTTTCAAGCAGGTCAGCTTATGGGCCCAGGATGCCCATGGCTTGTCCCAGAACCATTACAATGTTGGAGCCCAAAATGCTCCTCCCCTTAAATGAAGTGAGCTTATATATAAATATACCATTTTGTCAAAGGTGGAGCAAATACATGCCACAAGCTGCAGTGAGTGAGTAGCACCTTCACACACTGCAGCTGTTCCACCCGATAATATTATTTAAAAGTTAATTCAACACAGAGACAAGAGTTTAGAGAGCTATGGTATTGTCAAAAGAAACCTCACACTGAGCTACCCAGAAATCAATTTCTGTGGAGATGAAATAATAGTAATTTCCAAATTCCTGTCAATAAACTCAGTTGTCCTGCCTTAACTATAATTAAGTCATGGATGTTAATACAAAAAAAAAATCAATGAAAGATTGCAATCACAGAAAACAAATAGAGGAAAGGGAGTTTGGGATATTTTTTTCCACTCTGACAGTCCTAGTAATTCAACCTTGTTTCCTCCGCAAAACAATTGCTGTGGAAAACCGGTGCTTCTAAGGCAATTGCTGTGAAGCCTGTTCGATTATTTGAAAATCATCAGGGGGCAGGGCATAGTCTCAATTGCCATGCATATGTAGTATGTGGTGAAGTGAAAACTTTCAAGTACTTTAACATGTGAAAGTAGTTCGAGATACATGTGTATATAATCACAATCAATGTGCAGAATCTTTCCCTCAATTAGATCATGTCAATATCATGAACTGTGTGAATGCTGAGAAAAAAATCTTTGAAGTAAGCAGGCGACTTGCTCAATATGTATAGTATGAGTGAAAATAAGATGCAGCATAACCACAAACTAAGTATCTAACTGCTTCTTTGTTGATATCACCAGAATCGGACATCAGTTTCTGGAAAGCTCTTTCAGAGCTTTCCAGAAACTGATGTCAGATTCTGGTGTTATCAACAAAGAAGAAGCAGAACAAAAAGTTTCTAGTGGTTATGCCGTAACTTGTACTGTAAATTGCAAGATTAGCAATACACCATAGTGCAACCCACATGGTTTGATTCCTTGTGTAACCTGGAAGTTGTGCAATTTCTGCCACCACAAGGCTTTCGGAAGAAGCTATCCCCGGCAGTATTTTTGCTGTGGATATTTTTTGTTTCCTCAACATTTTCCTTGGCACTGCTGATTGCTGAAGGTGAATTGCCAAGGCTGCTCTGAAATACTGATGTCAACATTGTGGGGAGGTAGACGATGAGACACACTTCCTCCTCCACTGTTGACAGAACTGCGCAAACGCCAACTACAAAACAACCAGAACAACAATTAGTATTTCAGTAGCATTACTAATACAGCAAAAGTCAAATATATCTTAACAAATGACAATACAGAATGCATAAACAACGTTGCACATTTTGTTTCTCACGGTCTGCAAAAAAGGGGGTGTGGCAGTCCCAGGTCAATAACAACAGGTCAAGCTAAGTTCAAAGTTTTGTACCACCTTATGTAAAAATATGATTTTTTTTGTCTTTTTTTCTTGACCAATTTAATGTAATATTAATCTTGATGTACATTTGACCATACTGGTGATGCTGTCAGTACAATAAAGAATAAAAGAAAGAAAAGAAAAGATGATTCTGATTTTATCTTCTCTTTACTCCATATTATTACCACTTTATATGGCGTTCCCTAGTACATTAACAAAGTTCACCAGGGCATTACAGGAATGTAATGCTCAGCTTAAAAAGTCACGTGATGTGTCGCGCCGTTAATGAGTTGAACGTCTCATTAGCAGCCCGATACGTCAAGTGACTTCTGTTCCTTGCTGTCATATACTCGAAAATGGAAACAGTTTCCAGAAATGTTTTCAACTAGTAAACAAAATGTGATTTTTATTTTAATTACTAAATATGTAAAATGTCCAGCAAAGTTAGTCCCATAAGGACAAGCAGCTGTATTTAGTAAGTAAGTCTGCAGACATATTAAGCCTTTATTCCTGACTTAAAAGCGTTAAATATCGGGTCTGTTTTTAAGTTTTCTAACTTCGTTGCAATTGAAATTGTACCGGAGCCCATCACGTGATAATCATGTGACACCAATTTGTTTGAGAACAGGCAATAATGTCATCTGCCAAAATTGAGAATGTTAAAAATGTGTCAATCAAGCGAATTGAATGAAGACAAACTGGCTGTTTGTAGCCGCCATGTAAGGTACAGGGTCAAAACTTTTTGTCAGAATCGCAGTGGTAATAATAGTAATAACATGACTTTGTCGGGCCTTGTGGTTTATTAACGGCCCTATAGGTGTGAATAATAGCCCTTCAGCTTATTAACATCCCTCGACTTCATCTCAGGCCTTTTATAAGCTGACAGTCTGTTATTCACACCTGTTGGGCCGTTAATAAACCACTATACCCTCCAAAGTCATGTTATTGTTATATTCACATAGAAGTGTAAAGATTGAAGAAAAAAATATGTTTTCATTTTTGTACCTAAACAAGAGTTGAGGGAAAACAATTAAATTGCCCAGGTTTTCCAACTGATCTTAATTTTTGTGCCTGGCCCAAATATTTTTCATGAATATTGGACAAAATAAATTGCATCCATTTAAAATCTGAAGAAGGTCATTTGCCTCAGGTTTTATAATACATGTACAATGCCAATGAAAGCCATACATTTCAACTCTTTACCCAGATCTAGTAAAATTCTTGAATAACTAAACAATTTAATTTTAAAACATAGCTTAATTCTTTCGCTTCGAATTACCCAATCACTGCCAATTGCAACTGAAGTCGAAATTTGAAACCAGATAGCAGTACGACTGTTTTAGGGGAAGTAACTCTCTTATTTTTGTGATTTATGATATCATGGTGTTCTATATTTATGTTCAATGTCAAAGATAAAAGTTCAATTTATTGCCACAACTGCCCAAGAGAGGAATATAGCTTACATCAAAATGTACATTGGCTTGTTTTGGCACGTCTTTCAGACAAAATGTCTGCAAGTAATTCCACACGGAAACGTTTCAAGGCAAGGGAGGTGTTATAGAGCATATTTTATAACCCTTTACCTAACACGGAAAGCAGACGACACATGCAAAAAAAACTCTTGAATAATTAAATTTTTTCATTTTTTGTCTCAAAAACATTGGTTATGACCCCTCATTGGAATGAGCTTGATGAGCTCGTTCCAACGAGGGGTCATAACCTATGTTTTTGAGACAAAAAGTGAAAAATAATGAAAATTGATTGGTGATTTTTGAGAATGGCGCTGGCCAGTTTGGGCCATTACTTTGGGTAAAGGGTTAAGACAGATTGCGAATGTGGTTCTGAAACAAGAGGAATTACTGAATGATACAGCCTGTGATGTGGACATATTAACCCCTAAAGACTAATATATGGACATATTAACCCCTCAAGTCCAAGATTTGGTTCGAAATGGTGGTGCAGTCGGAAATTTTGCAGGATTAGAGGTATAAGAGTTGTCAGATTCAGTAAATGACTCAATTAGTTTGACTGGCAAATATATGGTTTAGAAGATCCATTTGATCCATGCTGGATTCAGCTATACTGAACACGACAAGGCATCTTTGATTTCAATATGCCCCCCTCCCCAAGAGGACTTCTTCATGGCCTGTTCCAACAGGGAATGAAGAGGCATAAGTAATGAATCAACCGTATCCGCCTGCTTATTTCTTGGGGTTTCATAACACTTTTGACAGCCGGGGGCACCTCAGTACTCTGGACAAAATTATAGGCCTGCTTTTTCAAGTCCAAAGAGGCATAATTCTGGCAAAAATAATCCTACTGGAACTATAATCGCAGGTGCACAGGTTCCCATGGTGGTGAACATTCATACCAAGTTTTGAGCAGATTGGTCCATAACGTCTGAGAAAAGCCCCGGAGAAAATTATGTCTGAGGACGGATGGATAAGGTGATTCCAGTATACCTCCCCACAACTCTATGAGGAAAACTGAATGGTGATTTTTGTGAATAGCGCTGGCCAGTTTTTGCTGTTATGTTGGGTAAAGGGTTAAAGTGAACTGTTTTACATTGATAGTAGAGACAAGCCTTCCAAAGCAGCCTGTCTTGGTCAATGACAGGCACGATTTGCATAAATGACAGTGGTCAATTCACTTTTGACACAATGAACAGTACAATTTCTTGAAACTCTGTGTTTAAGTTGATATGAACATTTCCCTTGTCGTATTCAAACTTTTTTATTGTTTGTAATCTAAACTAATTGAGGCCTGTCCCAACTTGGGACCAAGAATATCCCCCGCGACACACTCTCTGATAGTGGGCAACAATAATACCAAGTATATTAATATTATTAGCAGGCCTGAAAATAAGAAGTCTGACATTTGCAAAATGAGGTCCCCAGAGGGTGAATTTGATGATGCTATTCCATATATTGTGCCAATTTATCCCCTGGGTACCTCTTTCTGTTTAGTTTTGAGACTCTGATTCAGAATGAGGTTCCCATAGGGTAAATTTAGTGATGCAGGGTAGCATCACTAAATTCACCCTCTGGGGACCTCATTTTGCAGATGACAGTCTGCTTATTTTAGTTCCGAGCTGGGTTCAACTTGTTATAGTTGGATTTGAACTAAGTCTGTGACCTTGACCTTGGCATTCCAACCTCATTTGCAACCCCACTCCCCCACCCCCCAGTGGTGAGCAACATTAATTCCAAGTATCATTAATATCCTCCAATGTCATCAAAGTTCTGAGCCAGACATGACTTGTTGTAGTTGGATTTGGATGTGCGGGATATGTGAACTTGAACAAAGGCTGTGACCTTGACCATGTCGACAGGCATTCCAACCTTATTCACGACACATCCGCTGGTGGTGGGCAACATTAATAACAAGTATTATTAATATTCTTCAAGGCTTTCAAAAGTTCTGAGCTGGACACGACTTGCAAGGACGGACAGGCGGATGGATGGTTGGATGGATGGATGGATGGATGGATGGATGGAATTATGGATGCAGAGACAGACAGACAGATGGACAGACAAAGTGATTCTTATACACTCCCTGAACTTCATTTGTGGAGGGTATAATAAAATGCCTAGCTTAGGTAGACTTCACCATATTGATGACTTGTTATCAGAGAGCTTTCCAATAAGAGATAACAAGGAAAACTTTCAATCAAAGCTGAATAATGAGGATTTTATACAATTAACGGCCAGCGCTATTCACAAAAATCACCATTCAATTTTCATTATTTTTTGTCTCAAAAACGTATCTTATGGCCCCTCATTGGAACAAGCTCAATGAGCTTGTTCCAATGAGAGGTCATAAGCTGTGTTTTTGATGCAAAAAAGAAAATATTTAGTTATTCAAAAATTTTGTTTGCAAGTGTAATCTGCTTTTCGTGTTAAGTAAAGGGTTAACAATGAGCTCTGTCAAAAAAGGCACTGATTAAATTTCTAGTTGCATTGAATGAAAAAATTGTAGCTTAAAATTACGGCATTTTGACATCAGTGTACAGTGGGTTAAAACAATGAAAATGAAACAAAAAAAATCGAAATTTTCAACAAAACCAAAATCGGAAACGAAACCAAGTTAAAATGTCATATAAGTCTTGAATTTTTATAAATTTAAATGTCATATGTCCGCTACAGAAGTCTAGAATTTTTATAAGTTTAAATGTCATATGTCCGCTACAGAAGTCTAGAATTTTTATGCTCCAAATGACAACCTATTATTCTGTGCTGAAAAAACTCAAGAATAGGCAGTAGTGTTAAGATCTATCAGCTGACAGATCCTTCCATGCAATAAATAGTCTTTCTAGACTGGTAAGATGAAGAGAGAAACTGTCTGGTAATCAGCAGAGAAAAAAGAGAAAATGCTAAATTCTCAAAAACAACCCCAAAAAAACATTCATTTTCAATATTTTCTTGTTCTTTATCATATCTGTGATAATATTGTCAGTAAAAGTGTTATTTCAGAAAGTCTTCATCTGATTTATTGCACAACAAGATAGCAGTAAATGCCATTTATTTTCTCACCTGCACTCTTACTAAATTCTCTTGCTACTTAACAGTAGAAATCTTAAGAGATTATAAATATTATTGTACTCAAGTACAGAAGGCATTTGAGTCAGTTTGATGAAGTGGTAGAACACTGAATTATATTTGAGACAGTTTGATAAACTGGTAGAACACTGAATTATATTTGAGACAGTTTGATAAACTGGTAGAATGCTGGATTATATTTGAGACAGTTTGATGAACCGGCAGAATGCTGGATTATTTTTGATTATCAAAATTTGTTCACGTCTTTGTCCTGCTACAAGTTATGGGAGTGTGCCTTTGCCACTCTCCCATAAATTGTAACAAGACAAATTTATTTATTCATTTACTGGTGTTTAAGGTCACTTTCAGCATCTTTGGCTATCCCATAACCTGCAACATTGGTATGAAGTCAAGTTTAGCCAATCGATTATACCTATGCTGCCCACTTTTGTGGACCTCCACCCCAGACATTGCTTCTGTGACCTATTTTTCCAGTAAAACAAAACTTGTTTACCAAAAGGAAGCAAAGACTTCTCTGCTTCCCAGTGTTACCACATGGAAACAAGGCAAATACATACAGACTAAGCTAGAGGTATGACTGTCCCAGATGGGCCTGTCCATACCCCCCACCCCCCCTGCTGCTATGATTATTCTAAGATGAAAAGGGGCACAGCTCTGACAAAAAAGTCAGATCTAAAGTATAATCACAGTTGCACAGGTTCCCTTGGTGGTGAACATTCAAACCAAGTTTCGAGAAGATTGGTCCATTAACATCTGAGAAAATCTCCAGACACAATAATGTCTACGGATGGATGGACAGATGTACAGATGGATGGATGGATGGACAGATGGACTGACAGATGGATGGATGGATGGATGGATGGATGGATGGATGGATGGATGGACAGACAGACAAGGTAATTCCAGTATACCCCCCCCCCCCCCCCCATAACTAGTTGCGCGGGAAATAATCAAGCCAGAAAATAAGCAGACTGTCATCTACAAAATGAGGTCCCCAGAGGGTGAATTTATTGATGCTACCCTGCTATGCAGGGTAGCATCACTAAATTTACCCTCTGTGAACCTCAATCTGAAGCAGGATCTCAAAACTAAACAGAAAGGGGTACCCAGAGGATAAATTGGCCCACTGTATGGGATGGCATCATCAATTCACCCTCTGGGGACCTCATTATGCAAATGTCAGGCTGCTTATTTTCAGGCCTGGTTATAATAATCTCATCTGAAAGATAATATGAAGCACATCCACTGAAAGCGGGCACAATGACTTGGTGGTGAGAGCATTGGACTTTAAAATGAAAGGCTGACGGTTCAATGACCAGCAGTCTAGACAGTTGATCCAACTGCCCACGTGAGGGGCATGGTGGGGGCTGTGTACTAAGGCATACTGCAAGTCAATGGTACACTTGTCTTCAATTGCGGCTAATTTGGAACTGCTAGTAAGTGATCTTTCCAGATACTCTGGCTACCTCCACCCATAAAACTGACTGACATGATGTGACCCTGGTGGCTAAAAGTATCATTAAACCCCAATAAAAAAACAAACACACATCTACATAATTCAAAGCCTTTAAGTTGCAGTATCAGCACATCAGAGTAAAACCTAAATATAGGCGTCCCGATTTCAAGCAGTTAGCAGTTTCTTGCTGCTAGATGATCTTCCCATCAGGGCAACAATATGGTTGTCAGTGGAATAGTTTAAAAAAAATCTGTGGTTAACCCTTTACACAATGCAAGCAGAATCAAAATTTATGATTTTAAATATTATATTTTCAAATAATTTTATCAAAACCGTATCGATGAGCTTGTTCCAATGAGGGGGCCACATGATATGATTTTGTCGAAATTTTTTTGAACAATAATTTTTTTCTGCTGCTGAATTTGTATAATACACAGGCAATGTAGTCGATTTCATAGGGTAAAGGATTAACAAAACTTATTAACCCTTTACCTAACATGAAAAGCAGACGACACTTGCAAACAAAATTCTTGAATAACTAATTTTTTTCATTTTTTGTCTCAAAAACATAGGTTATGACCCCTCGTTGGAACGAGCTCGACGAGCTCGTTCCAACGAGGGGTCATAACCTATGTTTTTGAGACAAAAAATGAAAATATTTTGAAAATTAATTGGCGATATTTGGGAATAGCGCTGGCCGGTTTTGGCCGTTATGTTGGGTAAAGGGTTAATCTAAATTGAATAGTTTCATGAAAGATTGTTGGGCTTCGTTTGTTTGAATTTTCATATGAGAATCGAAATGAATTTACCCAATGTGCACGATATCAAAATTTATGGCCTAAAAAAATAAAAATCTGTTTCTCAGGCCCTCCTACATGGTCCTTTTGGCTGCCGCATGCTCTCTTTTTATAACCAATGTAAACTTTAAAAAAATAAAAATTAAATGGTTTATGTATGATATTTTACCCAAGTTAAAAAAATTTATAAATTTGTCCCTTGAGTGCAAGAAGGCTTTGCAATGCTTTAGCATTGCAAAGCCCTCTTGCACTCAAGGGACGAATTACACCACCACCCATGCTATTCCATAGATTATGAGGCCTAAAACATAAACCAAGAACATAAACTTTTGATGACAAGGAAATAATTACAGAAATAAAAAATAAAATAAAAAAACGCTGGCCCGCATTAAATTTTACAAATAATGGCCTGAGAAACTGAAGATCAACCTTTGTGTGGCCTATTCAAAATTTTTTTCAAATTTTAAAACATTTCAGCAAAACCACATCACGTGACCCTTCATTGGAACATGCTCAAGGAGCATGTTCCAATGAGGGTTCACATGATATGGTTTTGTTTAAAAAATTTTCTGAATAATTTTTTTTTTAACTGCAAATTTGTAAATTACACTGTCGGATGCAACTGATTAGGTAAAGGGTTAATTCAAATTCCATGGCCTTAGAAACGTAAATGCGTATAATTATTTCTATAACTTTCCCTAACCTATTAAGAGAATGCTTATGAAGCAACAAGCAACTGAAACATTGAGGTTAATGGAAGTTAAATTCAGTGTCATTTTAGTTCACCAGTCTTTAACTGCAATGATTTTCATACCCTTCTAATTTCCAACTGTGATGTTTCGTTTTAAATAATTTTAAAGCTTTGTTTTCAGTTTCTTTAGCATAACTGTGAGTTAAATGATGGGTTTACTGCAAATTTGATTAAGACAAGCTGGTTGATCAGCAAGTGCCCATTTTCCAAAACTTTATTAAAATATTTTTTTCTAAATTACCGACTCACACCAGTTATTCAAGGGCTGGAATTTTCAAAATTCAATTCCATAACATTCCATCTTTTACCATGATCTACAGGAGCTGAAATAAATCTGTCAGTGAAACAGTGTAAGAAGGTTAAACCGAAGAGAATAAGAAAGCTAAAACAGAATTAACAAAAAACTAATTTGCAATAAAACAAATATACCAGTTTTCCTTATTTCTATATATAACTCTTGAGCTAAAAAAAAATCCTCGAAGTCAATCAGGAATTAATTCTCCAGAGACATAGGATCACAGAATTGATCTGTTGTTACAAGTGGTAATTCAGTGAATCTGAATTTTTTCCCAGCCATCCATTCAATGCTAACAAAAAATTATAATAAATTAATTCTGCTTTAAAAAAAGCCACATAAATGATATCTTACCAAACATGCCCATTTCTTATATAAAACCATAACCAAAAAAATAATTTCCCAAATCCTTGAGGAATCTGGAAATAGCTGTAAGTGATAAAATGCTTCCCTTTGCAGTGTGAAACAGAATCTCAGTTACTCCAACTAAAGGTCAGGGACAGTATTTAGATTGGACTAATTCTACAGGCATTTCAATCAATAAGCGAGACACAACCAAAATCAATACTTTGTTTTTCACTCCAACTGCAGTCATAGAATTGAATCCACTGGTTTTACAATGTATCGTTATTTGAGTCATCGGACATCATTGAGTGAAGTTATTATGTCAGGGTTCTCTAAGACACACTGCTTTTATTAAAAGAGGATGAAGACAATTGTTGTATCAAATAAAGATGCAGATTTGCATGCTAAAACTGTCATCTTGGAAACAGAAAAATTTAATCAATTTTTGTCCATTCAATTTAAGTTGTCACAAAAACACTTGCAAACAATTACAGGAGAATGTTTTCGATTTTACTGATATTGTAATCCGGGATGTGGCTAGAGGTTTCCGATTGGGGTGGAACTCCCCTCCCAGTCCCTCCCCCTAGTTGGAAATTCACTACCAAGAAAATGTTTGAAAATGCAGCCAGGAAAGGGCGCATAAAATTGATTTTAGTAAGTGAAATGCCAACCCATTTATGATAGAATTATCAGGTTATTATTATTTGGTATTATTCTGGAAATTGAACGTGTGCTAAACAAATGCTCAAGCTGAGAACTTTGAACAATTCACACTGTCCTAACATTAAATCAGATCTTATGCAGGAATGATCAATTTTCAATGTTTCATCATTTTGTAACTGTGAATGATGGAATTAATTCAGGATAACGATTTTACATGATGTGATTTTCTTGAAGAGCATTTCAAGAATTTTTTTTTATTACGATATGTAAACGTTCTATAAAAATGTAATACCGATTGACATCATGCATACTTATGAAGACTGATGTTGGTGTAAATGGTAACATTTGGAATTTTTGCCGATTTGAAATTGAGTT
This sequence comes from Pictodentalium vernedei, assembly GCA_031216915.1. Taxonomy (NCBI): domain Eukaryota; kingdom Metazoa; phylum Mollusca; class Scaphopoda; order Dentaliida; family Dentaliidae; genus Pictodentalium; species Pictodentalium vernedei. Next base: position 31,366,490 of record CM062296.1, read on the forward strand.
GGAATTTTGGGAAGTAAAGATACATCAGCATCACCAAAGAAGTTCTAAAATCCAGATAGATGGAATTTCTAACTACTCTTCACTTGCCCTCTGAATTTCCAACTATAGGACACTTTGGCCATGATTGGAGGCGGAAATGTCGCCCACACACCCTGGTCACCACATCTCTGATCATAATCACTTAACCCTGTTAAGGTCCACCGATTCCTTTAATGGATTGAGTGCTAAATTATTGTTGGTCGTCAAAATGTGTTTACATGTCTTGTCTTGTTACAATTTATGGGAGAGCGCCCATTGGCCAATACAGACTAAATTATTTCACTTCAACGATTTGAAATACATACACAGAATTTGAAGTCTTGTGATACGTAAAGTTCAGAATAAAGCCCTAATGTGGACTTCCAACACATAACTGCTCTAATGATGGCAACCCACATTTTTAGGCTCAACGAACAACTGATGAAGACTTACATTTTGGGATTGGTTGTACAGCTCACCTGTGAAAGTTGTTTGAAGAAAATTTTTTATTACTTTCCAAAGTGTGTTTTACTGGGATTTCCGGTGTAACAGGATATCTTCCCCCCCTGGATATCTTTCCCCCCCTCCCCGGGGGGGGGGGGGGAGATATCCTAGTATATCTTCCCCCCCACCCTGGATATCTTCCCCCCCACCCATAAAATTTTTTTTTTTTAATTAATTTGACACTATTTCTCTCACCATTTCATTATCAATTAGTGTCAAATGTATGACAAAAAATTTTTTGTCATGGTGGGGGGGGGGGGGGGGGGGAAGATATCCAGGCCTGGATATCTTCCCCCTCACCTCCCATTCCAACCAACCCTAACTCCATGTTTATTCGAAACCATTTTTAAAGTCCAAACAATGAGAAAATTAACTCCCCACAAGATATCCTAGTATATCTTCCCCCCCACCCTGGATATCTTCCCCCCCACCCATAAAATTTTTTTTTTTAATTAATTTGACACTATTTCTCTCACCATTTCATTATCAATTAGTGTCAAATGTATGACAAAAATTTTTTTGTCATGGTGGGGGGGGGGGGGGGGGGAAGATATCCAGGCCTGGATATCTTCCCCCTCACCTCCCATTCCAACCAACCCTAACTCCATGTTTATTCGAAACCATTTTTAAAGTCCAAAATCTATTTCTCTCACCATTTCATTATCAATTGGTGTCAAATGTTTGACAAAAATTTTTTGTCATGGTGGGGAGTGGGGGAGGGGGGGGGGGGGGGGAAGATATCGTGCTATAACAACTTTTATTGTCTAAGTGCTATAACAAATTACATTGCTTTGTTAGGTTGTTGTTTTTGATATAGTCTGAAGTGAATAAAAATATCAAATCTTTTGTGGGGAGTTAATTTTCTCATTGTTTATATCCAGGCCTGGATATCTTTCATTATCAATTAATGTCTGGATATCTTCCACCCCCCCCCCCCCCCCTTCTCCCATTCCAACCAACCCTAACTCAGTATTTATATCCGAAACCAATTTCTTTGCCCAAAACAGTTACACTTCATGTCACCTGACAACATGAACCAGAATAGTTGAGAAAATGTTGAAATGATTTTTTGTCACAGGTGTTCAACTGGATGAGAGCAAGATATCCAGGTCGAACATGGAAAAAAACAACATTCTGCCAAAAAAAACATTTTTCTCGCCATTTCATCATCAAATAATGTTAAATTAATCCAAAAAAAATTTTGTCAAAAAAAAAATGGTGGTGGGGGGGGAAGATATTCAGGGTGGGGGGGGAAGATATACTAGGATATCTTCCTCCCTGGAGGGGAAGATATCCTAGGATATCTTCCCCCGCGGGGGAAGATATCCAGGGGGGGAAGATGACGTGTGACACCGGGTTTGATTATAAATGATAATTTCACAAGTGAATTATGCAATCAACAATTGTGTCATGTAACCGTGCGTGCAATCAAAGACACTTGGCCATGGATGTAATGGGGACTTCATTGTTTTTTGTTTTTTTTAACCCTTTACCAAATATGAAAAGAAGACGACACTTGCAAAAAAATTCTTGAATAGCTATTATTTTCATTTTCTGTCTCAAAAACATAGGTTATGACCCCTCAATGGATCGAACTCAAAGAGCTCGTTCCAATGATGGGTCATAACCTATGTTTTAGAGACAAAAAATGAAAAAAATAATGAAAATTAATTGGGGATTTTTGAGAATAGCACTGGCCGTTACGTTAGGTAAAGGGTTAAATAATATAATTATCGTTAATACTGAAAAGTAATAAACAGAGTAATCACTTGACCATTTAATTTTTATTTTTTTTAAGTTTACATTGGTTATAAAAAAAAAGCAGCCAAAAAGATCATGCAGGAGGGCCTGAGAAACAGATTTCTACTTTTTCTTTTAGCCATATTGCTCTAAGTTAAAATTCTGACTTCAACAGAGAGCTTAAATATGACCCCTGCACTTAGTTTGAACAAACTTGATTCTGAGCCCCCTAGGAATGCTGTATATACCAATCAACAACAAAAAATTTTGACTGATAGAGATGAAGCAGATTTTTCAAGAAATTTTCTCATATGAACTGCATACCTGAAATCAAGAGATTTTGCCGAGTGGATCTTAAGAAGATGATTTTTAATTTTAAGAAATTTCCTCATATTGCACTAAGTTAAAAATTTGTGCTCCCAAAAGTTGAAAAATAATAAAATTTGTTTGCCACCTTTTGTGAATAGTGCCGACATGTTTGGTTGTTATGTTTATTTATTTATTTATTGGTGTTTAAGGTCACATATTTCTGCACAATGGCTAATCATGACTTCGACAGTTTTACGGGTGGAGAAAGCCGGAGTACCCGGAGAGAACCACCAAGCAACGGTGAGCAACTGTCAGCTCCCCAACATACTAACTCCACACAAGCAGGGTTAGCATTGATTGAAGACAGGTGCACCATCGACGTGCAGTACGCCTTACTACACAACGTCACTGTGCCCCCCACATAGGCAATGGGGGTGAAGTGTCTTGCCCAAGGACACAACGCGATTGCCGCAGGTGGGATTCGAACCGAGGTCCTCTTGGTTTGCAGCCTACACCTCTAGCTATTGAGCCACCGCTCCCACGGTTGTTATGTTAGTTAACCCTTTACCTAACATGAAAAGCAAAGGCAGACGACACTTGCAAAAAAATTTCTTGAATAACTATTATTTTCATTTTTGTCTCAAAAACATAGGTTATGACCCCTCATTGGAACAAGCTCAATGAGCTCGTTCCAATGAGGGGTCATAACCTATGTTTTAGAGACAAAAAATGAAAAAATAATGAAAATTAATTGCCGATTTTTTAGAATAGCGCTGGCCGGTTTTCGCTGTTACGCAGGTAAAGGGTTAAGAAAAAGGTTATGTGACAAGAAGATTTGACATGAAATTTCTGAACCTCGCTCACTAAAATCGATCGATTGATTTTAGTAAAGTTGGTACAGAAATTTCCTGTGAAATCTCTACTCATTAGAGACATGAAGGCAGGTAATAAACACAGAATGACACCTGAACCTCAACTCAGATTGATTTTAGTGAAGTCGGTACAGAAATTTCCTGTGAAATCTCTACTCATTAGAGACATGAAGGCAGGTAATAAACACAGAATGACACCTGAACCTCAACTCAGATTGATTTTAATAAAGTCGGTACAGAAATTTCCTGTGAAATCTCTATTCATTAGAGAACCTCTATTCATGTCAATTTAAGCTTTAAAATGAACACAGACAGAACAAATATACAGGTAACTGTTGCTAGTTGTTTGTACCAATGCTAAGGGGTGCGGTGGCTCAGTTGGTAGAGGTGCAGGCTGCAAGCCGAGAGGTTCTCGGTTCGAATCCCACCTGTGGCAACCGCGTTGTGTCCTTGGGCAAGACACTTCACCCCCATTGCCCACGTGGGGGCACAGTGACGCTGTGTACTAAGGCGTATTGCACGTCGATGGTTCACCTGTCTTCAACCAATGCTAACCCTGCTTGTGTGGAGTTGGTATGTTGGGGAGCTGACAGTTGCTCCCCGTTGCTCGGAGGTTCTCTCCAGGTACTCCGGCTTCCTCCACCTGTAAAACTGTCACAGTCATGATTAGCCATTGTGCAGAAATATGTGACCTTAAACACCAATAAATAAATAAATAATAATTGTACCAATACTGTCCAATTTAAACACAGAATGACACACGAGTATGAATGGGTTAATCGATATGGCATGAGTGCTGGTGCGGAAGGATAGAACGAGAGGCTGCAGGTCTCGAGTTTTATCCTTCCGCGATGGCACAAGTGCCATATCGATTAACCCATTCATACACGTGTCGTTCTGTGTTTATTACCTGCCTTCATGTAGAGCTGTAGGTTAACCGAAACTGAACCAAGGTTTTTAGGTTTTTTTAAAAACCGGAACCGTCGACATCCTGTAATCTAAGGTTTTTCGTTTTTTATTAAATACTCTCTTGCTGCAGAAATTCACAGAATGTAGCCATCCCAGAGTAGTGAGAGTACCCAGACACTGCCAATGGCAGTGTCTGGGTACTCTCACTACTCTGGGAAGGCTACATTCTGTGAATTTCCGACATGTCAGTTTAGTTGTGTTTGCAGCTTTCCTCAAGTTGCGTGTGGGTGTCAAACCTTGAAAAATGGCCAAGCACAATAATGTATATTTAGGTAATTATTATATTGGCCTTCCTGATTCTTCATGTATTATTGCTTATTTCGGGCATTCATTGAGTTTCACTCAGTTTCACTGCCATTCAGTTATGACTCCGGACATAAGAATGAGTTTTATTGAATTTTATTTGGCCTCATGAACAAAACGAAAACCAAACCGAACTGAGGTTTTACTCCACCTGAAAAACCAAAACCGAAACCGAACAAGAAATTTAAAAACCTACAGCTCTACCTTCATGTCTATAAAAATAATTATTAGAAGGACACTCAGCAATTAATTTGACAACAGTTATTATCAACAGAATGAACAGATTTTATCACCAACCAAATTTCATGTGTTCTATGTGCCTACTTTAGCATTGCAAAGCCTTGTTGTACTCAAGGGACGAAATACACCATCCCAGCCATGCTATTCTGAAGATTTTACAAAACCTGGCCTGAGAAACAGAAGATTAACTTTGTGTGACTTAATAAAATCTTAATAGTGATTTTTGCAAACCTGCAAAAATTAGAATTTAAGACAACGGTTACCATAACTTTTTTTAGACAATCAATTTTTCAGATAACCCATTTTTGTCCCTGTGGGAACCCTAGGAAGTAAAGTGGTGCTTGTTTGCTGTGGTAAACAAACTTGGTTTTACTGGTAAAATAGGAGCTGGTAACTAATGCCTGGGGTGGAAGTCCTCTAAAATGGACAACATGATACAAAACAAATACATATGTGGCCTAAAAAAATTAAAAATCTGCTTCTCAGGACCTCCCGCATGGTCCTTTTGGCTGCCGCTTTCTCTCTTTTTATAACCAATTTAAAGTTAAAAGAAATCAAAATTAAATGGTTTATGTCTGATATTTTACCAAAGTAAAAAAATTGATAAATTTGTCTCTTGAGTGCAAGATGGCTTTGCAATGCTTTAGCATTGCAAAGCCTTCTTGCTCTCAAGGGACAAAATACACCACCTCCCATGCTATTCTGTAGATTATGAGGCCTAAAACATAAACCAAGATATGAACTTTTGATGGCAAAGAAGTAATTACAAAAATAAAAAATAAAATAAAAAAACGCTCACCCGCATGCAATTTTACAAATAATGGCCTGAGAAACAGAAGATCTACTTTGTGGGGCCTATCTGTAACAAGACCAATACCGGGTCTGGACCTGCGTCACTGCATGCAACTGAATCGGCAAACAGGAAGTGGCTGCACGGCAGATCTGAAAATTGCATACACGATACAACTGATCATTATCAGGCTCCAGATGAAATATAAAATCAATCCCTTGCATAGAAGCCGAGAAAAGTTTGACGAAAAATTTCAATGTTCAGTGGGTACAGTAAAATTTCAAAGTATCGGCAAACAGGAAGTGGCTGCACAGCAGATCTGAAAATTGCATACATGATACAACTGATCATTATCAGGCTCCAGATGAAATATAAAATCAATCCCTTGCATAGAAGCCGAGAAAAGTTTGACGAAAAATTTCAATGTTCAGTGGGTACAGTAAAATTTCAAAGTATCGGCAAACAGGAAGTGGCTGCATGGCAGATCTGAAAATTGCATACATGATACAACTGATTATTATCAGGCTCCAGATGAAACATCAAATCAATCCCTTGCATAGAAGCCGAGAAAAGTTTGACGAAAAATTTCAATGTTCAGTGGGTACAGTAAAATTTCAAAGTATCGGCAAACAGGAAGTGGCTGTATGGCAGATCTGAAAATTGCTTACACGTTACAACTCATCATTATGAAACAGCAGACCATATATAAAATCATTCCTTTTCATAGAAGCCAAAAAAAGCTTGACGGAAAAAGTGTTTTGGACGGACTGACAGACATGACGGACGTGATGGACTGATGGATGGAGTCAAGCGGTTACTAGACCTGCTCTGCCACTGGTGACGCAGGTAAAAATTTTAGACCATTATGAAGAGCTCATCTAATGTATTGGCAAATTCAATGAATTCACAGTGAAAATGTTAAAAGTAATTATCTATTGCTCCATTTCAGAAGGCAGGCAACGGAATTATAAGAATTCATTGATTTTTTGTACATAAAATTACAGATGAGATATTATTGTTTTCAAAGGGGCGCGGTGGCTCAGTTGGTAGAGGTGCAGGCTGCAAGCCAAGAGGTCCTCGGTTCGAATCCCACCTGTGGCACCCACGTTGTGTCCTTGGGCATGACACTTCACCCCGATTGCCTGCATGGGGGCACGATGACGCTGTGTACTGAGGCGTACTGCACGTCGATGGTGTGCATGTCTTCAACCAATCTAACCCTGTCTGTGATGCGGTGCAGAGTTCAGAGTTACAATGTTGGAGAGCTGATAGCTGCTCGTCGTTGCTCGGTGGTTCTCTGCGGGTACTCCGGCTTCCTCCACCTGTAAAACTGTCACGTTCATGATTAGCCATTGTGCATAAGTATGTGACCTTAAACACCAATAAATAAATAAAAAAATTGTTTTCAAAGATAATATCATGTGACCAATGTACCGTACATCATCAAATCATATCTGTCAACTCTTAACCCTTTACCCAACGAATTGGCCACATCTGCCCACATAATGCGCAAATTTGGGGTGCAGTGGCTCAGTTGGTAGAGGTGCAGGCTGCAAGCCGAGAGGTCCTCAGTTCGAATCCCACCTGCGGCAACCGCGTTGTGTCCTTGGGCAAGACACTTCACCCCCATTGCCCACGTGGGGGCACAGTGACATTGTGTACTAAGGCGTACGGCACGTCGGGAGTGCACCTGTCTTCAACCAATGCTAACCCTGCTTGTGTGGAGTTGGTATGTTGGGGAGCTGACAGTTGCTCGCCGTTGCTCGGTGGTTCTCTCCAGGTACTCCGGCTTCCACCAACTGTAAAAAACTGTCGTGGTCACTATTAGCCATTGTGCAGAAATATGTGACCTTAAACACCAATAAATAAATAAATACATCATTGAATCATATCTGTTAACTCTTAATCCTTTACCCAACAAATGGGCCACATCTGCCCACGGAATACGCAAATTCAGCAGCTGAAAAAAGTACTATTTCTCAAAAATTTTGACAAAACCATATCATGTGACCCCTCTCTGGAACGAGCTCATCGAGCTCGTTCCAATGAGGGGTCACATGATATGGTTTTGTTGAAATTTTTATGAAAAATTAAAAAAAATGATATTTAAAATAATAATAAATTTTGATATTATCTGAGTTGGGTAAAGGGTTATCCCACTGAGTATTTTCAAGATATATTTCCTCAAATCTAGTAATGGCTGCTTCATAGCAGCCATGGCTAGATTTGATGAAAAATTCAACTAAATTTAACTCAAATGAAAGTGTCAATGACACTGTAGCTCAACTTGTGTTAGACATGTACATGTATAGTATGTGACACAGCAATGACAAACATCTAGGTAATGACCTGATAACAAAGGTACATATAAAGTATTGTAACGCTCTGTACATAAATACTGACCGTAGCCTGTAACAAATGTATAGGTAAAGTATTGTAAAGGTGGGTGACAGTCAGATGCAAAACCAGAAAAGAAATCTTTGAGTCCCAGAGTGGGTCTGACTGAACCCCAAAATATTTGTTCTCATAGCACAGTGATAACAAAGGCACCCCAAAACACACTCATTCCTGTCACAAGGTGATAACAAAGGTACCCAAAAAGTTTCGTGAAGATCAGTTCATAAATACGAGCTGCATAGAAGTTGTGACAAAAAACTGATTGGACTTAATTTCGGTACAAAATGGCCACTGGCAGCCATTTTGAATTTTGGACCACACTCAGAAACACTCGTTCTCATCCCAAGGTGATAACAAAGGTACCCAAGAAGTTTCGTGAAGATCGGTTGATAAATACAACCTCTTGCCCAAGCCATATTGACATGTGCACTTACAGTGTATAAGTAGCACTAAATAAATCAAAATTCATCTAATTTGCATAAATTCCGTTTTACTAAACATTCATACAAAAATTTATTCAAATCAGAACTTTCATACAGAAGTTCTGTACAAAGGACTGATTGCACTAATTTTGGTACAAAATGGCAAAATGGTTGCTGGTGGCCATCTTGAATTTCGGACCACACCCAAAAACACTCGTTCTCAACCCACGGTGATAACAAAGGTACCCAAGAAGTTTCGTAAAGATCGATTCATAAATACAGCCTCTAGCCTGAGCCGTATAAAAGTTGTGTACAAAAAACTGATTAGACCTAATTTCGGTGCAAAATGGCCACTGGAAGCCATCTTGAATTTTGGACCGCACTCAGAAACACTCATTCTCGTCTGAAGGTGATAACAGAGGTACCCAAGAAGTTTCGTGAAGATCGGTTGATAAATACAGCCTCTAGCCCGAGCCGTATTGACATGTGTACTTACTGTGTGCAAGTAGCACTGAAAAAATCAAAGTTCATCTGATTTGCAAAATTTCTGCACGAGAAAAAAACCTGTATTATATGTGATGTATCCCATGGTACTAAACATTCATACAAAAAATTATTCAAATCAGAGCTTTCATGTGGAAGTTCTGCACAAAAATCTGATTGCCCCTAACTTTGAACAAAATGGCTGCCAGCGGCCATCTTGAATTTTGGACCGGACCCAAAAACACTCGTTCTCGTCCCACAGTGATAACAAAGGTACCCAAGAAGTTTCGTAAAGATCGGTTCATAAATGCGGCCTCTAACCTGAGCCGTATTGGCATTTGTACTGACAGTGCTGAAAGTAACACTAAATAAATCAAAATTAGTCTAATTTGCATAATTTAAGCACGAGAAAAAAGCCCGTATGATATGTAATGTATCTCATGGTACTAAACATTCATACAAAACATTATTCAAATCAGAGCTTTATATGGAAGTTCTGTACAAAAAACAGATTTCTGCATCGTAGGTATAAAATGGCTGTCTGGCAGCCATCTTGAATTTCGGACCGCACCCAAAAACACTCGTTCTCGTCCCACAGTCATAACAAAGGTACCCAAGAAGTTTTGTAAAGATCGGTTCATAAATACGGCCTCTAGCCCGAGCCGTATCCAATTGTTGACAGACAGACAGACAGACGGACGACGGGCCATGACAAAAGCTCAAATTTGGCTTTGCCAAAGTTGAGCTAAAAATCATTGGTGAAATAAACCATGCCATTTACAGTGGGGGCAATTTGATTAAATGTGCCCAAATTATACTTATTTTAGTGACAAGAGAAACCCTGAGCTGGGCAGGAATATCCAGGATCAGCACATTGCACTTCAAACAAAATGGCCCAGGGTTTGATCCCAACCAGCTAGAACTGCACTGCGTCCTTGAGCAAGGCACTCAATCCCAATTGCCTGTGTTGAGGCACAATGGCACTGTGTGCTAAGACGTTCTGTATGTCGATGGTGCACTTGCTTTCAACCAATGCAAACCCTGCTAAATTGTGTGGAGTTAGTATGTTGGGGAGTCTGACAGTTGCTCTCCACTGCTCGGTAGTTCTTTGCGGGTACACCAGCTTCCTCCACCCGTAAAACTGTCCGACGCATAGTGATCCTGGCTTATGAAAGTGTCATTAAATCCACAATAAAATTAAAAAAATGAAAAATAAAAATCTGCCATCAGCATGCAAGTAGTTAACCCTTTATGCAACATGACAGGAGATGACACTTGGAAACATTTTTCCTGAATGATTGAAAAATTTGTTTTATTGCCTCTGAAACACTGTCACTCCCTCCTGGTCTGAGCTCTATGAGCTCATACAAGGAAGGGTAATAAGTGATATTTGTTAGGTAAAAATTGAAAAAATAATTAAATTTGAATAGATGTTTTTTGTGAATAATGTTGGCTGGATATAAAGGCTATGTAAAGGGTAAAGTGGCTTATATACTAGTATCAGGGATATGCAGAAAAGAACTAGTACCAGGATTTAGGTTCCATATTTTTGTATGAGCTTTATATTCAGTTCACAGCATGACCCACTTATACTACATGTCATATTTGGTTCAAATCTGCCCACTGGTTCTTGAATTACAAATTTTAGGCAGAGCCCAAAATGGATATGCTCACACATAGAATCCAAATATTGACCTACCAATTTCCCTTGAACTAATTTTAATCTTCAACACCAAAGGCTGTTCTATACCAAATATCAAAGCACTCTCTGTGGTGGTTCACGAGAAGATTTTTAAAGACTTTTAGGCTTTTAGGGGATAAACCAGAGCCTGAAGATGGTAGCTACTTCATTTGAACAAAATAGAAAGGGTATACTCCATAGATGGTCTGTGTAATATATGTTTGAATCTGGCTTAACCCTTTACCCAATGCAGACGATATCAAAATTCATTTTTTTAAATTTTTCAAAAAATTTCAAAAAAACCATATCATGTGACCCCTCATTGGAACAAGCTCGTTGAGCTCGTTCCAATGAGGGGTCACATGATATGGTTTTGTTGAAATTGTTTGAAAAATTTAATTTTTTCAACTGCTCAATTTGCATATTGCGCGTGCGGATGCGGGCGATTCGTTCGGTAAAGGGTTAATGGTTGTGAAGAAGAAGATAAGTTTCCAAAAGTTAACGGATGATGGAAGCCAAGTGATGGCAACAGCTCACACTGACTTGCAGTCAGGAGAGCTGAAAATTAGTTATTCAAGAATTTTGTTTAAGAATGTTATCGTCCTTTCGTGTTAGGTAAAGGGTTAAGTAACAAAGAAATGTTTTTGATAAGAATCAGATTAACCCTTTACCCAACGAAATGGCCGCATCTGCCCACGTAATATGCAATTTCAGCAGTTGAAAAAATATTATTTTTAAAAAAATTTCAACAAAACCATATCAAGTGCCCCTCGTTGGAACGAGCTCGTCGAGCTCGTTCCAACGAGGGGTCACATGATATGGTTTTGTTGAAATTTTTTGAAAAATTTCAAAAAATGATATTTAAAATAATAAATTTTGATATCGTCTGCGTTGGGTAAAGGGTTAAATGGATAAACTGTTTATTTAGTTGACCAAAAACAAAAGGCCATGATTATACCCTTCTACCTATAGATTACTTGACAGGCATGACTTTTGTCTCACCTGTGTCATAAGACAGTGATTTGATTACTTGACAAGTGTGAATTTTGTCTCACCTGTGTCATAAGACAGGGATTTGATTACTTGACAGGCATGAATTTTGTCTCGCCTGTGTCATAAGACAGCAATTTGATTACTTGACACGCGTGAATTTTCTCTCACCTGTGTCATAAGACAGTGATTTGATTACTTGACAGGCGTGAATTTTGTCTCGCCTGTGTCATTAAGACAGCAATTTTATTACTTGACAGGTGTGAATTTTGCCTCGCTGTGTCGTAAGACAGTGATTTGATTACTCGACAGTCGTGAATTTTGTCTATTTTGTGTCACAAGACAATGATTTGATTACTTGATAGGCATAAATTTTGTCTTGTTTGTGTCATAAGACAGCAATTTGGTTACTTGACAGGCGTGAATTTTGCCTCGCCTGTGTCATAAGAGTGATTTGATTACATGACAGGCATGAATTTGTCTCACCTGTCATAAGACATCGATTTGATTACTTGACAGGTGTGAATTTTGTCTCACCTGTGTCATAAGACAGCGATTTGATTACTTGACAGGTGTGAATTTTGTCTCACCTGTGTCATAAGACAGCGATTTGATTACTTGACAGGCATGAATTTTGTCTTGCCAGTGTCATAAGACAGCGATTTGATTACTCGACAGGTGTGAATTTTGCCTCGCTGTGTCGTAAGACAGCAATTTGATTACGACAGGCGTGAATTTTGCCTCACCTGTGTCATAAGACAGCGATTTGATTACTTGACAGGCGTGAATTTTGCCTCGCTGTGTCATAAGTGTGATTTGATTACTTGACAGGCATGAATTTTGTCTCATCTGTGTCATAAGACAACGATATGATTACTCGACAGGTGTGAATTTTGCCTCGCTATGTCATAAGACAGCGATTTGATTACTTGATAGGCATAAATTTTGTCTTGACTGTGTCATAAGACAGCGATTTGATTACTTGTCAGGTGCAAACTTTGTCTCGCCTGTGTCATAAGACAGCGATTTGATTACTTGATAGGTGTGAATTTTGTCTCATCTGTGTCAAATGACACCGATGTGATTACTTGACAGGCGTGAATTTTGTCTCACCTGTGTCGTAAGACAGCCTGTGTTGTAAGACAGTGATTTCATTACTTGGCAGGCGTAAATTTTGTCTTGTTTGTGTCATAAGACAGTGATTTGATTACTCGACAGATGTGGATTTTGTCTCATCTTAGTCATAACACAGCGATTTGATTACTTGACAGGCATGAATTTTGTCTCGTCTGTGCCATAAGACAGCGATTTGATTACTTGACAGGCGAAGATTTTGTCTCGTCTGTGTCATAATTTACATTAACAAAAATGACACACTATAATAATAAGTAAATCATAAAGCCTTTGAGACTTGGCCCCTGCGAAGTACCAAAATTTGCTTCGATTTGAAATAGTGTCCACAATTGGATTCAATTCAATTGCACTGCTTCAAAAAATGTTGAATCGTTGAGATGTTCTCAAAATCCTACAAAGTATCTCCTCTTTAACCCTTAACCCAACGCAGAGAATATCAAAATATATTATTTTAATTACTATTTTTTTTAATTTTTCAAAATAATTTCAACAAAACCATATCATGTGACCTCTCATTGGAATGAGCTCAATGAGCTCATTCCAATGAGGGGGTCACATGATATGGTTTTGTTGAAATATTTTTTAACCCTTTACCTAACGAATCGCCCGCATCCGCCCACGTAATATGCAAATTCAGCAGTTGAAAAAAATAATCTATTTCAAAAAATTTCAACAAAACCATATCATGTGACCCCCCCCTCGTGGTTTTGTTGAAATTTTTTGAAAAATTTAAAAAAATAATATTTAAAATAATAAATTTTGATATCGCCTGCATTGGGTAAAGGGTTAAAAAAAATTTCAACTACACAATTTGCAAATTATGCAGGCAGATGCGAGCGATTCGTTAGGTAAAGGGTTAACTCTTCTATCATCAGGTCTCCTGTACAAGCGGTGGAGGGGGGCGGGGGGGGGGGGGGGGGGGGTGGGAAGGCGAGGGGGGTTCTGTACAGGAGATCTGATGACAGATGGAGAGTTAAAGTAGGTTCCACTTCCAACATTACATTAATTCCGTTCTGGAATATTCCGCTTTTTGGGCATGTGTCGCCATTACAGACAATACTTGAGTGCAGACAATATTTATGGTTGTAAGAAAGTGCAATATCCTCAACTTGAAAAGCGATGTGATTTGATCTGAGATTCAATTCAATTCAAAATCTGGTGCCTGATTTAATTTGAGGCTCGATTCGACCCAAAATCTGAGGTCCGCAGGCCCCTATTTGAGACCTACCAAAAGTACATTTGTAATGCCACGTTTTCCAAATGAATTTTTTCAGTGCAATTGGCACCTGACAGCATGAACACTGCTTTCACTCTTAGGTCCATGCAATTCTCTATATTATTTATTATTTATTGGTGTTTAAGGTCACATACTTATGCACAATGGCTAATCGTGACCGTGACAGTTTTACGGGTGGAGGAAGACGGAGTACCCGGAGAGAACCACCGAGCAACAACGAGCAGCTGTCAGCTCTCCAACATCGTAACTCTGAACTCTGCACCGCAGCACAGGCAGGGTTAGATTGGTTGAAGACATGCGCACCATCGACGTGCAGTACGCCTCAGTACACAGCGTCATTGTTCCCCCATGTAGGCAATCGGGGTGAAGTGTCTTGCCCATGGACACAACGCGGTTGCCGCAGGTGGGATTCGAACCGAGGACCTCTCGGCTTGCAGCCTGCACCTCTACCAACTGAGTCACCGTGCCCCCATGCAATGCTCTAACAAGTGAACCATGGCACTCCAGGTAGATTAGATACTGTCTCATCGGAGACAAAAATATATAAATTTTCTTCAACCCCCCTCACTGTCTACATGCATAGATCACCACATAACTTCAAATTTTATGTAACAATGTGATTAGTATACCTATTAAATCGATTAGTAGAACATGTTGTACTGAAAGGTATAGTTTACGAATAGTTTACCTAATCTGTCTGGCAAAACTTTTGATATCTTGCAAACATTTTTAGATCTTAATTGACTTTAATAGAGAGAGTAAACAGTCACAAGAATTCTGTGTATATTACGAAGTTAAAGTTTTTAACAGAAACTTATTTTAAGCTAGCCCTTCACCTCGGTTCATAGAAATTTCCTTGACAGTGGGATCTTATGAAATATTTTACTGTTAGAAAAAATCAGAACAGTCATCAAAATTCTATGAACATTGCATCATTTATAAAGTGTTTGAAAGAAATTAATTTCACTAAGCTTAACATTTTACCCACCATCTTCAAACCCTGTTCCTATTTAGATTTTTTTTAATTGGAGTTTTTGTATCGTGGTTTTCTCTGTGTACCATAACTTTTTTACTCGTGGAGGAAGCTGGAGTACCTCGAGCCGATACTATAAAACTTTTACAATTATATTTTCTAGAATTGTATTTTCTACCTATTAATGTAACTGACAACTAGAAGGGGTATCAGTACCCCGTGGCTCACCAGCAGATGGCCAATGTAAAGGGGTGGCTGGAGTAAAAAAAAAAAGTCCAAAACCTAGTGCTGTAGGTTAACCGAAACTGAACCGAGGTTTTTTGTTTTTTTAAAAAAAACGAAACCAAAACCGTTGACATCCCATAATCTAAGGTTTTTCGTTTTTTATTAAAATACTCTCTTGCTGCAGAAATTCACAGAATGTAGCCTTCCCAGAGTAGTGAGAGTACCCAGACACTGCCAATGGCAGTGTCTGGGTACTCTCACTACTCTGGGAAGGCTACATTCTGTGAATTTCCGACATTTCAGTTTAGTTGCGTTTGCAGCTTTCCTCAAGTTGCGTGTAGGTGTCAAACCTCGAAAAATGGCCAAGCACAATAAAAGTTCTGTATATTTAGGTAATTATTATATTGGCCTTCCCGATTCTTCATGTATTATTTGCTTATTTCGGGCATTCATTGAGTTTCATTCAATTTCACTGCCATTCAGTTATGATTCCGGACATAAGAATGAGTTTTATTGAATTTTATTTGGCCTCATGAACAAACCGAAAACCGAACCGAACCGAGGTTTTATTCCACCTGAAAAACCAAAAACGAACAAGAAATTTAAAAACCTACAGCTCTACCAAAACCTGCACAGAAAAGTCCAAAATTAAAGTAAATAAGCAGCTAAAGGGTTAAATAATATAATAATAGCTCCAAGAAGCATGCTAACATAAAATAAGAACCATGACAATATGCTACGAGGTAAGTCTCTACTTTGAAGAAAAGAAAGACAAACCTCAAAACCCGCACATAAAAGTGAAAAAAAAAAAGTATCACATTTGTTTCAATGGGTTAAAATTGAGAAAAATACCCCGATAATGTCGCAGTAACCACCATGGCAATATGCCAGTAAGGTGAAATTCTACCTGAAAAATATCCACTTGGAAGAAAAGAAAGAAAAACCTCAAAACCTGCACATAAAAGTCCAAAAAGTATCACATTTGTTTCAAAGGGTTAAAATTTAGAAAAATACCCTGAAAATGTTACAGTAACCACCATGGCAATATGCCAGTGAGGTAAAACTCCACTTAAAAAAAATATCAAAACCTGTACACAAAAGTCAAAAATCTGCACACAAAAGTTCAAAATTAAGGTAAATAATGAGCTAAAGGGTTAAATAATATAATACTAGCCCCCAAGAAGCATCCTAACATAAAAATAGAAACCATGGCAATATGCTACTAGGTAAGTCGCCACTTGGAAGAAAACAAAGACAAACCTCAAAACCATACACATAAAAGTAAAAAAAAGTATCGCATTTGTTTCAAAGGGTTAAAATTGAGAAAAATACCCTGTCACAGTAACCACAATGGCAATATGCCAGTAAGGTGAAACTCTACTTGAAAAATATCCACTTGGAAGAAAAGGAACGTACCTCTGCTAAGAGCGGATGGATGGATGGATGGATAGATGGACAGACTGACAGAGATGGATGAATAGACAGACGGACAAGGTGATTCCAGTATACCCCCCCCCCCACAACTCATTGGGGGGAGGGGAGAGAGGGGGGGGGGGGTATAATAATATAAATAAATTGCATTAGTAGTATTAGGCAGGGAGTTAACTCTTAGCTTGCTGAATATTTTCAAACATTTTTTATCAAATCTAGTCATGGCTGCTTCCCAGCAGCCATGACAAGATTTTTATGAAAAATCGCGACATCGACGCCATAGCTGCAACCGGTGGTATTCATCAAGGGCCATAACTCCAAGAAAAATATTTGGAACAACACATGCATTGAACAGTGGCAAGACATCAATAAGATACACTTATATGCCAAATATAAAATCTTTCCATCAAGTATTTCAAAAGTTATTGAGTTTTGAAACTCGTTGGTCACAGACAGACCGACCGACAGACAGACAGACAGACCAAAAGACCGACATTGCCACTTATAGAGCTGCTAGTCGCAGCTAAAATTTCATCTAAACTTACATCAGTGGTCAAAAAACTGATTCAATTTATAGGGAAGAAAATGGTTCAATGTGTCCAAATTATACATATTTCAGCGGAAAGAGATTTTGTGTCCTGGGCAGGAATATCTGCCAGCAGCATGCAAGACATTAATGAAAGTTTACTTTAACTGCCAGTCTGTGTACTTCAAATGTGTCAATAACAAAAAAAATCACTGCAAGCTTTATGTGATGCATAATATTATACTAAAAGAAATGTCATGTTCTTAGCTACTTATGATTAGCTGTAACACTTTCCTAATGCAATCGAGTTCTCAGAAAAATTGAAATTTTTTAGTAAATTTTGTTTCTTAACATACCAACCACAATTGTTTACCGGAGGCCCAGCCTCCTTGGGGATATCTTTGATATCGATGCCTCCCCGCTAAATCACAAACTTCTCGTTGGCGGAAATATGGAATTGATGTCATGGTTGTTGCGCATGCGCTCGGTAAACGCGAGAGGTGTGCAGAGAGAGTACCTGAAATTTCGAGCGCTGGTCTCGCTCGACCCTTTTTCCGATCTTTTTCGTTCTTTTGCACTCTAGTACTTTTCCAGCTCGTTTGGAAAAGTTTCTAAAAGCTTGAGTTAGTTCCAAAGTAGGGCTTGCACTTATGTTACAGCCAATTGTAAACAATTGTGAGTAGGTTGAAAAGAAATCGTCATTAAAATTTTAGTCTTTTTTTCAATTTTTTCAACACAAGTCATACAAGAAAAGTGCATCAATTTCAAAGGGGGAAGCTGAAACTCGGGCTTTTAAGGTCCCTACTAAATTTTCAAGTACTTTCAAGGACTTAGAAATGAATTTTAAAATTCAAGGACTTTCAAAGTTCTTAACTGGTAGAGTGCCAAGTTATTTTTGGTCATTAAAATTTGTTCACATGTCTTTACCTTGTTACAATTTATGGGAGAGTGCCAAGAGGCACACCGAGAGACATGCCAAGAGGCACTCTCCCATAAATTGTAACAAGGCAAACCAATATAGACTAAGAAATTTCACTTCTACAGGGTTCATACAAAAATTTGCTCAGAAAGTTCAAGAGTTTTTCAAGGGTTTTTCAAGGGCTTCTTTTTTTTTCAAGGGCTACATACACTATTCAGCTTGTTGTATGAGCTCTAAAAATCTAAGATTCATGTGACACAGATCTGACTTTGGAAGTCAGGAAGTACTGGTACCCAAAGTGTGATCTGTGTTACAGTAATCTTGGTAAAACGTTCCATACTTTTTTATGTTTTTTTTTAACTGAGCGACACGAGAGCAACAAACAAGTAAAAGGCGAGTACACATATATTTACAATACCCAGGAAATAGCTTGGTATTCAAGGGTTTTTCAAGAGATTTCTGAAAGTTCAAGGGTTTCTCAAGGGCTAATTTCAAATTCCAGGGTTTTTCAAGAAAAAACTCATTTTCAAGGGTTTTTCAAGAGCTGTATGAACCCTGTTCTAAGATGAAATGAAGCACATCCACAGAATATGACACCTTTAGGCTGGGGTACCTGCTCTTCATATCAAAGCCCTGATAGTGGCTTCTAGCACTCTACCAGTTGAGGACCACAATGAACCCTGTACATAACAATTTATTTATTTGTTAAATATTATTTTAATTATTCATTATATTATTAATATTTATGACACTTCATCAAATACTTCATATAATTTTGTCAAATTGCTGTCATGTTCGGGAGATTAACTTCCTTCTAAGCAGCTTTCATTGTTGTAATTCTTATTCCGTTACATTAAGTGCCATACAGTAGAACCTGTCTTGAGAGACCGCTCTTTGGGCCACACAAAAGTGGTCTCTCAAGACAGGTGGTCTCTCATAACAGGTTTCAGGTTTTCTCAAGTCAGTGAATAACCAACCACAAAATTCAGAAATGGAGAAGAATGGATTTTTGTAATTACTTTGTAGTTGTTCTTTTTTATGATGTTTGTTTGTTTGTTTGTTGGTGGTTAACGTCACATATTTATGCACAATGGCTAATCGTGACACAACATGGCGATGAAGTCAAGGTTAGTCAATCGTTGATCGACATGTTGCCCATTTTAGAGGACTTTCACCCCAAGCATTGGTGACTGGGTCCTATTTTACTAGTAAAGCGGAACTGGTTTACCACAGTAAACAAGTGCTGCTTACTTCCCGGGGTTCCCACGGGGAGTTCTTTTTTATGAAGTTTTTGTAACAAATTGAAATGGACTGTTAACAGGAGTTTACTCTTCATTGAAGATTTTCAACACTAATTTATTTTTATAATTTTTATAACAGTCCATTTCAATTTGTTACAAAAAGATTTTCAACACAAATTTATTTTTATTCCTATCTGTCACATTTTAGGTATGCATGAAAGGTTCAGTGTACTTTCTCCTACAGATCAGATTCGCCTACAAAAATTATCAGGTAAAAGTGTAGGCGAAAGTGCACTAACTAAGGTATAGCTAATTACCTGCTCTACCCACAATAAAATCGACTGACCGTTTGGTGATTGAGAGAGAGAGAGAGAGAGAGAGATAGAGAGAGGTTCCAATAATATTCATATTCATAGGTTTTATTGACAAATATCGATACAATTTCTCTCTCCCTCTCTCTCTCTCCTCAATAAAAACATACAAATATTAGTATGATGAGCCGGTTCCAATAATATTCATATTTGCAAGGTTTTATTGCCAAATAACAAATCCACATTGTATATGATGTTCTAAACTTGTTCTTACAAGAATCCATTAAGTTAAAATCCCAATTGTACCAAGTGGCCAGCTGCATCAAGAAACTGCACAGGTGACTTTTGTCCTGGAGATAACTGATCTTTGAGTCTTTGAAGTCTCTGGTCAAGTTCACGGTATTGCCGTTTTCGTGGAGGAATGTGTGCACCATGCAAATACTGGCTGAGTTTGTCTCTCTGTGTTTTCTCAAGTTTTTGTATTACATTCACAACGGCAAATATGTTTGGGTGAGCACGTTGGACAGTCTTATTTGGGTGGCAGTGCCATCCCTCAAGATGGTAATTAGTTCTAGGACCAATGTTACTGTGGTGGTCCCAAACTGCCGGAGGAAAACAAGCCTCCTCATCAACCAACTTCTGTACCTTTTTCCATATAGACTGTGTGTAGCGTGTAGTGTGTATGTGTGTAGTGAAAAAAGCAGCCTTGTGTGTCACAATTGGGAAATGTCTCTTGTACTGCTCTTATTGGTGCTATTTCAAAATCAGTTTGAATGACCTCAGGTAGTAACTCACGACTAGTCACCTCCTGCACCACAGCTTTATGTTGTGTAAACAAACGCACATATGTCCCACACTGTCTATTAGGAAGATGGCAGAATGCGAGCTGGGACATTTTAGTACCCACAAGTCCATGGATAACATACAGTTGATCCCACCAGACATGTTAACCTCCCAAAATTTTTTTCACGGAGATTGAAGAAAATTTTCAGGGAGATGACATGATTTTCAGGGAGATTTTTTTTTGCGCGTAAAAACCATGTGTGGATCGATCAATTTTAAATACAAATTAATACCAAATACCCCCCCCCCCCCCAAACACACACACACAGGTATAACAGGAAACAGCCCAACAACAATACATCAAAGGAACATATGCCAACGTTCTACTAACTGGTGGTGAGTGACCCAGACCTGTTAACCTCTGGAGGTGACTGTTAGTGAGAGTTTGATGAGCTCCCAGTGAGACTCGTATGCTTGTCAGTGAGATTTTTGCACGTGGGCAGCACATCAATAATTTCCATGTTACCCCCTCCCCCCCCCCCCCCCCCCCCCCCCCCCACACACACACATACATTAAACATTCCACCCTAATGTGTTTTATTTGAACAATTTGTCCTTTCAAAAGCCAAACCATAGAAATATAGAGAAAAACAGAAATCAGAAATATGGATGTGGTCATGTGCCAATATCTGAGCTTGTTCCAATGACATCCATATTTCAATGGTTTTATGTACAAAATGTTTGGAGATATTTTCGACCTTTTCAGCACTATATCAGTTATGGTGCTGTGTTGAAAGTTTTGGATCCATTTGGGTAATTATGGGTACTTGCGGCGACCTGCGGTAACCTGCGACGATCTGTGGTGTTTAGGCACACCCCAGAGCCCGGTTGTTGTGGTAATTCGATCTTCCAAAGCCCAGCGCCCCACCTAACCACACCGGTTACTCACTGGAAGTAGTTGGTCATTTACGAAGGGGATTTGGAATGGGGTGATCATTTTTCAGTGAAACGTGAAAATTATGCCACAGCCAGCCCAGGACGAAACATCTCGGAGATATTTTGTTGTCCATTTATCACTACGAATGAAAAAACGTCCAAGTGCCGTAAATTACCAACTTTTTAGAGATTTTTTTCACCAAAAACATAATTTTTTTCACAGCCTGCTTTAGAAAATTGCGAATTAGAAATTTTTCCCAATATATTGAAAATTACGGCAACTCATATGTTTGAGCCGTTTGTCTCCAAAATTGGCTATAATTATCTGAAAGTGAAATCCAAAATGCACAATAAATTTGTGCGTATTTTTGCGCATTTTCGATTGGACAAGATTTTATACGTATGGAATTTATTTTTTGATTTGACTGCTACCTGTATACAAGCAAAGGTGTGCCTTTAATATATAATCAATTTCAGCAATTATCCTGCATCTCAAATTCATTTAATCCACCTGTCAAACGTGTTGCAATAATCACAATACGGCCATTGACAGAAATGAGAATTGGTCATCAGTTCTTACGTAAGTGGTGACGTTTCACACAAACTTAATGACCTTGCCATTGAGAGTAGAGCACATGCTTTTGTATTTGTAAACAAAAGCTGGTCGATTCAGTTTTTGTCTGGTATGTCGACTTTCCGGGAGATTTTTGGTCCAAATTGACTCCCGGGCGGGAGGGCGGGAGGGGATAGCTAATTCCGGGAGAATCCCGGGCATTCCGGGAGAGTTAACATGTCTGGATCCCACAATGGGGGACAAGAATAGAACGTACCATCCATATATAACTCTGACACTTGCTGCATAAATTTGAGGCAGTCATCTGTAGCATAGCACAAAATCCTTTCATCATCACCATCATTGATACACAGGAATCGTTCCCCATCCAGTGTTACACACCATCTATCAGGTAGGTACACTTCTGAAAGTGAAGTTGGAAGGGTTGGTGTGGTTTTCCTTCGTCTCATATACAAGCCACTCTTTAAACTATCAAATGATTGAATGTCAATAGCCAAGTCTCGTTGAATATTGCTGATTTATTCGTCATAAATGGCTTTGATCGGCGCCGTTTCAGTCTCAACACGCTGCCGCAATGTTTCTAAAAATTTATTCACGTCCTCCTGCTCTTGTGGGTGGTTATGTGGAGTTACATTTTGGACAAAATCATCTACAGCTGTGCATTTTCCATTACAACCCGAGTCAAAGCATTTTCAGTGCACACGTCTTTCTACGGTTATTCAGTCTATATCTGTAACCATCAAACAGAACCTGCCTTCCACCTCTTTGAGACTGTACATACTCCACACGTTGGAGGTTTGCCATTTGGTAATTATGATTAACATTTTCACCCCTCTATATATATACATTTAGTTGTTCACAGTTTACACAGCTAAAACAACTACCTTGCACATAACATAATATAAGAAAAAAACAAAAACATAACATAAGAAAAAAACAAAAAATGCTGGGAATGAATACTTGGTCAGTCCATTTATTGTGGGTAGAGCAGGTAATTAGCTACTAATCCCTATACCTTAATTAGTGCACTTTCACCTACACTTTTACCTGATAATTTTGTAGGCGAAAGTGCACTGTAGGCGAAAGTAGACGACACCATATTAAATTGTTTATTCAGCAATAATCCTAATCTTTTCACAGGGGTCTTATAAAAACATCTCAGTCTTTAATGAGTTAGCAATTGAAACCCAATTAAGAGCTTTTAATACTTTTAATTATGTTAGTATAACCACAATGGATTTTCCAATTGCAGAACAGGTAAAAAGTGTTTCTCATGGTTTCAGTCTTCAAAGGGGCGGTCTCTCAAGACAGGTCCATTATGGCATAAAAATACAAGTTGGTACCAGGTCACAGTGGTTTCTCAAGACAGGTGGTTTCTCAAGACAGGTGGTCTCCCATAGCAGGTCCATAATAGAGTAAAACCAATCGGTGCCTGGCGGACGTGGTCTCTCAAGACAGGTGGTCTCTCAAGACAGTGGTCTCTCAAGACAGGTTTTACTGTACCAATATGTACCGCATCATGTGAACGTAAAATTTAACGTCATGCTTATCCTAATTGTTAAATGGGAATTAGAAAATTGTTTCAGATACGCATACATCTTTCAGGGCGATTTATTACTTGGCAAGTAGCCGCCTAGCACCATATCACGAACCCATTTATAAAATCACTGTTTCATATCTTCCTTGGGTGGCAACAAGTAAAGATATGTTCCGCATTTCACGTTGTTCTCTGTATTCAAGTGTAAATTATGCACAAAGCATTCCGTATCATGGGGGCACAGTGGCTCAGTTGGTAGCGGTGCAGGCTGCAAGCCGAGAGGTCCTCAGTTCGAATCCCACCTGCGGCAAC
This sequence comes from Pictodentalium vernedei, assembly GCA_031216915.1. Lineage (NCBI taxonomy): Eukaryota > Metazoa > Mollusca > Scaphopoda > Dentaliida > Dentaliidae > Pictodentalium > Pictodentalium vernedei. Next base: position 31,390,347 of record CM062296.1, read on the forward strand.
CGCGTTGTGTCCTTGGGCAAGACACTTCACCCCCACTGCCCATGTGGGGACACAGTGATGCTGTGTAATAAGGCGTACTGCACGTCGATGGTGCACCTGTCTTCAACCAATGCTAACCCTGCTTGTGTGGAGTTAGTATGTTGGGGAGCTGACAGTTGCTCACCGTTGCTTGGAGGTTCTCTCCGGCTTCCTCCACCCATAAAACTGTCGAGGTCATGGTTAGCCATTGTGCAGAAATACGTGACCTTAAAACACCAATAAGTAAATTAAATAAATACCATATCATATCTTCCTTGGGTGGCAACAAGTGAAGACATATTCCAAGTTATTACGTGCAAAATTTGTTCTCAGCTTTAGAATTACGAGTATTCAATCATTTATCTCAACCTCGCCCAGATAACAGAGGCAGGTTTACATAGAATGTTCAAGCATCCAACCATTCCTTAACCCAAATCATTCAAATGCGTTGTTCTCCATATTTAAATGTATTGCTTGCAAAATCAACGTATCATGTCTCTTATTATTATTTATTAAATATTTATTATATTAACCAAATGCAGACGATATCAAAATTTATTATTTTAAATATTATTTTTCAAAATTTAAAAAAAAATCAACAAAACCATATCATGTAACCCATCATTGGAATGGGCTCAACGAGCCCATTCCAATGAGGGTTCACATGATATGGTTTTGTTGAATATATTTTAATAAACAGCTGCACCATGAGCGCATGATACGCCCGTTATTAATTACAAGAGGGAACCACACAATATGAGTATACATGTGTACTTGTCAGGTTACATATACTTGCCACCAAAAAATCATGAAAATTGCTGAAAGTCCACCATGTGGAAAACTGCCTATATTTTGATGAATAAAGTCCCATAACTCTGGAATGACAAATCGGACGGCGACACAAATCGAAAGGGAGATTCCTTCTATCAACATATACTTGCAACCAAAAAATCATGAAAATTGCTCTAAGAATTTTTCAAGTTATTGTTCGACATGTGAAAAATAAAGTCCCATAACTCTGGAATGACTAATCGAACAGCGACACCACCCAAAAGGGAGCTTCCTTCCATCAACATAAACCACCTACCAAAACATTGTGAAAATCGCTCAAAGCATTCTCGAGTTATCGTACATGTAAAAAATCAACAATTTTCTAAGTAATAAAGTCCCATAACTCTGGAATGACTAATCGAATGGCGACACTAAACAAAAGGGAGCTTCCCTCCATCGATATACACCACCTACCTAAAAATCACGGAAATCTCTCAAAGCATTCTCGAGTTATCGTACGACATGTAGAAAATCAACAATTTTCTAAGTAATAAAGTCATATAACTCTGGAATGACTAATCGAACGGCAACACTAAACGAAAGGGAGCTTCCCTCCATCGATATACACCACCTACCCAAACATCACGAAAATCTCTCAAAGCGTTCTTGAGTTATCGTACGGCATGTGACCGGACAGATGGACAGACGGACAGCGGTATACCATAATACAACCCGTTTTTTCAAAACGGGCGTATAAAAATAATATTTTTTCAGCTGTTGAATTTGCAGGTGGATATGACCGATTCATTAGGGAAAGGGTTAAGGTCACATACTTCTGTAAAACAGATAATCATGACCGCAGGGGGTGCGGTAGCGTTGCAGTAACCGGTTCTCGTCAGATCACAGAAGTTAAGCAACATCAATCCCGGTTAATCCTCGGATGGGTGACCATCTGAGCAATCAATTCAGACTCCTGCGTTGTGTCCTTGGGCAAGGCACTTAACCCCATTGTCCACATGGGAGCATGACGACGCCGTGTACTAAGGCGTATTGTACATCAATGGTACGCATGTCTTCAACCAATCTAACCCTGCCTGTGCTGCAGTGCAGAGTTACGATGTTGGAGAGCTGGCAGCTGCTCGTCGTTGCTCGCTGGTTCTCCTGCTTCCTCCACCTGTAAAACTGTCGCGGTCATGATTAGCCATTGTGCATAAGTATATGACCTTCAACACCAATAAATAAATAAATCATGACTGCAACATGGAGATAAATTCAAGTCAAGCCAATCATTTTTATACCCATGTTGTCCATTTTAGAGGACTTCACCGCAGGCATTGATGACTGGGTCAAATTTTACCTTTAACCCTTTACCCAACGAATCGCCCGCATCCGCCTGCGTAATATGCAAACTCAGCACCTGAAAAAATATTATTTTTCAAAAAATTTCAACAAAACCATACCATGTGACCCCTCGTTGGAACGAGCTCAATGAGCTCATTCCAACGAGGGGTCACATGATATGGTTTTGTTGAAATTTTTGGAAAAATTTAAAAATATATTTAAAATAATAAATTTTGATATCGTCTGCATTGGGTAAAGGGTTAATGCAGAGCTTGTCTTCCACAGTAAACAAACACTGCTCCACTTCTCATGGGGGATGTACATTTTGTTGGGTAAAGGATTAACATTACCAATTCAGCAGCTTCATTCTTCTAAATTTTACAATCCTGAATACAACACACAAACTTGAGTCAGCACCAACATATAGTCTCTTCTGAAGGATATATACACATCCCTAGTGATTTGGAAGTTAAATGTAGAAAAGTCATTAAACATTGATGAGTAATGTCAAAACGAACCTAAGCTGAGATTATTCATCTCTCCATTCACCTCATTTTTTTCTGTTGCAAAACAGGAGTGCCTTGCCATTCATCAAGTTCAGCACAGAAATAATAAAAATTCCCTCAACATGCAGAACTGAAGTCAATGAAGTGCACCAGTGAAACAATGCAGTTAACCCTAGAGAATCTGAGGCCACCAAATTACGATTTAGGCAAAAAAAAAATAATGGTTTGGTTCCGGTTACCAGGCTGACCCTAATTTTCCGCCTAACCCTAACAATTTTTTTTACTGAAATTGAAAAAAAACCTACACAAATACTAACTTTTACAACAACACAAATCCTGCTGGGAGTTTTGTCTTTTTTCTATACCGATTTATATATATAATCTGTACCATGCTCAAAACCATCACCCGCAAATCAAATCATAATTGGTAATGGTATACTGAAGTCATTTTAAACTCTGGTATGCAAATTTCAACTTTCTTATCACAGTTTATGAGAAGTGAATTTACTTCACTAGTGCAGATTACTGTTGGTTTAAATTTCGATCTTTCTTTTTTTTTACCACCCTGTCTACACTTGCAGACCATGGGACCTTTCTTTATTACTTTTCATTCCAAACTGTACAGTGGTTTGTCTCGACAGTCAGTTATTACGAAAACGACAGAGCATTGTTTACCTCCAATTTGTCACAAACAAGTTGAGGTGAAAAGCCACAACCACATGTATTGCATTACACAAAGCTTGCGTAGTCAGTCACATTGAACATTCGACCAATTGCATTCCTGTTATTTAAAACCAGGAATTTTTTCTTGGGAAACACCAAGGGATTCCCTGTAGTTTTGCATTTGTACTTCAAAGTGATTAGCTGTTTGCACACGGTGACATTATGATAGCAGCTTGCCTTCAAAACAGTGTGCATGCAAGCGTTTGATACAAGACCGATGTACGGTACATTATTGTTTTCAAATAAACAGAAGCAAGTCATTTGTGCTTCCTCAGCCAAGGTAAATACGATGATACTTAATTTTTAGAAACCGGGGAATCAGAATGAATTTATTGAACATGACATACCGCAAAAAACTTACAGTAAAGCAGGGGCGTCTAGTCAAGTGTTGTCTGCCTATTCAGACAGATGACACTTAACCCTTTACCCAATGCAGACGATATCAAAATTTATTTTTTTAAATATCATTTTTTCAAATTTTTCCAAAAATTTCAACAAAACCATATCATGTGACCCCTTGTTGGAATGAGCTCGTCGAGCTCGTTCCAACGAGGGGTCACATGATATGGTTTTGTTGAAATTTTTGGAAAAATAATATTTTTTCAACTACTGAATTTGCATATTACGCGGGCGGGTGCGGGGCGATTTGTTGGGTAAAGGGTTAACTAGAAGCACCTGCTCAGTGTTTAATTCTCATCCGGCCCAAATATAGCCGAACTGTCACTGCCAGATTAACTGCCGTATTACATCGCAGGCAAGAAAACTCGACTACCGGCTTCTAAGAGTTAACCAGCCCATTACCAGAATCACTTAAAGTATCAATTTATTTCATGTGCTAATGTGCGCTAATTTTAACACTTCCCGTGATAAGGTGAGATGTGTAAAAGCACACTTTACTTCAGAATCTGAGGACCTCTGACGATAATATCATCAAGACATCTCCAAATCCATTTAGTTTTGAAGTTGCGGAATTAATAATAATAATAATTAATTTTATATAGCGTGAAACCACCTAGGGTGCTCTAAAACGCTTAACAGATTGTGTTTGCGGAAATTATGAAATCAGTAATTTGAATAAATCGTCTGCTGATAAACTGTCATTTTGGGTGTAATTTTGAAATTCAGACTCAACAGAATATCAAAGCAGTATATTTCAGTCACAACTATTGGAAGAATTTGGTCCTAAATATTAACTCAAGCACAAATTTAAGGGAAAAAAAAAATATCCCAACCTACCGACGCTATTTTTTTCTATGTAACCAGAACCAAACCATTAATTTTTTTTGGCCTTATAAAGATTAAGGTGAGGTGCAGGCTAAAGATCCCTTCATAATATTCAAGAAGAGTGAGGCCACAAAGTTGCCTCAATGAAGATCATCCCACACACCTGCACCATTGGGCCAAGGAGAGGCATTAATTTTAGTTGCATAACTTGCTCGCCAATCCTTGTAAAGGCTGCAAGCCGAGAGGTCCTCGGTTCGAATCCCACCTGCTGCAACTGCTTGGGCAAGACACTTCATCCCCATTGCCCACGTGGGGGCACGGTGACGTTGTGCACTAAGGCGTACTGCACGTCGATGGTGCACCTGTCTTCAACCAATGCTAACCCTGCGTGTGTGGAGTTGGTATGTTGGGAACCTGACAGTTGCTCGCCGTTGCTCGGTGGTTCTCTCCGGGTACTCCGGCTTCCTCCACCCGTAAAACTGTCACGGTCATGGTTAGCCATTGTGCAGAAATATGTGACCTTAAACACGAATAAATAAATAAATAAATAAATAAATAATCCCTGTAAAACAAATAAGCTTTAAAAAAACTGGAAATTTCAGTAATTTAGTCTTGTTTGACAGAGCTCATGGAGCTCTGTCAAACAAGATTGAATTGCTTAAATTCTGCTGTTGCATTGTGAGGAAAAAGTGACACCTGAAACTTTTGTATACCGACATCAGCGTGTATGGGGTTAATATTTGAAGTACAAACTTCTTATCTGGTGAATCAACAAAAATATATCTCCAAAAATTATGTGTTATGCATTTTTTGGTTTTTTTTGGACATGCTTTTGAATATTGTATTACTGAAGTCCACTATCAGAAAGTGACTCATATGTTTTGAAACCATTTTAATGCAGTTAACAGAAAGACATTATCAATCAATCCATCAGTTATGCAGCACTCAACTCCAGTTCATTTTTTATGCTGGAAATCAGGTTAAAATCAATTTTTATTTATGAAATTTTCTTCACCTCCTGCCAGTTGTGAAGTGTCTTAATACAGCCAATATGTTGTAATGCACAGGATGAAAGGACAGATGGCTCCCTTTAGATCAGATAATTTAATCATAATTGACGACTATAAACACAACCAGTCAAGTAATTTGATAGAACTGAATAGGAATTTCTTTGTCAACAATACAGTGAATAGACTGTTCATTTCCCTTCATCAGCAATTTCTTCTCTTTTTTTATTGGGATTTAATGACACTTTTGACAGCCAGGGTCATCTTGTGTCGGAATTCATCAATAATCAGCTCCAATGAAGCTGAACATTGAGAGAAAATAAAAGGATGGGGGAGGTGTGAGAGGACGGGATGATTGGCTGTGAAGGGGAAAGACAGTGCAGAGATGGATTGGAAATGTGATAAGCAGGACAGCATACATCCCCACTCCCACACATTACACACACAAACACATCAAAAAATTGAGAGTTTGCACCAAAGCCGATGGATGGTAAAAATTAAATAAATTCCAAGTCCATAAAGGGCAATAACTCTGACAAAAATACTCCAATTAACACCTGCCCTGAACATGGAGCAAAACATCAATAATGTACACTTGCATACCAAATATGATGTCATTTCACCAAGTATTTTGAAAGGTGTATTGAATTTAAAAACTTGTTAGACACAGACGGATAATGCCATACAGTTAAAACTAGAAGTCCTGTCATGACATGTGCACAAATAGCATGTTGATATGCGCGTTAATGTACGCGTTATGGCCCAAGTAAAGCTATCAAATTCTGTACATATGGCCTGTGCACAAGCAATGTTTCAGCCAATGGACCTCCGGGTAACCCGGAGGTCCATTGGCAGAAACATTGCATGTGTTTGCTATGAGTAACCAAGAGAACCTGCCGTGCTTTGGATGCTATTCGATATGGCAATTGCGCGCAATTCCAACGCACAATTAAGCCTAGATAAGCGCACTATTCGTGACAGGACTTCTAGTTTTAAGTGTACTTAGTTTATTATGGTTATGCTACAGCTTATTTTGACTTGTTCTGTAGAACTGCTTGTCACTACTATAAACAAATTGAACAAGTGCACCGCCAGGCGGTGGATCAATATATGTCCGCCTATGAAGAAATTGCGCTAGTCATGACTAATAAACCATAAAAAAACCAGAATCTGTTGGTTTATCACATGGACAATCAAAAGTCCTTGAAAATCCAAGAAGGTGCCATGGCAGCCATATTGGATATGCCAGAATGCTTGTTATCAAAAGGAACCATCCTCTAGACATGCCTAATCAACCATAAAAAAGCAGTATCTGTTAATTGGATCTGTAGTTTTCAAGTTATTTTATGGACAATCAAAAGTCCCTGAAAATCCAAGATGGCTGCTGTGGTGGCCATATTGGATATGCCAGAATACTGGTTATCGAAAGGAGTCATCCTATAGTCATGACTAATCAACAATAAAGAAACAGTATCTGTTGGATGTATTGTTTTCAAGTTATCGTGTGGACAAACAAAAGTTAACGGATAGACAGACGAATGGACAGACATAGAGCTGTAGGTTTTTAAATTTCTTGTTCGGTTTCGGTATTGGTTTTTCAGGTGGAGTAAAACCTCAGTTCGGTTCGGTTTTTGGTTTGTTCATGAGGCCAAATAAAATTCAATAAAACTCATTCTTATGTCCGGAGTCATAACTGAATGGCAGTGAAACTGAGTGAAACTCAATGAATGCCCGAAATAAGCTATAAACATGAAGAATCAGGAAGGCCAATATAATAATTACCTACATATACAGAACTTTTATTGTGCTTGGCCATTTTTCAAGGTCTGACACCTACACGCAACTTGAGGAAAGCTGCAAACACAACTAAACTGAAATGTCGGAAATTCACAGAATGTAGCCTTCCCAGAGTAGTGAGAGTACCCAGACACTGCCATTGGCAGTGTCTGGGTACTGTCAATACTCTGGGATGGCTACATTCTGTGGATTTTTGCAGCAAGAGAGTATTTAATAAAAAACGAAAAACCTTAGATTACGGGATGTCGACGGTTTCAGTTTCGGTTTTTAAAGAAAAACTAAAAACCTCGGTTCGGTTTCGGTTAACCTACAGCTCTAGACAGACAGATGGAGGGACAGATGGATGGACTGACCTTGCTATACCATAATACAGCCCGCTCATAAAATGAGCAGCCATATAAAACCTGGGTTCTTTGATGGAAATATTTTAGGCCTGTAGTCATCAGAGATGTGTGATATTCAAAATTCAGCCTCGGTATCAGAATCAGTAATTTTGGCATGATTTACCTCGGTATTCATCTAGTATACAGTATTAACTTGACACCAAATGAATACCCAAAACAATACCGGATGGTATTTTCTTTTACTATGCCTCAGAGTCATACTGTCCAATTAGGTCTGGTCATGTATTTACAAATAGGAGCGCGGTGGCTCAGTAGGGAGACGTGCAGGCTGCAAGCCGAGAGGTCCTTGGTTCGAATCCCACCTGCGGCAACCGCATTGTGTCCTTGGGCAAGACACTTCATCTCCATTGCCCGCGTGGGGGCTTGATGATGCCGTGTACTAAGGCGTACTGCAAGTCGATGGTCCACCTGTCTTCAACCAATGCTAACCCTGCTTGTGTGGAGTTAGTACATTGGGGAACTGACAGCTGCTCGTCGTTGCTCGGTGGTTCTCTCCGGGTACTCTGGCTTCCTCCACCCGTAAATATGTCACGGTCATGATTAGCCATTGTGCATAAATATGTGACCTTAAAACATCAATAAATAAATTTACAAATGGTGTATCTCATGATAGCAGGATCAAAATGTTAGCACTCACCCGGTAAGTGTTTCAATACCAGGTTAGTACAGACATTCTTATTTTCATTTACGTTTTTCATCCTTTCGAGTTGTCAGAATTTATATAATATATCACTTAAGACAAACCATAGGTTGCAAACAGTTTCAAAATATGTAAATTATTACATTGGCATGGCGGGGGTTCGAACACATGCCGAGATAGTTTCCTTCGCACCAACCGCCTAGCGAAACTATACTGAACCAAGCACACCACTCGGCCACCGGGGTCCGTCGGTGGCCGAGTAGTGTGCGTGGTTCAGAATAGTTTCGCTAGGTGGTTGGTGCCGAAGGAAACTCTCTTGGCGTGGGTTCGAACCCCATGTAAACAAAACCAGCGTCCTTTCTTAATTCTATGGCATCCGAGAAATTTGAAAAAGACAAGTACTGTCGCTGATTTCTTCTGTGGTGCAGTTCGTAGAATTAAGTGCTTAGATGCAACTATATGATGAATATGTAAATTATTAGTTTTGCAATATTTAAATGCATTTCCTAAATTTCCTATCGTGGTTTGCTTGGTTATTCATATCGAAACATAAAATCGAAACATGAAAGTCATGAAATCGACACTCCTACAGTTAAAACTAGAAGTCCTGTCATGAATAGTGCGCTTATCTAGGCTTAATTGCGCATTGGAATTGCACGCAATTGCCATATCGAATGGCATCCAGAGCACGGCAGGTTCTTCTGGTTACTCATAGCAAACACATGCAATGTTTCTGCCAATGGACCTTCGGGTTACCCAGAGGTCCATTGGCTGAAACATTGCTTGTGCACAGGCCATATGTACAGAATTTGATAGCTTTACTTGGGCCATAATGCGTACGTTAACGTGCATATCAACGTGCTATTTGTGCGCATTTCATGACAGGACTTTTAGTTTTAACTGTAGTTTGAAATTGAGGTTAAATTAAAAATAATATATAACGGAGGTTAGCCAAAGCAGAAATGTGATTAACCTTCCAAAGCAGAAATGTGATTTACCTTTTGAATGCAACAAATGCAAAATACACGATGTCGGTGAAACGAAACGAAACGCACATTCTGCGTCCAAATCTTGGAATATATAAGGGATATCAGAAACAAATTTGATAAACCCATCAGTAAACACTACAATGAGTGCAGTACACATAGAATGAGTTGATACTTGATCACTCTGAGGACAGATATCCATGTGCACTGAAACTATCACTCGATTTTACATGAAGAACAACAAATTTCCACAGAGAATAGGGCAGGTTGACTTATTATGATTCTGATATTTGTTCATTAACTCTTAACCTAAGGAGCGCAGTGGCTCAGTGGTAGACTGTTGGACTTCTATACTAGAGGTCTCGAGTTTGATCCCTGTCCAGGATGACCCATGTTGTGTCCTTGGGCAAGGCACTTTATCCTGGCTGCCTACAAGGAGGCACGATGATGCCATGTACTAAGGCATACTGCACGTCGATAGTGCACGTCTCCAACCGCTGTAACCCTGCGTGAGCGGAGCTTGAACAGCGTTAGTATGTTGAGGAGCTGACAGTTGCTCATCGATGCTCGGTGGTTCTCTCCGGTACTCCGGCTTCCTCCATCCATAAAACTGTCACGGTCATGATTAGCCATTGTGCATAAATATGTTACCTTAAACACCAATAAATAAATAACTCTTAACCTGCTAAGTATTTTAAAAATATTTTTCATCATATCAAGTCATGGCTGCTGTGAAGCAGCCATGACTAGATTTGATTAAAAATTTATCTAATTTAACTCAAGAAATCATTGGTCAGAAACTACATTCAATTAAGAGGATAACGTAGTTATATGTACCAAAATTATACTCAGTTCAGAAGCGAGAGATTTTGTGTCCTGGGCAGGAATATCTGCCAGCAGCGTGCAAAAAGTTAAATGTGTGTATTTTTTGTGACAGGACTTCTAATGCGGGCACGATGACGTTGTGTACTAAGGCGTACTGCACGTCAAGGGTGCGCATGTCTTCAACCAATCTAACCCTGCGTGTGCTACAGAGCGGAGTTACAATGTTGGGGAGCTGGCAGCTGCTCGTCGTTGCTTGGGCAAGGCACTTTATCGTGGCTGCCTACAAGGGGGCATGATGATGCCATGTACTAAGGCATACTGCACGTCGATAGTGCACGTCTCCAACCGCTGTAACCCTGCGTGAGCGGAGCTTGAACAGCGTTAGTATGTTGAGGAGCTGACAGTTGCTCGTCGATGCTCGGTGGTTCTCTCCGGCTTCCTCCACCCATAAAACTGTCACAGTCACGATTAGCCATTGTGCATAAGTGTGTGACCTTAAACACCAATAAATAATAAAATAACTAATTCTAATTCCAGACTTCCAATACATGCATCATGACCTTCTGATAATAGACTTCCACATTAGGCTACACAAAGTAGATCTTCTGTTTCTCAGGCCATTATTTGTAAAAATTGCATGCGGGCGAGCGGATTTTTATTTTATTTTTTATTTCAGTAATTACTTCTTTGCCATCAAAAGTTCATGTTCTCGGTTCAAGTTTTAGGCCTCATAATCTACAGAATAGCATGGGCGGTGGTGTATTTCATCCCTTGAGTGCAAGAAGGCTTTGCAATGCCAAAGCATTGCAAAGCCTTCTTGCACTCAAGGGACAAATTCATCAATTTTTTTAACTTGGGTAAAATATCAGACATAAACCATTTAATTTTTATTTTTTTAAAGTTTGAATTGGTTATAAAAAGAGAGCATGCGGCAGCCAAAAGGACCATGCGGGAGGGTCTGAGAAACAGATTTTTTATTTTTTTAGGCCTTACTTAGAACATTTTTCTTGAAGTTCAGATCTGTTTAACTAAGATAATGACTATCATACATTCACACTCACCAATGTCTCCATGAAAAGAATTTACAAGATAAACCACATGCAAGAGCCACTCATAAACTAGGATGAAAAAATGCCTGAAAAACAACACATAATTCCAGGTTCTGTGATAAACTGGGAATCTCAACAGCTGTTTTATATACGACTAAATAGATTAAGAATTCACTAACCCTTTAATCAGTGTAATCCTCACGAAATTTTAACCATTTTAATAAGTTCAAACCTGGAATCAAGTGTACACAGTACTGTAAACAGCAAATGGGCAAATCCATTAGCATCTGTGGAGAGGTTCTATGATAATTAAAGCCAGCAGCCCTATTGGGCTGTAACCCTTAGCCTCATCAAACAGAATATCCAAGCACCATTATTCAGAGATATTTTAATATTTTAAAAATTTTTGCCTCCAAAACATAGTTTATGACACCGATTGGAAAGACCTTAGCATATTACAGTGGAGCCCACTTAACTGGATATCTCTTAACTGAATAACCCTGTTAATTGTATATAATTTCCCAACACAAAACCATTTACTATACCTCTAGTACAAATTTGACCTGTTAATTGAGTATAGGTTATAAAGTAAACTCCTGTTAATTGAATAAAAAATCTTGTAAACTGTCGAGAAATTACCCTGACTTGCCCCAGTTTTTCTTTGTTTATAGACCTATTTGGCCCGAGTACATCCAATACAGGCATTTAATCTATTATATCTTGTTTGACAGAGCTCGTGGAGCTCTGTCAAACAAGATGTAATTGTATAACTGCTAAGTTTATCTCTAGAATACAGGAAAGTGACACAATCTCTGTTAATTGAATACTCCTGTTAATTGAATAATTTTCATTGACAAAGTGGCTATTCAATTAACAGGGTTCCACTGTACTTATATCTTTATGTATCAGTGTTTAAGGTTACATATTCCTGCTCCGTGGCTAATTGTGACTGCATATAAAGTCAAGTCCAGCCAATCGTTTACATCCATGTTGCCAAGCATTGGTGACCGGGGTCTATTTTACCAGTAAAACAGACCTGCTTTACTACAGTAAACAAGCACTACTTCACTTCCTGGGGTTCCACGAGACCTTAGTGTAATATGGATTATTATATTTATTGGTATTTAAGGTCAGTCTCAGTATCTATGGCTATCTCATGACCACATCATAGGTATTAAGTTAAAGTTAACCATCATTTATACCCTTACAGCCCACATTAGAGGACATAGACTCTAGTTGTTGGTTACAGGGTCCTATGTTATCCTTTTATTTGTTACTGGGGTTTAATGACACTTTCAATAGACATAGTCACCTCATGTTGGACAGTTTTATGGGTGGAGGAAGCCGGAGTACCCAGAGAGAACCACTGATCATTGGTAAGCAACTGTCAGACACTGCAGCATACTAATCTCACAAGGAGGATTAGCATTGGTTTAACCCTTTACCTAACATGAAAAGCAGACAACACTTGCAAACAAAATTCTTGAATAACTAACTTTTTTCATTTTTGTCTCAAAAACATAGGTTATGGTCTTTGGAACAAGCTCGACAAGCTCATTCCAAAGAGGAGTCACAACCTATGTTTTTGAGACAAAAAATAAAAAAAAATAAATAATGAAAATGAATTGACGATTTTTGTGAATAGCACTAGCAGGTTTTGGATGTTACATTGGGTAAAGGGTTAAGTGCACCATCGACGTGCAGTATGAATTAGTACACACACAGCGCCACCGTGCCCCCACATACAGTACGTGGAGAGTATATTATCACTAAATCACCCACAGAGTGGAGATTCCACCCAAGCAATAATTGCAAATTTGTTGCAAAGCATAATAAGCACAGGCAAAGTTTCAACCAATGGATCTCCGCGTTAAACCCGGAGGTCCATTGGCTGAAACATTGCTTGTGTTTTTTGTCCATATGTTCAAAATTTAAAAGTTATATTATTCATCAGATAGTTGCATCTAAGCACTTAATTCTACGAACTGCACCTCAGAAGAAATCAGAGACAGTACTTGTCTTTTTCAAATTTCTCGGATGCCATAGAATTAAGAAAGGACGCTGGTTTTGTTTACATTGGCATGGTGGGGGTTCGAACCCACGCTGAGAGAGTTTCCTTCGGCACCAACTGCCTACTGAAACTATACTGAACCACGCACACTACTCGGCCACCGACAGACCCCATGGGGTCTGTCGGGCCGAGTGGTGTGTGTGGTTCAGTATAGTTTCCAAAACATACTTTATGACCCAGATTGGAAAGACCCTACCGTACTACTTATATCTTTACGTATGGGTGTTTAACCCCCTTCACCCTGATGTCAAATAAACAAAATTTCAGAAGCTGTTTTTTCCCATAATGCATCTAGAAATTTAACCAATTCAATCTTGTTTGATAGAGCTCAATGAGCTCTGTTAAACGAGATTGAATTGGTTAAATTTCTAGATGTATTATGGGGTCTGTCGGTGGCCGAGTGGTGTGCGTGGTTCAGTATAGTTTTGCTAGGCGGGTAGTGCCGAAGGAAACTCTCTCGGCGTGGGTTCGAACCCTCGCCATGCCAATGTAGTTAAAAGTTATAGTTTGGGTGATATCTCCACTCTGTGGGTGATTTACTTACAATCCACTCTCCAAAAACTGTAGCCAATTGGGATTAAGTGCCTTGGCCACAGATAAAACGCAGTTATTCCCGGCTGGGATCAAATCGTGGACCTTTGCGTTTGAAGTCCAATGCCATAACCACTGAACCAGCGTGGTCCAATCTCCTGTGTTATCAGTAAAGCAGAACTTGTTTACCATAGTAAACAAGTACGATCCACTCCCTGAGGTTCGGGAGGTGAAACCATTTTTCTCCCCCCACTATATGTGAAACATTTGCATGTCCCGGTGAGACAGCAGGGTGGGATATTTCTATCCCACCCACCCCACGTGACATACTCATTTGAATATTTTATTAGGTCGCCGGAACTATTTCATCATCATCTGCACAATTGTAAATAAACAAAATGGCTTCACGATTGCGTTTATTACCTATTTATCTGTTCCTTGTTGATATAGACTCAATATTTAATTATTATTCAAATATTAAACTTGATTTGTTTCAACCCCATGTTTCTCTGCAGATTTAATAATATCACTGCGCGAATTTATTGATCGATCAATAATCTCACAATGCCCTTTACATTAGAGTTTGACACGCGCAAATTCATTAACCCCTTAACAGACAGTGTTACAAATCAATTTTTTAGTATATACCTAACTTTCGTACGATCTTTCCGACGAAATTGTTTGTTTTTCGAAAGGACTACAACTTGATAAATTGGGTGTGTCAGCACGTGACCGCCAATTATCTATAATGACGTAATCCTCATGTGTGGGGAGAAAAATCATCCTCGCTGAGTCTGAAGGAGGGAATGGGGAAATCTTGCCCCTCGGGTGAGATTTCCCCATCCCACCTCCAGACTCATTGGGGATCATAATAGTCCTCTGAGTTCCTACTGGCACATAGAACACATTGGAACTCAGGGGACGTAACTGTTGAGAGCACTTTTCAAAACTTAGTCCATCGCTTTCATTAGAGTATGGCCCTTTACCTAATATAATGGCCTCATCTGGCCAGCACAAATCACGTAACTGAGTCACACGCTGTCATCAGAGTTTGACCCTTTACCTAATATAATGGCCTCATTTGGCCAGCACAAATCACGTAACTGAGTCACACATTGTCATTAGAGTCTGACCCTTTACCTAATATAATGGCCTCATCTGGCCAGCACAAATCACGTAACTGAGTCACATGCTGTCATCAGAGTTTGACCCTTTACCTAATATAATGGACTCATCTGGCCAGCACAAATCACGTAACTGAGTCACACGCTGTCATAAGAATATGGCCCTTTACCTAATATAATGGCCTCATCTGGCCAGCACAAATCATGTAACTGAGTCACATGCTGTCATCAGAGTTTGACCCTTTACCTAATATAATGGCCTCATCTGGCCAGCACAAATCACGTAACTGAGTCACACGCTGTCATTAGAATATGGCCCTTTACCTAATATAATGGCCTCATCTGGCCAGCACAAATCACGTAACTGAGTCACACGCTGTCATTAGATTATGGCCCTTTACCTAATATAATGGCCTCATCTGGCCGGCACAAATCACAAAAATCATCATTCATATTTATTATATTTTAAAATTTTTGCCTCTGAAACATTAACTGATGACCCCTCTCTGGAACGAGCTCAATGAGCACGTTCTAACTGGGGATCGTGAGCTATGTTTTGGAGTGCAACATTAAAAACTTTCAGTTTTTCAAGATATTTTATTGTGTGGTGTCTCCTAATTAGGTTAGTTCACTGGCATAACTAGAGAGGTGGGGGAGTGCAGGAGGTAGATTCCTCCCGCCTCCCAAACATAGCAACTATGGTGGTAGAATGTGGAGAATTAGACTATTCAAACCACCAGTGGAATATTACATAAGAATTTTCATACATGGATATAAAAATCGTATCCAGAGACTGGTGGAATTAACTTTCAGGTTTTTAAAATTTCAGAAAAAAATTCTAGATGGACAACCAACTGCCTAACAGCTGGTAATCAAAATTATAATTTTTATTCATACACTTGGGAGATTTGAAATTTTCAAGTAAAAATTCCTTTTTTTCTCAGCTGTAATAGTCTGGCACAGGTTCGCCAATTTTGGTTCAAACCTGGAAATTTTGGGATGGACAACATTTTTTTAATGTTCCTCAGGTAACTTCTTGTGCTGAACCCGAATCTGTTTGTTGTCACTTTGTCAACTTTGGACAACAGGAGACATTCAAGATGAAAACCAAAGAAACAATATTTTTATAAATTCATTTATATATCACAATGAAACTTACACAACATATGTACCACCACTTGGCAGTATGACCTGTAGAAAATTCATGACCTACCCACAGGGTCAAGGTCACAGAGTGAGGTCAACACATGGAATGGGCATGCACATCAACCAGTTCATGTCCAGGCCATAACTTTTTAATGGGAAGAGATATCACAATGAAACTTATACAACATATGTAGTGCTATTAGATGGTGTGACAAATCTAAAATTCACGATCAACCAACCAAGCTCAACGGATTCGAATTCAGCAAAAAAAAGTTATCCTAAAAAAAACGTCCACTCTAAAATTTCCAGGTTTGATCCAACATGTGCCCAGGCCTGGAAATAAGCAGTCTGTCCTTTGCAGAATGAGGTCCCCAGAGGGTGAATTTGCTGATACTACTCATACAGTGGGCCACTTTATCCTCTGGGTACCTCTTTCTTGAGACCCTGATTCAGACTGAGGCTCACAGAGGGTACATTTAGTGATGCGCATCACCAAATTCACAATCTGGGGTACCTCATTCTGCAGATGACAGTCTGCTTATTTCTAAGCTTGCCTGTGCTGGACTATAAGTCAAAGTATGCCCACAAAAGTCATATCAGACTCCAGTTGACACCACATTTCACTTTTGAAGGAGAGATACTATAGACCTTCCCACAAACTCCTGTATGTTTATGCAATCCTTCTGAGCTGTCTAACAAAATTCTGTCTAACCCCATGTATTTATTTATTTGGTGTTTAACGTCACATACTTATCACAATGGCTAATCATGACAGTGGCAGTTTTACGGGTGGAAGAAGCCGGAGTACCCAGAGAGAACCACCAAGCAGCTGCCAGCTCCCAAACATCATAACACCGCACTGCAGCACAGGCAGGGTTAGATTGGTTGAAGACATGCATACCATTGATGTGCAGTACGCCTTAGTACATGGCATCATCGTGCCCCTATGTGGACAATCGGGGTTAAGTGCCTCGCCCAAGGACACAACGCGGGAGTCCGAATCGATCGCTCAGACGGTCACCCATCCAATGATTAACCGGGCTCGACGTTGCTTAACTTTGGTGATCTGATGAGAACCGGTTACCACAACGCCCCCATGCCCCCGACCCCATGTATTAGGCAAAGGTTTAATAGAAAAATCTCAGCTTTGGAACTTAAACAGTTAACTGGTTGAGTGCCAGAAGCCACTACAAGGGATTTTAAAACAATGAGAGTACCAGAGGAAAAACCAACATTTTCCTTGCTCATGTTTCATATTCAGTCAAATGCAAATAATATTTTTACACACCGTATTTACTCTATGTATTGGGACAGCTAAAAATAATTATTTTCACAGGTGTCCCAATTCTTAGAAAATGGGGAAAGAACACAGCCTGGTCTTGATTTGATGCTCAATAAAGTTGTGTGTGAGTCGTTTTCCATCACTATATACGAAAATTGCCGTCCAGTTTTTTTTTATATTTTCATTTTTTGCTTCCAAAACATAGCTTATGATCCCTCATTGGAACGAGCGTATTGCGCTCGTTCCAATGAGGGATCATAAGCTATGTTTTGGAAGCAAAAAATGAAAATTTTTAGTTACTCAAGAATTTTTTTTATGAGCGTCGTCTGCTACTAGCAACGGGCCAACTGGAAACAAATCTCCTGAATGTCCCAAAGTTTGGAGCATAAAAAAAATATAGTTTTCTGGAAAAAATGTGTGTCCCAAATCATAGAGTGTCCCAATACATAGAGTAAATACGGTAAATTTGTTTTATCACAAGTTATTGGAGCGTGCCTGTGGGCACTCTCCAATAATTTGTAATAAACAAATTTTGATGAACAAATTCGGACCAGCAAAAATAATATAGCTCTCAACCAGTTAATAAAACTCTTATAAAACCACAGTTTCTGTGTAGAGTCTCACAGATGTATGTTGCATTGTTCTGTATGAACACACAGTAGCTTACAGCTGACCAATTAACTCATCAAGGTATGAGATTATGTGTTCTTCAGACAATCATAATGCAGGCACTCATCCCCAGTACAAGAGGATGATGATTTGAGATGTACAGTTTATTACCACCTGTGTAATGTTATTAAGTCATTATTTGCATATAATAGAATGTCTATGGAAATATTTATGAGAAACTTTCAATGGAGATGCTCCCTTCTTATTCTAAAATCATCCTTCCAAATTTAAGTGTCTATTGTTTGTCCGCACATTTTATGTTTTTCTACTGCCAGAGGTTATTATCAGACAGGCATCTGCAAAGCTTTAAAAATTCGATTTGATGGCCTGATTCAGGATCAACATTGAATTGGCTTCCTGATTCGCATTTTAAAATCAGGTAACTCATAAGGAATGAATTTTTCTATAGATGGAACACAGAAATTAAAACTAGAAGTACTGTCACAGTGCCAAAGCTGCGATGATTCGTGCAATGCCAATAATGTTTTAACTGGTAGAGTGCTGAATTATTTCTGGTCATCAAAATTTGTTCACATGCGTTTGCCTAGTTACAATTTATGGGAGAGAGCCAATAGGCACTCTCCCATAAATTGTAACAAGGCAAATCCTAACAGACTAAATAATTTCACTTCAAAGGTGGTATGAACAACATCCACAAAATATGAAGCCTTTAAGTGCTGGTACTGACACTTCAAGTAAAGCCCAAATATGGGCTTCCAGCACTCTACCAGTTAAAACTTGTTGGTGACAAAAAAACCTGTTGGTGACAAAAAAAACTTGTTGGTGACAAGTCCATAAATGTGACAGAAATTATCTGAATGATATGCACTATTGACCGGATGTAGACATCATGAAGATACACTTGCATACCAAGTATGGTGCCATTCCATCAAGTATTTTAGGAGTTATGGTGTTTTTAAACTTGTTGGTGACAGACCGACCGACCGACCGACTGACCGACCGACAGACCGACATTGCCACAAATAGAGCTGCTTATCGCAGCTAAAAATAGTTCCTTGTTGCATTTTGGTTCAGTTAGCTTTTCAGCATGCCTACCTCATAAGTTACAATATTGTTACAGTTGTATTTATATAGTGGAGTGAGGGCGCGGTGGCATTGCGGTAACCGGTTCTTGTCAGATCACCGAAGTTAAGCAACACCGAGCCTGGTTAATCATTGGATGGGTGACCGTCTGAGTGATCAATTCAGACTCCCACGATATGTCCTTGGGCAGGGCACTTAACCCCGACTGACCACATGGGGGTACAATGACACCGTGTACTAAGGCGTAATGCACATCGATGGTACGCATGTCTTCAACCAATCTAACCCTGCCTATGCTGCAGTGTGGAGTACCGATGTTGGGGAGCTGGTAGGTGCTTGTCGTTGCTCGGTGGTTCTCTCTGGGTACCCCAGCTCCCTCCACCCGTAAAACTGTCACAGTCATGATTAGCCATAGTGCATAAGAATATGACCTTAAACACCAATAAATGAATAAATAAATAAATTTGATATTGACAATGGACGCCTAGTTCGATTTGAGATTTGATTTGAGGATAGAGTGTTCGATTTACAGGGCCTTACTATCACAGGGCCTTACTATCATGAAGAACATGTGCTTACTTTAACTTTAACACTTTACATGCTGCTGGCGGATATTCCAGCCCAGTACAGGGTTTCTCTTGTCACTGATATAAGTATAATTTGGGTATATTTAAACATATTTTCCCCTGTAAATTGAATGGATTTTTTCACCAAAGATTTCTTGTTATATTATGATTAATTCTCCATCAACTCTAGTCACGGCTGCTGTAAAGCAGCCATGACTAGATTTGATGAAAAAATATCTTGAAAATACTCAACGGGTTAAGAGCCAAAACTTGCATTACATAAAGAGATATTGTTTCAGTGTAAATGTCAATATGAGAGATACCACAGATCTTTCAAGTGTTACTTCACTTGAGCCAGTGACGAAACGTTTTTCAACAGCCAGGTCATATCATATCAGACACTGTTAAGAATAGAGGAAACTTTGGAAAGACAATTAATGTACACAAAAAGAGCGAGGGAGCGTCTGCCAGGTAACTGTTAGACATTCCAATTTATTTTCTAATCACACGCAATGCAGAAGCTTAATTTGCACTGGCTGGTAAAAGGCATGTGTTTTGGCACAAAGTTCATACACCCCCTGAAGAAAGAAAACAAATAAGGTGCAACACCACCTGTATCCCCCGCCAAGGTGGTTTAGTAAAAAGGGAAATACTAAGTTGAAAAAATTGGGAAAAGGCCCATAACTCTAGAAAAAAAAGGACAAAACTTGTTACTTGTGAATATCCTTTCCTCCGAGGTGGTCTATCAGCATACCATAGATCATTTAAATCCAACCTCCACTGACTGTGATATGAAGGTCCAAAGCTGGATGGACAAACGAACAGATGAACAGACAAATGGATGAACAAATGGATAGACAGACGGACGGATGGAATCCATTTCTATATCCCCCGCAAATTTCGTTGTGGCGGGGGATAAAAAAAATACTTTTCAATTCTAAAAAACAAATTTAAAAAATAATTTTATTGAAACAGCAGTTCAAAACTCATCAAATGATGAAACAGAGAGCGTTTTAACTGCCCCTTTTAACCCTTTACCCAACACAGTCGATGTCAAAATTTATTATTTTAAATATCATTTTTTTAAACTTTTCAAAAAAGTTCAACAAAACCATATCACATGACCCCTCATTGGAACAAGCTTGACAAGCTCGTTCCAAAGAGGGGTAACATGATATGGCTTTGTTGAAATTTTGTGAAAAATAGTATTTTTTCAGCTGCTGAATGTGCATATTACACGGATGGATGTGGCCGATTCGTTGGGTGAAGGGTTATAAGCTCTGAAAAAGATGTACCAGGAGTAAGTATTCTTCCTTGATAACTTTTTTATTTAATGGGGTTTAATGACACTTTCAACAGCAGGGTCACCTCGTGTTGGACAGTTTTATAGGTGGAGGTTACCGGAGTACCCAGAGAGAACCACCCTGGAACTTTCAGACATCCCAGCGTACTAACTCCACACAAGCAGGGTTAGCATTGGTTGACGACAAGAGCATCATCAACGTGCCATACATCTTAGTACACAGTGCCACAATGTCCCAATGTAGACAATCAGAATTAAGTGCCTTGCCCATCAGGACACAACCCAGTTACCCCTGCTGGAGATCATACCGTTAACCTTTTGTTTTGAAGTCTAATGTAGGGATGTCACGATAAATCGATTGTCGATCGGTCATGCCGAAATCGATTAGTATTTTTCGATGTTGACGAATCGCTAAATTTTACCCCGTTTTCGATGCATAATAATTGAAAAAAAATTGGATGAAAAAACTATTGCTGCTAAAGGTAAAAGGTCAAGAACGTTGACGTTAAATCTCAAGAAGCTGTTAGAAGCATTTGTCTTTCAGGCACATCAAAGCTTTGATGTTCTGAACTTTTGAACCGTCAGTGTAATAATCAAGACTGGTCGGCAGTTGTGAACAGGCAAAGTTCGCAAATGACGACTGTTCTTGATTATTACACTGATGGTTCAAACGTTCCAAACATCAAATCTTTGAATAGACCTAAAAGAGGATCGTCTTCGTTTACTTGAGGTAGGTTAACTGACTTGCATTTCATGTTTACTGACTTCAAAGAGAGGGAGGGGGGTCATCTAGGAACGATTAATCGATTATTAGTGATGATTAATCGATTCCTAAATTAAAAAATCATGACAGCCCTAGTCTAATGCCATAACCATTGAGCCACCACACTCCCTATCTGTTGTGTTGGCTTTCAGGGGGTCTCAACTAATCCAAACTGGGAGCCTTCAATCATTGCCCTCTTCTCCCACTTCCCACAAGGGAAGTGGAGGAGGGACAATGATCTGAGGATCCTAGTTAGGACTGCCCCCCCCCCCCCCCCCTCACCCAAACACATACACCCATGAAAAAATTTCTGCAAAGTTAAGTGCTCTATGAGTGAATTTGAGGGATTTGTAGCATGTGTAGCCCATATATTGGAGACCATTTTAGGGCTCTATGTGGGATGAAACTTGCTTAGGGCCAATGTTTTTTTTTTTTAGGGGGGGGGGGGGGGGGGGAGCAAAGGATTTGATATTTGAAAGGCTGTAGTGCTGGGTGTCTGAGTCCTCCCCTAATCCAGACTAGGACCCTCCGGTCACTGGTCCCTTCTCCCACTTCCTGAAGGGAAGTGGAAAAGGTCAATGCAGGAAGATCCGAATTAAGTTCAGTTCACCCACGAGAAACGTTTGCAAAATTTAGAGCTCTATGTGCATATCTGAGGCATTTATAGCGTGTGTACTGGAGTCAATTTTGGGGCTCTATGTGGGATGAAACTTTCATCGGGCCAATGTTTTGAGGGGCAGCAAAATTTTTAGGGGGAGAAAGGCCCCTCCCCTAGCTACACCACTGATGTCTACATCAAATCAGGCCATCATTTTTATAGTGTATACCTGGTACTACTTTTTAAATGTTATTGAATGATCTTGAATTAATGACTTTTAGAGTAGAAGTTTTATGTCTGGAAAAAGGGGGTATGTGTTCAATCAAATTCTATCGTGAATAAATAGAGGATATTCACGAAAATTTGATGAATACCGAAAATATCTCGTGAGTGGCTACAAAGAAATACGAGGATCTTCACGAGCGACGCAGTCGCTCGTGAAGATCCTCATATTTCTTGTAGCCACGAACGAGATATTTTCGGTATTCATCAAATTTTCGTGAATTTTCTTTTTATTTAATGCTCTACGACTACAAACTCTCCAATTTGTGGCCTTTATTTGCCATTAAGGCGCAAAATTTATGTGCCGAACCGGCGTCCATACAAAAATTACAACAACCAAACTCCAACCATTGGAATGTGTGAATATCCGCACAATAAGTAGTCCCGTCTTATTTCTCCCCTAACTTTACGATTTACCAAGGCTGGCGAATTGAAATAATCGCAATGTGTTTCGAAGAAATAGAACAATAACAAAAAACACCACTTTCTTATTTTCAATAACAAGACACGTCATTTTATTTTTTTTTAACTCAATGCACTGAAGACGTGTGAAGTTGAACTGAAGAAATTTGAAAGTGATTTCGGCTTTTCGCTGGAAGGTGAATGAGAAAGTCAAACTTTGAAACCGCTGATTTAATGAATTGATTTAGTCACTGTCACTATCAATTATTCGAATTCGTTTGTATTTGGGACTCTGGAATTCATTACTGATGTGCTGACTCGTTTAAAGTACCTGTGATTCGTCATCCGAACCTACGATGAAATATCGATTTCTAAATATCATTTTGATATTTCGTTTTGCCGACCGACAGGGGAATATGACTTAATTTTTCAGCGTGAATTGATGCCTGAGCATTAAATAAAAAAAAATATCTTTCTTATCTGAAAGGTGATCCATTCCTCATTTATCTTGTATTACTGCCTTTAGAGTAAGAGTTTTATGGCTGGAAAAAAAGGGTATGTATTAAATCAAATTCTATGTGGAATAAAAAATATCTGAAACATGATCCACTCTTCATATAACACCACTTGAACAGAACTACTGCAACAGTATTATCCAAACAACTAAAAATTTTAATTTATTACTATCAAAACAAAGCTCAATGGGCTAGTTCCGCCGAGGTCCAAAAGCTTCATTTTTTTAGCAAAATGTATTGCTATCAAAGAAAAGATCAATGGGCAAGTTCCGCCGAGGTTCATAAGCTATCTTTTGTAAGTAAAAGGTAAACAAAAAATAAACCAATTTCTGTGTAAATTATTATGTCCAGGGGTGTAACCAGGCTAAATGAAGTGTGTGTATGTGTGTGTGTGAGGGGGGGGGGGGGGGGTAATATTTTTCTGCTGCCATTGAAAAACATTTCCTCCCCACCCCCATTTCATTGCATCTCGTTCTGGGTTAAAAATGCATTTCCCTTACATGTGAAGACCCAGGGAATTCCCTGGATCAAAAAATTTATTTTCATGTCTGTGCATTGGAGCACCCGGAGTATTTTTACTTCAGGCGAAAGAACCAGAAAGTAGTGGTATAACTATTGCAAAATGATCCCAAAATTTGAGGGTTAAAGTAAATGTTTTTATGGGTGTGTGTGTGTGTGAGGGGGGGGGGATAATATTTTTCTGCTGCAGAAAAACATTTTCTCCCCACCCCCATTTCAGTGCATCTCGTTTTGGATTAACAGGTAGACGGATAAATTATTCTTGCTATTCAAAATTTCTTCACATGTTTTTGTCTTGTTAAAATTTATGGGAGAGTGCCTACAGGCTGATTGTATATATATATATTAACTATGGCCTATAGGCACTCTCCCATAAACTGTAATAAGAGAAATCCATACAGATTTCATTTCATTTCATTCTATAATGATTTACTTAAGTTATGAATATTCTCGTATGGACGGATGGACAGATGGGTGGACGCAATCCAGTATACCCCTCCCCCTCCATTTTCTTCGAAAGTTTTCAATAATTTCTAAGTCAAAAGGTATAGTAAATTGTTTGGTGTTTGGAAGTTTTATGCATTGAGGCCTTTGTCATAGGCAAACTGCATGCCATATTTCACTGAAATCCGATAACCCATACCTGAGATACAGGCTGAACAGACAAATAATGTCTATTTCCTACAATTTCTAAGTCAAAAAAGGGGGGTAACTCTAAAAAGGAGAATGTGAGAAATATCGTTGAATCCTTTTTTTAAAGCCTATCCCATAAGCAGTGTTCATGGCAAATTTCATTGCAATAGAACATTCGATACCCGAGAAACAGGCTGAACAGACCAAATTTGGCTCGGACGGACACAATTTAAGTGCACAAGTAATAAAAAAAAAAAATAATAATCTGACAACACCGAAAATCATTCTAGTCTTGGGAAATGTTACAATTTAATTACATTGCAAGTTCCATAATAATTTACTTAAGTTATGAAAGTTATGAATATTCTCGGACGCACAGATGGACGGACGCATGTAATCCAGTATACCCCCCCATTTTCTTCGAAAGTGGGGGTATAATAAATAAATAAATAAAAGGTTGACATTTTTTGGATAAAGTGAAGGGGACGAGTCCCCCCTCCCCATTCCCCCTTAATAGCAATACTACTGATAATGTCAATTATTTTCACTTTAGCAGGAATTCGTTTGGCCATTATTGCTAATTTCTTGGGCAATAACTCCATGCATGCTGCTAGCAGGTATTCTCACCAGGACACCAATATTCTTGCCAATAGAAATGGTATAATATGGCTTCTGTTCATCACAATGATCACTGTAAATTGGACCAAACATATCACAATTGATAGCTACCAGTACAAGTCAAAATGAATTGTAGGATAACCACTATAATAATAATAATAATAACACTTCGGCCGGCCGCTGATTTGTCGCGGTTCTCGTATGAGAAGGCCTTGGTTGCACATGTTCTACCAACTGCCTCCCTATTCCCGCGCTTCTTCTCTCCTCCCAACAGACGGAGACGAACTGCTTGATGACATCCCTTGCCCCATTCTTCCCAATCTCTCCGATTAGTATATTAACCCTCTCCTTTGAGTCGCACCGTAACCACATGTCCTTCATTCTCCCATCCCACTTCTCCATTATACTCCCCGTGAATCTTGTTCTTTTAGACTGGTATTTTGGGCATTCTATAAGAAAGTGTTCCAGGGTCTCCACCACACCCACGTTACACATCTGGCACTCCTTTTCACTGTTTTTCCCAATTTTTCCCCTCAGCTCCAGGGACTGCGACATCAGCTTGAACAACAGTGACCCCCCAAAGGTGCCATCTAGGTACTCTTCAAAACCAGGCTTCTCTTTATCATGCAGGCCACCCAAAGATCTCTTTGATTTTACCTCCTCTCGCCAATTACGGTTACAATCCTCCATGACCCTTTCTCTGACGATCTTTTTGCCCTGGTTTGCCCCAACGTCAAGGTCCGAGATCTCCATTGAGTAGTTTTCTACTAGCTCCCTCACTTGGACCATCCACCCCGTCTTGATATTTGAGTTGAAAGTTCTCAGGAACATTACTTTACACCATCGGCTATCGGGACGATTTACCAAATAATTAAGATAACTGAGTTTCAATATGTCTATCCTGTCCTTGATCCTCATCCACCCAAGCTCACCCCTGATTGCTTCTAGCACTGCGGCATTACTCGAGCCTGTTATCCATCGGCCTGCATTGTTCTGCAGGATTTCCAAGCTCTTAACAGCTGTCTGGTTTAGGGGTACAACTTCCGTACCGTATGTTATACTTGGCAGACCCACCATTTCCCAAATGGTTTTCCCCACGAAAACCTTATTGAAACTGTTTCTCCCTATAAGTTTCATTTGGTTAAGGATTCGCTTCCCCTTCAGAATCAATTTATTTGTGTGGTTTTGGTAGATGCCTCTTCCTGTGATGTTTATATTTACCCCCAGGTACTCATAGTCACTAGTCTCTCCTACACTAAGAAGTCTACTGCTACCTTCCGGAATGCAGAACTCCCCCACTCTCCACCTCAAGTGGGGTCCACTTTGCGGCCCACGGGTATAACTTTGCTCTTGCTTTCATTAAGTTCGAGTCTCCATTTGCTCCCATATTTCCCAACAATTCCCAGCATCTTTGCTAACCCCTCTTTGCTTTCTGACACTAGCACCATATCGTCTGCAAAAAATAGCCCTGGGATCTTCAAGTCACCAACTGCAACCCCCTCGTTGCTATGCAGGAGTTCATCTCCTAAACCTTTGATGTACAATGCAAAAAGAATTGGCAAAAGGATACACCCCTGTTTTAGGCCTATCTCCATAGGCACACGTTTTGTTGTAATGTTACCCAAGCTAAGTTCACTCTGTACATCTTTATATAATGCTTTCATAATCCCAACAAACTCGCCCCCCAAGCCCAGAGCCTCCAGCTTGTGCCACATACCCTCCCTCCATACTCTATCGTATGCCTTTTTAACATCCAAAAAGGCCATGAACATCTTTTTCTTTTTTGCTTTCGCGGATTCTATCATTTGGGATAGCGTGAGAAGATGGTCAGTGACTCTCCTTCCCTTCCTGAAGCCATTCTGGATTTCTCCCAAAAAACCCTTCTCTTCAATCACCTCCTCTAATCTCCCATACAGGACTTTACAAAAGACTTTTCCATTGTTGCTGCTGACAGAGATCCCTCGATAGTTATCCAAGACGTCTTTTTCCCCCTTTTTGTGAATAAATGTCAATTTACTTTCCCTCCACTCCTTTGGGACCTCTTGTTTTTCTATGGCTAAATTGAATAGGGCAGTTAGGCTTTCCAAGAGTTCCTCTCCTCCTTTTTTGATAAACTCCTTAGGAATTTCGTCCACCCATCCCGCTTTTCCATTCCTCAATTTTGAGATCACCCTTCGCACCTCCTCAGTTTTGATTTCACTGCACACGAAGTCCGATAGATTTTCCTCGACCTGGTTCGGACACTCCGGTGGGTTCCCCATGCCCCATCGCTTATCGTTTACCTTTTCCCAGTGCTTGACTAGTTCTAATGCAATTTGATCTCACTCTTCTGTAACTCTGCCATCTACTTTAATGCTCTGTTGGTTATTCCCTTTGTTACGTTTGTTCACCCATTTCCAAAATACGCTCGAACTCGACCCCCCCCCCTGTCATTCTTATCGTCCTAATAAGACTGCTATTTCGCACTCTCCGGTTGTCGTCTTTAATCTTGTTTACTTTATTTCGTGCTTGTTGGTATTCTTCCTTTGCTACCATGGCCTCATTGCTTTCCACCCCCTTCAGTTTTCTACTTCTCCAGTGTATCTTTCTTAAACTATGTATCTTTCTCTTCCTACACTGATAAGACCAGAAGCTGACATCATTTTCTCGAAAGCTCTCACTGAGAGCTTTCCAGAAAATGATGTCAGATTCTGATCTTATCAGTGCAGGAACAGCAGTATACTTAGTTTATTGCAGTTATGCTACAACTAAATTTGACTTGTACTGTAGGCTTCATTTGTTTCGAATTTCTTATACTCAGCAAGTGAAGAGTTTATATGCGATAAATGCTCAAAGCCACCAATGGAATTTCCTTTCCAATAGCACACAGTGGCCCAACACGCAACATGACTGAATTTTCTTTCATTTCAAATCTTCTGTTTTTGCTTTGTAACTTCGGATGCCACACAAGGTAAACAATTCTCAGAGCAGTTATTTTAGTGATTATGACAATTAAAACTTATCGACTGAAATATGAGGAGCCAAACAAAAAGTCAATAAAGAAATGTGCCATTTGGAAGCTGCCAAACTCCAATGCTGGATTTTTTGCTTTGGCTATTTCGGACTTTGCTTTCAAAAAACTTTAAAAAGTAAATGCCGACAACTCATGAAAATTAAAGCGCTTAACTTAATTGTTCATTTTCTATTCACATTAAAATGTCAGTATATATTTCTTGATTGAAAGACAAGTATGTTGAAAAATTCTAGGATTTTATTAAACTATTGACCTGGAGTTATTTGAGATAACTTGAATGTCCTTTCCTATTAGTGGTAATAATAGTAACAAGAGGCCCCAGGGGGCCTGAGGGCGCTCACCTGACATGGTAGCCTAAATATCAACCCAGAGAATTGATTTCCACAAGTTGCGTCTGCTCCTCCTAAGAAAAGCTGAAACCAAATATCCAAATATTCTGACCAGTGGATCTAAAAAAACATTTTTAAAGAATATTCCTCATATTGAACTAAGTCATAATTCGGGCTCCCACAGGGACTTGGCTTTAACAAACCTGAAACTCACACCCCCTAAGGATTCTGCACACCAAATATCAAAACATTCCGACTGCTGGATCTGAAGAAGAAGATATTTAAAGAAAATTCCTCATTTTGAACCAAGTTACAATTCGAGCTCCCACAATCAGTCCAAATATGGACCTAGGGACATGGCTTGAACAAACTTGAATCTTACCCCCCTAAGGATGCTGCATAAAAAATATCAAAAGCATTCATCTGCTGGATCTGAAGATTTTTAAAGAAAATTCCTCATTTTGAACTAAGTTGTCATTCAGGCTCCCATAGCCCAAATATGGACCCGTGGACTTGGCTTTGAATCCCCCCCCCCCCCCCCCCCCCAAGGATGCTACTCACCACATATCAAACCATTCCGACTGCTGGGTCTGAAGAAGAAGAAAATTCCTCATTTCGAACAAAGTTACAATTCAAGCTCCCACAGTGAGCCCAAATATGGACCAAGGGACATGGCTTGAACAAACTTGAATCTCACCCCCTAAGGATGCTGCATACCAAATATCACAAGATTCTGCCTGCTGGATCTTGAGAAGAAGATTTTCAAAGAAATTTGCCTGAAATGCACTATGTTCAAATTTGGGCTCCTATACTGAGCCCAAAATATAAACCCAGGAGGCCGATTTGAACAAACTTGAATCAGATCCACCCCACAATGTTGCATACCAAATATCACAAGATTCTGCCTGCTGGATCTGGAGAAGATTTTTGAAGAAATTTGCCTGAAATGCATTAAGTTTGAATTTGGGCTTCTATAGTGAGCCCAAATATGAATCCAGGTGGCCGATTTGAACAAACTGGAATCAGATCCACCCCACAATGTTGCATACCAAATATCAAAAGATTCTGCCTGCAGGATCTGGAGAAGAAGATTTTTGAAGAAATTTGCCTGAAATGCACTAAGTTCGAATTCGAGCTTCTATAGTGAGCCCAAATATGAATCTAGGAAGCCGATTTGAACAAAATAGAATCAGATCCACCCCACAATGTTGCATACCAAATATCAAAAGATTCTGCCTGCTGGATCTGGAGAAGAAGATTTTTTAAGAAATTTGCCTGAAAAGCACTAAGTTCAAATTTGGGCTCCTACACTGAGCCCAAATATAAACCCAGGGGCCGATTTGAACAAACTTGAATCAGATCCACCCCACAATGTTGCATACCCAATATCAAAAGATTCTGCCTGCTGGATCTTGAGAAGAAGATTTTCAAAGAAATTTGCCTGAAATGCACTAAGTTCAAATTTGGGCTCCTATACTGAGCCCAAATATAAACCCAAGGGGCCGATTTGAACAAACTTGAATCAGATCCACCCCACAATGTTGCATACCAAATATCAAAAGATTCTGCCTGCTGGATCTGGAGAAGAAGATTTTCAAAGAAATTTGCCTGAAATGCAGTAAGTTCAAATTTGGGCTCCTATACTGAGCCCAAATATAAACCCAGGGGGCCGATTTGAACAAACTTGAATCAGATCCACCCCACAATGTTGCATACCAAATATCAAAAGATTCTGCTTGCTGGATCTGGAGAAGAAGATTTTTTAAGAAATTTGCTTGAAATGCACTAAGTTCGAAATCGGGCTCCTATACTGAGCCCAAATATGAACCCAGGGGGCCGATTTGAACAAACTTGAATCAGATCCACCCTACAATGTTGCATACCAAATATCAATAGATTCTGCCTGCTGGATCTGGAGAAGAAGATTTTTTAATGTTTTTCCCATTACCTACAGTGTTAAAAAGTGCTGACTCAGCACTTTTTCAAAGTCCCAAAACTGTACCCTATGATAAAACCGATGGCAATTTTTTTTTACCAATTCTTTCTGTTGGTCCTAAGGAAGCTTCACACCAAATAAAAATTCTCGGTGCCATGCAGTTTTGGAGATATGGGCGTTTTAATTTTTTTCTATTTTTAGCTTCTGCGGTTCCCATGGGGCTACATAAAAAAAAAAATCAGCATAAATTAGGTACTTATGACCCAATAAGCCCTCACATAAAATTTGGTTCAAATCAGCCTCTCGGTTTGGAAAATAGAAATTTTGGGCGGGGCCAAAAATTTTGCCCCTCCCATAACGACGCCAAGTATAGCCCCACAAACTTCTCTTGAACAAATCTGAGTCTACACCTCAAAAGGAAGCTGCACACCAAATATCAAG
The DNA here is from genome assembly GCA_031216915.1 of Pictodentalium vernedei. NCBI lineage: Eukaryota > Metazoa > Mollusca > Scaphopoda > Dentaliida > Dentaliidae > Pictodentalium > Pictodentalium vernedei. Next base: position 31,421,423 of record CM062296.1, read on the forward strand.
TCTCTGCTATTGCTGGTTCATGAGAAGAAGATTTTTTAAGATTTCAGCACACTTTTTGGGTGTGGCCCTACCCACGGGCGAGGCAACTTGATTTGAACAAAATCAAATTGCGATGTCATAACAAACTATTATCTCAAATATCAATTAAATTGGTTCAGCAGTTTGGGAGGAGAAGACGCAAACACCATGTTCACGGACGACGGATGGTGAGTGATCACTATAGCTCTCCTGACTGAAAGTCAGGTGAGCTAATAACATGACTGTCTGATGCATTACAGTTCTATTAGTGACCCGCCAGAAATGATTAACAGCCCTCTGTCTTATCAGCAGCCCTCAACTTCATCGGAGGCCACAAATAAGACTTAAGGCTGTTAATCATTTCCACTGAACAGTTAATGAATTGTAATGCCCTTGAAAAACGTGTTACTGTTAGGACTAAAAAAGTAAAAAATCTGTTTCTCAGGCTCTCCCACAAGGTCATTTGGCTGCAGCATGCTCTCTTTTTATAACCAACACAAACTTAAAAAAAATAAAAATTAAATGGATTAATATTTGACCCAAATTAATAAAATTGATAAATTTGTCCTTTGAGTGCAACAAGGCTTTGCAATGCTTTAGTACTTCTTCTTACACTCAAGAGATGAAATACACCACATGCTATTCTGTAGATTATGAGGCCGAAAACATAAAACAATCCATGAACTTTTGATGGCAAAGAAATAATTGTAAAAATAAAAAATAAAATGCTCACATGCAATTTTACAAAAAATGGCATCAGAAATCGAAGGTCTTCTTAGTTGAGCCTTGTATTAACTGGTTGAGTGCTAAGTTATTTTTGGTTGTCAAAATTTGTTCATGTGCCTTTGCCTTGTTACAATTTATGGGTGTCATATTCTGTAGATGTGGTTCATATTATCTTAGAAGCGAAATTACCAGATCTATATGGATTTGCCTTGTTACAATTTATGGGAGAGTGCCTCTTGGCCAAGAGGCACTCTCCCATAAATTGTAACAAGGCAAATCCATATAGATCTGGTAATTTCGCTTCTAAGATAATATGAACCACATCTACAGAATATGACACCTTTATGCTGGGATACCTGTTCTTCATATTAAAGCCCTGATAGTGGCTTCTAGCACTCTACCAGTTAATGTGTATCACACAAGGTGATTTTGGAAGCCTCTTGCACACACAGGTGAGAAAAAGAATAAAGTTATTGGTTTATCACAACAATTTTCAAAACTGTCTTGTAATATCTTACCTGTTACAAACCTGGTGGTCAAGATACTTCCACTGAAAACACTCTCGTGTTAAGTGACCAGTAATCATTAACTACTGGAGATGCCAACAATAGTCAATGATGATTTATTGAGACACCTCCATTTATCAGGTGTATAAAATATGTTGTTAATAAGAAATCAATCATGTAAAACCTCGACTTAGAGTTAATATTTTGTGAAATATCTACTGTATGTATTGACAGAGTCATGAGGTCATACAGCACAAATCAAAATAAGCTGCATAGTAAATCAAAAATGCAATAAAAAAATTGTAGTAAGAGTAGGTTAACTATTTTGACCCATGACCCATGAAGTCCAAAGCTCTCACCCATGATCTACCGAATTTCCAGCTCCTACAGGTAGTACATAATTTTAATATTATTGTCATCACAATCAACAGCAAAATTTTTGAAAAGCTTGTGTATTAGTTCCTTCGCACCCCAACCCCCACCCCCAGACCATGCATCAAATTACTACCGAACATTGCATGTCTACTCAGCTCAGTCCAGAAAATATCACAGGGGACTAAGGTTCCCATATCGGAAGGGGTTACAGGATAGAATGGGGTAAACAGGTATTAAAAACAGGGTTCCTGCACAAGCCAGAAAATAAGCAGACTGTCATCTACAAAATGAGGTCCCCCAGAGGGTGAAATTAGTGATGCTACCCTGCATAGCAGGGTAGCATCACTAAATTTACCCTCTGTGAACCTCAATCTGAATCAGGTTCTCAAAACTAAACAGAAAGAGGTACCCAGAGGATAAATTGGCCCACTGTATGGAATAGCATCATCAAATTCACCCTCTGGAGATCTCATTCTGCAAATATCAGACTGCTTATTTTCAGGCCTCTTCCTGCAGACAAGTAGTGATGAAATTCAAGGCAACTGATGTCAGTTTCTCAACAATTTTCAAGGCCATACAACAGTCGAATTTAATGATTTTCAAGTGCCTGCCTTCAATTGTCCTAACAGGGACCCACCAGCCATTTCCTTGAAGGCAAGCGGAAGGAAAGGGTAATGATAAAAATTTTCTCTTTGCCGTCCTTGGACATTTGGGATAGCAAGTTATTTTAATTACTGTTTTAACCCTTTACCCAACGTAACGGCCAAAACCGGCCAGCGCTATTCTCAAAAATCGCGAATTAATTTTCATTATTTTTTCATTTTTTGTCTCAAAAACATAGGTTATGACCCCTCGTTGGAACAAGCTCGTTCCAACGAGGGGCCATAACCTATGTTTTTGAGACAAAAAATGAAAAAAAATAGTTATTCAAGAATTTTGTTTGCAAGTGTCGTCTGCTTTTCATGTTGGGTAAAGGGTTAACCCTCTAACCACTCAACTAGAAGATGACATTTGCTGCAAAATTTGCCTCTAAAACATAACATATGACCCTATGGCCCTGCAAATCATAAATTTTCTATTTGAATCGAATCTTGAATTGAATCACATCTGTTATTCAAAATCAAAGAAAGATGTGGATCCTCTGTCACAAATTGAACAGTGAAAGGAACAGTCCCACCTTTTACTCAGAGAGACCAAGTAAGCAGATAAGAGACACTTAGAACCAGGCCTGGCATTCTGAAAAATGCAGGAGGGCAAAAAATCGCTCTCCTCAATCAGCTTAGGAGAGCAATTAGCTTTACACAGCATTTTGAGTATTCAGTTGAACGAACTCATTGAAACTGAAACCAACAGACTACATCAGTGATTTTATTAACTTTACTAAGGTAAATCGAAATCTCTTAGACATCTAGATGTCTCACTCAACAACCGAACACACACTTGACAAGACCTGTGTGTGTACCCAGACCTGTTGTCCAAAAAAGTCATACGCCTACCACTACCACCTTCAACCCCCCAAGGGGGTTGAAGGTGGTAGTGGTAGGCGTATGACTTTCTTGGACAACAGGTCTGCTTGAATCTACAGTCACATCCTGGTGCAAGTGCTTCAAGTGACAGGATAGTAGTAATGGTAGTATATTATAGTGTCAATATTCCTTGAATAATTACCCCTCAAACTGTGATGTCAGTTGTTGAACTTGAAACTGACAGAAAAAAATATTGCTGTGACCCATTTTGCTTCAAATGATTGCAACTGTGTTTGGGTATGGTTGCAGCCATTACCTTTTACCACTAAACCACTTTCAAAATGAAATTACGTGATGTTATGTGTCTTCGAAGTTAAATTACATTTTTGCTTTACAACAAAAATTTAATGTGAGCATAATACATGTAATCTCAATCATCCCAGACCAAAATATTTAGGAGGGCAATTTTTCGCTCTCCTTAATTCTTTCAGGAGGGCAGTAAGGAGAGCTAAAAAATCGCTCTCCTGAAATTGCCAAGCCTGTAGAACTACTAGGTTTCTCTGTATCTTTACAGGAAGAAAGCATATTAATTGCTATTATCACACTGGCACTGCAGTTGGTCTGTAAGAACACTTTACTGTAAATTTATAGAAAATGAAATTTAAGTACATTTAAGCATGAATTGGATACAAAACTAGAGGTAGATACCAGGGATGGCCAATCCCCCCCAAAAAACATCCTGACACAGTAACCTTGGTGACATACTACATTAAATTAACACAGCCACTGTTAGTATTATTCACTCAAATAATACAGATAAGATTACCTGTGTTGAATGACATGTCAAGTTTGGTTTCGATCGGGATCGATAAAGTTTTAAGGTCAAGGTTACTGTGACCTTCACCTTTGGCATAATGAAAAATAAATAGGGTTCTCTTTTTCATCATGCTCAACCCATAAGCCAAGCTGGTTTCAATTGGACAAGCAAATTTTCAATTTGAGAATCCAACTCTGGTAAATGTTTAAGTTCAATGTCACTGTGACCTTGACCTTTGGCACAATGACCTCAAAATAAATAGGGTTCTTCCTTTCATAAAGCCTAACCCACAATGTCATGCCAAGTTAGGTTTCAGTTGGCCAAGCAGACTTCAATTACAGAGTGGAAACCAACACTGATAAAAATTGAAGTTCAAGGTCACTGTGACCTTGACCTTTGGCACAATAATCCCTGAAATAAATAACGTTCTTCCTCTCATCATGCCTAAATCACATGCAGAGTTTGGTTTCATCAGCCAAGTGGTATTTTAGTTAGTTTAAACAATATTTTATTTATGAAAAACAAATTGTGGTACAATACATACAAAAACGTAATAATGATGAATAAAGAAACGAAGGAATTGACAAAATTGTATGTATAACAACAATGCATTTGGTACAATTACAGTTAATATAGTGTTGGGGTTCAGCAGAAAGCTATAAGCTTATGTGAGATGTCTCCCAGTAAGTTTAAATCAGTTACTAAGTTAGGTGGAAGTAATATTTTCAATGTAATATATTGCTTAAACAGGGCAAAAGCAGAAGAGACCAATACTAGAATAGAGAGAGAGTATTATTTATTATTTATTTATTGGTGTTTAAGGTCACATACTTATGCACAATGGCTAATCGTGACCGTGACAGTTTTACGGGTGGAGGAAGCCGGAGTACCCGGAGAGAACCACCGAGCAACGACGAGCAGCTGCCAGCTCTCCAACATCGTAACTCTGAACTCTGCACCACAGCACAGGCAGGGTTAGATTGGTTGAAGACAAGCGCACCATCGACGTGCAGTACGCCTCAGTACACAGCGTCATCGTGCCCCCATGTAGGCATTCGGGGTGAAGTGTCTTGCCCAAGGACACAACGCGGTTGCCGCAGGTGGGATTCGAACCGAGGACCTCTCGGCTTGCAGCCTGCACCTCTACCAACTGAGCCACTGCGCCCCTTAGAGAGAGAGTGGTATTTTAGTTTCGAGAGTGGAAACCAACTCCGTCTACAGACAGACAGATGGACAGCGCCATGGCTTATCCTCCAAATTTTTTTTTTTTTTTGGGGGGGGGGGGGGGGTGGGGGATACAGCAAATTTTCAGACATTTCTCAACCTTGTTAATAGGGTTTCTTATCAGGTTCTTTGTTAACTGGTAGAGTGGTAAAATATTTTTCAAAGGTTATTTGTAACAGGAGTATTTTTATTCAAACATTTCATACAAGCAGCAATAACTTCCTTAGTTCAGCAAGAATTTGTTCATAAATTGTAACCAATTAATTTTATTTGAACATTTTTTTACTCTACTGAACAAACAAGCTTGTGCATTTAGTGAAAAGTTACAAAAGTAGCTTTTAGCACTTTTCAATACAGCCATGATAGTGGCTTTTAATGCTCAACCAGTTAAGTGCCAGTCAGACTGGTGTATACCCAAAGGATTGCTAATTGCAGGTGCATTTGTTTAGTGCAAAAGTTCCACCCAACAAAGGAGCAAGTTGATGAATAAATGCCAATCTATGTTCCCAGGTGCAATGAAAACTCACTTGATGAAAATGTTTGAAAATTATCCAGCTGTTATTTATCAGTGTAGGTGTGAAAATACACTGGGAGAAAAAAGGAAACTCAAGAACAAGTTTTTATGTGTTTTGACTAGTTGTCATAGAAGGCATGGCAGTTACAGATGGATTGAAGCCATATCTTTCAAACACCTCAAAAATGTTTACTTGAATAGAATTTAGTTTGTACAGAAGCCTCTCTTAGGAAGAAAAACACTTACAGTTAAAACTAGAAGTCCTGTCATGAAATGCGCACAAATAGCATGTTGATATGCGCGTTAATGTACGCGTTATGGCCCCAGTGAAGCTATCAAACTCTGTACATATTGCCTGTGCACAAGCAATGTTTCAGCCAATGGACCTCCGGGTAACCCGGAGGTCCATTGGCAGAAACATTGCATGTGTTTGCTATGAGTAACCAGGAGAACCTGCCGTGCTTTAGATGCCATTCGATATGGCAATTGGGCACAATTCCAACGCGCAATTAAGCCTAGATAAGCGCACTATTCGTGAACTCTATAACTCTAAAAAGGAGAATGTGAGAAATATTGTTGAATCCTTTTTTTAAAGCCTATACCATTAGCAGTGTTCATGGCAAATTTCATTGCAATAGAATTTTCGATACCCGAGATACAGGCTGAACTGACAAAATTTGGCTCGGACGGAGACAATTTCTAAGTGAACAAGTAACAATAAAAAAAAAAAATAATAAAAAAAAAATAACTAGTGTGGGCATACCAATGACCGACAAATATCATAAAAAATAATAATTTACTTAAGTTATGAATAGTCTCGGACGGTCTCACACATGGACGCACAGATGGACAGATGGATGGACACACGCACACACGGACACTTGTAAACCAGTATACCCCCATTTTCTTCGAAAGTGGGAGTATAAATATCAGACATAAACCATTTAATTTTTATTTTTTGAAGTTTGCATTGGTTATAAAAAGAGAGCATGTGGTAGCCACAAGGACCATGTGGGAAGGCCTGAGGAACAGATTTTTAACTTTTTTTAGGCCTAATGTACATGCTCTATTAGGGGAGTAATGTGATTTTTGAAAGTGCATATTAATTTCTTCAAGCAAAAATTTAACAATTCTTATATTTCATGTTAAAAGCCTATAGCAAACTGCCATTCGATTTGATTTGCTATTCTGCATCATTCCCTTCGCAAGTAATATTACCGTATGACATTTTCGGCAATGTCTCCCACATGGAACGAGGTTCTCCAAAAACGATACCGGAAATGACTAAGAAGAAGCTTTCATATTGCATTCCTTCAGATGGATAATTATTTAATTTAATCATTCAAATTAACAATATTAGGCCTCACAAAGTAGATCTTCTGTTTCTCAGGCCATTTTTGTAAAATTGCATGCGGGTGGGGGGGGGGGGGGGTTTATTTCATTTTTTTATTTTTGTAAATATTTATTTGCCATTAAAAAGTTTATGTTCTTGGTTTGTTTTGTGCCCCATAATCTACAGAATAGCATGGGTGTTTGTGTATTACGTCCCTTGAGTGCAAGAAGGCTTTGCAATGCTAAAGCATTGCAAAGACTTCTTGCACTCAATGGACAATTTTATTAACTTGGGTAAAATATCAGGCATAAACCATTTGATTTTAATTTTTTTAAGTTTGGATTGGTCATAAAATGAGAGCATGCGGCTGCCAAAAGGACCATGCGGGAGGGCATGAGAAACAGATTTTTAAATTTTTTTTGCCTTATCCAAATTTGGGCCATTCAGATAAAATTATTCAAGGTTCCTTCATTCAATATTGTCTCCTCAGGCTAACTAGATGAAACTCTTTAGTTGAATGTGAACAATTCATCTGACTGGGGGACGGGGGAATAAAGTCAATTGATATGATAAAAATAATAAAGACCTAGCTTGAGGGTAACACTGTAGATTGCCTCCCCTTGGAACTGCCTTGGGAGACATTGGTTCCCCGGGGAGACAATCTGCAATGTTACCTTCAAGCCAGGTAATTATTTTTATAATATTGCACAAGGCTGTGAACTAAGGGTTGATTGGAGCATCCACAAACATATGGCTCGCAGCAAGCCAACCTCAAGCAATATTTGTAATATTATATGGAAACTCCTCCTGCCAAGAATAGACTGCTTCACACCACACATGTGTGTGTATTATTACTGTTATTCTCATTTTTAAACAAGAAACCACTGATCAATGCCAAGCAGCAGTTTTTTCATTCCAAATAATTAACAAAGAATATTTTCAAAATTTTGAATAACACTGATGACTTATTAACTCCTTTCATGCTGCTGGCTGATATTCTTAATGGACATTTCGGCCTATTTAACCAAATTTTCCCCTAGATATTGTATTGGCTTTTTGACCAGTAATTTCTTGAGTCAAACGTTCATGAATTTTTCATCAAATCTAGTCATGGCTGCTTCACAGCCATGCAAGCCAGAAAATAAGCAGACAGTCATCTGCAAATTGAGGTCCCCAGAGGGTGAATTTAGTGATCCTACCCTGCACAGTAGGGTAGCATCACTAAATTTACCCTGTCTGAACCTCAATCTGAATCAGGGTTTCAAACCAAAACAAAAGGAGGTACCCAGAGGATAAATTTGCCCACTGCATGGGATAGCATCATCAAATTCACCCTCTGGGGACCGCATTCTGCAAATGTCAGACTGCTTATTTTCAGGCCTGCAGCCATGACTAGATGTGTTGTGTAGCCATGACTAGATCTGAAGTATAGATCTGATGTGTAATGATATGCATAAGTCCATATCATGGTTATTCATCATATTAAATATCAAGAACATCAAAAGTAACCAACGGCCAGTTGTGAATAAAAGTTTGGGATGGGTCTCTCTGGGTACTCTGGCTTCCTCCACCAGTAAATCAGTCTCTAACAAGGTGACCCTGACTGTGAAAGTGTTATTAAACCCCAATAAATAAATAAATAAATAAATAAAATAAAATAAATAAATAAATAAATAAATAAATAAATAAATAAATAAATAAATCATCTTTTTTGTTCTTATAGTTAGCTCCCTTGATATGCTAAACATGCTTTTCAAGACATCATTTTGCTGTACTTTTCATTAGCTCCCTTTTTCACATTTTCTATTTATTTATTTATTTGGATTTAACAACACTTTCGACAGCCACAGTCACCTCAATCCAGAGTACCCAAAGAGAACCACTGAGCAATGGCTAGCAAGTGTCTGACTCACCAACATACTAACTCTACACAAGCAGGGTAAGCATTGGTTGAAGACAAGTGCACCATCGACATGCAGTATGCCTTTGTACACAACACCACCATGCCCCCTCAAGGGTAAATGGGATTAAGTGTCTTGCCCAAGGACATAACGTGCATGGTTGCCGCAGGTGGAATTCGAAGCGAGGACCTCTGGGCTTGCAGCCTGCATCTCTACCTACTGAACCATCAGACTCCCACTCCCTTTTACATTTTCATTGTTTGTGTTCTCTCTGCAGAAGATTGAGACAGCAAACTTTGCTGATATGAAAAATTAGTCTGGTGATTGGAATATTGGACTATTGATACTCCATTGTGTCCCTGGCTTAGAAAGTGTCACTGAAACCACCCTGAAAACAATAAACAGGGTTATAAACTAAAGAGATATTCAATCAAGTGGACATGCAATGTACAGTTGTTACAACATGAGATACAATGGTGAAAATGTATGAAAATTGCCAAAAAATTTGCACTGCAGCCCAGGCCTGGTATATTCTGAGCTCAGATACGGAAAGGCAAGGCAGTTGAAATTAAACCCTCAACACAGACTTCAAAATATTGAAATTTCAAGCCACATATTTTTCGAATAATGCAGGAAGGAACTTCACCAATTCAATTTTGTTTGACAGAGCTCATTGAGCTCTGTCAAACAAAACTGAATTAGTTAAATTCTAAGTCGCATTGTGGGAAAAATTTTATTTTGAAATTCTGACATCAATGAGCAGAGGGACAATGAGTTAGAACAAACTACTGCATCCAGATCAAGGCAGTAATATTGCTTATTTTACTAGTAGATCGGAAGCACTAAATCTCATCTCTGGCCTATACCTGTTCTTGTGCTTACATGCCAGATTGGCCAGAGCAGCGGCATAGAAATTATTACATATATCCCACATCTGATATTTTAGGAGGTGTGAAAACAAGCCAGGTAACCAGTTGAAACCCTCATCCCGATAGATCGGGATGGCTCAAATAAACCCATGCCCCAGTTACCCCGATATTTTGGGATGCAAGCACATGGCTAATTAATGTGAATGTTGACACACTTGTCTTCAGCCAATCAACAAGAGTTTTACGCATATGCTTCTACGCCAAACAAAACACCTTGGAAATGCCAGTCAAACAAAATTAATATTGTTGTGATTTATCAGTCAAAAAGAATCAATGAAGCGACAGGAGCAAATGTAAACAAACAAAAGCATCTCACCACTTCGCAGGTGTTGGAAATGCTTGAATTGGATGATGAAGAGAAAGATATTTATGGAAATGATTATCCATCCGATGAAATTACAAACGACGATTGGCGATTACAGCAGTGATCAGAGTGAATGTATGGCAGAAAGCGATGCTGATAGTGACAATTCAGTCCCAGGTGTAAATAATAAAAGTGGGCATGACAAGTCTGTGCTTAATCATGACAATCTCCCCATTACTAGTACTGATCCAGAAGATGCAACCGCTATAAATTTGAGTTAAGGATGGTCCGAATATTTTAGTCCTTTTGACATAGCATTTAAGTTTGGGGAGGTAGGACCCAGAAACATTCCTGACACTATTAACCCTACAGTTAAAACTAGAAGTCCTGTCATGAAATGTGCACAAATAGCACGTTGATATGCGCGTTAATGTACGCGTTATGGCCCAAGTAAAGCTATCAAATTCTGTAAATATGGCCTGTGCACAAGCAATGTTTCAGCCAATGGACCTCCGGGTAAGCCGGAGGTCCATTGGCAGAAACATTGCATGTGTTTGCTATGAGTAACCAAGAGAACCTGCCATGCTTCGGATGCCATTCGATATGGCAATTGCGCGCAATTCCAACGCGCAATTAAGCCTAGATAAGCGCACTATTCATGACAGGACTTCTAGTTTTAACTGTATTTCCCCTGGAGCCCAGGTATATATCCTCCAGGATGTCAGGGTTCAAAGAGTTAAGGTGGCAAGGGGAGACAAAGGATCATCTGTGAAATCCTGTTGCTATTATTAACCTTATGACAGTTTTATTTACATCTACAGTTAAGTTGTAAAATTCAATACGGAACTAATTAACTAAATTCTCTAAACTGACTCACAGATGACACTTGCACATAAATTTTCTTTAATAACAAAATATAAATAATATTTTCAGGTTTCATGTGACTTCTCACTGGTGCAAGCCTTGATTTAATGATAGGTTAGTTATGCTTTAGAGGCCAAAATATTTTTTTAAATAATAAAATATTTGAATGGTGATTTTTGTTAATAGCAGTGTGGTAGATCCTGGATTTCGAGTTCGAGGTGAGGGTCACCACATTTCAATCATGAGTCATCTTGCAATGCATCTCCCAGTGTACACAGTGGTAAGTTGGAGGCAAGCATAAGCGGGGGTGTCATCCCTCTCTCATCTGCTGGGGGCTTCTCTGGCAAACATTTTTAAAAATAGAAATTTTTTTTATTTAAATGGAATATCAGTGTGGCCCTCCGCTGACTTTGTCACAGGAGCTTTAGCTGTATGAATAGTTGAAACTTCGAGTCCTGTCACAATAAGCGCAGAAAATGCTCGTTAGTTAATGCACTCCTTACTGCAGAAAAATGAAGTAGACTGAAAAATACAAGAACGTTAGCACTCTCCAATGCAAAATAAATAGAGAGTAAATTGCTTGACTGGACTGGTTACGAGAAATAATTCATGAGAGGTGAGGGATGTTGTACAAACACGAGCACACAAGTGTTTTACAATCTTGTCCCTCGCCTCGAATGAATTATTTCACGTAACCAGTCCAGTCAAGCGATTACTCTGTTTATTACTTTTCACTCGTCGAGCTCGTTCCAATGAGAGGTCATAACCTATGTTTTTGAGACAAAAAATGAAAATAATAGTTATTCAAGGATTTTTGGTTAAAAAAAAAAAGCAAAAAAACCCAATGAAGTCCCCATTACACCCACGGCAAAGCATCTTCGTTTGCGTGCACGGATACATGCCACAATTGTTGATTGCATAATTCACTTGTGAAGTTATCGTTTATAATCAAACCCAGAAATCCCAGTAAATCACACCTTCGAAAGTAATAAACACTGCATAATTATATAAATTAACTCATTTCATTTTATTTCTCAAGGGCCGAATTTAGACTGTGATACTTACAACTTCAACAGAACAAGTGCACAACCATACTATCTTTGGGGGAACTTGTAAGTTACAATCTGAGTGCCTTGTCAGTCATTTCTAGTAAAGCTACGGGATACAGAATGTTTTTAGTTATGCTCTTCAGATTTCAATTATAAACATCAATCAAACAAGAGGCCCCATGGGGCCTTAATCGCTCACCTGCCAAAGTGGTTCAAAGAAGTATTCGGGGGTTACATTCAGTTAGACATGGTTCATCAACACTACAAAGGAATGAAGTCATGAAATTTTATGGAAAAACACTACGGAATGGATTTGAACAAACCTGAGCCTAACATTCTCCCCCAGCCACCCCCACCCCTGCCCATAAAGAGCCCAAATATTAAACCAGGGACTCACATTTAACTTGAATGTGATCCCCCTTAAGATGTTATATACCAAATATGAAAGAATTCTGACTGGTGGATCTGAAGAAGAAGGTTTTTAACTCTTTGTATGCTGCTGAGGGTATTCCTGCCCAGCACAGGGTTTCTCTTGTCAATGAAAACAATATAATTTGGGCACATCTGATCACATTTTCTCCCTATAAATTGAATGGATTTTTTCATCAATGATTTCTTGTGTTATACTCAATTAATTTTCCATCAAACCTAGTCATGCCTGCTTCATAGCAGCCATGACTAACTTTGCTGAAAAATATCTTAAAAATACTCAGCAGGTTAGGAGTTGAAGAAATGTCCTCACATTCATTGCACTAAGTTAAACTTTGGGCCCCAATAGTGAGCCAAAAAATTAACCAAGGGACTCGATTTGAACAAAGTTGAATCTGACCCACCTAGAGATGTTGTATACCAAATATGAAAGGATTCTGACTGGTGGATCTGATGATTTCTCAAACAAGTTGTTCAAAGAAGTATTTTGGTTCACATTCAGCTAATCGTGGCTCATCAATACTCCAGAGGAAAGAAGTCATGAAATTATTATAGGAGTCCTTTTTTTTTTTTACATAAATTCACTCTAATTCCTTCAAAATGCAGGTGTAGCAATTTTTTTTCCTCTGCTTAATTGACCCCAGGGGTGGAGAGTGGGGTTGGTGGTCATATTGGTATTTTTTTTTGAGGGGGGTGGGTGGGGGGGGGGGGAGGGATTGCATAAAATCACTCCAAATCTTTCAAAATATATTTTGCAGCCAAACAGGTTGTTACCTCTAACTGCCTTCTCCCCCCCCCCCCCAATAAGGAAGGGGGGAGGACATAGGGGAAAAACATTTTCACATAAAAGCACTCTGATTCATCTAGGAACTCAATTTTAAAAAGAACTGGACCCCACAAAAAAAATTCTGAATTTTGATCCAAAATTTCGAAGTCTAAACCGGACACAAAATTTTCAGGCTAAAATTTTTTTTTTTTCGTCTCAAAATTTAATAAAACGCATAAAAAAATTCCAAATTCTGGTCCATAATTTCCAAGTCAGAACCGGCCCCAAAATTTACAGGCTAAAATTTTTTTTTTTATCTCAAAATTGAACATTTTAAAATGCATAAAAAATCGGAAAAAAAATTTTCTTCAAATTTTGGTCCAAAATTTCTAAGTCTGAACCAGACCCAAAATTTTCAACCAGGGACCCGATTTGAATAAACCTGAATCTGACCCACTAGAGATGATGTATACCAAGTGTTGAAGGATTTTGACTGATGGATATGAAGAAGAAGATTTTTAAAGAAATTACTTCATATTGCACTAAGTTAAAATTCAGGCTCCCATAGGGAGCCCAAATATTAACCCAGCAACTCGATTTGAATAAACTTGAATTGCCATCACTTCCATCGGCATACGTCCGTCCGTACGGGCATACATATGTACATCTGTAATTTCCTTTGGGGCACCGCACAGGTCGCATTTATGATCAGATCACTTTGAAACTTGGTATGCTTGTTTGGAGTGACCTCTAGATGGGAGCTATCGATTTTCTTCTATTTCCATCAAAAAATGTTGCCACTGGCAACATTCTTAGAACTTAGTTTAGTCAGACCTCAATATTTCCATTCGGCACAGCATACAGGGCACATTTATAATCGGATTGCTTTGAAACCTGGCATGCTTCTTTTGGGTGACCTCTAGATGGTAGCTATCGATTTTCTTCCATTTCCGTCAAAAAATGTTGCCACTGGCAACAACCTTTGAAGTTAGTTTAATTAGGCATCAATATATTCCTTTGGCATGCTCTACAGGGCACATTTATGATCGGATTGCTTTGAAACTTGGTATGCTTGTTCGGGGTAGCCTCTAGATGGGAGCTATCGATTTCCTTCAATTTCTGTCAAAAAATGTTGCTGCTGGCAATGACCTTTGATGAACTTAGTGCAGTTATGCATCAATATTTCCTTTTGGCACACCCTGTAGTGCACAATTTGGACCGGATCGCTTTGAAACTTGGTGTGCTTGTTGTTAATTTTCGTCTATTCCAGTCAAAATATATTGCAGCTGGCAATGACCTTTGAACTTAGTTTAGTCAGACCTCAATATTTCCCTCTGGCACACCCTACAGGGAATATTTATGATTGGATTGCATTGAAACCTGGTATGCTTCTTTGGGGTGACCTCCAGAGGGGAACAATTGATTTTCTTCAATGACCTTTGAACTTAGCTAAGTCAGGGCACCTTTATGATCAGATAGGTTTGAAACATGTTATGCTTGTTTGGGGTTCTCTCTAGATGGGTGCTATTGATGTTCTTTGATTTCCATAAAAAAATGTTGAGGCTGGTAATAGCCCTCTATGAACCTAGTGCAGTTATGCATCAATATTTCCCTTTGGCACTCCCTGCAGTGCACATTTATGATCGATTGCTTTGAAACCTGGTGTGCCTGTTTGGGGTTCTACAGATGGGAGCTGTCCTCTTTCTTCTATTTTCTTCAAAATATGTTGCAGCTGGCAACGACCTTTGAACTTAAGTTTAGTTAGACCTTAATATTTCCCTTTTTAAAGTGAATGAGCCTGTTGCTGTTAAAAGGCACTTCAAAAGTATTAGTTTATTTCTTTACTACTTTCTAATAGAGATAGATAATCACAATATTTTTATTTACAAATACTGTATATATGTGTATTAAAAACAAGAAAAGTATTCAAAAAGTATTCAAAAAGTATTCATGAATACACCTCAAATTTGACTGTATTCGAATACGAATACTTTAAAATTGCATGAATACTGAATACATTCGAATACTTAAAAAAATGTATTGAATACAACTGAATACCAAATACGAATATGAATACCCCAACCCTGCTGAACACCCTACAGGGAACATTTATGATTGGATTGCATTAAAACCTTGTATGCTTGTTTGGGGTGACCTCTAGATAGGAGCTATCGATTTTCTTCAATTTCCGTCAGAAAAACATTGCTGTTGGCAATGACCTTTGATGATCTTAGTGCAGTTATGCATCAATATTTTCCTTTGGCACACCCTGCTGGGCACATTTATGATCAGACCACTTTGAAACTTGGTGTGTTTGTTTGAGGTGACCTCTAGATGGAAGCTATTGATTTTCTTCCATTTCCGTCTAAAGTAGTTGTCATCAGCAATGACCTTTGATGAACTTAGTAAAAACCTAGTGCAATTATACATCAATATTTCCCTTTGCCACATCCTGCAGTGCACATTTTTGACTGGATCGCTTTGAAACTTGGTATGCTTGATTGGGGCGACCTCTAGATGGCAGCTATCGATTTTCTTCCATTTCTGTCAAAAAGTGTTGCCGCTGGCGACGTTCTTAGAAACTTAGTTAAGTCAGACCTCAATATTTCACTTTGGCACACCCTCCAGGCACATTTATGATCGGATTGCTTTGAAACCTGGCATGCTTGTTTGGGGTGACCTCTAGATGGAAGCTATCCTCTTTCTTCTATTTTTGTTAAAAAATGTTGCAGCTTGCAATGACCTTTGAACTTAGTTTAATTAGACCTTAATATTTCCCTTTCGCACACCCTACAGGGAACATTTATGATCGGATTGCATTGAAACCTTGTATGCTTGTTTGAGGTGACCTCTAGATAGGAACTATTTATTTTCTTCCTTGTCCTTTAAAAAAAGTCGTCATTGGCAATGGCCTATGATGAACTTGGTGCAGTTATGCATCAATATTTCCCTTTGGCACACCCTGCAGGGCACATTTATGATTGGATCGCTTGGAAACTTGGTGTGCTTGTGTGAGGTGACATCTATATGGGAGCTATCAATTTTCTTCCATTTCTGTCAAAAAATGTTGCCACTGACCTTTGAACTTAGTTTAGTCAGACCTCAATATTTCCATTAACACACCCTTCAGGGCACATTTATGATCGGATCACTTTGAAACTTGGCATGTGTGTTCGGGGTGTCCTCTAGACATGGGCTATTGATTTTTTTTTTCATTTCCATAAAAAATTATTGTCGTTATCACCAGCTTTGAACTTACTGCATTTGTGCAGCAACTATACCTTTTGCACTCTCTTCAGGGCATATTTATGATTTCCATAAAAAAGAAGAAAAAAAACCTTGCCACAAGCAATGACCTTCAAACTTAGTGCATTTGTGCATTAGCATCTTCCTTTGACATGCCTCAGAGGGCACATTAATTATCAGGTTGTTTTGAAACTTTTTATGCTTATGCAGGGTGACAAAGATAGGAGCTATTGATTTTCTTTTCATTTCCATTAAAAACTATTGCTGTTAGCAACAATCTTTGAATTTATTGCCTTTTGTGCATCAACATTCTTCTTTGACATGGCCTACAGGGCACATTTATCTTAGGATTGTTTTTGAACCTGGTATGCTCATTAGACGAGAACTCCAGATAAAAGCTATTGATTAGCATTTATTTCTGTGAAAAAAGCTGCCATTTACAATAACCTCTGAACATACTGCATTTGTGTATCAACATTCTTCCTTTAGCCAGCCTTACAGTTTACATTTAAAAATGCATGGATTACTCGGACATTAAGCACACACAATGCTGTTACATTTAAATTTCACCAAATAACATTGGTACCAATGATCTTCAATTTTGACATTTCACTTATAACTGTTTGTTTGTTTGTTTGTTTGTTGGTGGTTAACGTCACATATTTATGCACCATGGCTAATCGTGACACAACATGGAGATGAAGTCAAGGTTAGTCAATCGTTGATAAACATGTTGCCCATTTTAGAGGACTTTCACCACAAGCATTGGTGACTGGGTCCTATTTTACTAGTAAAGCGGAACTGGTTTACCACAGTAAACAAGTGCTGCTTACTTCCCGGGGTTCCCACAGGGAACTTATAACTTACCAACTTTAAGTTTGTCAAGTTGAGCTACAGTGTCATTGACACTTTCATTTCTAGATTTTGTATTTTATGGGTGCTATCAGAGTTATGCCCCTTCTGGTGCCCCCCCCCCCTCCATGGGTGTGACAACTTTATTTGAACAAATCTGAATTGACATATGATAGGGAACATGCACACCAGATCTGGTTCAATTAGGTTGAGTAGTTTGTGAGAAGTCAACAACTATGTAAAGTTTATGCCGGAAGGACGCTGGACAGACAGTGATTAGTAAAGCTCCCCTTGAGCTTTGCTCAGGTGAGCTAAAAATGTAAAAAAAGTTTTAAGTCTCAATTTTGTAGTAATATTGAAAGACACTGCAAGGCAATAAAAATGTGAAATGGGGCGGGAGAGGAGGCAAGGGGTTGCTTGCTGTCTTTTCACACACAAAATATATAGAAAGAGCCTATTTATACAAATTAACACCCAAGGGCCTCCGATTTTTATCAATTTTTACTTTAACAGAACAGGTACCCAACATGCTGCCATTGGGGAAACTCTCAAGTTACATTCTAAGTGCCTTGGCAATTGTTTCTAGGCAAGTCTTGGCTGCCTATACAGAGGCAGCCAAGACTTGCCTAGAAACAACTGCAAAGTCACACAATGCAGACTGTCTTTAGTAATAGTATTCAGATTTCATTTCCAAATATCAATCAAACAAGACTAACAGTGACTGTCTGGCCATGGATGCCCCTGAACTATGACCATGATCTGTGACCTTGACCTCCATCAAACAAAACAAAATTTTGTGTGCGACGCATCATCTACCCATAAGCGATATTATGCCAAGTTTCAACAAAATCCAACAAAGCATCTCAGAGTTATTGATCACACACGGAAATCTTTCTGACAGACAGACGACAATCTTCCTGACGGACAGACAGATGGAAATGACAAACACTATATGCCCCCGAAAAGTTTTTTCAGGGACATAAAAACATGACAAGTATAGTCTCTCAATTTTTTGTAATATTGGAAGACAATAAAAACGTCCAATGTGGGGGTTCAATTTCAGTAATGGATGCATGAAAATGAAAACATTTTATTTTTGAATAAATGTGTGAATCTAATTCCACTTATAAAGCCTTCAGTAGGTCTGAATTATTCAGGATGTGGTGACAGTTATCAGCCACTTGTCTTTTCCTTTTGTCAATATAACTACAACATAGAACAATTATAAAAGTGACAAATGAAATGTGTCATTGGCCTACACAAAACCAAAGATAATACCGAATTATTTCATTTTCTAGGAATTTTATTCAAAACCCCAAATTCTGATATTTCACATTTCTTTGTCAAACTGTTTTGTTTTCTTGCACATATAATAGACAATGCCTTCAAATGAATAAAAGATGATTAACTACTGTCTGAAATATTTAATACTTTACAGGAGTGTTCGACCCTTTACGCTTTGGTGCTGAGATTAATATTATCCCTGGGTGAGGGTGTGAGATAGGGAAATCTCACCTGAGGGCAAGATATTTGGGCCAGACACGAGGCTTGCTGACTGTCTGGACCAAATATCTTGTACCGAAGGTGAGATTTCCCCATCTCACCCCCACCCCCATCAGGGATAATTTTTCTTCCCCCATCAAAACACTTAGATGTCATCAAAAGTAATCCAGGGACACAAGCAGCTATATTGAACACTTTTGTTGTCCATTTCTGAAAAAAACTGATTTGCTTATTGGAAAAAGCGTACAAAAGTTTTGTATATAACACAGGTATATTACAACAAAATTAAATCCCAATACCGGGAAGACAGGGGTTAAAGATTTGTAAAAAAAATTAACACTGACACATTCTGATGTACAAATCTCTCCACTCATAATGGCATTCACCCAAAAATTCATATAAAAGAGTCGTGTTCTTTGGTTTTGCGGTCTGTGTTTTTATTTCTACTTAATTTCTTCGACAAACATTCGTGTAATATTTCTGAACTGTGATGCCATGTTGTTTGTTTACAGAAGAATGTGCAATGATTAAGCAGTCTGTGTGCTCATTAAATATGCCAATAAGCCGTTCACGTGGGTCATGTGAGATAGATACCTATCTCTCATGGCCTTCTCACATTAGACACACATATCTTGATATCGTATGCATTGGTTAAAGCGTTAACTCCATGTACAGTACGTGGAGAGTGGATTGTAACTAAATCACCCGCAGAGTGGAGTTATCACCCAAGCTATAAATTTCAAATTTTGTACATATCGACAAAAAACACAAGCAATGTTTCAGCCAATGGACTTCCGGGTTTAACCCAGAGGTCCATTGGCTGAAACTTTGCTGGTGCTGGTTATGCTTTGCAACAAATTTGCAATTATTGCTTGGGTGGAATCTCCACTCTGTGGGTGATTTAGTGATAATACACTCTCCACGTACTTATGTTACAGGTAGTTATTTCCACTTTGGACAGGAAATCTTTTACAACTACAAAAAGTGTAATTTCGGCACTTTCAACTAGTGCTCAAACGACTAGTGAAATCCAAAGTCGAATAGTCAATACCCAAAAGTCAAGTCGACTTCAACTAGTCATTGGTGATAACTTGCCTCCTTATGTTGGTGTTCTGGTAAAGTGCTGAAGGTCCAAATTTGGCTTCACTTGGGCATTCATATACAGCAACTTACTGGAACATTATTCTGTTAATGTGCTTCTAATTATGCTAAGAGTGAAATTATATAGTCTTATTTAATTTGCCTTGTTGCGATTTATGGGAGAGTGCCTATAGGCACTCTCCCATAAATTGCAACAAGGCAAATTAATAACATATCCTTATAGCCCAAAATAATTCAGCACTCTACTAGTACCAGTTAAAACAAACTACTGTCACTACTATTAGATGGCAATAGATGTATACATTGATTGCCCAATATTGCTGTTCAAACTGTCTGACAGTGGCACAGAAGGGATACTATTTACCTAAAAGCTTGAACTTCTCTGACTAGTCGACTGCACAATTGAGAGTCAACTACTGGTTTGCCCAGAGTCGACATCGACTAGTCTACTAATCGTTTGAGTACTACTTTCAACCAAATGTTCCTCTGTAAAATAAAACAAGTTTTTAACAAAAGATTTCTTGAAATGAAAGCACGTATCTTATCCTATCTTACTGTATTGTTGTGCTATGTGTATTTCAGTGTTATTTCTAACTCAGTTGTTCTTATGCTGATTGATTTTTTCATATTAGGCCAAATAAAAAAAATGAATTGATTCTCAGGCAAATTTTTTTTTCAAATCAGTGAGGGAGGGAGGGAGGGAGGGTGGATTTTATTTTTAGTTTTTTAATTTTTTTTTTTCATGTAAAGGGTTGAGTATACTCAGTAAATCTTTTTGCTGTCTTTCCACTTGAAAAAGAGAAAAGGTTGTATTTTAGTGTAATTATAGTATACCTTTTATAACTAACTGCCGTAACAACAGCTAAAAGGATTTGTATTTTATTGTTCTTTTTAATGGTATAGGTCTGTCAAACATCATGATCCATTAGGATAGGCCCCAGTAACCAATGCTTGGGGTAGGAGTCCTTTAAAATGGGAAACATTGCTCTAAATGATTGGTTAAACTTGAGTTTATATCGGTGTTGCGGCCATTATTAGCCATTGTGCAGAAATATATGAACCTTAAACACCAGCAAGTAAATAAATAATTAAATCATGATCCAGTATATCAGAATTTGCCTTGTTACAGTTTATGGGAGAGTGCCTCTGGGCACTCTCCCATAAACTGCAACAAGAAAAACTAAATTACTGCAAACACAGCTAAATAATTATATGTTGAGAAATATGAAAAAATGACCATTCCAAGTTTTCATAAATTCTTTAAAAAACATTACATAATAAAAATGTCTAATGAGGAGGTTCAAATCCAACGAGGGAGGGCCTGAGAATCAAAACATTATTTATTTTAGCCTTATTATCATGGGGGATTTTGTCGTACATCTGGAGGGATTTTGTCAGGGGAATTTTGTCAAATGGGATTATGTCGAGGGGGGGGGGGGGGGGATTTCGTCTGGCTTCCTATGGACAGATATGTCATAAGTATATCATCTATGAATCTGTGATAGGTGAGTGGTCTTTCGGATGCACATTGGAACAATTTCATATCTAGTTCGCCCATAAATTTGCCGTATTTCAAAGGTGTCTTCCCACTAGACCAATTCCCTTTAGACCAATTCCCCCTTGACCAACTACATACTGTTATTGAATAAAGGTTGATTAAGGATAATTAAAAAAACATTTATTTATTGAGAAGCACTTTATTTGATAAAAAAAAATAATAAAAAGAATCACAGCCTTTGAAAGTGTGTGATTACTATAACAATTGTTATGAAAAATCTGCCCAACATCTATAAAATATCAACAAGCTAGAAAATAAGCAGACTATCATCTGAACAATGAAGTCCCCAGAGGGTGAATTTGGTGATGCTACCCTGCGCAGCAGGGTAGCATCACTAAATTTACCCTCTGTGGACCTAAACCTGAATCAAGGTCTCAAACATAAACAGAAAGAGGTACCCAGAGGATAAACTGGCCCACTGTATGGGATAGCATCAGGAAATTCACCCTCTAGGGACCTCATTCTGCAAATGACAGACTGCTTATTTTCAGGCTTGAACATCAATAACATTAACTACATTTATAAATAATATTTATAAATATATCAAATTATTGATACAGAATTATTTTGAAAGTAGAACACATCAGTTGGTCTAAGGGGAATTGGTCTCTTGGGAATTGGACTCGTGGGAATTGGTCTAAAGGGAATTGGTCTAGTGGGAATAAACCATTTCATATTTTGGGGGGTACATTAGTCTTCAAGCTGGTAATGAATATTTAGTTTCCATTTAATTTGAGGCAAAAAATTATTTTTTTAGTTATTCAAAAAATTCTTTTGCAAGTGTCCAAGGCTATTTGTTTTTGGCTAAAGGGTTACAAGTTTGTAACAATTACAACCAGAACAAAAGGTGATTATTCATGGGGACAGCCCATATCTATATCATCGCCACCTGGGGGGAACTAATTTTTTTCATTCTTGACCCATAAAATCAAACTTAATCTGTATGTTTAACATAAAAATGTTTGTGCTAGAAATAAGTGAGAGATAAGTTATTCTTTTACCAATATAGGTTGTCAGGGCTGGTATTAATCATGACACCATGGGTACAGATTAACCACAGCTAGGAATATTCTTAACAGATGTATTTATAAAGGCATATATGTCATAGATTATCACAAACACAGATTAACTGATACAGACCTGATTTTTTCAACTCTTTAACCCTCTATCTAACACAGTGGTTGCATCCGCCTATTGGCGCCTAAATTACAAATTGAGCAGTTGAAAAAAAAATAAACTTTTCAAAAACTTCCAACAAACACATATTATGTGACCCCTCATTGGAATGAGCTCATTGAAATGAGGGGTCACCCGATATGGTTTTGTTGAAATTTTTTGAAAAATTTGGAAAAATAATATTTGAAATAATAAATTTTGATATAGTCTGCTTTGGGTAAAGTGTTAACACTTTACCTAACATGAAAAGCAGACGACACTTGCAAATAAAATTCTTGAATAACTAATTTTTTTCACTTTTTGCATCAAAACCATAGCTTATGACCCTCATTGTAACAAGCTCAACGAAAATTGAATGGTGATTTTTGTGAATAGCATTGGCCGTCTTGACTGTTACATTGGTAAAGGGTTAACTGATGCCACTTGTTGATTTTGCAACATTTCTTGCATCAATTCTGTCAAGATTGTTTGGAAATATGTAGATATATAGATAAAAGTGTAATCTTGGGATTTTTTAAAATCTCAAGCAAGCAATTAATCAAACCTTGCCTCAGGTGATCACCAATTTATCCATGCCACAACATGGGTGTTAGTGCAGAGGGTGACCACTCTAGACCCTGTGGAGATGGAAATTAGGCATAGCAAACCAGTGATCTCAACTCAACTCAACTCAACTCAAAGAACCCATTAATAACTATTACGTTCTTCAACTGGCTTTTGGGATTTTCTTTATAGTATTTAATAATTATGAGAATATTGAACGGTCAGTATCCACTTGAAGGAAAGTTTGGAACTACAGCCAGGGGCTGTTTTTGGTGATGGACGTTGGAATGAGTTGTTGGGTTGAGTGCCCCAAAAGTAGTTTAATTTGAAGAATTTTTAGTGCATTAAAAGTTACTGGGCTAAGTGAACCCAAACGTAGTTTCGTTTGGTGAGAGATGATTTGGGACAATAGAATAAGTTATTAAGCTAAGATATCAATGGAGTTTGATGTCCTGTATAATGTAAAACTAAATTTGATTGGAGGGAGTTATCAAGAGTTATTGGATTTGAGCCAGACCATGCCAATGAATTGGCCAAGTGAAAGTAGGGCTGTCACGATTAATCGACTGTTGATCGGTCACGGCGAAATCGATTAGTATTTTTCGTTGTCGAATAATCGGTAAATTGTATCCTGTTTTAGATGTTTAATAATTAAAAGAAAATTTGATGAAAAAACTATTGTTTCTAAAGGTAAAGAATTAAGAACATCGATGTTAAACCCCAAGAAGCCATTGGAAGCAATTGTCTTTCAGGTACATTCATCAAAGCTTTGATGTTCTGAACTTTTGAACTGTCAGTGTAATAATCAAGACCGGTCGGCAGTTGCGAAGTTCGCAACTGCCGACCGGTCTTGATTGTTACACTGACGGTTCAAAAGTTCAGAACATCAAAGCTTTAAATGTACCTAAAAAAGGATCGTCTTCGTTGTTTCCTTGAGGTGGGTCAACTGACATGAACTTCATTTTTATCGACTTCAAAGAGAGGGAGGGGGGGGGATTTAGGTATGATTAATCGATTATCATCGATTATTTGCGACAATTAATTGATTCCTAAATTAAAAAATCGTGACAGCCCTAAGTGAAAGCCTGGCAAATTGTATGCATGAACACTGTATGTGTAAATGGTTGACGGAGAGTGGTTTAATAAGAACAGGGCTTTGAAGTGAAACTTAAAGAGGGTAAGCTGATGATAAAGTCTTACAAAGTAAATCTTGTTTCTCAGGCCATTTTTGTAAAACTGCATGCGGACGGGCTTTTTTTTATTTTATTTTTTATTTTTGTAATTATTTCTTTGCCACCCAAAGTTCATGTTCTTGGTTTGTTTTATGTTTTAATCTGGAGAACAGCATGGGTGGTGCTGTATTTCGCCCCTTGAGTGGATGAAGACTTTGCAATGCCAAATCATTGCAAAGCCTTCTTGCATTCAAGGGACAAATTTATCAATTTTATTAGTTTGGGTAAAATAGACAGACACAAGGCATTCAATTTTTATTTTTTAAGTTTTCTTTGGTTATAAAAAGAGAGCATGTGGCAGCCAAAATGACAATGCGGGAGGGCCTGAGAAACAGAGCTTTAAATTTTTTAGGCCTGAAGTGTTAATATTGTTAAAGCAAGTAAACTGAGTGAGAGTTGATGGACAGGAGAACAATTAACATTAAAGGTGAAAGCTGCTATGCGCAGGATGCTTGACGGGAACAAATAGACAATAAATTGTGTTAGTAGAGTGAGATAACTACCAGGACCAGAGTGACAACAGGAGACAACATCAACTAGACAATGTGCCAAGTACGGCCGAGCTCTAGGGTGACCATAAATCTCTCATCTCCAACCCCATGTGCTGACAAATACTTATTTACATTTTTTGATCTGTTGACCTTCTGAATGCAGCTAAAAACTATTCTGTTCAATTTACTGAACACTCTTCACAATAAAATATAATACAATAAATGTGAAAAAAATGTGATGAAATGTCTTTGTGGAATAATAACTAAATATTGAACAGATAGTAATTTATTTATTTATTTATTTATTTATTGATGTTTAAGGTCACAGATTTATGCACAATGGCTAATCAGGACCGTGACAGTTTTACGAGTGGAGGAAGCCGGAGTACCCAGAGAGAACCACCGAGCAACGACGAGCAGCTGCCAGCTCCCCAATATCTTAACTCCGCACTGCAGCACATGCAGGGTTAGATTGGTTGAAGACATGCGTACCATCGACATGCAGTACGCCTTAGTACACGGCATCATCGTGCCCCCACACGGGCAATGGAGATGAAGTGTCTTGCCCAAGGACACAACGCGGTTGCCGCAGGTGGGATTCGAACCTAGGACCTCTCGGCTTGCAGACTGCACCTCTACCTACTGAGCCACCGTGCTCCTGAACAGATAGTAAAGGAATGATAAAAACATTAAGCTCTTTTGTATAAAGATTGCAAGGCAGAGCATAAAAATATTTTCTCTAAATAACATAAAATGTTGCTTTATAAAAGTACGGATGTTTCCTCTCGGAAGCTATCAGTAAGCTCTTTCCAACAATTGGACATAAATTATGTTTTGGATAAAAAAAATGGAAAATTTAAAAAACCTGTACAGCAATTTTCAATTGTTATTTCAATTATTTTTAAAAAAAAATTTCAAAACAATTCAACAACTAGTGTTAAACCGATTACCAATAATGGTCGCTGACAGATTATTTGAGCTCACAATCGGCCGATTCCGGCGCTGATTCCGATTGTAATACCGTGCACCACTAGACAAGTTGAGACTTGAAAGAACTACATTAAACTGAACATTTTTCACAGTGTTCAGGGCTAAAATTTCGACGAGAATCCGAGAATCGATTCGCACAAAGATTCGCGCAATAAAACCGGCGAAAATCCATGTAGATTCTCGCTGCACCTCTGCTAGGATTCGCGTGAAAAGAATTAAGTCAATTTAACCCTTTATTTAACACAGTGGCAACAAATTAACCAGCAGAAGGCTAACATGACCTGAAATATCCTGATACTATGTCAATAAAATCTTACAAATGTGGCTGTCATTGGAACCGGCTCATTGAGCTGGTTCCAACGA
Source organism: Pictodentalium vernedei (assembly GCA_031216915.1). NCBI lineage: Eukaryota > Metazoa > Mollusca > Scaphopoda > Dentaliida > Dentaliidae > Pictodentalium > Pictodentalium vernedei. The sequence continues at coordinate 31,447,699 of CM062296.1, forward strand.
CAGCCATATTTGTAATATTTTATTGGTAAATATTGTTCATTTAATTATTTTATCATCTATTTATTATTTATTGTTTCAAAATTATCAAAGTTAGTTTTAAAAATTAAAAAGGTGTGTTGGGTAAAATGTTAACATGTGTTATCAGTATACAACAGTGGTTCAACCATGGTGGCGTCATGGGATCCTGGGACACTCATAGTTGATATGGATTCTCGCAACCATTTTCACGAGAATCCAAATGGATTCTCACAAATTTAGACAAAATATAAGCCCTGTTGTTAAACTTTGGTGACTGGGGTCGCCGTAAAATTACCAGTCGCACGCACTTGGGCGGTAAATGTGGCTCTGAGAGCCACATTTACCGCCCAAGTGCGTGCAATTGGTAATTTTACTGCGACCTGAGTCAATGGTGTGCAGCCTTCACTTTTCCAGTATGAACTGGCCATTGCCGCAAGTATGCTCAATTGTAAGCTTTACATGTTGTTTAACTTGTATATCCCGTAAAGGTACGTCTAGAGAGATTAAGAATACACGCTGTGGCTGTTTCTCAACTTTATTGAATGAATCATCACAAAATGCTTGACAACAATCGGTTGAACCGATGTTCCAGGAGCCGTTGCCATTGTTATCCGATTGCCCACAATCGGCCGATTGTGGTGGCCGGTTCCGATAATCGGTTGAACACTATCAACAACAAAACTATCTGAAGTGACCCCTTCATCGGAACAAGCACAGGGTCACATTATATGGTTTGTCAAAATTTTTTTTTTTCTCAGCTGCTCAAATTGTAAATTACATGTGACCCATTCGTTAGGTAAAGGTTTAACTGGTAGAAGTCTGATGTTGCATCTACAAGCCTCTAGTATTGTACAGCAGGTATCTGACACTGACATTTCCTGATGTGACAGACACCAGGAAGTGTCATATTACCTAACTGGTTTTGTTTCCAGTCAACTGCCATCTGCCTAATCAGGCAGATGACAATTGATTAGAAACAACTGCTAGACTATTAGTTTGGGAAACTTTTGATGTTTGATACAATCATTCTTATTTCCCAGACTTGTTCCAGTTCAACAGGAAGGAGAGACTAGATGGTGTCACTTGTGTGCAAAGCACACTATAGTGTATCCCCGCATTTGCATCCTTGACTTTGTATGAATGCTTGATACAAAGATGAAATGTATTATATGACACACTAAAATCATATTGAGTGGCACAGGTGACACAGCTTCGTGAACACCTACAGACTCCACTGCAACATTTGAGCATGGTTTTAGCGTTACGAATTACATAAATGTACACTGGGAGCCTTTCGCCAGAAACGGTCTAAGAAAACAAGAAAGTGGCAACGGTGGCACAGCCACGTGGCACCCCAAAAATCTGAAACCTTCGTGCACATCTACAGACCCTACTGCAACATTTGAGCATAGTTTTAGCATTTCAAATTACATTCTCTGGGAGCTTTTCGCCGGAAATGATCTAAGAAAACATGAAAGAAAAACGGTGGCACCGCCACGTGGCATCTGAAAAATCTGAAACCTTTGTACGCATCTACAGACCTTACTGCAACATTTGAGCATGCGTTTAGCATTTCCAATTACATACCCTAGGAGCCTTTCGCCGGAAACGGTCTAAGAAAACACAAAAGTGGCAACGGTGACACAGCCACATAGCACCCAAACAACTCAAAACCTTCCTGTGCATTTACAGACACTACTGCAACATTTGAGCATGGTTTTACCATTTCGAAATACATACTGTAGGAGCCTTTCGCCGGAAATGGTCTAAGAGAACATGGAAGAGGCAACGGTGGCACAGCCACGTGGCACCCCAAAAATCCCAAACCTTCGTGTGCATCTACAGACCCTACTGCAACATTTGAGCATGGTTTTAGAATTTCGAATTACATACCCTAGGAGCCTTTCGCCGGAAACGGTCTAAGAAAACATGAAAGTGGCAACAGCACAGCCACTAGGCAGCTGAAAAATCTGAAACCTTCGTGCGCATCTACAGACCCCACTGAAACATTTGAGCATGGTTTTTTAGCGTTTTGAATTACATACCCTAGGAGACTTTCACCGGAAAGGGTCTCAGAAAACACGAAAGTGGCAACGGTGGCACAGCTGAAAAATCTTAAACCTTCGTGCGCATCTACAGACCCCACTGCAACATTTGAGCATGGTTTTAGCATTTCGAATTACATACACCAGGAGCCTTTCGCTGGAAACGGTCTAAGAAAACATGAAAGTGGCAACAGTGGTACAGCCACATGGCAGCCAAAAAATCTGAACCTTCCTGCAATCCACAGACCCTACTGCAACATCTGAGCATGCTTTTAGCATTTCGAATTACATACTCTAGGAGCCTTTCGTCAGAAACGGTCTAAGAAAACATGAAAGTGGCAACAGTGGCACAGCCATGTGGCACCTGAAAAATCCGAAACCTTCGTGCGCATCTACAGACCCTACTGCAACATTTGAGCATGGATTTAGCACTTCATATTACATACCCTAGGAGCCTTTCCCTGGAAACGGTCAAGAAAACACAAAAGTGGCAACGGTGGCACAGCCACGTGGCAGCTGAAAAATCCAAAACCTTCGTGCGCATCTACAGACCCCACTGCAACATTTGAGCATGGTTTTAGCGTTTCGAATTACATACCCTAGGAGCCTTTCAGTGGAAACGGTCTCAGAAAACACAAAAGTGGCAACGGTGGCACAGCCACGTGGCACCTGAAAAATCCGAAACCTTTGTGTGCTTCTACAGACCCCACTGCAACAGTTGAGCATGGTTTTAGCGTTTCGAATTACATACCCTAGGAGCCTTTCGCCGGAAACGATCTAAGAAAACATAAAAGTGGCAACGGTGGCACAGCCACGTGGCACCTGAAAAATCCGAAACATTTGTGCGCATCTACAGACCCTACTGCAACATTTGAGCATGGTTTTAGCATTTCGAATTACATACCCTAGGAGCCTTTCGCCACAAACGGTCTAAGAAAACACAAAATTGGCAACAGTGGCACAGCCACGTGGCACCTGAAAAATCTGAAACCTTCGTGCATATCTACAGACCCTACTGCAACATTTGAGCATGGTTTTAGTGTTTCGAATTACATACCCTAGGAGACTTTCACCGGAAACGGTCTAAGAAAACACGAAAGTGGCAACGGTGGCACAGCCACGTGGCAGCTGAAAAATCCAAAACCTTCGTGCGCATCTACAGACCCCACTGCAACATTTGAGCATGGTTTTAGCGTTTCGAATTACATACCCTAGGAGCCTTTCAGCGGAAACGGTCTCAGAAAACACAAAAGTGGCAATGGTGGCACAGCCATGTGGCACCTGAAAAATCCGAAACCTTCATGTGCTTCTACAGACCCCACCTGCAACATTTGAGCATGGTTTTAACATTTCGAATTACATACCCTAGGAGCCTTTCGCCGGAAACAATCTAAGAAAACATAAAAGTGGCAACGGTGGTACAGCCACGTGGCACCTGAAAAATCCGAAACATTCGTGCGCATCTACAGACCCTACTGCAACATTTGAGCATAGTTTTAGCATTTCGAATTACATACCCTAGGAGCCTTTCGCCACAAACGGTCTAAGAAAACACAAAAGTGGCAACGGTGGCACAGCCACGTGGCACCTGAAAAATCTGAAACCTTCGTGCACATCTACAGACCCTACTGCAACATTTGAGCATGGTTTTAGTGTTTCGAATTACATACCCTAGGAGCCTTTCACCGGAAACAGTCTAAGAAAACACGAAAGTGGCAATGGTGGCACAGCCACATGGCAGCTGAAAAATCCAAAACCTTCGTGCGCATCTACAGACCCCACTGCAACATTTGAGCATGGTTTTAGCGTTTCGAATTACATACCCTAGGAGCCTTTCAGCGGAAACGGTCTCAGAAAACACAAAAGTGGCAACGGTGGCATAGCCACGTGGCACCTGAAAAATCCGAAACCTTCGTGTGCTTCTACAGACCCCACTGCAACATTTGAGCATGGTTTTAGCGTTTCGAATTACATACCCTAGGAGCCTTTTGCCGGAAACGGTTCAAGAAAACACAAAAGTGGCTACGGTGGCACAGCCACGTGGCACCCGAAAAATCCGAAACCTTCCTGCGCATCTATAGCCCATACTGCAACTTCTGAGCATGGATTTAGCGTTTCAAATTACATATCCTACGAGCCTTTTGCCGGAAACGGTCTAAGAAAACACAAAAGTGGCTACGGTGGCACAGCCACGTGGCACCCGAAAAATCCGAAACCTTCCTACATTTCTACAGATCATTTAGCAACACCCTAGTGTAATTTTAGAACTCCGAATTACATAGGTTGGGACTATTCAGCAAAAAAGTGAAAAAATAACGCATTTTTTAAGTGGCTCCACAGAATTTAAAAGTTGTATTTTTGGGTTGCACAGACCCTATCGAACAACTGTAGAAAGTTACAGCGTTTCGAATTACAAAACCGGACGTACGGAAGTACGGACGTACAGCCGTACGGACGTACGGACGGAGATCATGACAATATCCCCGCATTTTTTAAAATGCGGGGATAAAAAGTGTTGGGGCTCCAACTCACTACCCCTGGCATACATAGCTACTGCTTTATGAGACTAAAAGATTCAGACCAATCAGGGTGGTCAGTAAATGTCCTTTAGACCTCATAATCTCAACTGCTACACAACTCTCCCATTCCTGTGAATCACAATCCTGAGTTCCTTCTCAGAGAAATTAGCCCTTAACTCCTTACATGCTGCTGGCGAATATTCCTGCCCAGGACTGGGAAACTCATGCCACTAAAATAAGCAGAACTTACACACATTCAACAAAATTTTCTCCTGTAAAAATCAGGTTATTTTCGACCAATGATTTCTTAAGTCAGATTTTCTTGAAATTTTCATCAAATCTAGTCTAGTGTTCAACCGATTACCCAAAATGGCCGTGGCCGATTACCGGTTATTAGAGTTCACAATCCGCCGATTTTGATGCCGCTTCCAATTGTAATACCGTACATGACTAGACAAATCGAGGCTCGAAAGAACTATATTAAACTGAACATTTTTCACAGTGTTAAACTCTGTTGACTCAGGTCGCAGTAAAATTACCAGTCGCGCACACTTGGGCGGTAAACGTGGCTCTTAGAGCCACGTATACCGCCCAAGTGTGCGTGACTGGTAATTTACTGCGACCTGAGTCACTAGAGTGCAACCTTCACTTTTTGGCTATTGTCGCAAATACGCTCAAATTGTAAGGTTTACGTGTCGTTTAACTTGTATATCCCATAAAGGGGCGTCTAGAGAGATTAAGAATACATATTGTGGTTGTTTCTCAACTTTATTGAATGGTATCATTGACATCATTTTGCATTAATAATTCAACAATTACAGAAGGTAATAAAATGTGATTAATGAATCATTACAAAATGTCTGGCAATAATCTGTTGAACCGATGCTCCAGGAGCCATTGCCATTGTCATCCGATTGCCCACAATCGGCAATTGTGGTGGCCAGTTCTGATCATCGGTTGAACACTAATCTAGTCATGGCTGCTTCACAGCAGCCATGACTGGTTTTGATGAAATATATCTTGAAAATGTTCAGCAGGTTGAGAGTTAAAATTCAGTGAGAATTAGAACTGTGATTCTTGTAAATGAATATTTTTTTACGATCAATGCATCACATTGATTTTCGTTGACTTCAGGGAATTTTAAAACTTGGTGGTTGAAATCAAGCACACATTGCCATCAACTGCGGAAGGCCATTCACAGCACCAATGTACAGTACAGTTGCCATGGACTGGTCGAAATACAGTGAAGTACACACATGTGTTTACCAGGTAATATAAATCATCAGCAGCAAAATTTTAAATTAATGAAGCCCTGGTTTGTACCCGGTGTTTCCTTAAATCAATTTTTGATGATTATTAGTGTTTGAAATGTAATATTATTGCATCCATGGAAATACTGCCCACCCATGGAAAGTGACCAGTCAATGGCAGCCATACGGATACAGATCATGCAAGAAGTGTAAGTGAGGGTTAAACCTACAATCCCTAGCACACAAAGCCACCCATTTTCCAAGAGATCAGCATAGACCAACCAGGCTGGTTAGTAAATACCTTGACTGCTACACAAGCTAACATTTAGGGGTTATTTATTTATTATTTATTTATTGGTGTTTAAATTTAAGATCACATATTTCTGCACAAAGACTAATTGTGACCACAACATGGATATTAAGTCATGTACAGCTAATCGTTTATACCCATGTTTAGAGGACTTCCACCCCAGGCATTGCTTACCAAGTCCTATTTCACCTCTAAGACAGAGCTTGTTTACCACAGTAAACATGCATTACAGTATGGCTGCCATGTACTGGTCACTTTCCACTCATGGGTAATATTTATTTTATTTATTGGTGTTTAACCCTTTACCCAACTCAGACGATATCAAAATTTATTATTTTAAATATCATTTTTTCAAATTTTTTAAAACATTTCAACAGAACCATATCATGTGACCCCTCATTGGAATGAGCTCAACAAGCTCGTTCCAATGAGGGGCCAATTGATATGGTTTTGTTGAAATTTTTTGAAAAATAATATTTATTCAACTGCTGAATTTTCATGTTACGCAGGCAGATGTGGCCGATTCGTTGGGTAAAGGCTTAAGGTCATATACTTATGCACAATGGCTAATCATGACCAAGACAGTTTTACGGGTGGAGGAAGCCGGAGTCCCCGGAGAGAACCACCGAGCAATGACGAGCAACTGCCAGATCCCCAACATCGAAACTCCGCACTGCTGCACAGGCAGGGTAGATTAGTTGAAGACATGCGTACCATCGACGTGCAGTACGCCTTAGTACACGGCATCATCGTGCCCCCATGTCGACAATCGAGGTTAAGTGCCTTGCCCAAGGACACAATGCGGGAGTCCGAATTGATCGTTCAGACAGTCACTTCGGTGATCTGATGAGAACTGGTTACCGCAATGCCACAGCGCCCCCATGGCAATATTTCCATGAATGTAATACTATTAGATTCCAAACACTAATGATAGGAATAAACATTAAAAAATTAATTAATGAAGCACCAGGTACAACCCAGTGCTTCATTAAATAAACTTCTGCTGCTGATGAATTTTATTTCCTGTTAACTCTTTACCCAACGAATCGGCCGCATGCACGTAATATGCAATTTCAGTAGTTGAACGAGGAGTCACATATGGTTTTGTTAAAATTTTTTGAAAAAATGATATTTAAAATAATAAATTTTTATATCGTCTGCATTGGGTAAAGGGTTAAACAAATGCGTGGACATCACTGTCCAAAATGGATTACAAACAGTCCATAGCAGAGGTACTGTACTTTACTTCCCAGTTCCCACAGGAAGGTATTTTGGGGTTAAAAGACTTGATAAGAAAATAAAAAATAAATCTATGGTTGGAGCAACAGGGGACACTATATGAATATTTATGCATTAGATTATAGGATTCCTGCATCATATCATCTATTAGTGTTTATAACAATCCAATATAATAAGACTACTTGAAACATGTTCTCAGACACCTTACAAATTTTTCCATTCTGTTTTTTGCAATATCCCGTCTAATATATTAAATTTCTGTTAACTCTTTCAACACGAGAGACTTCTTTTTCGGTCCAGCAACATGATATGTCATAATTTCATTAAGATGAATGGCTACTAAGTGAACGTGTGTGGTACAACAATTAATATGCTCTACCCCCAAATAATAGATATGGACTCTTCCAATTTTTGCCATTTAACTGACATGGAAGATACCACCAGTGTTCAAAGGGTTAATTAACAAAGATTCTATCCACAGTCTTGCAACAAAATACAACCCAGTGAATTATGGATTCATCTAAGTAATCAAAGATTTTTTTTACGCAAATAATTTTTCCGTGTCTTATTTTTCATCAAATCAAGTCGTGGCTGGTTTCATGATTACAGTAGACTTCACTTCACCCTTTTAACCCTTTACCTAATATGAAAAGCAGACGACACTTGTAAAAAAAAAATCTTGAATAGCTATTATTTTCATATTTTGTCTCAAAAACATAGGTTATGACCTCTCATTGGAACGAGCTCGATGATAATATTTATGAAACAAGTCTAAGAATTTTCTATTTTGGCGAGCCCAAACGGAAAATTCGGATGAGTTTCATAAATATTATATGAGAAAAACACTCATTTCATATTCTATTTATCATATGACACACACACGCACAAATTAGCCACTTAGTGTGACTTTTTAAAAATCACCTAACTTGAGTTGCAGACAGCACTTGGAAAAAACATCCTCGTATAACTAAAAATTTTCATTTTTTTGCTTCCAAAACATAGGTTATGACCCCTCATTGGAATGAGCTCGCCGAGCTCGTTCCAATGAGGGGTCATAACCTATGTTTTGGAAGCAAAAAGTGAAAATATAAAAAAAATGAATGGCGTTTTTCTTGCAGGTAAAAGATTAATACAATATAACCCACCCTAAATAGGACAGATAACGTAAATTCTCCCTACTGAAATTATGCAAATGTGACCCAGTTGTATTTTGTTTAGCCAATCAAACTGTCCAGTTTTGAAATTGACCAATGAAAGCTCCCAACTCTAATTATGCAAATTATGAAAATGTGGCCCAGTTGTATTTTGTTCAGCCAATCAAATTGTCTAGTTTTGAAACTGACCAATGAAATTGACAGAAGGCTTTATTTATCACTGATTAAAATGAAGTCAAAATATCAAATGTTTTGAAGTGAACAAAATGGACGAGTCATATGATAAATTTATTTATTGGGGTTTTTAAGGTCACATACTTATGCACAATGGATAATCGTGACCAGGACAGTTTTACGGGTGGAGGAAGCCGGAGTATCCAGAGGGAACCACCAGGCAACGACAAGCAACTGTCAGCTCATCAAAATTGTAACTCTATGCAAGCAGGTTTACAGCGGTTGAAGACATGTGGACCATCGTCGTGCAGTATGCCTTAGTACACGGCGTGATCGTGCGCCCATGTAGACAACTGGGAAAAAGTGCCTTGCCCAAGGACACAATGCGGGTCGTCCTGGATGGGGATCGAACTCAGGATCTCAAGCATTGAAGTCCAACAGTCTACCACTGAGCCACCATGCTCCCAAGGCTCCCTTTACTGGCAACATTGTATCACTGAAAAAACAAGAGCTGGATGTGGTGTACCGCCTAGTTTGGGCATACCTATAACCAACAAATATTATTTATGAATATTCTCATACGGACTGTTGGACGGATGCACAGATGGATGGACACAATCCAGTATACCCCCCTCCCCTCCATTTTGTTCGAAAATTTTCAACAATTTCCAACAATTTCTGAGTCAAAAGGTATGTTAAATTGTTTGGTGTTTGGAAGTTTATGCAATGAGGCAGAAGCCTTTGTCATAGGCAAACTGCATGCCATATTTTACTGAAATCCAATAACCCATACCTGAGATAAAGGCTGAACAGACAAATAATGTCTATTTCCTACAATTTTTAAGTCAAAAAATGGGGGATAACTCTAAAAAGGAGAATATGAGAAATATCGTTGAATCCTTTTTTTAAAGTCTATACCATAAGCAGTGTTCGTGGCAAATTTCATTGCAATAAAACATTCGATACCCGAGATACACGCTGAAAAGACAAAATTTGGCTCGGACGGACACAATTTCTAAGTGAACAAGTAATAATGAAAAAAAAATAATAAAAAAAAAAATAACTAGGGTGGATATACCTATGACCAACAAATATTATAAAAAATAATAATTTACTTAAGTTATGAAAATTCTTGGACGGACTCACACACGGACGCACAGGCGGACACTCCAATATTTCGGGTTTATGGGCTGCCAAAAAACATTTTGCAAGTTCAAAACTTTATTTTACCCAGAATCCCACCCCCTCCACCCTAGAACTTATATTTAACCCTAACCCCCACCCATCCACCCAAAAACCACACCCTAACCCTAAGCCTACCCCACCCTGACCCTAAACCCTAAAAGCCCACCCAACCCTAACCCCCACCCACCCCAGGGACCTAACCCCCCAACCTTAAGCCCTACTCTGGGGCTACCCCTAACCCCACCCCTGACCCAACCCCACCCTAGCCAAACCAATAGGATTAGGAGCTATTTTTTGGTTTAGGGGCTACTAAAACGAAAACCCCACCCCTGACCCCAACCCTAACCCCCCAGGACCTAACCCTCCCCCAACCTTAAGCCCTACTCTGGGGCTACCCCTAACCCCACCCCACTCCTAACCCTAACACTACCTTAATTTGGAGGTAGCCCCTAATAATAATATTCCCTAAACTCCCAATGTTGGCCCGGACAGACAGACAGACGGATGGATGGACACATGTAATCCAGTATACCTCCATTTTCTTCGAAAGTGGAGGTATAAATAGTACTGTTACAAACCACATTTGAACAAGAACAGACTGGAAAAATTAATTGGGGGGTTTGTGTCAGACACACCCTTCCCCTGGAAACACGCCTGGGTAGACAACAAAATATACCGGATTCTGCTGATTAGAATAAAACAATGCTACTGTATGTCCTGTAATATTTCTGCACTCAGTATTATCTCAATATATTGTCTCTGTAGTAAGATTTAATTCTAAATAAACTTACCTTATATTTGGCTATAAGATTTTTTAAGTTCCTTTTTAAACTTCCTGATAAGTCAATAAATCCAGTACTGACATTAACTACATGTATAGCTGTATCATATGAGATAAGAGAAATAACTACTGAAGATTTCCATACACCATCCACTCCAGACAAGGATAGAAATTATTAATGTCAAGTTTATGTTACATCAGCTACATGAATACATATTACTAAGGTCATCTCAAAACTCTGGAGCTAATTTATTACAACCATCCATATCAAGTGTCTGAACAGAGCTGTATATTTAACATCTTACAAGGAAGCAAATTATTTCTGGTGTCCTGCTTCTGTGTACACATGGTTTATCCCAGATAGGATTTCACAGTGTATCTTGTCAGTTTGAAACCATCAAATAAAATTTACAAATTTATTCAGGAATTTGTGTGTTTCTAAAAAAAATGCTGATACAGTGGAACCTATCTCCTAACTGAATAACCCTGTTAACTGAATATAATTTCCAAACACAAAAACCATTTACCATACCTCCAGTACAAATCTAACCTATTAATTGAATATAGGTTACAGAGTAAACTCCTGTTAATTGAATAAAAAATCTTGTGAACTGTCGAGACATTACCCTGATTCACCCCATTTTTCCTTTGTTTGTAGACCTATTTGGCCTCAGTATATCCAATACAGGCATTTAATCTATTATATCTTGTTTGATAGAGCTCATGGAGCTCTGTCAAACAAGATGTAATAGTATAAATGCTAAGTCAAGCTCTAGAATACAGCAAAGTGACACCATGCCTGTTAATTGAATAAACTGAATAATTTTCATTGGCAAAATGGCTATTCAATTAACAGGGTTCCACAATATTTTATTTTCCCTAACTTTTTACACAACCCTTTACCCAACATATGAAATCAAAACTTGTTATTATAAGCAGTTTTTTTCAAATTTTTACTAGAGATGGGTGGTATTGGAATTTTGAGTTTGATATCGGTTTCGGTATTTTTGGGAGGTATTCCTCGATATCAGTTCGATATTTGGTATCTGACTTGACTGAGATTTCCTGATAGTACCAAAGGGGAATTCACATCAGGAAAATACAGAATACGTTGTTCTTTATCATTCTACCACGGCACCACAAATACTGCTGCCAATGAGATCAATAGTGGTATTCTTTTACAAAAGCAAATCATATCTACAGTAATTTTGTGACTTGTTCTAAACACACCTTAACCTTTAAAGCCTTATTTCAGACATATGCAATCTCCGTGCATGTGCCCTGACCATGCCATCTTCACAAGGTCCTGTTGACAATAGTCAAAGTACCTGGACTAAGTGGGGGCACGGTGATATTGCAGTAACCAGTTCTCGCCAAATTACCGAAGTTAAGCAATGTCGAGCCCCATTAATCATTGGATGGGTGACTGTCTGAGCGATCAATTCGGACTCCCGCATTGTGTCCTTGGGCAAGGCAATTATAACCCTGATTGTCCACGTGGGGGCACGATGATGCTGTGTACTAAGGCATACTGCATGTCGATGGTACACATTACTTCAACCAATCTAACCCTGCCTGTGCTGCAGTGCGGAGTTATGATGTTGGGGAACTGACAGCTGCTAGTAATTGCTTGGTGGTTCTCTCCGGGTACTCCGGCTTCCTCCACCCATAAAAGTGTCACGGTCATGATTAGCCATTGTGCTTAAGTGTATGACCTTAAACACCAATAAATAAATAACTGGACTAAGCAGCTGGACATGTACAGATTGTAGTCTAGTGCGAATTCTGGGCAACTGGCCAAGCCCCTTTGGGTTAACAAAACTGAAAAGAAAATCAGCAACGTCTTTCATCAAAAGGCACCCTTCAACTGCTGTCAAGTCTTATCGGACCTTTTAAATAGTGCATGTAGGAAAATTTGAAAATTCAGACAGTTTTGGTATTCACTGATCAGTACAGTTCGGTTTTTTCGGTATGCCCATGATATTGGTTTGGTTTTTCGGTAAGCCCATGATATCGGTTCAGTTTTTAGGTATACTGCCCATCTCTAATTTTTTTTAAATTTCAACAAAATCATATCATGTGACCCTCACTGGAATGAGGTGCCACATGATATGGTTTTGTTGAAAAGTTTTGAAAATAATTTTCTTTCAACTTCTCAACCACAGGGCAGTTCCCAAATTATTCGGGTGGATGTGGCCATTTCATTAGACAAAGGGTTAACACAACTAGAAAATGACACTTGCCCAAACTATTTTTGAATAGTTAAATATTTTTCATAATTTGCCTCACAAGGATAGATTGAGACTCCTCCCTGAAATAATAATAATAAACCCATTTATATAGCACCAAAATTATTGTTCAGTGGATAAAGAACCATATTTTGAGGCGCTGTACATGTTATTGAGCTCATGCAAATATACAAACAGAATATGTATAGCATCTTACAGTCTAGAACATCACTTACTGGCTTTTTGAAATCGATATGTTTTGTGATCTTTCTTGAAAGTGTTGACATTTAGATGATCAGGTAAATTATTCCAGAAGTGAGGACAAGCAAATGAGAATGACCTATCTCCAAATGTCAGCTCATTCCAATAAGGGGTCATAAGCTATGTTTTGCAGGAAAACATTGAAAAGAAATAAAATGTGAATATTGATTTTTGTGAACAGTGCTGGACTGATATTAAGATCTTTAGAATGGCTGGGTTTGGGGACACTGTAATTGACGATGGCTGAAATTGGGGGCACTGGCCTCATGAGAGCGACCAAAGGCCTTGAAATTCCCTTGGTGTAAATCCAAAAATAAGTTTTGGGAGCCACTTGAGCCAAATTCACTACTTTTGGCAGGGATCAAAATCCTTTTTTTTATTTGCATAGCAAAATGCGATACATTTTAAAAAAATGTATAGCATTTATTGAAAATTGTGTAGCATTTTTATGTTTCAAATTCAATATTCAATAAAGAGTGCTTTTGTTCCTGAGAAAGCATTTGACACTTAGTTACATGTATATTAGTGGTTGGCCTACTTGAAGAAAAAAATACAAAGAAATTTATACATTCTGGGTAATGCTTCTATTAACTTGCAGTAGCAGCATTCCCTGGATCTGTAAATTTATGTAGTGCTGCCTGGCACCAACAGACGTGGAATCTTTAACTTTTTCACAACTGTAGCTTTCAAAGTTTCAAGTGGTTTGATCCATGCATTACCGGTATATAGAGATTATTACCATTATGTGGATGTACAAAATATGTATACAAGTCAAGCTCCGGGTGCGAAGGGCAGATAACAACGAGCTGAAGATGAGTCATGATCTATCCTTAGAACCCGGAGCTGTCATGTATCCGACCCCCTAGGATACACGACAGTTGCAGAGTTAATACAGACAAAATACATGTTGATTGTAAGATAAATACATGTAAGGTACAGACATACTGATTTGGTACTCTGCCATCGTGTGAGTGGACTTCTATCCCCAATTCACTTTTTTACTCGAGTGGATACTTGAAGACTTGGAGGCAAGTCGGCAGTTCGTGGACCACCAGGTATTCTACCTGGTGGTCCATGAACTGATTTGCCATTGAGCCATCATGTTTCCACCAGACAAGCAGTTACAAGTTAGGGCCAAATCCCATTGTCCACCATGATATAGAACTTGAGAATGTGCATCACATTTTGCTATGCATATTTAATGATTGCATAGCTTTTCCTGAATTTTGCATAGCGATATGTGATGCAATACTGCTTATTTTGATCCCTGACTTTTGGTACAAAGACACCAAATTGTGCTAATGTTACTTTAATAAAAAGTTGAAGCAATACGAGGTCACAAGTGCCAATGAGGTGTTTATCTTTCTTTGCTGAACATCAAATTAGAGAATTTTTATTTTGGGGTCCCATTTTCATTTTACAACAGAAAATTATGTTTCCCAGATGTCATTTATATCATGCATTTTCTTGCTTTTTGTTGAGGATTTCCTCTGAATTTATTTATTTATTTGTGTTTAAGGACACATATTTCTGCCCAATCACTAATGACATCAAAGGAGACAAGAGGCCCCAGGGGGCCTGAGGGTGCTCACCTGACATGGTAGTCTCAATATCAAACCAGGGACTTGACTTGAATAAGCTGCATACGCCCCTCCTAAGAAAAGCATATACCAACTAGATGAAGCGATTGTGCCCACACAATACACAGGATTTTCCTTCTATTTTCAGTTCCTGCACTTTTACGTCCCAAAATTGAGATAAACGCATAAAAAACAAATTTTTTTCCCAAACAAAATACTTTCAGCCTAAATTTTTTTCTTCTTCTTAAAACGCATAAAAAACAATAAAACTAATTTCCGGATTTTGGTCCCACCCAGCCCCCAAATTTTTGGTGTAAAAAAAAAAAATTTTTTTGTCCTAAAATTGACAGAAACGCATAAAAAACAACAAAAAAAAAAATTCCGGATTTTGGTCCAAAATTTTCGAAGTCCCACCCGGACCCCAAATATTCAGGGTAAAAAAAAAAATCTTTTTTTGTCTTAAAACTGACCGAAATGCATAAAAAACGAAAACCAAAATTTCTGGATTTTGGTCCAAAATTTTCGAAGTCCCACCTGGACCCCAAATTTTCCGGGAAAAAAAAAAAAATTTTGTCTTAAAATTGACCGAAATGCATAAAAAACGAAAACCAAAATTTCTGGATTTTGGTCCAAAATTTTCGAAGTCCCACCCGGACCCCAAATTTTCCGGGAAAAAAAAAATAATTTTGTCTTAAAATTGACAGAAACGCATAAAAAACAACAACAAAAATTCCGGATTTTGGTCCAAAATTTTCGAAGTCCCACCCAGACCCCAAATTTTCAGGGGAAAAAAAAAAAAAAATTTTTTGTCTTAAAATTGATAGAAATGCATAAAAAACAAAACAAAAAAAATTTCTGGATTTTGGTCCAAAATTTTCGAAGTCCCACCCGGACCCCAAATATTCAGGGAAAAAAAAAAAAATTTTGCCTTAAAATTGACAGAAACGCATAAAAAACAAAAAAAAAAATTCCGGATTTTGGTCCAAAATTTTCGAAGTCCCACCCAGACCCCAAATTTTCAGGGGAAAAAAAAAAAAAATTTTCTCTTAAAATTGACAGAAATGCATAAAAAACAAAAAAAAAAAATTACGGATTTTGGTCCAAAATTTTCTACGTCTCACCCGGATCCCAAATTTTCGGTGTAAAAAAAAATATATTTTTTTTGTCTTAAAATTGACAGAAGCGCATAAAAAACAAAAACAAAAATTCCGGATTTTGGTCCAAAATTTTCTAAGTCCCACCCGAACCCCAAATTTTCTGGGGAAAAAACAAATTTTTTTGTCTTAACATTGACAGAAATGCATAAAAAACAACAAAAAAAATTTTTCGGATTTTGGTCCAAAATTTTCTAAGTCCCACCTGGACCCCAAATTTTCAGGGTAAAAAAAAAAAAATTTTTTTGTCTTAAAATTGACAGAAATGCATAACAAACAAAAAAAAAAAAAAATTCCGGATTTTGGTCCTAAATTTCTAAGTCCAGAATGGAGCCTCAAATTTTCAGCCTAAATATAAACCCAGGGACTTGGCTTGAACAAACTTGAATCTCACCCCCCAAAGGATGCTGCATACCAAATATCAAAAGATTCTTATTGGTAGATCTGAAGAAGAAGATTTTTTAAACAATATTCCTCATACTGCACTAATTTAAACATTTGGGCTCCCATAGAGAGCCCAAATATCGACCCAGGGAATTGATTTCAATAAACATGTAAAACAAGCTTCCAAAGATGTTGTATGTGAAATTTGAAAGCTTTTGGAAAAGTGGTTTGGGAGGAAAGTAGTCTTACATGTTTTTCCCATTACCCACAGTGTTAAAAAATGCTGACTCAGCACTTTTTCAGAGTCCCGAAAATGTACCCTATGATAAAACCGATAGCAATTTTTTTGGACCAATCCTTTCTGTTGGTCCCAAGGAAGCTTCACACCAAATAAAAATTCTCACTGCCGTGCAGTTTTGGAGATATGGGCATTTTAATTTTTTCTATTTTTAGCTCCTGTGGTTCCCACGGGGCTATGGGGAAAAAAATATTGGCATAAATTAGGTACTTATGACCCAATAAGCACTCACGTAAAATTTGGTTCAAATCGGTCTCGCGGTTTGGAAAATAGAAATTTGGGGCGGGGCCAAAGTTTTTGCCACTCCTTTAACATCGTCAAATATAGCCCCTCGAACTTCTCTTGAACAAACTTGTGTGTACACCTCAAAAGGAAGCTGCATACCAAATATCAAGTCTCTGCTATTGCTGGTTCTTGAGAAGAAGATTCTTTAAGAATTGGAGCATTTTTGCCCCATCCCTCTGCTCAATATGAGCCGAAACCTAATTTGACAAAAAATCAACATGCCCTTTTATAACCCCTACTCACATGAATTTTCATTAATATGCGGCCAGTGGTTTAGGAGAAAAAGGCCCAAACACCACCTTCACGGCGGACGATGGACAACGGACGAAAAGTGATCAGAAAAGCTCACCCTGACTTTCAGTCAGGTGAGCTAATAATGGTCAAGTTTATATCAATCAGTGATATCCCCATTGCCCATTTTAGAGGATTTCCACCCCAAGCATTGTGACTGGGTCCTATTGTACAAGTAAAACAGAGCTTATTTACCACAGTAAACAAGCACAGCTTCACTTCCCAGCGTTCCTTTGGGGGATTTCCTCTGAATGAGTCCAGGGATTGACATTGGTGTGAAATTCAGCTGGATTCCCAATGCAAAATAAGCTTTTTCCCAATTGCAAGCTGAAAATTTCCAATTTCTCCCCATTCTTTCAACACAATTATTTATTTATTTATTGGCGTCTAAGGTCACATACTTATGCACAATGGCTAATCATGACTGTGACAGTTGGACGGGTGGAGGAAGCCGGAGTACACAGAGAGAACCACCAAGCAACGAAGAGCAGCTGTCAGCTCTCCAACATCGTAACTCTGAATTCTGCACCGCGGCACAGGCAGGGTTAGATTGGTTGAAGACATGCACACCATCGATGTGCAGTACGCCTATGTAGGTAGTTGGGGTTAAGTGTCTTGCCCAAGGACACAACGCGGGAGCGCGAATCAGTCGATGAAATGGTCACCCATCCAACTACTAACTGCACTCGACATTGCTTAACTTCGGTCATCTGACGAGAACCAGTTACTCCACACCGCCGCGCCCCCTTTCAACACAAATAGCAGTCACAAGCCTAAAATAAAATATATAATTCCACCCACAATTGGGTAGAAAGGTATTTGTTTAACCCTTTACCCAATGTAACGGCCAAAACCGGCCAGCGCTATTCTCAAAAAACACCAATTAATTTTCACTATTTTTAAAAAAAATAACCATTTCAGCTCCACTCCCTTGATACACCAAACATGCTTTTTCAACTCATCTTTTCTGTACTTATAGTTAGCTCCCTTGATATGCTATATATGCTTTTCAAGTCATCATTTTTCTGTACTTATCATTAGCTTCTTTTTTCACATTTTCATGGTTTGAGTTTTCTCTACAGCAGTTTGAGACATCAGACTTTGCTAATATCTACAGTACAGTCACCATAGACTGGTCGTAATCCACGCATGGGTAGTGATGTCCACACGTGTTTACTGGGTAATTTTTGTAAAAAAATGTTTTATTAAGGTTTAACGGCACTTTAACATATCATGTCAGGGTCATATCATGTCATTGACAGTTTTATGGGTGGAGGAAGCCAGAGTACCCAGAGAGAACCACCGAGCAACAACAAGCAGCTACCAGCTCCCCAACATCGTAAGTCTGCCCTGCAGCACAGGCAGGGAGGTTAGATTGGTTGAAGAAATGTGCACCATCGACATGAAGTATGCCTTAGTACACAGCATCATCATGCCCCCATGAGGACCATCAGGGTTAAGTGCCTTGCCCAAGGACACAATGCAGGAGCACAAATCGATCGCTCAGACGGTCACCCATCCGAGGAGTAACCAGACTCGACTTTGCTTAACTTCGGTTATCTGACAAGAACCGGTTACCGCAATGCAAATGGAACCCCTACCAGGTAATAAAAATCAGCAGCAGCAAAATTTTAAATAATGAATTGTACCCAGTGCTGCATTAATTAAATTTTTCATGACTATTCCTATTATTGGTGTTTGGAATCATGATATCATGTCCATGGAAATACTGCACACCAATAGAAAAATACTCTATAAGAAGTAGTAGGGCTGAAACAGTTTTCATAACCGACTAACCGAGAGCTATAACCGGATAAGATCCGGTTATTCATGGCCATTATTTCACGAAATATGAGATCAAAACTACAGGAATTGGAAAGCAGTATTCTCAAACTATTCCATAGTTAGTTAGTTAGTTATTGATGTTTAAGGTCACATATTTATGCACAATGGATAATCGTGACTGTGACAGTTTTACGGGTGGAGGAAGCCGGAGTACCCGGAGAGAACCACCTCTAAATCTTCTAAGTTTGATGCATATCAAATATCGAAAGATTCTGGCAGGTGGATCTGAAGAAGATTTTTACAAGAATTTCCCCATATTGCACTAAGCTGAAACTACGGGTTCCATAGGGAGACCAAATATGAACCCAGGGACTTGATTTGAACAAACTGGAATCTGACCTCACTAAGGGTACTGCAAACCAAATATCAAAAGATTCTGACTGGTAGATTCTATAAGGAGCCCAAATACATAACTCCAGGCACATGATTTGAACAAACATAAACAAACATGTTGTTCCAATGAGGGGCCGGATGCTATGTTTTCAAGGCAAAAGTAGAAAAATAACAAAATTTGTCTAGAAATTTTGCAAATAGTGCTGGCCAGTTTTGTCCTTGTGTTTAGTGTTAAACCGATTACCAATAATGGTCGCTGACCGATTACTGGTTATTTGAGCTCACAATCGGCCGATCCCGGTGCCAATTCCGATTGTAATACCGTGCACCACTAGACAAGTCGAGACTTAAAAGAACTACATTAAATTGAACATTTTTCACAATGTTAAACTTTGGTGAGTGGGGTCGCCGTAAAATTACCAGTCGCACGCACTTGGGCGGTAAACGTGGCTCTCAGAGCCACGTTTACCACCCAAGTGCGTGCGATTGGTAATTTTACTGCGACCTGAGTCAATGGTGTGCAGCCTTCACTTTTCCAGTATGAACTGGCCATTGCCGCAAGTATGCTCAATTGTAAGCTTTACATGTCGTTTAACTTGTATATCCCGTAAAGGTGCATCTAGAGAGATTAAGAATACACGCTGTTGCTGTTTCTCAACTTTATTGAATGAATCATCACAAAATGCTTTGCAACAATCGGTTGAACCGATGTTCCAGGAGCCGTTGCTGTTGTTATCCGATTGCCCACAATCGGCCGATTGTGGTGGCCGGTTCCGATAATCAGTTGAACACTACTTAGGTTAGATAAAAGGTTACTAGTAGATAAAATATTACGTGATAAAAAGAACCTCGAATTCGTCATGATTTGACATGAAATTTTTAATCTCATTAACAAAAATTGATTTGAGCCTCAGTAACCCTCGGAACAGACTGATTTTAGTCAATAATATGAAATCTCAACTTAGTAGAGATTGTCTATTTGTATTTGAGCCTCAGTAACCCTCAGAACAGACTGATTTTAGTCAATAATATGAAATCTCAACTCAGTAGAAATTGTCTATTTGTATTTGAGCCTCAGTAACCCTCGGAACAGACTGATTTTAGTCAATAATATGAAATCTCAACTCAGTAGAGATTGTCTATTTGTATTTGAGCCTCAGTAACCCTCGGAACAGACTGATTTTAGTCAATAATATGAAATCTCAACTCAGTAGAAATTGTCTATTTGTATTTGAGCCTCAGTAACCCTCATAACAGACTGATTTTAGTCAATAATATGAAATCTCAACTCAGTAGAAATTGTCTATTTGTATTTGAGCCTCAGTAACCCTCGGAACAGACTGATTTTAGTCAATAATATGAAATCTCAACTCAGTAGAGATTGTCTATTTGTATTTGAGCCTCAGTAACCCTCGGAACAGACTGATTTTAGTCAATAATATGAAATCTCAACTCAGTAGAGATTGTGTATTTGTAACAAATAAAATAGCTTCACGGTTTCAAGAAGGGTAAGGACAAAATTAATGGACAAGGTACACAGTTTGCCACTTCATATATACACACCAACACATACACTGTAGCCTGGAAATAAGCAATCTGTCATTTACAGAATGAGGTCCCCAGAGGGTGAATTTACTAATGCTATCCCATACAGTGGACTAGAATCCCCCAATTCATCCTCTGGGTACCTCTTTCTATTAAGGCCTGAGACCTTGATTCAAATTCTGATTCGCAGAGGTAAATTTAGTAATGCTACCCTGCTGAGCAGGGTAGCATCACCAAATTCGGCCTTTGGGGACCTCACTTTGCAGATGATAGTCTGCTTATTTCCAGCCTTGCAGTGAGACAATATTAGTTCTGAAGAATCTAAACAAGGAAACAAAGAACACTATTCACCGAGAATCTTGACAGGAAACAAGGAATAATATTCCATTTCAGAAGATTGTCATTTTGAACTATTACCATTATTATTTCATGTCCCCAGTCAATTTCCTGAATAATACAGACTCTCACTTTCTTTTAAGTCATGAGTTATATGAGAATTATGCAGTCTATTGATACTGTTACAGTTTATTTCCACTCTAGTCAAAAATGAATTGTAATGTAGCTGGAGTGAAAATTTCTCCTGTATTTTTCCATCCCTTGATGATACAGTGGAGGTACAAGTACAACTACCATTAAACAGTATAGCTTTTAACAAAGTGTGTCATTAGGCAACATTATCCCTGTAATAACATCAATCTGGCAATAATAAGGTAATAATTAAACGTTATGAAGATATTCATGCATTTTGTTTGTTTTATCTCATCACAAAAAAAAAATTTGCAAAAATATTTTCCCCTAAATTATCAAGGCCTTATAATTATTTTGTTTAAATTTTAGATTTGCCTAGAAATAGCGTCAATGCAACAGGATAGAGACGTCATTTAATATATAGCAAGAGTGTATGTCCAGAACTCCAAGTTACATTGTAAGTACATCCAGTGGTGGTGCCAAGGGGGGGTCAGGGGGTGGGTGGCTACAGCCCCCCCCCCCCCCCCCCACCATCTGAGAGGTCCAGCCCCCGTCAGAGATTTTTAGTCAGTCCATCGGAGAGTCTCGTAAACCCGACTTTACAAGAAATTTCCAACAATCGAATGTAGATATCTTGTCTTGTGTCGATCAAGAAGGAGGTATATGGTTCTTCTTTGTAAGGCATTATGACAGTTGTTATCCAACTGGCGTTCCATTACTTCCATACATGTACCTAATCATTGGTTATCATCATTTACTTTAATCAACAAACTAATCAATTTGCTTCTATTTTGGTTCTTCAATTTACCAATTTTCACTCATTTTCCTTTGTTTGGGAGGTCAAATATTATACCCCCCCTGTCAGAGAGGTCAGCCCCCCCCCCCCCTCCCTGTCGAGAAATCCCTGGCACCACCCCCTGAGTACATCCTGCTTCGGCAGTTGATTCTAGGCACAGTAAACAAGCACTGCTTTGCTTCCTGGGGTTCTCCGAAATGATGAGGTAGATCAAATCCCCCCCCCCCCCCTCAGTCGTTCCAATGAGGGGTCATAACCTATGTTTTTGAGACAAAAAATGAAAAAATAATGAAAATTAATTGGCGATTTTTGAGAATAGCGCTGGCCGGTTTTGGCCATTACGTTAGGTAAAGGGTTAAATGATTTAATTAACATCTATGGCCAGTCAACACTACAGAGGACTGAAGTCATGTAACTATTCAGAACTTTTACACATCCTGAAAAGCAGCCACACAGAAATGGTGCGTATGCCAGATCCACTGGGATGAGTGTTCATGATGATGCGGGATTTTTTTTTTTTTTTGCATTAATCATGTACTTAAGACTTAACAATACCACATATCAAATTTGGTTCGAATTGGCTCATCGGTTCAGAAAGTATAAATTTTATAGTAAATTTCCTTTCTTATTATACCTACTGAAATTGTTTACAACAGGCTTGCACTACAGTGGAAGAACCTAACTCGGATAAAATACTCTCCATTTTAATCTTTCCCAAGATTTGGGAAAGAAAAGTAGTGTAAAAACACCACGAAAAAATAAGCCAAAACTGGGCCGAGCGCCATCGGTGCACACCCAGTATGGGACGCTCTTCCATAGTACAAATCCATGACTTCCGTAACAGTGCGCAATGCATCAATTCGTCATTCTTTTGATTCCAAACAACACAGGAGTTATGTGATCAGCGGGGAGGAAGGATTCTTACCCGAATAAGAAGACGGGAGGGCCTCCATGTAAACAATTTCGGTAGGTATAATAAGAAAGGAAATTTACTATAAAATTTATACTTCTTATCAACCTACCTCAATTGTTTACAACAGGCTGAATAGACAAAAGGCTGGAGGGAATCACATAACCAACCCACACATAACTCAATAGCACTGGGACCGTGGACAGAGGAAGAGATCCCTAGGCCTATCAAACCATAGCATCACAAACATTGGAAAAGCCAATGAAAGATGAGGCGTATGGTGAAGTGCGACGCACAGACAGAAAGAGCAGTAACAGCACAAAGCTGGAACTGACCCTGAAAAAAGCTGAAAAGCTTGGATAGACAACATCCTGAGCCGAAGAAAGAGGGCCCCAAGGGTCTCTGTCGGCTCCTGCAACTGTCGCAGATAAAAGGAGAATGTAGCATTTCTCCAGAAGGCTGCCAGTATAACATCAGTCATCCGACAACATGACAGAGTTATTAAAAGAGGAAGACAATGCACGCACCTCGTGGCAGAAAAAACAATTGGTAATACAATCACCAGTAGCTAGACGAGCGGAAGCTGCACGAATAGCAAGACAAGTCCATCACGAAATAGATGCAGGCGAGATCTGGCATGTGGGAAAACGCATATTCATCCAGGATAAAGGCGTGAATGCCCCCCACCCCCAAGCAGAGAGGCGCCCAAGAAAGTGACCATCTTGGAGTAAACTGCAAAGTCCCAGGCCTTTTCAAGGAAAAGAGCTGAACAAGCTTGGAGAGGCAAGGATGAGTGTCGCAACAATGCGGTATCACATAGGAAAAAATGTCTCCGAAGCATGGACAAGTACCCAATGCTGGAGACCCCCAGAAACAAACATATACCAGAAACTCCGCAAGCAGGTTGATCGAAGGAGTGACAGAAGCAACAGAGTGATCGCACACCATCAACAGAAGAACCTTCCACTTAGCCACAGAGGCTAAACCAGTGGAGTGAGTGCCTCCTTGAAGAAAAGCAACTCCACTGCGAGTCTCGAAAAACCACTACGGAGGAGACAGGACACGATAAAAGACATGTGCGAAGGCACAATGAAGTCGGGTCAACTTGAAAACCTCCCGGGCGACTTTGGCAAAGAAAGTAGCGAGGTAGAGGGAGACATGCCGGAACCGCCGCTAACAGAGAGCGGAGCAGATTGATCCACACCCACCGAAGCGACGGGTGTGATCGAAATGATTCGACGACTGCAGGTTCATATCTGGGTGAGAACCTGAGGCGGAATCGGAACCGGTAGGAAGGCATAGCCGACAAGACCATCCCAAAGGAGGGCCAGAGCATCCACGGCGAAAGCCAGGGCATCTGGACACGGGGACACGAAAGTGTCCACCAGATGGTTCCAACTAGTCACAAGAGATCGATGGAACCCGCCATGTGGAGCATCCACCTGGTGGAAATGACCCTGTCCCGACGGGACAGGGAGTCGGCTAGGACGTTCAGGCGACCGGGAATGTGACGAACAGCCACCCCGGCGTGGACATCCTGAGTGAGCAGTATAAGATCCCAAGCCAATTCGTACATTGGAACAGAGTGCGTGCCGCCCTGGTTCCGAATGTAAGCAACCACCGTCGAATGGTCGGACAACAGAAGGACCTGGCGATTCGACAGGTGAGGGATCCACTGCCTGAAACGCAGAAGAAGAGCAAGAAGCTCCTTCTAGTTGATGTGTAGAGCTGCATGATCCTGGTCCACCATCCCGTGAATGGAAAGACCTAGAGGATCCAACGTCGGACCCCATCCGAGATCGCTGGCATCTGCCGTCAGAACGCGATCGGACGTGGGTAAGTCCAACGGAACACCCTGCGAAAGCCACTGGACATCCGCCCAGAGGAGAAGGTGAGGATAAAGATAGTCTGGAAACTGAAGCACCAGATCCAGAAAATCTACATTCGGCCTCCAACGACTGAGCAGAAAGTGTTGGAGAGGTCTGACACGCAGCCGACCTAGAGGAATGAGATCCGTCACCGAACAGCAGAGACCGATTAGCCGGAGAAAACTCTGAGCCGTCACGGATGTGGACTGGGACAGAGTCGGAGCAAAAGCTGAGAGAATCACAGCCGTGGCCTGGGCAACCGCCACCAAATTGAATTGTGTGCGGAAAGCCATCCCCAGATGATAAAACGACTGAGAAGGGACCAGGTCCGACTTCTCCTCGTTGACTCTGAAACGTAGCGACGTGAGCAAGCTCAACAGAGTGGCGACATCCGACTCCAGTAAGGCAGCATTGGAATGCCCTGGAGGATATCGTCCAGATATGCCGAAGTAGTCACCCTGGACTGTGTGCGATGGAAAGCTATCACATGCGACATCAGTCTGGTGAAGGACCAAGGAACCAGGTTGAGGCCGAAAGGCATGGCCTTGAACTGGTAAACTCGCCCCAGAAAAATGAACCTGAGATACTTCCGTATCGCCCAATGAAACAGAACGTGAAAGTAAGCATCTCGCAGGTCGAAGCTGGAAGCGAAATCTCCCTGGTGAATTGAACGGAGGACCGACCTGAAAGTCTCCATGCTGAACTTGGGAGCAATGATAGACTGGTTCAGGAAACCCAGATCGAGAATCGGTCGGAGTCGGCCGTCCTTCTTCGGCACCAAGAACAGGCGGGAATAGAAACCCACTGACCTAATGTTCTTGATGACCTCAATCGCCCCCTTTGTCAGGAGATTGTCTATCTCCGTGGACAAAAGTTCCCGACGTAAAATGTCTGAAGGAACTGTGGTTGGAAAAGGCACCCCGGACAGAGTGGAGTGCCGTCAGAAGGATATTTGCAGCCCGGACCAAACAACATCTAACATCCAAGGAATGGATGTGATGGTGGCCCATGGTCTGCGAACTCTGCTATCCTTTCTCCAACCTTGGACGAGTCGAGGTGAGGACCTTCATTGTGAACCCCGACGAGGCTCGCGAGAGGAGAAAACACCTCTACTGAATGAAGAATCCTGGGAGTTCCCTCAAGACTGCCGACGCTTACCCTTACCCCTTGAGTAAGAAGTAGAAGTGGTGGCAGAAGGATCAGCCCCTTTTGCTTCGCAGAGGAAGCAGAGGGTACTTGTTAGGCTTGGAACGGCCCGTGCCTACCCTAGAAGGCTGATCAAACTGAAGAAACAGCAGCTGATCGTTGGAATGATGTAGGACGTCATCCCGGACCGTCAACACAGAATCATGGAAAAGTTGCGGACCTGCCAAAAAAGCAGATCGAAGAGTAGCGTACTGCTCCTCAGGAAGGGATCGGCCTGTGTCCTGCACAGAGTCCCTTCGAACTAATTCCAGATTAGCCATGTTACAGGCATGCGCGTGAGTAAGATGCACACGCAAAGGAGCCTGTACCTCGTCAAACTTATCTGAAGGCAGATAAGCGGCAAAAGCTGAGACGACGTGATCGGAGAGAGAAAGCATACCAAGCATCTCTCTCGATAAGCCCAATGTGGACTCCAGAGCCGTCATCGGAATGACGGCAGACTTGGACTTGGAAAGCCCGAGGGAATTGGAGTCCTGATCCAAAACCGTCAAAGTCTGGTAGACCGACGGATTGGCGGAATCGTAGGTATGATAACGCGCCGGAGGCAAAAAGGTGTCAACCCTGGTGAAGAATAGAGCCTTCATAGCCTTGGAACTTAGCTTGGAGTCCAAGGCTGAAAATGCTTCAACCAACTGTACCGAAGGGCACGGTCGAAGACGCCCAGAAGCAGGTTGCTCCATAGACTGTTGGCGCACGACCGATGATCATGGCCTGGCTGACACTGTCGACTGGTTAGATGGTTTGAGATCCGGAAGGAACCCAAACACGAAATCAAGAGCTGCCCCCAAGTCCGAAGACTGCTGGCTCTCGACATCAAGCATGTCTGACTCTTCCCCTGAGTCGGAAGACACATAGCCCATCATGGGCAAACCAGCCGACGCCTCCCATGGTGTCGGAACACCAGGGGATCAGAAAGCGGCCTGTTTCCAATCCCGGGAGGCGGCGCCATAGGAGGTGCCTGGAAACCAGTCGCTGCCTCGCTGGAAGCAACAGGAAGGCTCGTTGACAGAACCTGAGTGAGTAAGGAGAGGGCCTCCCTAAGCTCACTGCCCGTACTGGCCGGTTTGACAGGGAAATGAACCGGCAAAGTGGCTTCACCTCTGACCCTCTGAACCAGCGAAGGCTCACGATCCTCCAAAAGACCCGACGTGGGACGACGGGCGGCAGCCGAAGACGTCTGAAAGCAGACGTGTATAGGGGTGTGACACACCCCGAGGATCAACATAGCAGGAACTCATGAGAGTCACCGCTGACCTCTGCAGGGCAGAAGGTCCAGGCTGCACAAAAGATGTTGGACCCCCAAAACTGGTCGTGTGGCAAGAATGAGTGGATGGAAATGCCACGGAGTTCATAGTGTCCCACTAAGAACAACCGAATCCAATGACAACTGTGGTGCTCGATGGTGCAGAGACCACAGGAGAGGGTCCGGCCGGCAGCCACTTCCAACTTCGCCGAGTTGAAGTCAGGGAAGGCTGAGGTCGATACCCCCATGTCTACACAACCAGACACCGCAGCAGACCACTGCAGGTATAAAACTACTGTGCTCAATGGCTGAGAGGACACAGTATGGGGTTCAGTCGGCAGCCCCATTTGACTTCGCCGAGTGGAAGTCTGGGAAGGCTGAGGCCGAAACCCCACAACCACACTACAGACATCCCTGCAGACCCTGGCAGGGAGAAGCTGAGGCCGGCTAAAAACGGTGCCCAATGACGTTGTAGATGGAACAGCAGTAGCAGCAGATACGACGGGAGCTGTTGGAACTGGTGGAAAAGCGGAGAGAGCCACCAAGCTCGGCCTCCAAAGGAGGAGTCACAACCCTAGTGACAGCCTCAGATGTCGACTGGAGAGGGCACATAGTCCCGGAACCAGGCATCTCTACACCAGAAAACCAACAGCTCCCGCAGTATCCACCACGGTAAAACACTGCACATTCCCCACGGAAGGGGAATAACTCTCACCAGACATGGTCGAATCGGGAAGCCCCGAAACGACAGCGGTCCCCACCCCCCGCTGGTGTGGGAGGAGCTGCACATCCCCCACGGAGGAGGAGCAATTCTCATCAGACGTGGTCGAATCGGGCGACCCGAAACGAAAGCGTTCACTACCCAGGAGCGGGAGGAGCTGCACATCCCCCACGGAGGGGGGTCAAACTCACACCAGACGTGGTCGAGTCGGGGGGGGGGGGGGGGGGGGGGGGGGGGGGGAAAACAACAGTCCCCCCCTCCCCCCACCCCCCCCACCCCCCCCACCCCCCACACGGGTGCCTGAGGAGTTGCACATCCCCCACGGAGGGGGTAAACTAACATCAGACGTGGTCGAGTCGGGAGGCTCCCGAAACGACTGCATTCCACACCACCCGCGGGTGCGGACGAAACGGACATGAGAATGCACCAATGGCGAGGGCAAAAAGAATTGCCCTAAAGGAACCGAACTGGAAAGAACAGAGGTGAGAGCAGTAGAAGAAAAAGGTGAACTCAACAGAAACAGAAAGCAGAAGAACACCCTCTACTACGAGAGAAGGTGGCAGAACCCAGACGGCCGACACCTACTCCAATAAAAATTTTTTATCAACCGAAAAAATTCATTGTCGAATCGCGATGACACGATGTCGCAAAACATTCGCGAAAACGGAATAGTAATTAATAAACAATGAGAATGTGGTTGAAAATATAAACGAGAATATATAAAACACAGTCCTGTTATTATACGATCTTCAGATCCATAATTCCAGTCACAGGAAAACCATTATCCACGAGTTGAATTATCACTGTTTCATAATGCATATGGCGGAAACACATCCTGCTCGTGCTTCGGATAGAAAAAGAATGACGAATTGATGCATTGCGCACTATTACGGAAGTCATGGATTTGTACTTTGGAAGAGCGTCCCATACTGGGTGTGCGCCGATGGCGCTCGGCCCAGTTTTGGCTTATTTTATCGTGGTGTTTTTACACCACTTTTCTTTCCCAAATCTTGGGAAAGATTAAAATAGAGAGTATTTTATCCGAGTTAGGTTCTTCCACTGTAGTGCAAGCCTGTTGTAAACAATTGAGGTAGGTTGATAAGAAATAGAAATTCTGGGCAGGGCCAAAAAATCTCACCCTTCCCATAACAAATTGTAGGGAAAACAGATCCATGAACTTCATTTGAACAAATTTGATTCTACACCTCAAAAGGAAGCACAGTAGGGCTGAAACTGTTGGCTCATTTTCGTAACCGGCTAACCGAGAGCTATAACCGGATAATATCCAGTTATCCGTGGCCATTATTTCACCGAATATGGGATCTAAACTATAAGAATTGGAAAGCAGTATTCTCAAACTATTCCGTAGTGTGCATACAAATGAACGTTGTCGAGCACTCGACGTTCGTTTGTATACACACAACGGAATAGTTTCTGCGATTACTCAGTTGTCATGGAAACTGCCGATCATTAACGAAGTCTTGAATGCCAAAGTCGGTTATTTCTCAATATATACAATGCGGCTTCGAATCTATCAGAAAGGAGACGGCAGATTTACTACGTTTTAAACGTGGAATGACGATCATAATCGATATTTCGGATAACTGGTTGAAGGTTTTTCTAATCGGTTCAGTAGATAACCGGTTTCAAACCGATTATCCGGTTAACCTTTTCAGTACTAAAGCACAGTACCAAATATTAAGTCATTGTACTGATTGTTTCATGAGAAGAAGAGTTTTTTTAAATTTGCATTTTCCCTCACCCCCGCCCTATGGGGGCTGGGCAAGTTGATTTAAACAAAAATAAAATGTGATGTCAGAACAAACAATTACCTTAAATTTAACTGAAGTTGGCCAAGCAGCTTTGGAGGAGAAGTCGTAAACACCACTTTATGATGGACGATGACGGATGGCGGATGGTAGACGACAGATGAAAAATGATCACTAAAGCTCACCCTGACTTTTGGGCAAGTGAGATAAAAATCTACATACCTTGAATTCTTTGTAATCTTGATTTAAGGGAGAGAATTTCTGAAAGAGTTGATCGTGCTTTGTTTTGAGTATCATTAACTTCAAACTCCACCACTTTCGGAAATCCTTGGAAAACTTCCCTGTCAAATTCATCAAGGTCTTCTTCTGATGCGGGAAAAGGGAATCCATCATTTTCTTCTGAAATTATGTAAAAACACTATGCTTAATGTTCTTCAGAAATTACGTAAAAAAAATTTATCACACAGTATCACATTCTAATTACTCCATAACTCCTTGGCCAAGGAGAAAACATTGTTTTTCGACCAACCTCAATTTTTATGCCAGACTCTAGTCCTTTTATGTGCACTTGACAAAGAAAATTAAGTCCTTTTAAAACAAAAACTGAAGATGGTGAACAGACTGGCTTCAAATACATGTATATCTTACCTCCTACAAGTATCTGGGAATTTCATTGATTCAAAGACGTCACATGCAGACTGCATATAAAACCATATACTGCCTGTCAACATCAATATACGCTGACAGCTATGAGTAATCTCCCGTTTGTTCATTGATTATTCAAAATGGCAGCAGCCGATAAATGCTTCAAGTTGAAAGATTGAGTGTTGGAAGCCCATATTTGGTCTGAAGTGCAGGTTAGTCAACTTAAAAGGCTTCATATTCTGTGGATGTGCGTCATGTTATCTTCGAAATGAAACTGTTTGGTATGTATGAATTTGTCTTGTTACAATTTATGGGACAGTGCCCGTAGGCGTGTCTCTCGGTGTGCCTGTAGGCACTTTCCCATAAATTATAACAAGGCAAAGACATGTGAACACACTGTGAGAATTCTCTCATTTAATTTTGATCGCTGTTGTTATTAGTTCTGTGCATCGATGCAGCAGTCGGTATTCGCTCGATTCCAATATGGAATTAACTGACACCATATATACCATATTAGGCCACCAACAAACTGTGTAACTAATATTATCACACAGTATCACATTCTAATTATTCCATAACATAATTCCTTGGTTAAGGAGAAAACATTGTTTTCCAACCAACCTTAATTTTTATGCCTGACCCTAGTCCTTTTATGTGCAATTGACAAAGAAAATTATGTCCTTTTAAAACAAGCACTGAAGATGGTGAACAGACAAGCTTCAAAATACATGTATATGTACACTAGAGATGGGAAATATACTGAAAAGCTGAACCAAACCAATCATTGAATATCGAAACTGTCTGAATTTTCAAATTTTCTTGCATTCGCTATTTATAACACCCTGTTCCGACTTGATAGCAGTGGAAGGGTTCATTTTCGTGAAAGAAGTGGCTCATTTTCTTTTCAGTTTTCTTAACCCTTTACCCAATGCAGATGATATCAATATTTATTATTTTAAATATCATGTTTTTTAATTTTTCAACAAATGTCAACAAAACCATATCATGTGACCCCTTGTTAATGAGCTTGACTATCGACTAGCTCATTCCAATGAGGGGTCACATGATATGGTTTTGTTGAAATTTTTTTAAAAATAATATTTTTTCAACTCCTCAATTTGCATATTACGCGGGCAGATTCTGCCGATTTGTTGGGTAAAGAGTTAACCTGAGTCCTGGGTTCTCACTAGACTACAACCTGTATATGTCCAGCTGCTTAGCAGTGACTTCTAGCCTAGTCCTGGCTGCCTGTTAAGACTTTCTACAAATTGCTGCCCAGGTACTTTGTTTATTGTCAGCACCTCTTGAAGATGGTGTGGCCAGTTCACATGTTCTGAGATTGCATACAGTTAAAACTAGAAGTGCTGTCACAAATAGTGCGCTTATCTAGGCTTAATTGCGCGTTGGAATTGCGCGCAATTGCCATATCGAATGGCATCCAAAGCACGCAGGTTCTCTTGGTTACTCATAGCAAACACATGCAATGTTTCTGCCAATGGACCTCCGGGTTACCCGGAGGTCCATTGGCTGAAACATTGCTCGTGTACAGGCCATATGTACAGAATTTGATAGCTTTACTTGGGCCATAACGCGCACATTAACGCGCATGTCAACGTGCTATTTGTGCGCATTTCATGACAGGACTTCTACTTTTAACTGTACATCTGAAATAGGGCTTTAAAGGTTGAGGTGTGCTTAGAACAAGTCACAAAATAACTGTAGGTATGATTTGTTTTTGAAAAAGAATACCACTGTTGATCTCATTGGCAGTGGTATTTGTGTTGCCGTGGTAGAATGATACAATAACAATTTATTCTGTATTTTCCTGGTGTGAATTCCCTTTTGGTACTATCAGCAAATCTCAGTCAAGTCTGATGCCGAATACCGAACCGATATCGAGGTATACTCCCCTAAAAATACTGAAACCGATACCAAACTCAAAATTCCAATACAGAGGAACCCTGTTAATTGGATAGCCACTTTGCCAATGAAAATTATTCAATTAACAGGAGCATTCAATTAACAGGAGCATTCAATTAACAGGGATTGTGTCACTTTCCTATATTCTAGGCATTCCCTGATGCATATTCACGATACATGATGGTATTCACCGAACAGCCCCTGAAGGGGGCAGATCTATGAATGCCAAACGAAGCTGGAACCAGCGGAGAGCCCCCAGAAGGTTATGTGGTAATCAGTACACGTAGACAGTGAGGGGTTGAAGAAAATTAACTCCTAGCACTCTGGTAGTACAGTGGAACCCTGTTAATTGAATAACCACTTTGCCAATGAAAATTATTCAATTAACAGGAGTATTCAATTAACAGGGATTGTGTCACTTTCCTGTATTCCAGAGATAAACTTAGCATTTATTCCATTATATCCTGTTTGACAGAGCTCCATGAGCTCTGTCAAACAAGATATAATAGATTAAATGCCTATATTGGATGTACTGAGTCCAAGTAGGTCTATAAACAAAGGCAAATTAGGGAGAGTCAGGGTAATTTCTCGACAGGTTAGAAGACTTTTTATTCAATTACCAGGAGTTTATTCTATAACCTATATTCAATTAACAGGTAAAATTTGTACTGGAGGTATGGTAAATGGTTTTGTGTTAGGAAATTATATTCAATTAACAGGGTTATTCAGTTAAAAGATTCCAATTAAGAGGGCCCCACCGTACCACCCATCTCTTTTAAAAAATTGAAAAAAACTGTTTTAAATAACAAATTTTGATTTCATATGTTGGGTAAAGGGTTGAGTAAAAAGTTAAGGAAAATAAAATACAGTGGAACCCTGTTAATTGAATAGCCATTTTGCCAATGAAAATTATTCATTAAGCCTTTTTCTAAACTGCCATATTGGCTTTTAATCTATGCAAGGTCACTGATGAGCTCATTGGCAGCGGCACTGTGGTAGAATGATACAATAACGACTTATTTTGTACTAGCAGGTGAATATCCGGCGTTGCACGTCAGAAGATGGTTATATAAGATAGCCTCAGATATGATCGGCTCAGCTGTTTTCGAAATAGAAGATTAAGGTCACAATGCCAATTTCAAGGTCAAGGTCAACCCACATGGGCATCCCGAAAAAGTCAAAATGATCGATGGGTCAATATACCCTCACATATGAAATTTTAGCCCGATCGGCCCAGCCATTTTCGAAATAAAAGGTCAAGGTCACCAATTTCTAGGTCAAGGTCACCCCGCACGGGAGCCCCGGTAAAGTCAAAATGATCAATGGGTCAATATACTGCACATATGAAATTTTAGCCTGATCTGCCCAGCCATTTTTTAAATAAAAGGTCAAGGTCATCAATTTCAAGGTTAAGGTCACCCCGAACGGGCACAGCACCCATCCCATGTTACTCGCAGGGACGAATTATCCTCGTGTATAAAATTTGAGATCGATCAGTCGAGAAACAGAGGAGTTCACCCGGAACAAAGATAGATAGAGAGATTCACATTTATATATATTAGATTTTCCTGATATGAATTCCCCTTTGGTACTATCAGCAAATCTCAGTCAAGTCAGATACCAAATACCAAGCAGATTCTGAGGTATATTCCCTTAAAAATACCAAGACCAATGCCGAACTCAAAATTCCAATACCACCCATCTCTAATGTACACCATGAATATAGGAATACATCTTAACCTTTTACTCAAACTGAGCAGCAAACAAGCCAGAAAATAAGCAGACTGTCATCTGCAAAATGAGGTTCCCAGAGGGGGAATTTAGTGATGCTACACTGCACAGCAGGGTAGCATCATTAAATTTACCCTCTGTGAACCTCAATCTGAATTAGGGTCTCAAAACTAAACAGAAAGAGGTACCCAGAGGATAAATTGGCTCACTATATGGGATAGCATCAACAAATTCACCATCCGGGGACATCATTCTGCAAATGTCAGACTGCTTATTTTCAGACCTGGCAGCAAATGATATTTGGAAAACGACTTCAAGCAACTGTCAGCTCCTCAACATTCTAACTCTGTTCAAGCTCTGCTCAAGCAGGGTTACAGTGGTTAAAGACATGTGCACCATCGACGTGCAGTACGCCTTAGTACACGGCGTCATCGTGCCCCCATGTTGGCAACTGGGATAAAGTGCCTTGCCGAAGGACACAACATGGGTCATCCCAGACAGGGATTGAACTCGGAGTCAGGACCTCTAGCATAGAAGTCCAACAGTCTACCACTGAGCCACTGAGCACCTGCATAACTAATAATGTTCATTTTTTGCCTCAAAAACATATCTTATTATTAGAGCTGTAGGTTAACCGAAACCAAACCGAGGTTTTAAGTTTTTTTTAAAAACCGAAACCGAAACTGTCGACATCCCGTAATCTAAGGTTTTTCGTTTTTTTATTAAATACTATCTTGCTGCAGAAATTCACAGAATGTAGCCATCCCAGAGTAGCGAGAGTACACAGACACTGCCATTGGCAGTGTCTGGGTACTCTCACTACTCTGGGAAGGCCTCATTCTGAGAATTTCCGACATTTCTGTTTAGTTGTGTTTGCAGCTTTCCTCAAGTTGCGTGTAGGTGTCAGACCTCGAAAAATGGCCAAGCACAATAAAAGTTCTGTATATTTAGATAATTATTATATTGGCCTTCCTGATTCTTCATGTATTATAGCTTATTTCGGGCATTCATTGAGTTTCTTTCAATTTCACTGCCATTCAGTTATGACTCCGGACATAAGAATGAGTTTTATTGAATTTTATTTGGCCTCATGAACAAACCGAAAACCGAACCAAACCGAGGTTTTATTCCACCTGAAAAACCAAAACCAAAACCGAACAAGAAATTTAAAAACCTACAGCTCTACTTATTATCTTTCATTGGAACAAGCTCGACTGAACTTGTTCCAATGGGAGATAATAAGATATCATTTACTTATCTGACTCACTGGAACAAGCACAACTCAGCCTGTTCCAAAGAGGGATTTTTAAAAAAAAAATATGCAAAATTGAATGACGATTTTTGTTAACAGCATTGGACAGTTTTGACCATTACTTTGGGTAAAAAGTTAAACAACTGTTATAATGAGTTTAAACCTAAGCTGCAATGGATGGTAAAAATGAAACAAAGTTCCCAAAGGGCAGCCTCTCAAGCAAATATACTCTGAATAACACTTGCACTGAACAAGGAGCTAGCTCATAGAGCTCTGTCAAACAAGATATAATAGATTAAATGCCTGTATTGGATGTACAGAGGACAAATAGGCTTATAAAGAAAGGGAATTCAGTGATTGTCAGGGTAACTTCTTGACATACAGTATTACAAGAATTTTATTCAATTAACAGGAGTTTTCGCTATAAGTAATATGCAATTAACAGGTCAAATATGTACTGTAGGTATGGGAAATGGTTTTGTGTCTGGAAATTATATTCAATTAACAGAGTTATTGGGAGTGTGTTGGCGGAGTGGGTGGAGACTTGGAATTGAAATGAAAAGGTCAAAAGATCGATCATGACCTCCCGACTATTTGAACCTGACCAGGAGTAACTGCATGTATTTGCATGTATTTGGGCCAAACACTTAATCCTGATTGTCCACAAGGGGGCACTGTGTACTTAGGCGTACTGCACATCGACACTTGCCTTCAACCTCTGCTAGCCCTACTTGTGTAGAGTTGGTAAGTTGTTGGGGAGCCTGACAGCTGCTCATTGCTGCATTTATATACTCTCCCAAAAAAGAAAGTGTACATGCTAAAAAATAACACTAAAAAAAGATATATATCATTTTCATTCATGGAAATTTTATTCAATCACAGATGAATCAATTTGTGATCAACACGAGAAATTTCATTACGCTACGACGAATACTCTTGGAGCCATGGAGAGTCAAAGACACTAAGGGTCAAACACAAAAGTCACACACTCAATATCTGGTATGACTTCCGTCTGCATCGACTACTGCTGTGCATCTACGCCTCATGGAAGCGAACAAGTTAGCATGGCAGTGTTGTGGGATGTTGTTCCATATTCTGATAAGCTGTCTTTGGAGTTCCACAAGCGTTGACGGTGCATGGGAAAGCCGGCGTAGCTGACGTTTCATTTCGTCCCATATGTGCTCAATGGGTGAGATATCGGGCGAATTTGCGGGCCAGGGAAGAACATCCACTTGTTGTTGCTGCAGATACTGTTGAACAACACAAGCTGCATGGGGTCGGGCGTTGTCCTGCTGTAGAATGACACCGGGGCCGTGACGTAACGTCAAAATCGGACGAATTGCAGGTCTTCGAGGACATAAGCCGTATTCTCTCAGCCGGTTGATTACTGTTTGAGGATGTATCCGTCTCAGGTTAGGGATGTTCCTGGCTGTCGTCGTTGCCATTTGTTGCCAGTTCCGGAGATGGACGACACGGATATACCGATCTTGGGCAGAGGTGGTAACACAGGGTCTCCCAGAGCGGGGTCGGTCTCGAACGTCATCATGTTGTGCATGTCGATGGAGTAGCCTGTCTACAGTGTTACGGTGGCAGTTCAAATGCTGGCCAACCTCTCTGTGTGTTCTGCCAGCTCTAATCATACCCAGGGCAAAGAGACGTTGATTCATTGTCAATCTTGGCATGCTAATGTGGAGTCGTTTTAACAGCAGCGCAAGTTTGAATGTGAACGATAGGAAGGCCTTACTTTAGTGTTTAAATACCCAAGGATTCACACTGCTGCATGAATTTTCAGACTCTCCAGGTGCAAAACATGCCTTTTGACAAACGTGCAGCACGTCATTTAATGTTAATGCAATTTTAACGGGGAAAGCTGTTTTTGTGTTCAATATAACTTATTCATGAACAGGTTAACACTCTTTACACCTACGAAATTATTTTTTTGGAGTTTGATCAATTTCTGCAATGCACACTTTCTTTTTTGTGCGAGTATAAAATTAACTCATAGAGACTTTAGTGTTGAAACGATTACCTATTTTTCAAAGTCGACTAGTCAACGGGAGTAATCGATTCAAAATCGATGAGTCGGCTTTTCTGTTGAAAACATAATTGTCTCAGTAAATTAGGTGACTGTTAGGAGACTGTTACATGTAAGTTGATAACCCTTTCGTTTAATGGCTCGTTTGACAGGTGTTTGATGAAGTTTCCTTGTCAAAGTCATGAACGTAGCTGTTCTCTTTTTCATATTTTGAGTTTTTTAAAATGTTGTGCATATTATAGCTTTAACCATTCAGTAGAAAAATTAGGATACCTGGGAAGTGCGTGTCTCCTAGTCCTCTGTCTGTACAGTGGAAAAAGTACCCAATGATGTCCGTACAGTGGAAAAAGTACCCAGTGAAGTTTCGTGAATTTGTTAAATGTGTGAAGTGTGCCGCCATTCGCCTGGTGCAATTAATTAAAAACTCCCAGGTCAAATTTTGTGACGGACGGTTTCCTCACATTCATATCCGGTCTTCGCCAGCTCGCACCCAAACCAATACAGTAATATCATAGAATATGAATCTATGGCATTGATTTACCTTTGAGGAAGACAGGGCAATCGGCTCAAAGAAGATTCACTTATATACATGTACAAGAGTCAGTTTAAGCACGGGAACTCTGCAGAAACTGCAATTAAAAAGTGTGGGCAACTTGGGTGAGGGACAGAATGCTTGAATGAATTAACGGCATCTTTAAGTTGTACATCAAAGTATTTTTCTTCAACGTGTGCCAATGATTAGGTTAGGTGAAATCAGTGCTTGTTATGCTGCTGAAATCTAAGTTGTAACATTATCGGCATCAACAAATGACAATGATTGCATTGATAGCCACTTCTCAATACAATTTAAAATAGGTTCACCACGAAGCAGAAAAGTCTGATGTTTGTAATCATTAACCCCCCATTATTGGCATTTTACGTCTTCATCTCTGAGTTTCCCGACTAGTCGACTGGTGGATTTCTGAGTCGATTTTTCCGAAAATCGAATCAACTTCAACTAGTCGACTAATCGTTTCAACACCAGATAGAGTGCTAAGGAGGTGCAGTGGCAGTGCAGTAACCGGTTCTCGTCAGATCACCGAAGTTATGCAACGTCAAGCCTGGTTAGTCCTTAGACCATCTGAGCAATCAATTCCGACGCCTGCATTGTGTTCTTAGGCAAGGCACTTAACCCTGATTGTTCACATGGGGGCATGATGATGCTGTGTACTAAGGCGTACTGCACATTGATGGTGCACATGTCTTCAACCAATCTAACCCTGCCTGTGCTGCAGTGCAGAGTTACGATGTTGGGGGCTGGCAGCTGCTCGTTGTTGCTTGGTGGTTATCTCAGGGTACTCCAGCTTCCCCCACCCATAAAACTGTCACCAACACAGTATGACCTTGGCTGTTAAAGTGTCATTAAACCTTAATAAATAAATAATAAATAAAGGTAGAGTGCTAAATTATTTTTCAAAGATGATTTGGAACATGAGTAATTTTCTTCAAGGATACAATGCTATCAGTAAGAGGTGCCTTACCTTAGCAAGAATTTGTTGATAAATAAATTTATATGAACATATTTTTTTCTTCTGCTGCATAAATAACAACAGTCAGCCCTGGTAATTCACCCTCAGCAATCAACAGTGCAGAGGAAAGTAAAAATATCCACAGCAAAAATATTGCCGAGGATGGCTTTTTGAGAATGCCTTGTGGTGGCAGAATTGCACAATTTCCAGGTTATACAGTTAAAACTAGAAGTCCTGTCATGAAATGCGCACAAATAGCACGTTGATATGCGCGTTAATGTACACGTTATGGCCTAAGTAAAGCTATCAAATTATGTACATATGGCCTGTGCACAAGCAATGTTTCAGCCAATGGAGAAACACTGCATGATTTTGCTATGAGTAACTAAGAGAACCTGCCGTGCATTGGATGCCATTCGATATGGCAATTGCGTGCAATTCCAACGCACAATTAAGCATAGATAAGCACACTATTCGTGACAGGACTTCTAGTTTTAATTGTACAAGAATCGAACAATGTGGTCTATGCTGTACTGCTAATCTTTTAATTTATGGTACAAGTTGCAGCATAACCACTAGGAAGTTGGAACTAAGTGTTCTACTTCTTCCATGTTGGTAACACCAGAATCTGGCATCAATTTCTAGAAAGCTCTGAGCTTTCCAAAAAATGATGTCAGATTCTGGTGTTATCCACATAGAATCAGTGAGATACTAAGTTTGTTGTTATCTTATTTTCACACATACTATACCTTTTGATCAAGTCAACTGCTTACTTCCTAGGTTTTTTTCCACATTTACATGGTTTATGATGTTGGCATAATCTAATGGAGTGAAAAATTCTGCACATTGATTGTGATTATATACACATGTATCTCAAAGAACTTTACATCTTAAAGTTACTTGAAGTATTCGCTTCACCGCATACTACATATACATGGCATTTGAGACTATGCCCTGCACCCTGATGATTTTTACACAATCGAACATGCTTCACGTCAATTGCTGCAGAAGCACCAGTTTTCCACAGCAACTGTTTTGACCAGGAATGAAGATGAATTACCTGGACTGACAATGTTATGATTACAGTGTAAAACCAGTCTAGTGACTTTCAGCACTATTCAGTAGAGCTCTGATAGAGGCTTCTAGCAATCAACCTGCTAAGAGATATCTAATTAAGTGGGTTCAACTCCATGTGCAATACTACGGTGCCCTTAACCCTCTGCAGACAGAAATCAAAATACAGAAATTTCAAGCAGCAAATTTTCCCACAATGCATCTACGAAATGAATGAATTCAACCTTGTTTGACGGAGCACAATGACATGTATCAAATAAAAATGAATTGGTTAGATTCCTGGTTGCATTAGAGGAAAAATTTGCATCTTGAAATTTTGGTATTTCAGAGGGTTAAAAAAGACAAAGTTCATTTTTCCTTTTCAATCTCAAGATGTGTTACAGCTTTTGACTTTATGCACAATTTTTGCTTGTTCAAAGGTTTTTCATTACATTGCCATGAGATATTTTAATATTTCAAAATGTACAAGACAACTGGAAAAAGAAAAAGAAGGCAAGTGGAGAACAAACTGCTGGTGATTTTGGAAAAATGTCATGCTGTTGCTCTATTTAAAGGGGGATAACTCTATTCAATATAAATGACCATAAAAATACTACAGTAAATTTAACTCTTTACCCAACACAGACAAAATAGAAATTTATTATTTTAATTTTTGTTTTTGTTTAAATTTTCAAACCTCATGAGCTCATTCCAATGAGGGAGAAACATGATATGGTTTTGTTAAATTGTTTTTAAAAATATATATTTTGTCAGTTGCTTAAAATGTAAATTATGTGGGGAGATGTGGTGGGTTTGTAAGGTAAAAGGATTTGAATGAAGCAATTCATTCTTGGAAGTTTCTCCAACATATATAAGTTCCTGATTATGGGTATCATGTGACATACTGTTAGAAAGATCTCTAAGAGGCCCAGCACTATTCTACATAATAGCATTTTATCAACACAGTTGTACCAGTATGTAGAAAGAACATGTGCAAAATTCATAGCCCTGATGCAGTGCCGGGTCCAGGACAGAGTTCTTGATCTTTGAACAGGAGCTTGAAGCAAAGGGCATAAACTGTATGCTAATACTGATTTGAACAAACTTGGCTTACCATGCAAAAAGGAACATACCTACCACATTTTGTTAAATCTGATCCACTTGTTTTTAGAGGAACAAATTGTATGAATATCACAAACAAGAGGACGCAAGAGTCCTCAATCGCTCACCTGACAAAGTGGTTAAATGTCAGATGATTATTATCATAGGTCTTCCTGATTGCTTCCAATCATATCAGCTGTAGACAAGCACTGCCAAAGCCCAAATTTTGAAGGGCTGTTATGTCACTGCATCCCCCCCCCCAACAGAGAGCCCAAAAATTAACCCAGGCACTCGATTTGAACAAACTTGAATCTGATCCCCTAAAGATGTTGTATACCAAACATGAAAGCATTTTGACTGGTGGCTCTGAAGAAGATTTTTAAAGAAATTTCCACACAAAGAGAGCCCAAATATAAACCCAGGGACCCAATTTGGGCAAACTTGAATCTTACCCACTCTCCCACCCCATCCCGCCCACCTAATGTTGTTGTATACCAAATATGAAAGGATTTTGATTGGTGAATCTGAATTAGATTTTTAAAGAAATTCCCTCATTGCATTAAGTTAATATTCGAGCAACCATGGGGAGACCAAATATTAACCCAAGGACCAGAGTTCAGGCCTCGACAATTCAGGTGAACGATCGTTCTGTTCCCCTAGAGGTTATGCAAACAAAAAGTGAGGCGAACAGACTATCGGTTAACCAAAAGGATCTATCGATTAACCAATTTTTTTTTACGATCGGCACATTAGAAGCCTGAACAAAAAGTATTACACATACAAATATTAAATTTGTGCTTATTATTCAGCTGTAAGCATAGTCAAAACATGGCCTGAAAGTCTGTAATATAATTTTTTGGTTTGGTACGTCCTTGAAAGGACGTACCAAACCAAAAAATTATATTACAGACTTTCAGGCCATGTTTGTACTACTGTAAGCATACTGTAAGCATAATTAGAAACATGTTGTTACAGTTTATCGAAATTGAAATGCACTGCAGCCTGATGTATGATGGGGCCACAACCAAATCAATTCTGGACCTATTCACCACCAATAGAAGATGCACAACTCTTGTATGTAATGCTGCCAACAGAGGCACAACTCTATATTTCTAGTGATTGCATATTTCTGTTTCGTTGATATTTTTATCGTCTGAAGTCATCACATGTTGCCAACAGAAGGGGCATAACTCTACATTTACCTCCCAAACTTTCCCACCAGCACAGCCTACGGCTTTCGGGATATGCCTGTGGCATATCGCGTTTGAATTTTTGGTTAACCAACAGGTTAAGGAAACAAATTTACTTAACATTCAGAATAGGTTAATGAACAACTAAATGGGTAACCTGTTAATGGGTTAATCAAAAACATGGAATTGTCAAGGACTGGAGTTGAACAAACTTGAATCTTGAAAGCTAAAGCAAGATCGTATGTTAGTTATTGATATTTATAGAGGGAATCACATTAAGATGTTAAAAAGCATGTCTGGCGTAGTAAAAATATCCTTTCCTATAGCTTATGAGCATTCTATATGGCATAACCTGCCAATGAGTTGTGAAATAAGCCCGTTATTTCAAGGTCTGATGACTTCTGATTAGATGTATTGAATGACATCACTTGTGATGTCTAAAATCAACTGTAAAATGACCATCAGAACTAATCATGTGACTTCCCTGCCATAATTGCCTTTAACTGGTGGTGTACTAAATTAATTAGTTCACATCTTTGCCTTGATACAATTTATAGGAGAGTACCATAGACACTCTCCTATAAATTGTAACAAGGCAAATTCATAAGGATTAAATAAATGTACTTCAAAGATAATATGAAGCACATCCACAGAATGTGAAGAGATATTCAATAGAGTGTGCTCCCCTGTATAAATGTATGTGTGTGGGTGGGGTGGGGGGGGGGGGGTGGTAAGTACACGCCATGGGGAGGAGTTTATGATTTTCTGAAGAATGTAGTTCCAAGCACCTGCCACACCACAGACTAAAAATACAGAACTTATCATTCATCCCACAACCTCTAGCACACTGGTAGTCAGATTTGGGGAGGGGGTTTACCCAGCATGTGCACCTCCTCCCCATATACACAACTTTTTGTAACTGTTTTTTTTAACAAGCACCAAGATTATGCTCACTCCTAAATCAAATTGCCACTACTCATAAATTAAAATGTGTTAACCCTCCTCCACCCCTCCCCTTAACCCACCTCCATTCCACAAATTGACTATGAAACTAAAAGATGCAACCCAACCACGCAGGCTGTTGGTAAATGGCTTTCATACCTTGCCCATTACATGTTCATCTTGACCATATCATTGAAAGGGTTAGTCTTGTTTCAGAAGGATCCATTTCAAGGAGCCAATATTGATAAGTAGTGGGCCATAATAGCCAGGCCTGAAAATAAGCAGGCATTTGCAGAATGGGGTTCCCAGAGGGTGAATTTGATGATGGCAGATGCTATCACGTACAGTGGGCCAATTTATCCTCTAGGTACTTCTTTCTGTTTAGTTTTGAGACCCTGATTCAGATTGAGGTTCACAGAGGGTAAACTTAGTGATGC
Organism: Pictodentalium vernedei; assembly: GCA_031216915.1. NCBI lineage: Eukaryota > Metazoa > Mollusca > Scaphopoda > Dentaliida > Dentaliidae > Pictodentalium > Pictodentalium vernedei. The sequence continues at coordinate 31,491,373 of CM062296.1, forward strand.
TACCCTGCTACGCAGGGTAGCATCACAAAATTCACCCTCTGGGGACCTCATTTTGCAGATGACAGTCCACTTATTTTCTGGCTTGATAATAGCATAGTAGTAGCAGATAAAGAAGAAATATTCCATGCAACTCAGTGCCTAGTCCAAACTAAAGGATGCATCCAAGGTGGTGGGTGTGAGGGTGGGAGTTGGGTTAGGGAGGTGCACCTTCATGCAACCCATTATTTTTAAAAACTTTCAAAAGCACACAGACCAGGGGGCACAGTATTATCTGGGATAACACAGGAATTCTTTTGGGTGCCTACAGACACAGGGTTGGTGATTTTTTGAATTTTTTAAAAAAAAATTTAAAAAAAAAATTTTTTTTTTATTCAAATCAGATTATTTTTATTTAAATCGACTTATTTGATTTTCATACTATAAACTATTCACCAGAAGATACTTTTTCCCACACGACTCCTTTAAATAAGAGAAACAGACCTACAGTTAAAACTATTAGTCCTGTCTCCAATAGTGCGCTTATCTAGGCTTAATTGCACGTTGGAATTGCGCGCAATTGCCGTATCGAATGGCATCCAAAGCACGGCAGGTTCTCCTGTTTACTTATACCAAACACATGCAATGTTTCTGCCAATGGACATTGGCTGAAACATTGCTTGTGCACAGGCCATATGTATAGAATTTGATAGCTTTACTTGGGTCATAACGTGTATTTTAACGCACATATCAACGTGTTATTTGTGCGCATTTCGTGACAGGACTTCTAGTTTTAACTGTATCGCATATTTCAGGAGTCAAGACACAGTGGGATGTATATTCCCAATTTATCGGTTAGTTCTACACTGTGACGGTCATAAACACAGCCCAATTACTGTATTTCAACAGTTAATATGCATTCCATCTTGTTTCAGCTCATTCCAAGTTGTTTTGAAAATATTCCTGACAATTTGTATACATTTTTTATTTAAATCAATGATTTTTGTGAAAAAAAAATCACTGATTTAAATCATGATTTAAATCAATGATTTAAATCGATTGATTTAAATCTGCCAACCCCGTCTACAGGGATCGAATATGGGCCCCTTTCCTAACAGCATTTAGGTACGATTTTTCCCAATTCCAAACCCCATTGACCACTCAAACAAAAATATAATGCACAATTGGTGCCCAGTAGTGGAGAGTCATGACCAGGGATGTAGCTAGAGGTTTCTGATTGGGGGTGTAGGGTAGTGAATTTCCTACTAGGAGAGAGACTGGGAGCCCCCCCCCCCCCCCCCCCCAGTCCCTCCCTCTAGTTGGAAATTCACTACCGAGAGAGATTTTGAAAATGAAGCCATTAAAGGGGGCATAAAATTTATTCTAGTAACTGAAATGCCAACACATTTATGATAGAATTATCAGGTTATTATTATTTGGTATTATTCTCGGAATTGTATATGTGCTAAACAAATGCTCAAGCTGAGAACTTTGAGCAATTCACACTGTCCTAACATTAAATCAAATCTTATGCAGGAATGATCAATTTTCGATGTTTCATCATTTTGTAACTGAGAATGATGGAATTTTACATGATGTGATTTTCTTGAAGTGCATTTTGAGGATTTTTTTTTATTACGATAAGTTAACGTACTATAGAAATCTCATACTGCTTGACATTATGCATACTTATGAAGCTCGATATTGTGTACACTGTAGTTGTAAATAGTAACAGTTGGAGAATTTTTGCCGGTTTGAAACAGAGTTGGAATTTTAGGAAGTAAAGGAGGCATCAGCATCACCAAAGCAGCTCTAAAATCCAGATAAATGGAATTTCCAACTACACATGACTTGCCCTCTGAATTTCCAACCACAGGAATTTTTGGCCAGGATTGGGGGTGGGTTAGGAGGGTATATGCGTGCGTGATGACTCATAAAGCCTAAGAAAAACATTGGTTTTCGGAGGCCTTATGACCACTCAGTTCAGGACATCAACTGTGCATGAAATTTAAATTATTTATCTAACAAAGCTTAAAAAGTTTATAATTTCTTAGTCTTTGTGTACTTTTCACCCTCCAAAACAAATTCCCAATTGAGACTCCCCCCCCCCCCACCTCCCAAAGCAAATTTTCCCAGTGACTGGGGCCCCAAACTATTTACCAAAGAGGGAAGAAGAATACCTGTAACACATAAACATCTACTACCGGAGGTAGTGGTGGGTGTCAATGTTCTGTCATGGATAATACGATACCCTATGCAGCTAGAGCTCCTATGTGAGCGTCCTATGAGCCATTTTCAAAATTTGTACAAGTCGATACAAAATTATGGGAAGGAAATATTTTGGCTGGAGAAGAGAGTGGTCATGTGCAAAGAAGCCACTGCCTACCGATGGGCCACAATGACTTTCCATTTTCCAAAATTTTCTCAAAAGAGCCCAAACCCCCCCCCCCCCCCCACCCCCCTCCCCCCCCCCCCCCCCCCCCCCCCCGGTGCCGTCAATCAGAGTGGGTTACCCCCTTTCAAAATTGCCCTCACACCTTGGATGATACTTTGCCTTATGGCCAATGATTGAAATGTAGTGCCCACACAAACCCTGATCTTCCAGTGAAGCATATACTATGAGGCTATAAAATAATTTGTGCATACCAAAATACAATTTTATGGTTTTATCATAATCAAAAAAGTCTGGACTTGTTAGTGCCTGGTTGTGTTCCTGGTTATAAAGAGAGCTCAGTAATTGACCAGGGGTATGCCAGGATTTCACAAACAAGGGTGTCTGTGCTCCCATAACAGTAGAGTAGGCAGATTCCCTGATGGGGGAGGGGAACCAGACCAGGGGGTCACACCCATCCCCTGGTCTGGTCCCCCTCCCCCATCAGGGAATCTGCCTACTCTACTGTTATGGGAGCACAGACACCCTTGTTTGTGAAATCCTGGCATACCTTTCTCCACTTTTGCAAAGAACTTTAAAATCTTTAATGAAAACACAATGCAAAATTTCTAAGGAGCATTACATTATATTGAGTCTTTTGAGTCTGCATGTAATGCTGTTGTCAAGACAAATGAACAGACAACAGTGGCACAGCTTCGGGAGGCCTTGGGCCCCTAAAATTATTGCTCCTTCATTTACACACCCCCCCCCCCCCCTAAAAAAAATATTGGCCTAATGCAACTTTCACACAACATAGAGCCAGGGATGTGGCGACAGTGGGGTGGGGGGTGGTCTCACCCCCAGCTAGGAGTATGTTTTTCGATAGTTGGTCAAAAATTAAATAGTTGGAAATTCAATAAATTAACATTGTTCATGAAAAATATTAAAATTTCAACTAATGATGAGAAAATTTTATCTTTTATTTCCAACTGGAAACTTGAGTTTCAAATTTCCTACTCTAAAATTGACATGGCCTCAAAATTTTGACTCTGACATCAATCTGGTAAATTTTCTGACCCAGACACATTATAAATGATGCTTTTTTCCGTTTCAGGACTAGTGAAAATTTTCAGAAGGGTTCATAACCCTTTATCCAACGCAGACGATTTCAAAATTCATTATTTTAAATATCATTTTTTTAAAAATTTCAACAAAACCATATCATGTGACTCCTCTTTGGAACGAGCTTGTTCCAAAGAGGGGTCACATGATATGGTTTTGTTGAAATTTTTGGAAAAATAATATTTTTTCAGCAGCTGTATTTGCATATTACGTGGGAGGATGCGGGCAATTCGTTGGGTAAAGGGTTAAAATATATCAAACAGCGCTGCAGTGCAACCACCTTTCGAAACCACACACAGTTGGAATTTACACCGATGGAACCCCCACCCCCAGCTGAAACCCTCTAGCCACACCCCTGCATATAGCCCCCAAAATGGTCTCCATTATAGGGGCTACACATGCTACAAATGCCTCAGATGTGCTCTTGGAACACTATATTTTCCAAAATTGTCTTGGGGAGGGTGGTCCCAACAAGTACACTTAGGTCGTTGCTCCTCCTCTAACTTCCCTTCCCGAAGGTTCTCCTTGCAGTTAATAGTTGGACAAGGGGAAGCCCCGAAACCACACACAACGGCCTCTCTCATACCATCTTTGCTCCCGCCCCCCCCCCCCCCCCCCCCCCACCAAAAAAACTGGCTAGGGAAACCCCTAAAAATGGAGTCCTGACAACGCTCCGGATAGATAATAGGTGGTGTACTTCCAGAAATGCATACCCACGTGTTTTCTTTGCGCCAAAATGAAAAGTATGTGTGCATTGTGGTGCCATGGACAAAAAATTTAGACACGTCAAAAATAAACCACGATCTCGTGGAACGTTCAGTGATAGGAATATCAGTACTATCTGGGTTAAATTAAATAAAACACTCCACAATATGTTGTGTGCAGCTTAACACGTTTGCAGAGTTCTTGTTAGTAAAACAGACATCATTCTTTCAGCGTTTGAACCTTTGAAAAACCTTTCAAAACGAAAGGAGCAAAAATTATGACGCATTACCTCCCTTGATGTTAATCAGTTACAAATTTGTTCCAGTTAACTACCTTGATATGATCCAACAAGATGAAAAAAGGTTTCTGAATTACGACGGCAACATAAACTTTATTTATGGGGATTTAACGACACTTTCGACAGCCAGGATCACCTCGTGTCGGACAGATTTACGAGTGGAGGAAGCCGAGTACCCAGAGAGAACCACCGAGCAGCAGCGAGGAACGGCGAGCAACGTCCAAACTCCCCAACGAACTAACTCCACAAAAGCATGGTTAGCATTGATTGAAGACAAAGCACCTTCGACGAGCAGTTCGCCTTGGTACACAGCGCCACAGTGCCCCCCCCCCCCCCCCCCCCACGTGGGCAATCGAGATTAAGTGCTTTGCCGAAGGACACAAAGCAGTTACTTCTAGCGGGAATCGAATCGTGGGCCTTTCGAGTTGAAGTCCAATTCCGTAACCACTGAACCACCGTACTCCACAAATGTCCATCTTATTCCTTCCATATTTTTTTTTTATTTATTTATTATTATTATTTGGGTTTAACGACACATTAACAGCCAGGGTCATATCATGTCGGTGATAGTTTTACGGGTGGGGGAAGCCGGAGTACCCGGAGAGAACCACCGAGCAACGACGAGCAGCTGTCAGCTCTCCAACATCGTAACTCTGAACTCTGCACCGCGGCACAGGCAGGGTTAGATTGGTTGAAGACATGCGCACCATCGACGTGCAGTACGCCTTAGTACACAGTGTCATCGTGCCCCCATGTAGGCAATCGCGGTTAAGTGCCTTGCCTAAGGACACAACGCGGGAGCACGAATCAGATTGGTCACCCATCCAACTACTAACCGCGCTCGACGTTGCTTAACTTCGGTGATCTGACGAGAACCGGTTACCGCTACGCCACCGCGCCCCCTATTCCTTCCATAAAGAAAATGTTTGTTCATATTACATAGAAATGTTTTCAGGTGAACATTTGAACCCTTTGCCTAACATGAAAAGCAGACGACACTTGTAAAAAAAATTCTTGAATAACTAATTTTTTTTCATTTTTTGTCTCAAAAACATAAGTTATGACCCCTCATTGGAACGAGCTTGACGAGCTCGTTCCAACGAGGGGTCATGTCCAATGTTTTTGAGACAAAAAATGGAAAAATGATAAAAATTAATTAGCAATGTTTGAGAATAGCGCTGGCCGGTTTTGGCCGTTACTTTGGGTAAAGGGTTAATTGTTTCTTTAAAAAAACACAATTTAAAAATCTTGTTAACCCATTACCTAACGTAACGCCAAAACCGGCCAGCGCTATTCTCAAAAATCGCCAACTAATTTTCATTATTTTTTCATTTTTTGTCTCAAAAACATAGGGTATGACCCCCTCGTTGGAACGAGCTCGTTCCAATGAGGGGTCATAACCTATGTTTTTGAGACAAATGTTTTAAAAAAATCAGTTATTCAAGAATTTTGTTTGCAAATGTCGTCTGCTTTTCATGTTAGGTAAATGGTTAACAACATACTCCGCTTGTGTAAGAGGGACATAAGGTGTCTACTAGAATAAACCTCGCGCGAGCTCGTTCCAACGAGGGGTCATAACCTATGGTTTTGAGACAAAAAGTAAAAAAAAATTAGTTATTCAAGAATTTTTTGGGCAAGTGTCGTCTGCTTTTCAAGTTAGGTAAAGGGTTAAATCGTGGGGAAAGAGAAATTCTACAACGTTAAGACTGCCGGCACCATGAATTTAGTGGGTGGAAGTTAATAAGGTCGATGAAACATGAACACACTGTTCAAAAATAATATACAACGAAGAACAAAACGTGTATATTAACCCTTTACCTAACCTGAAAAGCAGACGACACTTGCAAAAATAATTCTCGAATAACTAATTTTTTTCATTTTTTGTCTCAAAAACATAGTTATGGCCCCTCATTGGAACGAGCTCGACGAGCTCGTTTCAACGAGGGGTCATAACCTATGTTTTTGAGACAAAAAATGAAAAAAATAATGAAAATTAATTGGCGATTTTTGAGAATAGCGCTGGCCGGTTTTGGCCTTTACGTTAGGTAAAGGGTTAAACATTACCCTTCTAAACCTTTTCACATTCTCAGGTATCAGCAACTATAAACCTTGCAACTGGCTAAACTCAAACTATCAATGCGGTCCAGGGGCTTCGTGAAGATCAACGATTCGGGTGAGGGTAGGTTGTACATTTGCTTTGTCCCAACTGTAATGGCTTAGGCTCAGGGACGCCGGAAGCACGGGTGCAGAGGGGGCAGCTACCCTCCCTGCCTTCAGACCACGGGGCGAGAGGGGACAGTCAATGCCCATCCCAAGTTCGTCACTCATTCTTTATTCTTATTATACTGTAAAGCTAACATACACCCCAAATCAGTGCTGGGAGCTTTCAAAATTAAATGGGGGAGTTTGGGAGGAGGTCCCGATGGAATGGAGAACCTCAACAATAATCTGCTTCTTAACTGGGCCATCCTCGCTTGTCTAATAATTTCAAGGGAGATAACTTTATTTTAAAGACGATTTTCGTGACAATATAAGTCAGGGATGTGCCATATGATAGTAGATTTCGTAGCATTTTATCCAACTCGAGAACCCAAAGGTCATATATACACAGAACGACATGTGCGTGTGAATGGGTTAATCGACATGGCACAAGTGCTAGCACGGAAGGATAGAAAAAGAGGCCGCAGACCTCGAGTTCTATCCTTTCGCGATGGCACAATTGCCGTGTTGATTAACTCATTCACACACGTGTGTCGTTCTGTGTTTATTACACGTCTTCACGTCTATAAAAAACAATCATTAGAAGGACAATTGGCAATTCATTTGACAACTATCAACAAAAAGAACACATTTTATCGCCAAACAAATTTACTAGGGCAACCCCTGTTATTATTTCGTCCTCCTCCCGAAACAAGTGCTTGATTTCGACTGTATCGTCAAGGCATGCCTTCGTCGGTATTATAGTTAAAAAATAGAGACTTCTTGGAAACTTAAATGTGGGTAAATATAGAATATACCCATAGTCGCTTGGTATACGAAATGTTCACCAAGAGTGGTGAACATTTGATACAAAAAGCTACTTTGGATATGTTTTCTTTATCCCATGATCGTCAGATTATTAGAGTCGCTATTATTTTGCTCGATTTTACTGAGCAGCAGACGTACACACGTGCGAATCTGTTTTTGTTTACACGAGCACCGGTGGGCGGTACTTCCGATGTCAATTTTATCACCGAAACGAAATGGAAAAAGAAACGCGCAAACCAGGGTGCCTTTTCATTTTAATAACATAATAACATATTATTTCGAGTTTTGGATGCTTTAACATGAACATGAGACAACGCATGCTTTGTTAAGTTTTGGTATTTCATGAGGTAAACTTATTTAAAAACGTAATAAATACATGCCGCTTTCATTTAAACTCTTTCTTCGCGAGGCGATGAGCGAGAAAGTTAGACAAGTTTGCATTCAGGTAAAGGTCACCAAAGGTCAACTTGGGTATAGTTCCACTGTTGGTGTAAACTGTGACAACTGAAATCTCATTACTGGCGTGTTCACCACAGACACAAGTGTTCATCCCGATTGGTTTGTAATGCTAAAATTTATGTCACAGGCTTTTTATATATAGTAGAACAGGTAATCATGGTATAAATAACATATTATAGCAGTCGTTTTGCAACTTCTTAGTCAATTAACACGCTCCATACCAGTACTCCAAACTGGTCATATAGGTCCCCACTGGGCCGGATGGGGTACCACGAAACTCTGTTTGTATAACCGACTGTTTGTGTGTCATAGGTCCACATTATCAAATCGAGTCTTGTAAGAAAGTACAGTTAAAACTAGAAGTCCTGTCGTGAAATGCGCACAAATAGCACGTTAATATGCGCGTTAATGTACGCGTTATGGCCCAAGTAATGCTATCAAATTCTGTACATATGGCCTGTGCACAAGCAATGTTTCAGCCAATGGACCTCCGGGTAACCCGGAGGTCCATTGGCAGAAATATTGCATGTGTTTGCTATGAGTAACCAAGAAGGCCTGCCGTGCCTTGGATGCCATTCGATATGGCAATTGCGCGCAATTCAGTCTAGATAAGCGCACTATTCGTGACAGGACTTCTAGTTTTAACTGTACATGATTCCTGACAAGAGGGAATCGATATCTATGACACTAGTCCAGACGAAAATGTTCCGAATGGAAAAATTACTGGGTTGTGGAGGGGGAGGGGGGGAGGGGGTCATACAAGAAATAAAAGCTGAACGGTACAACAGAGAATCCAGAAAAATGTCTAGATTATCATTGAGTAGAAGTAAAAGCTGCACGACACAACAGATAGTCCAGAAAATTGTCCAGTTCCGCAAGAATTAGAAATACAGGCTGCACGATAAAACAGAGAGTCCATGAAATTGGTCAGATCTATAAGGATCAGAAGTTGCTGCACAATGCAACACATAGTCCAGATAATTGTCCAGATCCTCAAAGATTAGAAGTAAAGGTTGCACGACACAACACAGAGTCCAGAAAATTGTCCAGATCCGCAGAGTAGAAGTAAAGGTTGCACGGTACAACAGAGAGTCCAGAAAATTGTCCAGATACGTAAGAATTAGAGGTAAAGGCTGCACGGTGCAACAGAGTCCAGAAAATTGTCAACATCCACATAAGGTTTAGTCTTAAAGGCTGCACGTTGCAACAGAGAGTCCAGAAAACTGTCTAGATCCTTAAGGATTAAAAGTAAAGGCAATAAGAACCTTTGACGTTCCCTATGAAACTCACAAGTCCCAGTGACACTTTCTGCAAAGAGCTCTGTGTAGAATTGGTAAGTTGTGTTGATTCGATCAACGCTCTAGTAGGACGGAGGACCCAAACACACAAAACAAACTTTTCGAAAATTTACGAGCAATCGTTCATCTTTCAAGTAATTTTTGGGGGAGTTTACCACTGAGCTTGTTTTCAAATCAGGCGAGCATTAGGGTGAACGGAGACAGACCGCATCAAAATTATAGGCATGGGCTATAAGAGGTTGGACAGACAGCATTTAGTGATTGATATGGCGCATCGTTTGTATTAACAATTAAGTGTTATATAATCATGCTAATTGAATAGCCATTTTGCCAGTGAAAAATTCATTTTACAATATCGTTGTATTAAACTGAGCATTTATTCTATTATATGTTGTTTGACAGAGCTCACGGACCTCTGTCAAACAAGGTATAACAGGTTATTTATTTATTTATTTATTGGTGTTTAAGGTCACATACTTATGCACAATGGCTAATCGTGACCGTGACAGTTTTACGGGTGGAGGAAGCCGGAGGTATAACAGGTTATGTTGAAACTGCTGAGGCCAAATAGATCTATAAATATAGGGACTTGACTGGTTATCAGAGTAATGTTTTGATATATTACACGATCTATTATTCAATTAACAAGAGTTTACTCTATAATCTATGTGATTAACAGGTCAAATGTATACTAAAGGTATGGTAAATGGTTTTGTGTTAGAGAGTTATATACAATTAACAGATTTATTCATTAAAGAAAAAAAGCAATTAAGTGGGATCTAGTCTACCAAAATAACGATAACACAAATGAATGAAACAACCGCAACAGTCTCTCCATCCTTGGTGTGTGGGGGCGGGGGGGGGGGGGTTACAGAAGTTATTCATTGCTTGGTAGGTCTGTGTGGTACGGTGTCTTATAGGGATTGCACAGTGTTAAAGTAAGATGTGTTTTTGAGAATGGACAGGGGAAGTTTTAACCCTTTACCGAACGTAACGATCAAAACCGGCCAGCGCTATTCACAAAAATCGCCAATTAATTTTCATTATTTTTTTCATTTTTTGTCTCAAAAACATAGGTTATGACCCCTCTTTGGAACGAGCTCGTTGAGCTCGTTCCAAAGAGGGGTCATAACCAATGTTTTGGAGACAAAAAATGAAAAAATTAGCTATTCAAGTTGCAAGTGTCGTCAGCATTTTATGTTAGGTAAAGGGTTAAAATCAGTAGTGGCGGACAATGGATGAGGAACTTCTAACCATGGAAATGAGTTAGATTAGATTAAAACTAAACATTAGCCTCATTTATACAGATGGTTTGTGATTGGTTTTTGTGTGTTGGTGTTTAAGGACACTTTGAACAGCCTGGGTCAAAAACACTTGCGTAGGAAGGAACTATTTGGTGTGGGGAGGGTGTGAGGTAAAGCAGGTTACCGCACAATGATGACCGACGCGGAACACGTCACGGGGGAGTGGACACAAGAGATTTTTGTGGAATTTGTGGTGGGGTAAATAGCCTCCATCTCCCCGCGTTCCAGGTTTCTACGCCACGGGGTACATATCGTGTCGGGTTTTTTGGATGAAGAAAACCAGAGAACCCGGTGAGAAGCACCGAGAAACGACGAATAACTGTCGATTATATTGATGAAACACTCCATGTGCGTCGTTACAAAAATAGGGGCGGAGCACCGGGAGTCCAGAGCACGGCTGAAGAAAGAAAACTGCATTTTCCAATATGATATCAGTGTGAAGTACTAGAAATATCTGAGAGTTCTGTTGATTATTTTGTGCAACGTGGTAAGTTATTCATTAACGGAGGTACAAAATGAGTTAGGTAATGAGTATTTGCCTGTTACTGATATTTATCACCTAGAACCCCTGCCCGCTACGAGTGATGAAAGTTCAGCTCTTATTTTTTTTTTTTCTTCCGTTTTTTTCATCTAGTCATAATAATTAATAAAATGAAAAACAGGCAATTTTCTAAAAACGTCAGATTTGCATACCTGGAAATTCGCAATGCGTTCCAGGTGTCGAGTCAAAATGCCGTAATCGATTCTCCAACCGAAACGTAATTAGAAAATGGGAGATTAACTTGAGTTCAGTTACAGGTTATCACCAAAGTTTTTTGTATCTTTTGAGATGTGTCAATTACACACCGACACACTTTCACTATTTTAATCATGGGAGGGTGAGACGCGTTGAAAAGGGGGAGAGGGTGAGCAGGGCCAGGGAGAGGGTGGAGCCCGAGGTAGTAACTCCAGAACCCGGAACTTTGAGGGGACGGGGTGCTTGGTCCAAGCGTCCAGGATTCTTGGTTCAGACCTGGGCCTAGTCCAAACATGGTCTAAAACACCGTATTTTATTTTTTTGTTTTGGTACGTCCTTTAAAGGACGTACCAAACCAAAAAATTAAAATACGATCTTTCAGGCCATGTTTGGACTAGCTTGTGCCCCCTCCCCATAAGTTCTGACTCCTGTGCCAAGCCTGAGCCTCCCGATCCGCGAACGAAAACCAGCAAGATAAGTTGCTCATCCAATTGGAATACTAGTTGTCACTCATGCAAAGAAGGAACGTGACTGCCCAACGGTTGGACTACATGATTCTTAAAGTGATTATTTATTTATTTATTTATTGATTTATTGATTGATTGATTGATTGATTGATTGATTGATTTATTTATTTATTTATTTATTTATTTATTTATTTATTTATTTATTTATTTATTTGTGTTTAAGGTCATATTTCTGCACAAGGGCTAATCATGACCACGACAGTTTTACGGGCGGAGGAAGCCGGAAGAGAGAACCACCGAGCAACGGCGAGCAACTGTCAACTCCCCAACATACTAACTCCACACAAGCAGGGTTAGCATTGGTTGAAGACAAGTGCACCATCGACGTGCAATACGCCTTAGTACACAACGCTACCGTGCCCCCACGTGGGCAATAGGGGTGAAGTGTGTTGCCTAAGGACACAACGCGGTTGCCGCAGGAAGGATTCGAACCGAGGACCTCGCGGCTTGCAGCCTGCACCTCTACCTACTGAGCCACCACCAGCCCCCCCCCCCCCCCCCCCCACCAATTCTTGAAGTGATAACTTTATTAAATCAACGTGACGTAATAAAGTTATCACTTCAGGCATTGTGCAGTAAAAAGTTATAAATTTTGATCACTGGAAACTCCCTGATGAACTGCAAATTTGTAACATGGCGCTAAAAACGGCTAAAACATAACGTGATTCTGCATCTCAAAAGCCGTCAGAAGTCTCCATTAAATAAATGATTTCAAAAGTGCCTTGCGGAGAAATTCCCCCTCCCCTCCCCCACACCCAAAACGACTCTATCCTCGCTCGTGCCTTCGGCACTCTGTAATACTGAACCACTATCTCGACACTTTCGAAAGGGGGAGGGGCGTCACAGAATTAACTCTGGGGCCCGAATTTCCTTTCCCCGGCCCTGGAGGTGTGGGAGAGTGTATCCCCCTTCCAATATTTTGTCAGTTCGGAGATATTTTCGTACGTATACGAGTCTAAGAAGTCAATTATCTCTTGCCAGTAATCATGTACTTTCTCAGAAGACTAGATTTGATACTAGGACTTGTGTCACACACACAGTCAGTCATACAAATGGAGGTCTGTGGTACTAGATTGGGGATGTTGGTGTTCAGCATGACCAATTAGACGTGTTACGTGTTGATTAAAATAAGACGTTGTATCACTGCTACTACATATATAATTTATGTATTCACTTATGGTTGACCGTCTGAGCGATCAATTCGGACTCCCGCGCTGTGTCCTTGGGCAAGGCACTTAACCCCCATTGCCCACATGGGGGCACGATGACGCCGTGTACTAAGGCGTACTGTACGTCGATGGTGCGCATGTCTTCAACCAATCTAACCCTGCCTGTGCTGCAGTGCGGAGTTACGATGTTGGGGGGCTGACAGCTGCTCATCGTTGCTCGGTGGTTCTCTCCGGGAACTCCGGCTTCCTCCACCCGTAAAACTGTCACGGACATAATTAGCCATTGTGCATACATATGTGACCTTAAACACCAATAAATAAATAATAAATAAATAAATAAATATGTATTCACTTGTTAACTTTCAAGAAATCTTGAGCTTTTTAACCCTTTACCCAACGTAACGGTCAAAACCGGCCAACGCTATTCTCAAAAATCGCCAATTAATTTTCATTATTTTTTCATTTTTTGTCTCAAAAACATAGGTTATGACCCCTCGTTGGAACGAGCTCGTCGAGCTCGTTCCAATGAGGGGTCATAACCTATGTTTTTGAGATAAAAAAAATGAAAAAAATTAGTTATTCAAGAATTTTGTTTGCAAGTGTCGTCTGCTTTTCTTGTTTGGTAAAGGGTTAAATATAATCCCAACCGACTAATATTCCGACTACGTCATCAAGGAATGCCTTCCACGACGTCCAGCCTTGATGATGCAGTTACGATATTAGTCAGTCGTGTCTTGGGCTATCACAGTCGGGACAAATCGAGTTTACACCCCTTCCAATCAGTCATCTCCGCGATGCCACTGGGAGACACTATCCGGCTAGCGGGGACGTGAGAACCGTTACTTATTCCCATTTCCTTCATTATACGGCATTCGTTATCAACCGACATCACCCCCCCCCCCCCCTCCCCGGCTAGCATTATTTACAAAAAAAACAGACCTGCACAAACTGAGCGAATGGTCGTCTCGTTCGCCCGAAATTAAGTAGGGCGACCGATTTTTCGCTCGCCCACACTACCAGGTCTTCTTCAGATGTCTTCACTTGAATTACCATTGTATTCATTTGTTAACCTCTCAACCGCCCCCACCCCCACCCCACCCCTCCCCCTCCAACCATCACACATATACATTATAATGATTCTAAAATTTATTTGACTATAACGAGGAAATAGACAATAGTTCACTGCTCAGATTCGAGTACGATTTTTTATTCTCAAGTGGGGCGCGTGGAGGATTATTTCACGAGGCCCACCAGAACTTCTGTATTTCTTTTATTTTCCCCCTATTTATTTTCCCAAAACAACCCTTTATAAATGATTCCGTGGTTACGTTTAAATATTTATTTATTTATTGGTGTTTAAGGTCACATATTTCTGCACAATGGCTAATCATGACCGCGACAGTTTTACGGATGGAGGAAGCCGGAGTACCCGGAGAGAACCACCGAGCAACTGTCAGCTCCGCAACATACGAACTCCACACAAGCAGGGTTAGCATTGGTTGAAGACAGGTGCACCATCGACGTGCAGTACGCCTTAGTACACAACGTCACCGTGCCCCCACGTAGGCAATGGGGGTGAAGTGTCTTGCCCAAGTACACAACGCGGTTGCCACAGGTGGGATTCGAACCGAGAACCTCTCGGCTTGCAGCCTGCACCTCAACCTACTGAGCCACCACGCCCGCGGTTACGTTTAAAACATGTAAAAAAAAAAGAAGTCCGTCATCGCTGAAACTGGAATACGATACTGGGAGTGGAATACCATTTTCGGCAAGTGTGAGTTGGAATACGATTTTGGTTTTTTTTGATGTTGTTGTGTGGTTTTTTTGGGGGTGGGTGGGGGGGTGGGGGGGTGGGGGGAGAGGAAACCGAATGAAAATAAAATAAATGTTGTTATGTATCCTAACACACTGTTGGGAAGGACTCTCTGAGAGCAATCGGTTATATTCTGACCTTATAAGCTATGTTTTTAAGGCACAAAACGCTTTCAAGTCTAGGTATTAAAGAACATTATGCAAATGTCGTCCTTAGTTGTGTAATAAAAAGAGTTAAAGATAAGACAAAGTTTTTGGATTAGATACGTAGTGTGTGTTCTTTGCTTTGGGCGGTTCGAAGAATAGTCTATTGCGCGGTACGACGTTAAAACAACATTGCGTCGGCTGAGTGCTATAATGTTCTATATCCCAAAGGGGACAAAGTACTCCCATAGGGGACATAGAACATTCTAGCACTCAGGCGACGATTGTTTGGCGATAAGCAACGGATGAATTCGTATTCTTTCGTGCGTAATAATATTAACTCATTGGTCGATCAGTCTGTTCAAACGAGGTGTTTTGCCAGTGTTAACAGGTATTACCCAGCACTGCGCTTTTCAACGAGTTTCAAGTCATTTCAGCCTCGATGCCTTTTCGAGCGACACCAAATTCCAAAATTTCAAAAATTATTTTCAATTTTACTGTCATTTTTAATGCTTAACAGTATTAAATAATTGCTAGTAAGAGAAGACGGGATGTGGCGTAACTAAGGTGTGTGTGTGTGTGGGGGGGGGGGGGGGTGCTTGAGCCCCTAAAATGTTCGCTGACCCCGCCCCCCCCCAAAAAAAGACCAAAACACTGGCCCAATCCAACTTTCACACAACTTAGAGCCCCAAGATGGTTTCCAATATAGAGGCTGCACACGCCACGAATGCCTCAGATTCGCTCTTAGAGCATTAAATCTTAAAAAAACTAAATAACTAAAACCCTCCGGTCATTGCCCCCTCCCACTTCTCTGAAGGGAAGTGGGAGGAGGGGAAACGGTCAAAGGGTCCTAGTTAGGACTAGGGGAGGTGCCCAAAACCCTACCCAACGGTCTTTCAAACATCATCTTTGGCTCTCAAAAAAAAACTGGCTAGTGCACCCCTTATTATACAATCCCAGCTACGCGTCTGGTGTTGGCATAATTGGATATATCAATAACATATATACCAAATTTGGGGGTGGAGAATCCTGTATGAACATATTTATGAGAACAAGTGTTTGACCAACGAGGTGGTATTAGTCCCCTACAGCGCTTTTGTGACATAAGGTGTTTTTGTCACAGAAGACACTAGAGTTTTTAAGCATATTGGATTTAAAAAAAAAAAATATTGAGCGTGCATAATCCCATAATCCCCTCACAACCCTTTATCCATGTACCATATATGAAAGGCGTAGCTTGAACCATGTTGGAGGGAGGGGTGGTAACATAAAATAGAGAAAAAGCTTAAAAAACACAACAAAAATGGCCGCCATTCTGCCATCTTGGATTTTGAAAAATAAATATTGACTGTGCATCATCCCCTCAGAACCATTTATCCATGTAAAAATATGAAAGGTGTAGCTTGAAGCATGTTGGAGGGAGAGGTGGTAACATAAAAACAGACAGACAGACAGACGGACAGACAGACAGATGTTAGATTTTGAAAAAAAAATATTGAGCGTGCATAATCCCCTCACAATCCCTTTATCCATGTACCATATATGAAAAGTGTAGCTTGAACCATGTTGGAGGGAGCAGTGGTAACATAAAATAGAGAAAAAAGCTTTAAAAACACAACAGAAATGGTTGCCATGGCGCCATCTTGAATTTTGAAAAAGAAATATTGAACGTGCAACATCCCATTACAACCCTCTATCCATGTGCCAGATATAAAGAGTGTAGCTTGAACCATCTTGGAGTGAGGGGTGGTAACATAAAATAGAGAAAAAAGCTTAAAGAAACACAACAAAAATTGTCGCCATGCCGCCATCTTGGATTTTGAAGAGAAAATATCGAACGTGCATCATCCCCTCCCAACCCTCTACCCATGTGCCAAATATGCAAAGTGTAGCTTGAGCCATGTTGGTGGTAATGGCAGTGTCTGGGTACTCTCACTACTCTGGGAAGGCTACATTCTGTGAATTTCCGACATTTCAGTTTAGTTGTGTTTGCAGCTTTCCTCAAGTTGCCTGTAGGTGTCAGACCTCGAAAAATGGCAAAGCACAATAAAAGTTCTGTATATTTAGGTAATTATTATATTGGCCTTCCTGATTCTTCATGTAGTATAGCTTATTTCGGTCGAGCATTCATCGAGTTTCACTCAATTTCACTGGCATTCAGTTATGACTCCGGACATAAGAATGAGTTTTATTAAATTTTATTTGGCCTCATGAACAAACCGAAAACCGAACCGAACCGAGGTTTTACTCCACCTGAAAAACCAAAACCGAAACCGAACAAGAAATTTAATTAAAAACCTACAGCTCTAGTTGACAATAAAAGTGATATGTCTCGACGGTTACGAAGCTAAACTCTCAAAGGAACTCTCATCATAACTTACTTACAAACAGGGCAACCGGGACCTCCCCAGTTATGCTTTCCTTGGGGGGTGGGGGGGGGGGGAGGGGACGCCGTTCCGCTACTTCTCTCGGGGAGGGCTCGCCCTTCTCCTACAATTTCAAGACCCGAGGTGGCTTGATCTTCACGAATATTCAACACCGTGAGAACTCAATCATCTTGCTCGCTGTACTTAACCCATTTCAACTCACAGACCCGTACACATAACAACGACTACTCCTTTTAAAGAGTTGTGAGAACTGAATATTCAAAATTATCCATGAGGTCTACCTTGGACCCCCTTTACTACTACAAGAGTGGGGACGCCCTCTCCCAAAACACGTACCGCGTTGGCCACCGCTACACTTTGCGCGTCCGTTCTTAACGGGCGATCAAGGGATGCCCGTCACTGGCCGTCCCCCTTCTTAATTTTGGACCCCCCCCCCTAGAAAGGGTGTGAGGCCTCCGACTAAGTTGACTAACTGGGGGTGTAAATGGATTTGTCCAGTCCGTGGTGCTTATAAAATATTCTAACCACATCATCAAACATGCCTTCGTCGAAGCATTCCTTGATGATGCAGTTCGAATAACAATCGAGACTGTTTGGAAATTTATTTTTGGACAAATAAAATTTTCATTTGGTGGTCAAAACCAACCCGGGGACGTGACAAATGTTACCAATTCCCAGTTCCTTATTTGACATCCGTTATCAACCGATAAAATCAATGGATAACCAATGACGAATAAGAAACTGGGAATAAGTAACAGCTGTCACGTCCATTGGCAACTTCCTATTTAATTAGCCCGTGCCGTACTCAGAATCGACCATGCTGGACCACCAACTTTTCGAATCGGGAGCTACAGACCCCCATTTGTATGTATGACCGATTGTACGCGGTGAGACAAAAGTCTTAGTACTAAATGTATAGCCTTATAAGAAAGGGTATGCAGGGACCGATCAGGACTATTTAAAATACACTCTAGCCTCGGTGCCTATTTTTTCAATTCATGCGCCAGATTTCAATTTACGGAGTCACACTGCTGTTTATAACACACACAGCAAGTATGTAATAGCTCTCATCATTTTCATTTAGTACACTATAGCAAACATTAATCTTCACTGTGGTTTCTGATCAAGTCTTGGCTGCCTATTTAGGCAGCCAAGACTTGATCAGAAACCACAGTGAAGATTAATGCTTGGTAATTACGACTTGAAGTATTAACCTAAGCACTCTACAACAATGATAAATGATAATCATATATATACTACATGTAAGAGTGTCCCTCTCGATTATCCATCGAAAGAATATCAAAATATGATCTGAGAAGTTACGCGCCAACTGAGAAGCCTATTTCTGAGATTTAAGAGCCAGGTCCTGATGTTTCAGAACCAAATACGCACTGGCGCATGCCCAGGTTGGTCCCTGGGTATGATTACAAGCAAGAGTGGGGAGCACGGTGGCTTAGTGGTTACGGCATTGAACTTCAAACCGAAAGGTCCACAGTTCGATTCCCGCGTTGTGTCCTTGGGCAAGGCACTTTATCCCGATTGCCGTCAGAGTGGCGGTGTGTACTAAGACGTACTGCACGTCGATGACGCACTTATCTTCAACCAATACTAACCCTGCGTGCGCTGGCGTAGTTAATGCGTACGTTGGGAAGTCTGACAGTCTCTCGCTGTTGCACGAGGTGATACTGGCTGTCGTAAGTGTCGTTACACCTAAATAAATAAATAACTAGAAAGAACGAATAGGTATCAAAGACTTCAATCACGACAACAATGTCCCGACTTGAACAAGTACTGGGGGTGTCTCTCTAATTCGCCCCCCCCCCCCTCTCACTCTCCTAAGCGACGCTCCTGGGAGAGCACCAACCTCCCTGCCCTTTCTTGGTCTGTGGGGGCAATGGGGTGCAGATAAGAGTAAAGCTGTAGGTTAACCGAAACCGAACCGAGGTTTTTAGGTTTTTTTTTAAAAAACCGAAACCGAAACCGTCGACATCCCGTAATCTAAGGTTTTTCGTTTTTTTATTAAATACTCTCTTGCTGCTCTTGCTGCAGAAATTCACAGAATGTAGCCATCCCAGATTTGTGAGAGTACACAGACACTGCCAATGGCAGTGTCTGGGTACTCTCACTACTCTGGGGAGGCTACATTCTGTGAATTTCCGACATTTCAGTTCAGTTGTGTTTGCAGCTTTCCTCAAGTTGCGTGTAGGTGTCAGACATCGAAAAATGGCCAAGCACAATAAAAGTTCTGTATATTTAGGTAATTATTATATTGGCCTTCCTGATTCTTCATGTATTATAGCTTATTTCGGGCATTCATTGCGTTTCACTCAATTTCACTGGCATTCAGTTGTGACTCCGGACATAAGAATGAGTTTTATTGAATTTTATTTGGCCTCATGAACAAACCGAAAACCGAACCGAACCGAGGTTTTACTCCACCTGAAAAACCAAAACCGAAACCGAACAAGAAATTTAAAAACCTACAGCTCTAGATAAGAGTCCTTTTGAGTTTTGACATATATAAGAATAAACAATATCTCTGTATTAGGCCACAACCAAACAGTTAAAAAAAATTTGAACGTTTGACTATTATCATCTGTTGAAACCCATTTAAAAGAAGAAAACGGCGCTTTCACTTTTGATATTCTGTGCTTTTTTTTTGTTCATTATATCAACAGGGGCGTATCGTGACATAGTATACAGACACTGTTCGTTCCATCAATATAAAAGAGGTGAGATTTGCTATTTTTTTCCTGGAAAGCAATGGTGGTGGTGGTGGTGGTGTGGTGGGGGGGGGGGGGTGCGTTAGGTGGTGGATGGGGTAGGAATTTGCATTGCTTTTGTCCAAGAGAACATTCTTAATTGTTCGAATGGTCTAAACTTACTTAAAAATGCCAGCTTCTAGTATTAGATCAAACAATTAACCCTTTACCCATGCAACGTAACGACCAAAGCCGGCCAGCGCTGTTCTAAAAAATCGCCAGTTAATTGGAATTTTTTGTTTCAAAAACATAGGTTATGACCCCTCGTTGGAACGAGCTCGTCGAGCTCGTTCCAACGAGGGATCGAAACCTATGTTTTTGAGACAAAAAATTAAAAAAATAGTTATTCAAGAATTTTTTTTGCAAGTGTCGTCTGCTTTTCACGTTAGATAGAGGGTTAAGACTATCTCATTTCAAGCATAATTCTGTGACACTAAGCAACACATGCTGCCATTTGTATTGAGTAAATTTAATTTGGTCTTACAGAATAGGTGCTATCAAATGGTGCAAGTAGGACTCACACAGACCAGTTGTTTTTGAGACTGTTGTCAGAAACTGCATCAGACGAACAGATCCCGCAAATCAATTGTTTTAGGGGTCGGTGTCTAAAACTCGACGGAAAAATGAAATGCAAACAAAGGTGGGTGGCATAGATGGCGATGCAAAAAGATTCAACCTACCGCCTCGCAAAAAATCCTCCTCCCCCTGTGGGAAGAAAAATGAAAGTGCCAATGACACTTCAGCTCAACTTGTCCAAGAAGGGACTGAACTAAATAGAAAGATCTAGTAATGTCAAGTCATTTACTCAAGTTTCTACAGAAAAAAGGTACATATGAAATCTTTAAAAAATCAGGTGAGTGATGCGGCTTTCTGGATGTACTAATGGAATTGTTGGCAATCCAAGATGGCTGCTGGCGGCCATATTTTTCAACGAAATTCAGAAAACTTTGATAGCTCCCATATAGACATCACACCAAAGTTACATATGAAGATCAGGTGAGAGATGCAGCCTGTAGGGTGTGCAAATGGTATTGTTGATCATTTATATCCAAATCCAGATACCTGCTGGTGGTCATGTTTTACAACGAAATTCAGATAGCTCCCATCCAGACATTGCCCCAAAGCCACATATGAAATTTGGGACTGATCGGGTGAGAGCTGCGGCCTGTAGGCTGTGATGAATAATTGTTGGACAATTTATATCTAAATCAAAGATGGCCACTGGCAGCCATGTTTTCAACGAAATTCGGAAAAATTCTATAGCTCCCAGCTTGACATTGCTCCAGAGCCATGTTCGAATTTGGAACTGATCGGATGAGAGCTGCGGCCTGTAGGATGTGCTAAAGGAATTGTGGACGGACGGATGGACGGACGGACGGACAGACGGACGGACGGACGGTCCGGACGGACGGACGGACGGACGGATTGCAATTCATCCCAATAGCGCATACGTGACGTTGTCAAGTATTATTTATTGGGGTGTAACGACCCTTTATCGGCCTAAGGTTATATCGTGTCGGTGACAGTTTTACGGGTGGAGGAAGCCGGAGTACCTGGAGAGAACCCCCGAGCAACGACGAGCAGCTGCCAACTCCCCAACATCGTAAGTCTGCCCTGCAGCACAGACAGGGAGGTTAGATTGGTTGAAGAAATGTGCACCATCGCCATGAAGTATGCCTTAGTACACAGCATCATCATGCCCCCATGGGGACCATCAGGGTTAAGTGCCTTGCCCAAGGACACAATGCAGGAGCACAAATCGATCGCTCATACGGTCACCCATCCAAGGACTAACCGGGCTCGACGTTGATCTAACGAGAACCAGTTACCGCAACGCCACCGTGCACCCGCGTTGTCAAGTTGAGCTAAAAGCTTACAAATTACTGTAAAAACAGCCTCGTCAAACAAAAAGCCAAAACGGACAGTTACTTAGTTGCTTCTAAATAGCTTTCCATAAAAAAGCTAAGTTTCCTTTTGTAACTTTTAATAAACGAAAACAACAGACAGCTCCGAGAGCTCCGAGAGCTGTCTGCTGTTTTCGTTTATTAAAAGTAACAAAAGGAAACGTGGCTTGATTTTCTACTGATGTCAAAGGCGTTTTATCAACAATTACATGCTTCTTAATTGGACCTTCCTCGTTCGACTAATAATTTCAGTAGATTTTCATGAAGACAAGTAAGGGATGCGCTATGTAAATCATTTATACTTGCGAATCTCTCTAATTCTTCTGTTGTGAACGACTTTCTGTTTACTGATGGAGACCCGATAATGGTTCTATAATGGCAGTACACCGCCCTCTTCTCGATAACTTTTGCCTTGATTTTATATCCATGTTCACCGCCGTCAACGATCTTGACATCTCTGTTCCCTGGAAAGGAGTTTGGCACCAAAACGTTACAAAAAAGGCAACAAAAAATTAGTGATGTAGTCAACTCTTCAAATTATTATTATTATTATTATTATTATTTATTGGTGTTTAAGGTCATATACTTATGCACAATGGCTAATCATGACCGTGACAGTTGTACGGGTGGAGGAAGCAGGAGTACCCGGAGAGAACGAGCAACGACGAGCAGCTGCAAGCTCCCTAACATCGTAACCCCGCACTGCAGCATAGGCAGGGTTAGATTGGTTGAAGACATGCGTACCATCGGCGTGCCGTACGCCTTAGTACACGGTGTCACCGTGCCGCCATGTGGGCAATCGGGGTTAAGTGCCTTGCCCAAGGACACAGCGCGGGAGTCCGAATTAATCGCTCAGACGGTCACCCATCCGATGATTAACCGGGCTCGACGTTGCTTAACTTCGGTGATCTGACGAGAACCGATTACTGCAACGCCACCGCGCCCCACTCTTCAAATAAAAATAGGCGAATATCGTTTATACTAAAACAATATAGATAGTATTTCTTGCTGAATCTTCTTCGCTGTTGAGGGGGCATATACACCGGAATTCGTTTTCCCAAGTGGCAGCACACCCACCGTAGATGAGAATTTCCAAGTTACAGACGGCGAAGTTTGTTTTTTGGAGTGTGGGGGGGGGGGGGGGGGCGAGAGGGGGTGCGGGGGGGGGGGGTGAATTTAACCCTATACTCTCGAGTGCCTAATAATAGTACAGGGCAAAATAATAGTACAGAGTGGAAAATTTCCTGAAAATTAATAATAGTACAAGGTCGAATTATAGTATAGGGTGGAAAATTCCAAGATGTGAGCCAACCGCTATGCTCTGAACCATTTTTATAACACAGAAGTCTGATTCTCTTGAAGTGGTGAAGGGCTGAATTACTTTCGGTTGTCATAATTTCACATTGATTTGACTTGTTGCAATTTATGGGCGAGTGCCTACAGGCACTCTCCCATAAGTTGCACCAAGGCAAAACTTTATAGACTAATAAATTCTGTTTCTGTTATGGTATGAAGCACATCCACTGGGTACTAGGTCTTAAAGTTATGTTAGCAGTACTTCAGAATAAAGCCCAAATATATGCTTCCAGCGCTCTACCAATTAACATTTCCATTGCATCCTGTGTTTGCTTGTACGTAACATGCACCTCACAAGTTTGTTTTGGTGAACTTCTTGAGATAAGCGGACGCACTGCACATTCGATTGCTAAAAATTAATAATCATACAGGGTCAAATAAGGATCATAAAGGCGTGAATTTTGTTCGAAAAAGAATAATCATACGTGTATGGTTATTAGGCACTCAAGAGTAATACTTTTGTACATCTTATGACGTACGACATCAAACAGCACATTGATACCTTGTGGTCATTTGTTTTGGTATTATTTTTCCATTTTTTATAGTTTTAACCACAATTCCTATTTTCTCCCAAATAGTGCTCAGTGACAACCGTTGAGACAAATGTTATCGCAGCTTAAAATACTAATATAATCCTGCTGTCAATATTTTTTAACTAATTGAGTGCTAAAAGCCCTATCAAGGCTTTCAATAAAAATGAGGATACCAGAGCAAAAGCCAACACCTTCCTTGCTTATATTTCATATTGAGTCAAACACAATAATATTTTGTTTATATAAATTTTTTTTATTACAAATTATTGGAGAGTGCCTGAGGGCACTCTCCAATAATTTGTAATAAAACAAGTTTTGAATAACAAATTCAGACCACCAAAAATAATCTAGCCCTCAACCTCATAATCACTAATGTGAAAAATATCTGGTTATTTGTACTTTAAGACGTTTGACGTCGCATTTTGAAAAACGTTGGAAAAAATGAATTCCCAGTGACG
Source organism: Pictodentalium vernedei (assembly GCA_031216915.1). Lineage (NCBI taxonomy): Eukaryota > Metazoa > Mollusca > Scaphopoda > Dentaliida > Dentaliidae > Pictodentalium > Pictodentalium vernedei. The sequence goes on from CM062296.1 coordinate 31,515,721, forward strand.
TTTGAACGTCAGGATAATTAAAGTCTCAAAGAGTTAACGTAAAAATATGGGAATTCCTATGTATTATTTTAAAGATGTTTGAGGTTGCGGTAGCCGAAAGCGTAACGCGTTCCGCTCGGAGCCCAAGGTTTGCGAGTTCGAACCCTAACCGGGGAACGTAACGTAATGCAATACCGGCGTGGATTCAAAACCACACTGCTCCTCCTTACCGCTATGTTCAGGGATGGTGGTATGTCCGTCCTATCGGGTGAGGACGTAAATGGCTGCCCCGTGTGCAGTGATTACTGTGCACGTTAAAGAACCCTACTGCAACAAAGGAGTTGCAGCCTGGCAAATTACCTGATCCCCCCCCCCCCACCCCATGCAACATAGTGCGATGGAAAGACAGTTGCCGAGAGTGGGGCGCGACACTCAGAGCATAGGGCTTGCCGGTGTAGAAAGTACCCGCTGGTCGGCGAAATCATCATATCGGTAGCATGCAGTCAACCCTAGTGGTAACATTGGATTCCATACTGCTAATCCTACAGTACACTAAGTGTATATGTACCTGTGCAATCACAGGGTGCTCCGAAAAATTAACGGAGGAATTTCAGAACAGAACAGAACAGATGGGCGTGACGTCACACGGGCATTTGGAACATGCGTTCCGCCTTGTAAAACTGTTACTATCAGCAACTCCGGATCCTCAACAATTTCATCTTCAAAATGATTTCCGTGTACTGAATAAAGCCAAAAAGAGTTTACCCCCCCCCCCCCCCCCCCCCACCCCGAGATTTTCAGGTAACTTACAATCAACAATCAGACGACTTCACTTCTCAGACATAGAGTCAAGTTAACCTCTGATTATAATTTTTCCAAATATATTAGTAACGCCGGATAAACTTGATACGGGTAAGCGGTAGCTTGAATGGAAACTGGTGGGAGCGCGGTGGCTCAGTGGTAGACTGTTGGACTTCTGTGCTAGAGGTTCCGAGTTCGATCCCCGCCCGGGACGACCCGCGTTGTGTCCTTGGGCAAGGCACTTTATCCCAGTGGCCTACATGGGGGCACGATTGTTACTAAGGCGTACTACACGTCGATGGTGCACATGTCTTCAACCGCTGTAACCCTGCTTGAGCGGAGCTTGAACAGAGTTAGAATGTTGAGGAGCTGACAGTTTCTCGTCGATGCTCGGTGGTTCTCTCCGGGTACTCCGGCTTCCTCCACCCGTAAAACTGTCCCGGTCACGATTAGCCATTGTACATAAGTATGTGACCTTAAACACCAATTAATAATAATAATAATAATAATAATAATGGAAACTGGCTATCCGATATTGGGATTTCTCGCTCATTCGTGGAATTTACGGAGCAACCCTTAATATCACAAGCCGCCACATACTAGAAAAAAATATACTGACGGAAAAAGAAAAGCAATTTCAGTTTTGGTAATATTTTTTTTTATCCGTAGACCAAATGTAGTAAAATTTGATACGTAGCTTCCTTCAGTGGCGGATCCAGGGTTGAAAAAGGGGGTGGAAAATTGAGTGGCGGAGCCACGAACCGAGCGCCACAGGCGCAAGTTGGGGGTGAGCTCAAGAGGGGGCTATCCACCCTCTCGTACGGGGGAGTCGGGAGTTCTCCCCCGGAAATTTTTTGAAATTTTGATCGCGGGAGACGCATTCTGGATGCATTTTCTTGTGTACTAGAGGCAATTTAATGCTTCGTAAATGACCGATTTTTACACTACATTTCTACGGATCGCAACTTGATTCAAGTCAAATAGGTTGCACTTGATCATCCAAATAACATATATCAGACTATTTTCGTTGATGAATCGACATTTATGTTGACTACGATTGGTACAAGGTATGGTCTGTAGTCTGTACCTCATTGAGGGACAGACTACAGACCATACATTGTACCAATCGTTTATACGATGGTGTCTAGTCACGAGAACTCCTCGTGTAAAGATAATTCCAATACAGGTTGAATTTGACTTTGAAAAATTGCTTGTTGTCTCCCCTTTCAAATATCAAAGGGGGTGGAAATCCACCCTATCCACCCCCCTGTATCCGCCCATGACCTCAGTGCACTGACTAAAGAGTCTTTGGTTAAAATTCTGTCAACCACGTGCGACGCTGCAAGCTTTCAACATATTTTTCGATGAAGCGTGCATCCGGGGCACTTCCGCGTTCTATGGGTTTGAAAACCATAGCAAAACCGAAGTTTTGAACAATACACATCGATTGCACAACATTTCATTTCAACTCGATTGAAAAGCAAAATACAGCGAATGTCCGAAGTTGATATGGGTGGGACTGTGCAGGGACAATCGCAAAGTCTCGTCGCCCAGCAATTTGGGGTCCATGAGTCAATGATAACTCGTTTAGTTGGGCGTCTCAGAGCCACAGGAAGATTAGCTAACCGTCCCAGGAGTGGATGTCCGCGCGTTACGTCGCCACGTCAAGATAGAGGCATATGTTTCTCACACGTCCGTAACCGATCTCAGACGCGGACGGAGACGGCGAATCGGGTTGTACGCACTTGTGGTCGTCGAGTGTATCCAAGAACAGTGAGGAGTCGGTTGCGGGAGTTCAATTTAAGGCATCGACGTCCCTACGTTGGTCCGCAACTTACACTCAGGCCACGTCAATGTCGATTGCAATATGGCTGCGGGCACATGCACCTGGAGACGTGTGTTATTCACTGACGAGTCTCGGTTCACGATTTTCAGGTCAGATGGACGACAACGTTGTTATCGACGTCGAGGTGAGCGATGTTCTGACGCGTGCGTTAAGGAAACGACAGAATTGGGGGATGGTCTGGTATGGTCTGGTATGGTGGGGGTGGATTCCTCATGGCGTGAAAAAACACTTCTCGAGGTCAACCAGGGCAGTCTTACAGCCGTAAGATATTGGGATTAGGTCCTCATGCCTGACGTCCTTCCGCTTATCCATGCGCGTAACCCTACGCCGCAGCAGGATTATTATAATCTCTGATGGGTACGGGTGTGGGATGGGAAAAATCTCACCCGAGGGCAAGACATTTGGGCCAGACACGAGGCTTGCCGAGTGTCTGGACCAAATATCTTGTCCCGAGAGTGAGATTTTCCCATCCCACACCCGTACCATCAGGGATTATTTTTCTCCCCCACCATACAGCGGTTACGTTAGCCAGAAATAATCGGCGGTCACGTGCTGATATAATCAACTCATTTGGTATTCGTTGTTTTGAAAAACTAATGACACCATCGGAAAGAGCATGCAAAAGTTATGTATATACCAAAGGTATATACCACGAACTCATTTAGGAACGGTGGCATCTTGGGGTTTAAAGGGTTTTAGAGCATCAAACTTTGATCACACGGCATTCTGATGACGCCAATATGAATTAGTTGGTAGCAAGAAACTGATACGATGTGCATAGCGTCATAATAACGTTATAAATAATAAATGTATAACGTCACGCGGGTGGGGTGGGATACATCTGTCTGTCCCTGATATCTCACCCTGGACATACGTTTGTTACACATGCAGTGGGGGGAGAAAATGCAAGGCCGCACGTTGCTAGGGTTTGTCGTGACTTCCTCAACCAAAACAATGTCCCAATTCTCGATTGGCCTCCCAACAGTCCAGACTTGTCTCCGATCGAGCATTTGTGGGACGAGCTGGACATGAGGGCCAGGAAGCACATCAACTTCCCAAACAACGTCGCTCATTTCACGCGGGCCTTTCTTCGGGAGTGGAATAACATCCCACAAAGGACCATAAACAACTTGATGGGATCAATGGTGAGGGGAGTTAGAGAAGCAACCGACGCCCGGGACGGGCACACCCGCTATTGATTTTGATCAGGAAACGACATAGGATGCCCACGTTTGAACGTTATCCATGCAAACGTCGTCTGTGTTAAGACAACAAAACTCATCAAAACTTAATCAGCAATGAAGAAATAACATCAAAATCCAAACAATGAATTAATCATCCATAACCACAGAAAAAAACTTGCGTTTCTTTTTTCCGCCCGTATGTATTTATTTCGTTATTATCACTTACCAATGGCTTCCTTTTTATGCCGCACACGCGCGAGGTTTATTCTAATAGACACCTTATGCCCCTCTTACACAAGCGGAGTATGTTGTTAACCATTTACCTAACATGAAAAGCAGACGCCATTTGCAAACAAAATTCTTGAATAACTAATTTTTTTTTAAAAATTGTCTCAAAAACATAGGTTATGACCCCTCATTAGAACGAGTTCGACGAGCTCGTTCCAAAGAGGGGTCATAACCTATGTTTTTGAGACAAAAAATGAAAATATAATGAAAATTATATGGCGATTTTTGTGCATAGCGCTGGTCCGTTTTGGCGTTTACGGTGGGTAAAGGGTTAACCTCATCAGTTGCTTTCAAAGTTACCATACAACATGTATACCACTCCAAGGAATAGTCTCGAATAGAGCTATTTTTTTTAAATCTATACTGTCCCTGCAGGAGAGTAACTCTAAAATGTAAGAATGGTTTTCACCAACATTTCTCTCGCACTGTAAGGTGACGGTTACATGACCAAACACGGTTTAAAGTTTGATTTCTGTTCAGAGATATGTGGACACTTTAAGGCACTAAATATATTTTATTTTCAAATAATGAGTCACGTGGTATCTATAATTGTGAAAGAAATATGTACAAAATAATGATAAATGAAAAATTGAGACTTCCCAATAATTTTATTTTTAATTTCCGTGAAACTTTCTCAGAACAGGTTTAAGAAGTGTCCAAATGTGTCAAAAAAGTATGGTAAAAGTTGCACGAGAAAACACAATACAATAATGGAGTAAAAAAACCCTGAAAACATTCTTCAATTGGAATGGTGGAAAAAAATGGATATTTCTGTTTTTTTTATTTATTTATTGGGGTTTAACGACACTTTCGACAGCCAGGGCCACCTCGTGTCGGACATTTTTACGGGTGGGGGAAGTCGGAGTACCCGGAGAGAAACGAGCAACGGCGAACAACTGTAAGACTCCCCAACGTACTAACACCACACAAGCAGGGTTAGCATTGGTTGAAGACAAGTGTACCATCGGTGTGGATTACGCCACACAACGCCGCCGTGCCTCCCACGTGGGCAATTGAGATTAAGTGTCTTGCTCAAGGACACAACGCGGTTGCCGCAGGTGGAATTCGAACCGAGGACCTCTCGGCTTGCAGACTGCATCTCTACCTCCTGAGCCACCCAGGGGTGTAGCCAGCAATTTGTTTTAGGGGGTCGCCCACAATACAAATCAAGAATGAGAAGGTTCGGCAACTAAAAAGACTGAAATCTTGGCCAGAGACCAAGCCTTGGCCAAAGGTCCCATAATCTGCTCCAACTTGACCTTTGGCCATCGGTGGTGGTCCGGTGGGGGAGGGGCTCCCCCGGAAAAATTCTTCAATATTTGATATCAACAGTGATCGAAGATTTAATGCTGAGTAAAAGTGAATCGAATTCAGTGTTGGCATGTATTAGATTGCTGTGGAAAATATTCGTCGCGGACCTTTGGGATTCGGGAGGTGGGGGGGGGGGGGGGGGTCGTACGGACCCCATGACCCTCCCTGGCTACACCCTTGCCACCGCGCTCCCCATATTTCTGTTTAACCATGTGGACGAGTGAAATGACATCGATTTAAGGGGACAGCGTTTTATTACAGCATGCTTGAACAGTCTAATCTTACTCACATGTTCTGATCAATCAATCTGTTTGCCCCTATAATGCCAGTCTCCACGACTAGCATGTATCTTAAAAAATAGAAGCAAGGAATTCCAAACTTTTTGACATGGTAGGGCGGGAGTTAATCTTTTCCGAAAGTGTTTCCCTGGAGGGAAAGAATCTAAAAATCTCCATACTTGTCGACATTGACATTGCCCGCATGCACTTTTACAAAAAAATGGCCTAAGAAACAGAATATCTACTTTGTGGGGCCTAACACACGAACGTTTTTCGTTTGCACGGCGAGTCGATTGTCATATATTGTAAAGATTTCATACAGAAGATGTGAATCATAAGGGTATTTTTGCATTATGGAAATTGGGATTTCGTCAATTTTATTTTTCTAATTAGCGGATTACGGAGAAAATACTGGCGTTCGAGCAACAACAATTTTCCCAACATATCTGGACACATAGACAAAAAGAATTCCGACAGACAGGGTCATCATGGGTAAGGGGCGCCCCTACACAGGTCACCATCCAAGATTCTTTTCTGAGGAGGAAAGTTTACAGGCACTGATACATCTTCACTCGCCTTATCGGAAAAAACAACGAGTGAGATGTTTTACTCGTCCTGAACCAACGTCACTTTTTGTCATGACGAGCGAACAAGAGAAATTTTCCTCTCTCGATTGACTGTTAAAGCCACTTGGTTAGGTATGGTGGGAAATGGGTACAGGGCCGGGGAGAGGAAATTCGGACCCCAGGGTTAATTCTGTGCCAGGCCCCTTTTCAAAAGTATAGGGATATTGATGCAGATGCCGAAGGCACGAGCGATGATGGGGTTGGAGGGAGGGGGTTCTCTCTACAAGAAAAGTTTGAAATCAGTTATTAAATGGAGATCTCTGGCGGCTTTTGGGGTGAAAAATCAGGGGGGGGTGGAAAAAATTGCAAAACACTGATGCCGGGGTGGGTGGGTGGTCATGGAGGACAAAAAAAGTTTTTTTTCCGATGCTTGCAATTTTTTTCCTCAAACACTTTTGGGCAAAATTGTATACTATAATCAGTGAAGTATCATTCAAGAACCAATAAAAAGACACTCAAGTTATCAGGGGGTACCTACCATGGGTTATATACGATTATAAAACTGTTATTCGGCTTATAGTGATACAATGTATGACATATTGAATAATGCAAGTTAAAATGCATCACTAATTGCAATTATCAAAAACTGCACTCTAAGGATAAGTTATCTTGAGGGTGTTCCGTTTGATTAAATTTCTAATATATTCACCATGGTGAGATCGGCTGGCTTAGATGAGGAGCAAAGACAATTATGTGAAGTCAGGAACAGTTACAGATTTCAGCTGCAGGAACAATTCTGTACAACGATGTATCCAGACCTGTTACGAAAACACCAATGACTCTTATCGCCATTGTAGGAAGTACATAACACAAAAACTACTAAACATTGAACCTGATTGAACTGCAAATTTATTCCAAACACATCTGACAACACAGGTGTCAACAAAATCATGTACCAGACCTTCTAGGGCTGGACTTAAAATAAGTAATAAATCCCCTCCCCCAACTCAGCCATGCCCCACCCAAACCTTCGTCAAAAAAATAAACAAATACATAAATGACTAAACTCATTGCTTTTTGCATACACATACCGTGGAACCTCTCTTGAGAGACCAACATTTTTGCCAGACAAAACAGGCTGCATAGAGGGGTTTTTTTTTTGCTACATCAACACCCTTCACTTTGATATTGAAGTATACTTTCTCATCCGCAATTATCTCTCGTCATGTCAGTCCATGCTGGTTCATGCATGTAGTCAAAAAAAAAATCAACAGTTTGTATGATATTTTACAAAGCTCTCTGAACTCTGTCGAATACCATATATATTGGTTTCTACAACATGTCTGAACACATGGAGAGATAACTATAGGTAAAAAGTTAATGATATGACATTCAAGAGTGTTAATGAATTACAATAGAACATGCCTTACGAGACCGACCGATGTCTTTGGAGACCCTGTTTTGTATGGACAAACCTGGATATACCAGCTTTACTCTATATTTGATTTGTTATGGGAGACCATCTGCCTTAAGAGACCACTTGGGTCTGATAAAACGGATGTTCTTTCAAGACCTGTCCTACTGTACAAGGTCAATCACTCAATACTGTATGATAAAACTGGTTATGGTGCAGTATGGTGGGAAGGATGATGCAGAAGCATGTATTTAGTGGGGGTGGATGGTTCAGATAACCCCGGAAAAAAATTGTAAAACTGGAAAAAAATTACATGGGGTGGGTCCTCCGACCGGCCAAAAACAAAAAATCGGCATCGGTGTCTGCAAATTTTTCCTACCCCCCCCCCCCCCACCCCCTCTGGAAAAATCACGTTTTTGTTGAGGGGTGGGGGGTGGGGGAGGGGTTAGTCAAAATGACGTTTTTTAGCAGCTTGTTTTAAATTTCCAAGTTCATCAATGAGAATCCAGTGAGCTAGAGTTATAGCTTTTGACTGCACAATTCTTGAAGTGATAATTTTATTACGTTAAGTTGATTTAATAAAGTTATCACTTCAAGAATCATGCAGTCCAAAATTACAACCGTTGGTCAAGTGCAGAGCTCCATTCGCAATACAGTCTCTTCTTAACTGTTGCCACAGGAGTCAGAACTTTGGGGGGCCCAGGCATAACCCAAGAATCCTGGACTTCTGGGCCAAGTCCGCCCCTCCCCCAACGTTCCGGGCCCCGGTGTTACTACCCCGGGCTACAGCCTCTCTCTGGCTCTGGATTGGGAGGCGACCATTTCATCAAAATTAATATTTGATCTGAAATTTAAAGTTCTGTCATAATGAGTCACTGATCCCATTGTGAGTTCAGGTGGCAAATAGCTATCGGTTGTCACTTGGAGTCAAGTATGTTGTGATTTTAGAAATAACAAATTCAAGTTAACCCTTTACCCAACGCAGACGAAATCAAAATTTATTATTTTAAATATCATTTTCTTTAATTTTTCAAAACATTTCAACAAAACCATATCATGTGACCCCCTCATTGGAACGAGCTCGTTTAGCTCGTTCCAAAGAGGGGTCACATGATATGGTTTTGTTGAAATTTTTTGAAAAATAATATTTTTCCAGCTGCTGAATTTGCATACTGCGCGGAAGGATGTGGCCGATTCGTTGGGTAAAAGGTTAATATGTGAGGCGAGTTCTAAACTCCCATGCCACCAGTCAAATTCTGAAAGGAATGGACGCTGTTAGGGCCTGGAACCAGCCAAGACCTTAAATCATCTGGAATATTTAATCAACTGGAATATTTCAGTTGGTTGGAAAGGGGAACCTAGGGTTCGCTTTTCCGACCAACTGAGACATTCCGAACGACGAAAAAACCATAAATGTTCATCGTTTCGAATCACCGCAAGAAATGTTGCTCAATCGATGATTGATTTGCCCGAATCTTTGATGACGTAATCTTTATTTATTTATTTATTTATTTATTTATTTATTTATTTATTTATTTATTTATTGGTGTTTAAGGCAACATGTTATGCACAATGGCTAATCATGACCGTAACAGTTTTACGGGTTGAGGACGCCGGAGTGCCCGGAGAGAACCACCGAGCATAGACGAGCAACTGTCAGCCCCTCAACATTCTTCTAACTCTGTTCAAGCTCCGCTCAAGTAGGGTTACAGCGCTTGAAGACATGTACACCATCGACGTGCAGGACGCCTTAGTACACGGCGTCATCGTGCCACCATGTAGGCAACCGGGATAAAGTGCCTTGCCCAAGAACACAACGCGGGTCGTCCCGGGTGGAGATCGAACTCGGGACCTCTATAGCATAGAAGTCCAACAGTCTATCACTGAGCCACCGCGCTTCCCAAAGCCACTAAAATGGCTTCAGTACTTTTCAATACACTCTAAATTAAGTTGGTTAAAATCTAACCCAAATCGACCGGGTTGAATGAATATGAACCCGATTTGGGTTGATTTTTAACCCAACTGATGTTAGAGTGTAAAGCTATGATAGTGGCTTCTAGCACTCGACCAATTAATGGTTCTACTATTGTTCATTTGTTCCCACGGGCCTTAGGAACCAATACGGAATAGGTAAGTCACCGGAAGTTTGAAACACATTTGGAAAACCAAACAAAGTTCAACCTAATTAGGGACGTGTAATCTTGTATATTTGTCTGTGCCTTCTTATTTTACAACACCCATTGTGGTTTGATCTTAGACACTTCCGACAAATAGAGATAGTGGGTACCTGCTCTTAGAACCCCTCCCTCCCGCGCCCACACGGGTGCGCAGGGATGTGGTTAAAGGGTTTAGGCTGGGGGGGAGGGGGGAGTGCCACAGGTGTAAATTCCAACTGTGAGTAGTTTCGATAGGTGGTTGCACTGCAGCGTTGGGTGATATCTTTTAACCCTTTAACCAACGAATCGCCGCATTCGCCCGCGTAATATGCAAATACAGCTGCTGAAAAAATATTATTTTTCGAAAAATTTCAACAAAACCATATCATGTGACCCCTCTTTGGAACGAGCTCGTCGAGCTCGTTCCAAAGAGGGGTCACATGATATGGTTTTGTTGAAATGTTTTTAAAAAATTTAAAAAATGATATTTGAAATAATTAATTTTGAAATCGTCTGCGTTGGGTAAAGGGTTAAAGTGATTATATATATACATACACATGCTTATGAACCCTTCCGAAAATTTTCACTAGTCCTGAAACGGAAAAAGCATCATTTATAATGTGTCTGGGTCAGAAAATATACCGGATTGATGTCAGAGTCGAAATTTTGAGGCCAATGTCAATTTTAGAGTAGAAAATTTGAAACTCAAGTTTCCAGTTGGAAATAAAAGATCAAAATTTCTCATCATTAAGTTGGAATTTTAAAAACAAAATTTTAATATTATTTTTTTCATGAACAATGTTAATTTATTGAATTTCCAACTATTTGATTTTGACCTCGGAATTTCCAACTATTGAAAAAAATACTTCTAGCTGGATGTGGGGGGGGGGGGGTGAGACTGCGGGTGCGTCCATGGAGACAACAACAATTTCCTACCTGTTTGATCCAGTGCCGACAGTAGCTTGTTTCCAAGTTCGTTTCCAATGTCACTAGATAAATCATGCCTAAGTCTTTCAAGGTTTCTGTTTATTTCTTCTACAGAATTGCGATTGGAATTATCCAAATCCGACTTGCCAACCAAATTATCAGCAAGAGCTCTCAATGGATGCAACGCAAACGAGAAACTAGATGAAATGATTTCAGAAAACTCTGCTATTGCATCCAACGTATCGCACTGATAAAGAGCAGTTTTGTAAGCCTGATGTATAGATTTTAAATCCGATAAGATTTCATATTCGATGGCCGTTTTAAATTCGCGCAGTAATTCTTCTTCGTTAGGTACCCTACTGGTAGAGCCATCTTTTGACATTCCGGCAGATTTTGACTTGGGGACACAATCTTTCTCCACTTTCGTTTCATCGGGATGCTGAAGTGGCACGCAAGAAGGTGACGTTATTTCAGTGATACCTTCTGCCCCATGACATGCTTTTCCGGATTTTCCGTAGTCATTTTTGAAATCAGTTGATTCCATTTGTCTCCCAGATTCTGACTTGTCCGAGGTATGTTCGAATTTTAGGTTTGTAGATCTTTCAGCCATCATTTAGAGCCAATTTTGTCAAGACAATACTATTAAAAGTGCACACGGGTGACTTTCCGCAGAAGAATGTTATTCACGTTCCTATAATATTCCAAACAAGTCGCTCATCTAGAGATGATGTTCTCTCAGACGTCCGTTCGAATTTTTTGGGTTACAATGTGAGCTATTGGGGCTGATCAAGAAATGTGCGGCATCTACAAAGAATATCTCAGTATAGGACCGCTGTAATTAGGTTCTAGGATGTTACTAATTCACAGCTTTCCCAGTTCATGGAACTGGAAAAGGGAAAAACTGAGAAAAAGTCAAGTGATCAAACATAATAATTCACATTCTAAGTGAGAAAATGCAATTCCGAATGAGTTCCAAAATAAGGGAATATAGTTAGGTTCTGAAGCCTCCACCTTTACTGTAGTCAGTGGGGTCTTAGTCCCAGATCTGTCCGGATACGGCACGCGACATCGTAGTTAACCCTTTACCCAACGTAACGGCCAAAACCGACCAGCGCTATTCTCAAAAATCGCCAATTAATTTTCATTACTTTTTTTCATTTTTTGTCTCAAAAACATAGGTTATGACCCCTCGTTGGAACGAGCTCGACGAGCTCGTTCCAACGAGGGGTCATAACCTATGTTTTTGAGACAAAAAATGAAAAAAAATAGTTATTCAAGAATTATTTTTGCAAGTGTCGTCTGCTTTTCAGGTTAGGTAAAGGGTTAAACTATATGTTTATATTCAAATACACAGGTTACACTGAAAAAAGGTGTTTTAATTCTCAGGTAATCCCTCAGTGAATTTGAAACCCCCTTTGGACATATTGCCTTTTAGTGTCTTCCAATATTAGTGAACTCGGGGAGACCCGCGAGACTTTTACATTTTTCGATTGATGCATATTAATTTTATTTAGTTGCGTCTCCAATATGTTTGCCTTGTTACAATTTATAAATTGTAACGAGGCAAATCCCCATAGATTCAATACTTTTACTTCAAAGATAATATGAAGAGCATCGAAAGAATATGAAGCCATTGAATTGCAGTACCCACAGTTTGTTTTTAGAGGAATGTTTTATTTTTCAAATTAAAAATGAATTTATTTGTATAAATATGCACTTTCAACATTTCTGTGTGTAAAAAGACAGCCGAAATCCTCTCCATGGTTGCTCACTTTTTGAAAAAGAAAAATAAAAATTAAAAATAAAACCCACCCACCCTCCCTCACCGATTTGAAAAAAAATATTTCTGAAAATCAATTAATTTATTTTATGTGGCCTTAGGGTGTCATGCTATTGATTACGACATTTGTTTGGAAAAACATTTAACTCCTTCCATGCTGGATATTCTTTCCCCAGGACAGGATTTTTTCCTCTGATAACTATTCTAAACCCGGGGGGGGGGGGGGGGGGGCACTAACAATTTGCAAGACGTGACGTCCTATTTTTTATTCGGCTCCTTTTTACACCCACCACCCACTACGTGCAAATTTTCTACTACCGTTCTCAGACACCCCCCCCCCCCCCCACTCTCCTATTAAAATCCAAAATAAGCTTATAAACTTAATAGGCACAGCTGCCTTTAGGGGGTTTTCATAATATTCTTAACCCTTTACCCAACGTAACGGCCAAAACCGGTCAGCGCTATTCTCAAAAATCGCCAATTAATTTTTATTATTTTTTCATTTTTTTTGTCTCAAAAACATAGGTTATGACCCCTCATTGGAACGAGCTCGTCGAGCTCGTTCCAATGAGGGGTCATAACCTATGTTTTTGAGAAAAATTAGTTATTCAATCATTTTTTGGCAAGTGTCGTCTGCTTTTCATGTTAGGCAAAGGGTTAAACTGGTACCGCCAATTTAAACCTCTGTGGGCTGCTGTGGGCCCCAATCTACAAATGACAAGCTGTTCATTATCAGGCTTGGCCAGAACAGGTGTGCATGTGCGGAAACAAATTTTCATTTGAATTGTTCCCCAAATATTGTCTGCACATTTTCTACATTTCGAACAAGACACCCACCCCCTACTAACGTGTGACATTTTCACAGTTTAAGCCCAATATTCTCACATATAAAGCCTCCTGATGTTGTATTTATGTCAAGAGTGTGATGTACAGCATCATCTTTAAGGTTTGAAACACAAATAATGGTATATATTAGCTGATATATTGATATACTTTTAAAAAATTCAAAAAATTGCACAAGTTGGAAATGCACATTTTTGGCGCGCTCAAGACACCCACCCACCCCCACGTCACGTCTTGCAAATTTTTGGTGGCCTCCCCCTGCTAAACCACTATAATTTGAGCTATTCTGTTTGTCGTGAATTCTGTTTGTCGGGAGCGCTGTGCCCTATCTTCACAGGCACGACTGACTTCAAACTCGGCAGGTGTAAGTATTTTTTATCCGATTTTACTAAATCGACATGTTTGTTGGCAATATTTTGTGTTATTTACTGAAAATCGCTAATTGTATCGCAAGACAGGGACATTTACTGTAGGTAAACAGTTTATGAATTCAAAACGTTCTACGGTATAATGGGGGTAACTCGAAAACGAATTGTCTCATCAACCGCGCGATCATATTTTAAAAATATTCTTTCATGAAATGTCATCTATCGAAAAACAAAGCGTAGCATGTGTCCATCCATTAGCAGGTATAATTCTGGGCATATTTAAACTTGAAAGTTTGCCACATGTAAATTGAATGAATATTTTCGCCAATGATTTCCCGAGTTAAATTTAGACTAATTTTTTTATTAAATCTGGTCATGGCTGCTGATGAAAAATATCTTGAAAATAATCGGCAAGTAAGGGTTAAAAGTCGACCTAAGCTCGCCATGGTGGATTTTAAAATTATCTATGGAAGAGATCAGTATTTCCCATATTAGGGCACGTGAGGGAGGGCATACATCACCTTTGTTTCCAAAACAAATCACACTTGGAACAATTAACAAGCAAAATCCTGGTCAGAAAATGGCGAGCGTGAACTCGGCTCAACGTTAAGTGAATAGATATTGGTATATTACGCACCTGATTATTTGTGTTAAAATTAACTATGTAGTAAGTATCAATTCGAAAACAAAACTTTTTGTTAAGAACACATTGAAATCATGTGACTGCGTAAAGTCAGAATTACGTTGCGTATCTTCGTTGCATTGCAAAGCGAAACTGGGCTACCATTTCGAAAGTTCAACATTCGAAATTCATTAATATAAAAAAAAGTATTGTTAATACCTCGTCCCCTGAGTTCCAATGTGTTCTATGTGCCTACTGGCACATAGAACACATTGGAACTCAGGGGACGAATTATCTGTGATGCCGCCCTATACAATGATGACAAAAATAATTCAATAATGTTAATTTTACTGGCGAAGAAAAAACAAATCTATTTAAGGGGGCGACCGGTGCAATATGTGTTTGCATAGTTGAGTTATACGAAAGTAAATAAGTGACATATGAAGAGATTGAAGGTAACCGCCATCGCTGACTCCCTGTTTTCCTGCACACGTTTTTATTGTTTTGGAAACAAATGTGACATGTGCCCACCCCACGTGACCAAACATGGGTAATGCTGATAAAGTCTTTTATTTCACCATTCATTGACTTGTATTGCCGAATAACTAATAGTTTGTCAAAAAACAAATTGGATCTTCAGTAACACTGGGTTATCCACTGTTTAAGACACAAGTCACGTGTTTGACTCCATTGTTGTTGAAGAATAACACAACCGACAAGTTTGGTTTGTTTTCCAATCCTTCCAAGCCCGTAAATAAGTGGAATTTTATGTTGTGTGTTTGTTTGCAGTCAAAATATTATTTTCCATAGAACAACTACATTTCTATACCAAAAATGAAGTTTGTATTAAAGACACAACTCTCTATTACAATGTCCACATTTACTGAATGCGATCGGAAGCTGTCGAAGAAATCCAGTTGTCGAACTGTGGTCACAGATATGCATAGCCAAAACTTCTGGCATGGTTTATATAGAAGTTTATACAGTTTCGTTATAACAATGAAATCGTTTCAAATTTACAAAACTATATCCGTTAAATACTATTTGATTATTCTGACAGCTTAAGTTAACCATTTCAACGCAGTGCGTATAATTTCTCGTCAGGAAACATCTGGCAGTCGACATTACAAGCAATAACAAATCTGCATGAAGCATCGGTGAAGATTTAATCCCACAGTCCTTTCGGGCTGTGTGATTAAATTATTACTGAGTCCATCTTAAAACGATACGACGATCTCATTCAAGAGCGAAGGGTCAAAGGAGTTGAAAGGTCATGTATTTGTCATGTGTAGATAACAACTTTCCTATATAAAATGATATAGGTCTGAATGAGTACTTCCGTTTTATATGTGAGACATTTATCCGAGTTCATGCAAGAGATGATCTTGATGAAGCAGTTTGTGATACATAACATTAAGTCACGTTAACTGGTTTAGGGCCATGATTTGATTTCCGTGGAGTCGAAAAAGATGACGTAACAGCAACTCAGTTCGTATTCTGAAGGAGAGTGATCCATCGTTCACTTTTATTTAGGCGATGCCAGCAGCCGGAGAGTATCTTATTTGAAATATAAAAGCAACTCTTCCTTCATTATTCTTCATTTGTTGGGTATGCATTTCGACAGGTTGCGAGATATCGAGCTCAGTACTGGCTTTCGCCGGTGTGGTGGCGGGGGTGGGGGAAGCTTGCACAAGTGGTAACATGGAAGTTACAATCGTCTCAGATAACGCATGTCTGGGGTTCGGCGCAATTTTGGGTGTTTTCGTTTTCGTTCGTCGGGTATTTCCGTTTTCGCGGACATTAACGGGATCAACTAATTTACACACTATTCTGCTGACCCTCCCCCCCCCCCTTCCCGATAACATGAAGAAAAAAGTCCCGGCCATTGAATTCAGCGCCTTCTTATCAAACGCAACATTACGAAAGCACATTCGTGACATGGTAAGAAAAAATATAAACTCAGAATTCCGACTTTGGAACTCAAAAGTCTCCACTTTTTTTTGCCGGGCCATGTTTTTTTGTATGCAGATATTTTAACACAACCAATGACTGGTGAAACAAGGGGCAAATCCAGAGCCTCCCCATATTTTCGCCAGCTATGTTTCTCTCGTACTGGTTCAGTTTCGATGGATTTCGGATCATTTTTTGCAGTATGTGGCAGCAAACGCTAAAATGTATACAGTCTGTTAATAAATGGGTTAACTGAAGTAGATCGTTATCTTACAGACATACAAGTACCAAATCCACCCACATACAAGATAATCCACAGACAGTATAATTGCTGTAAACGTCTGGTAACGACCAAAGCTGATAAATAGACCTCACCTGTATGCTTTACCGACACTTACAGAGTGCGGAATCTTTCAAATACATCTCCTGAAAAAACTCAAAATATCCACTCAGATGCATGGAAATGGGGATTTTGGGACCCTGTGATTTAAAATCTTTACACCGACGACTATCCATCGCCCGATCCTGCCCCCCAGCCCCACACTTTGAAAATCGTTCCGCCGGCCCTGAAGCAACTGGACATTTACAGGTTGTAGTCTAGTGGTAATTCAGGACAACTGCCTAGACCCTAAAAGATTAAAAAAACTGAGAGAAAAAAAATTCTGACACTTTTTATGAAAATGAACCTTTCAACTGCTATCAGGCCTCAATAAGGCCTTATAAATAGCGAATGCAAGAAAATTAAAAAATTCAAACAGTTTCGATATTCAATAATTGGTCCGGTTTCGGTTTTTCGCTATCCCCATGATATCGGCATCGGTTCGGTTTTTCGGTATATTGCTCACCTCTGTGTACAATCACCTGAATTGGCCACGGAATTAGATAACCGATTGGGGTGGGGAATAGAAACCTAATTTGTCCCGACAGAGATGGCTCAAGTTCCGACTGACTTATATTCCAGCTACACATCAAGGCATACCATCGTCGAAGGCATGTCTTGGTGATGCAGTTGGAACATCAGTCAGTCCAGTTTATAGTTTAAAAACGCAATGACTTCTTTAAAATTTATTTAAGCCTTTAAATCCGCTATGCATAAACGTTTGCATAAAGAAAATAATGGATTCCGAGGCGCCGCGAAGATGCACTCTAAAATCAGTTGGGTTGAAAATCAACCCAAATGAACTGGGTTGAGTGAATATGAACCCAATTGGGTTCATATTCACTCAACCCAGTTCATTTGGGTTGATTTTCAACCCAACTGATTTTAGAGTGTGACTGATTACTGAAGGATGGGGTGTAAACTTGATTTCTCCCGACTGTCACGACTCAGGTCCCCCGATAAAAATTTCCATCTGCATCGCCAAGACATGCTTCTTTGAAGGCATGCCTTGATGAAGTACCGGCACTTGGAATATTAGTGAGTCCAGTTTATAGTTTAAAAACTTCAAGACTTCTTTGAAATTTTTTTTTGTATATAGATGATATGGAATGAATGTTTTAGTCACACGATATTTATGAAACGAAATTAAAAATTTTCCGTTTTATCTTGCCTCTGGGGAGGCAAAACAGGAAATTCGCAAAAGAATTTCATAAATATCGTGTGACCAAAACACAAATTTCATATTCTGTAATATCACATGACACCATAGATACCCAACACATATCTTTTAGATTGAAAAGAAGGGTTAAAGAATGGAATTTCACCTTGAACGAACGTCGTGCATTTGACTGTGACGCGTCACAGCTGCACGCATTCATACGCTATAACCGCATCAAAAAGACCCAGATCTTTTCGGTGATAACCAATCAGAAAGCATTCTTTTGAAATTCACTGATCAAACCAACTGAAGGTGTTATGAAGCACCAGTTAATATTTATTGAAAATATGAAACGGTAATAAATCGAGAAAACGGACAAATCATATGATAAACCGGTGTGTCAAATACACATGCATCAGTCGTGACGTAACATCTTATTTAATTAACCCTTTACCTAACATGAAAAGCAGACGACACCTGCAAAGAAAACTCTTGAATAATAAATTCTTTTTCATTTTTTGTCTCAAAAACATAGGTTATGAGCCCTCGTTGGAACGAGCCCGTTCCAACGAGGGCTCATAACCTATGTTTTTGAGACAAAAAATTAAAAAAATAATGAAAATTAATTGGCATTTGTAAGAATAGCGCTGGTCGGTTTTGACGTTACGTTGAGTAAAGGGTTAACACGTACCATACCGGTACTACTAATTGGTCATGAAGCAGGGGGGAGGGTGGGGGGGGGGGGGGGGCGGAAAAATTGTGTGTGAGTGAATATTTTTATTTTGCAGATTTTTGACCCACCCACCCTTTCCTGCATATTTTTTCCATGACATTTTGGGGATCCACCCACTTCTCATACATTTTATATACAAAACATTGGCACTCGAACACTACCTCGAAACGTGTAATGCACATTGAGTCAATGCATATTTTCATATGTCCAAACGTGTGTCCATTTACTATATCAGATGCATTCATTTCTCAAGACATACCAGATTCACACCAGTGCAAAGACACATTACTGTATAGCTTGAACCCAATGTGGACCCGGGTGTAATAGGTCCACATTTGGTAGTCAGATTATTACACACAGCAGCGACGGGCTGGCTCTTCATACAGACGTTTTTAATACTATATTGATGTAGCAAATTCTAAGGAAATTGTTTTATCATTGTACTGAGATGTCTGTGTGGATGAGCTTGTTAGTTCCTCCAGTGGTTGCTGGATTCCTTAGGCCATCCAGTGGATCTGTACTGAATAATTCTACCTTCATATTGGGTACTGACAACGTTGTGATATTGGCATCATATAGTCATAGTTGTTGACAGCGATGTAAAACTCCAATCAAACCAGATCAGACAATTGAGACAAACTAAATGTGTAGCTTAATATTCTTACAAATATAGTTTCTCAGGGTTTACCTTGCTAATGAAACTCAATTATTCTTTTTCCCAGAAAATTTTAAATCAAATTTAAATATATTTTTCCTAATTTTATCTCTGATATGCAGTGATATGCACTTCGTATAGTCTAGTTTCTGTAAATCATGGTATATGCACGCATATGTAAGCACTGTGCCTGTTGTGCTCATAATTAATTTACTACTGCTATAGTGTAACCGTGTATATGTTGCAAATATTGGTTGAGTAAATGGGAACTTGTTATTGTTCTGGCTCAAGAAGGGCAAACCTTGTGTTTTTGTTATCGCATCTGCAAACCAGGGTTTTTGTTAAATCAGACTTTTTTGTTTTTGTTGAAATAAAAATTAATATTTTCAATTTTTTTTTCATTTTGAAAAATCAGTCCCACCAAGCTATTATGACTCATTAGACAATATTATATATACTATGCTTTATTTTAAAGAATGTTCCATTAAAAAAAAACTTGATATGAATGAATCATGTTGTGAAAGGATATTTTAGTTGACTTTAGGAGAAAATAGTGGGGCAATTTTTGTCCGCTCAATATTGGGCACCCACTCCCGTCCGTAAGTCAGTTTTGGATGAAATTCTCCAATATTTTTTTTATATTAAGGGGACTTGTTTTGTTAATAATGCTTCTAAATGGGCTTTTATGATCAATTGGTGACATTTTGTTACAGTTTGGGAAACAAAAAATGCCATAATAGTGAAAAAAAAAATGTATTAATTGTTTTCGCACATTTTTTGCACTTAACCCCCACCCACCCGCACCTATGTTAATGCAACCCCCCCCCCCCCAGGCCTGGTATTCTTAAAAATGAAGGAGGGCTAAACATTGCTCCTCTTGCATGGCCAAGAGGAGCGATTAGCTCTCTTCAAGTTTACACAAGCTAAAAGTGACAAAGTGAAGTTTTACTGTTAATGAATACTACCGAGTGGGGTTTGTACATTTTATTTCGTGCTGCTAACAAGGTAGTCTCTGTGAGATGGCGACACTGCCCCTCCCACACCTCCGGGCCTCGACAAGCCCGGAGGCGTGGGAGGGGCAGTGTGACCGTCTTACAGAGATCACTAACATATCAGAGATCTGAAATGATGTGGGTTTTAGGGATAGGTTGTTATCAATATTTTCTAAGGCCAGGAGGGCTAGTTTTCGCCCTCCTTAATTTTTTTAAGGCGATCAGTAGGCGAGCGAATAAATCGCTCTCCTGAAAATTCCAGGCCTGCCCCCCCCCCCCCCCTCCTCCCTGCATGAAGGACCCCCAACAGTTGAATCGGGTACAACAGACCACCATTTCTATGACGGACTGTGTGTGTAACAAAAGACCATGTATCATATCTAGACCTGTAAGAATGTGAATGATTACAATTATTTACTATTATTATTTACTGGTGTTTAAGGCCACATACTTATGCACGATGGGTAATCGTAACCGTGACAGTTTTACGGGTGGAGGAAGTCGGAGTACCCGGAGAGAATCACCTAGCATCGACGAGCAACTTTCAGCTACTCAACATTCTAACGCTGATTAAGCTCCGCCCAATCAGGTTTACAGCGGTTGAAGACATGTGCGCCATCGACGTGCAGTACGCCTTAGTGCACGGCGTCATTGTGCCCCCATGTAGGCAGCCAGGATAAAGTGTCTTGCCCAAGGACACAACGCGGGTCGTCCCGGACGGGGATCGAACTCGGGACCTCTAGCATAGGCATGATTACAAGCAAGACCGAATCGATATAGAAGGCTCCATTCGAGATGAAAATGTCTGGAGAAATATTGGGAAGAGGGGTGGTCGCATCCCCCCTCCCATCAACGCTCCTGGTCACGACATTAAGCAATAACGTGGTAAAAGAACGCGGAATTGCCGATTTCAGAGGCTAACTGACTCATCATATCAAACTAGCTGCCACCTGTGAGTTTCATGACTGTGTCGAGTTCTTTCAATATGCCAGCTATCTGAGCAATGGTACTATGCAGGACTTCTGACCGACTGGACAAAACATTTGAGAGGAGTTTTACCGCACCCCCTCCCCCACCTACACACAAACAATTTACGCCTCTGGTGATTAGTTGTAACAACTATGACTATCGAGAGAGTTATCCCTCCAATTCACACACACGCTCCCACCCTCACCAACCTCACTTTCCTTAACCTGTCAATTAATTTAGCATAAATGGTGTGGACATTTCAAATGAAAACCAAAATAACTGGGGGGACGTGACAAACGTTAGCTATTCGTTACGAATGTCGAATAAGGAAGTGGGAATAAGTAACGGTTGTCATGTCCCTAAATTCCTGAATATTACAAAAATTGAATCAATAGTTTGCGCTAAACTATTGTCTAGAGTTATGTTAAAATATAAAAACGGATTCTTCTCAATTATTTAATGATTTCAAAAATAATTCTGCTGTCGATTGTATTAGTAGCCTACATGCACAAAAAATTAAAAAATACCTTTTCACGCTACTGTGATGATAAGTATATATTTTCGTTTAATTTTATCAACCGTGCGCGCAACCTTGGAAGCAATATAAATATATTCCTGTCAAATGATTCAAAAGTGCACCCGCGGGTTGTTTCCGACTTTTTTCTCAATGAATGTTGAAAACAACCTTATTGCTGTAAAAACAACCTCCACGGTCCGTATCCTATTTTCTCCTTCAGGGCTGTTTCCATTTTAGTTGCTGGACGTGATGGTCCAATCTAGGGATTTTCAGGTACGTTAAAAGTTTCCAACTCCTCGCATTTTGGTTTAACCCTTTAGCCAACGTAACGGCCAAAACCGGCCAGCGCTATTCTCAAAAATCGCCAATTAATTTTTATTATTTTTTGTCTCAAAAACATAGGTTATGACCCCTCATCGTTCCAATGAGGGGTCATAACCTATATTTTTGAGACAAAAAATGAAAAAAAATAAGTTATTCAATCATTTTTTGGCAAGTGTCGTCTGCTTTTCATGTTAGGTAAAGGGTTAAGGGAGGCGGCCTTAAGTCACAACTTGCCTTTACTGCCGCGATCTGACGTACCACTTGTATAAAAAGACAAAACGTTGTAAACAACTGAGTGACCATAAGCGATAAACTATCTTCTTGTTTGAGAAAACAACAGCTGACATTTCTTTTGAAACGGGCAGATGTCAGCAGAGTAGTCAATATTATGGGGGGGGGGGGGGGGGGTTGTGAGTATGGGGTGGGAAGTCTTCCCGGAAGGAATTTGTCGGAAATATAGTGTCCTATCGGGTTCTTTTACTCACAGGATGGTCCAATAATGGTTTTATGCTTCTCGAAATGATTGACAGCAGCCATCATATACGCAGGCCAGAAGTTAGTGAGGTGGTCGTGGGGCAGTCGCCCCCATGACCCCGGCTGTCGGAAAAAATGTTGATCGTATAAACGCCAACATTTTTTCTCTCTGAAAGCCGTTAATTTGAAAAAAAAGTTGACCCTTTGACGAAACCACGATTTTTATCTGAAGGTGAATTTGCTGATGCTATCCCATTCACTGGCAGGGACGTGGCGACAGGGGGTGTTGGGAGGGGGTATGTCACCCCGCCCCCAATCCTGGCCAAAATTTCCTATAGCTGGAAATTCGGAGGGCAAGTCATGAGTAGTTGGAAATTCCATCTGTCTGGATTTTAGAGCTTCTTTGGTGATGCTGATGTCTCCTTTACTTCCCAAAATCCCAACTCGGCTTCAAATTGGCAAAAATTCTAACTGTTACTATTACAGCTGCAGTGTACGCAATGTCGAGCTTCATAAGTATGCATGATGTCAATCGGTACGAGATTTCTATAGTACGTTTACTTATCGTAATAAAAATAAATCCTCGAAATGCACTTGAAGAAACTCACATCATGTAAAATCGTTATCCTGAGTTAATTCCATCATTCACAGTTACAAAATGATAAAAAATGGTAAATTGATCATTTCTGAATAACATCTGATTTAATGTTAGGGCAGTATGAATTGTCCAAAGTTCTCAGCTTGAACATTTGTTTAGCACATATTCAATTCCCAGAAGAATACCAAATAATAATAACCTGATAATTCTATCATAAATGTGTTGGCATTTTAGTTACTAGAATCAATTTTATGCCCCCTTTCATGGCCTCATTATCAAAATCTTTCTCGGTAGTGAGTTTCCAACTACGGGGAGGGACCGGGAAGGGGTTTTCCCGGCCCCTTCCCCTTGTTGGAAATTCACTACCCTACCCCCCCCCCCCCCACCAACCGGAAACCTCTAGCTACGTCCATGTTCAGAGGGCCAATTTATCCTCTGGGTACCTCCTTCTGTTTAGGCTTGTGACCTTGATTAAGATTGAGGTTTTCAGAGCGTAAATTTAGTGATGCTCACGTAAATTCACCCTCTGGGGACCTCATTCTGCAGACGACAGTCTGCTTTTTCCAGACTTGGTAACGTTCACGAAAAAGTTTCGTGTTTGGTTATTATTTTAAAGAATTACTTTCGTTCAAACAAACGAATTCATTAAAATAATATTAATAAACGAACGTTTCGGACCTGTTTCATTTTTTATTGTTATAAACAAAAACATTGAGTTGGGTTTCGAGTTCATTCCATCGGTCAACGACCCGAGAACACTGTTCTAAAATTTTAACCCTCGCCACGCAATACCCGCAAAATTTGAGATCACAGCTTATAGCCTGCATTTAAGGCAACACAGAAGCGCACTGTGACATCAAGATATCAATCCAATTAATCAGATTAATAATCCAATTAGCCAGATTAGAATTCATTTCTCCCCATTTGTCAGATACTCCACTTGTCAGACAGTTTAAAACCACATGGGTCGTGGCTGACTTGATTACAAACTACTACATACCACCACCTTCAAAATAACACAGATCAGTTCAACCAGAGCTTGATTTGAATGTACCAGCAATCGACTCCCCACCACCACTACCTCACCCATACCTATCATAGCATAGCTTCTAATTTATACCATGATTGCCTATTCTACTACATATAAAAAGCCTATGACATAAATTTTAGCTTTACACACCAGCCTTGGAGAACACGTATGTGTGTGGTGGACACGGCAGCAATGGGATTTCAATAGTTAAATTTTATACCTACAGTGGAACTACATCTAAGATGACCTTTGGTGACCTCGACCTGAATGCAAACTTGTCTAAATTTATCGCTCATCGCCTCGCGAAGAGTGAAATGAAACCTGCAGTTATTTATTACGTTTTTAAATGCGTTTACCCCGTAAGATACCAAAAATTAACAACTATGCGTTCACTCAAAGCATCAATAACTCGAATAATATGTTATTATGTTATTAAAATGAAAAAGGCCCCGTGATTTTCGCGTTTCTTTTTCCATTTCATTTCGGGGATAAAATTGACAGCGGAAGTACCGCCCACCGGTGCTCATGTAAACAAAAATAGTTTCGCACGTGTGAATATTGTATTATTTAACTTTTAAACTCGTAATAATCTGACGATCATGGTTTAAATAAAATATACCAAAAGTTGCTTGGTGTACCAAATGTTTATCACGAGTGGTGAAGTGGTGTTAACGGCGCGCCTCGTGGTGAGGTGGTGTTAACCGCTCGCCAAAGGCGCTTCACCAAATGTGATGAACATTTGGTTCACCAACCCACTATGGGTATATTCTATATACAATAAGGCGTAAACTCCAGGATTAATGATCCAAAAAGAGGCGCAATTTTACAATTTGTTTTTATTTAAATACATTAAAGTCTTTCAGTCAAAGACTATAAGAGTCGTTCTTTCTTTGATGAGACGAGTGTATTTAACATTCATTAGAAGAATTCTAATATCGATAGATCACACCAAGACATTTGTAGATTTGAACATAATTTCCTTTTATAAAATTTTTGGGCTGTTCAATTCTAAACAAAAGTCCAAACTAAACTTTCTGACACCGACTTCACTCTATTGATAGTTTTAGTCAAAACAGACAGACCCACATCTTTAACCGCGGCTTCAGTTCACTGGCCACACAATGCATGCGTACAGTAATGTTCTTAAATGCAGATCAGTGCAACATAATTTTATGTGCCTGTATCACCGCATCCCACCCACCGCACTTCCATCCCCATGTATATGCATGCCGTGTTTAGTAACCGCAAGGCATACATTATAAGAATTGTGGGTCTTAATTGTTTCCGGAACGGCGGAACGGACGCGACACGTGAACATGACCAATTTTAAGATATGAGGGCCATCGTGTTAGTGAAATCCTGACAGTGTTTATTACCCCCCCCCCTTCCTAAACACCCACCCACCCATCTCAAACCCCAACACACACACTCCAACTCTTCCCAAGATGTAGACTCATGAACGGTTTGGAAACCTGAAGTCCTAGAAACACCCACCCACCCATCTCAAACCCCAACACACACACGTCCTAGAATATAAGAATTTTGAATCTGAAATGTTTTCTGGACGGACGCGAATTAGGAGTCTGAAATGTTTTAGAGACGGCCCAATGGACGTTACACGCGGTATTATCTGTTTTCTAAAATGTCGGTGAGCATGACCTGCTCTCAGTCTGCGCCAGCGCCACCCCCACCCCCACCCCCACCCCACCTAACATGTGTATTCATGTCATGTTTGGCCATCCTTAGCCAAATAGAACAGAAATTATGAGAATGGATTGTTTTTCGGGACCGACGGACCGACCGACCGACCGACCGACCAACCCACCCACCCACCCACATAAGAACAGTTAGTCCTTTCCCCCAATCCCGTCAACCTTCCCATCCGCGAGGCAGTGACAGGCAATAACAATATTTTGATCCCTAACTGGTCAAACTTTGACTTGCAAGAAACACCTGATACACCCCCTCATAATACCAGCTGACTGTACCTCATCCTTACAGAGAAATTTTAGACCTGGATTTTAAAAAAATGATTTTGTATTTTTTAAAAAAGGGACAAAAATATATTAAAGGCAGTTTTTCCCTTAAATGATCAGAAAATCCAATTTTGTGCTTATAAAACAGCTACATAATTGGACGAGCTCATTCCAGTGAGTTGTAATAAGTTTTGATTTGAAATAGAAAATTAAAAAGTAACAAAATTTGATTGTTGATTTCTTCTTAAACCCTCTACCTATAAGGTAACCAACCGCCAAAACCGATCAGCATTATTCACAAAAATCACCATTCAGTTTTCATTATTTTTTTCAGTTTTGTCTAAAAAAAAATAGCTTATGACCCCTCATTGGAACGAGCTCTTTGAGATCGTTCCAATGAGCTGCCATAACCCATGTTTTACCAAAAAATGAAGAAAATTAGTTATTCAGGAATTTTGTTTACAAAAAAGTCATCCCCCTTACGTGTTAGGTAAAGGGTTAACACATTAACGACTCATTTGAATTACCTGGCAAACCTTCCAAACAGCAAGTGATGTAAGACGATATTTAACTATGTATGGGATTGAAACATTCAGACAGGTTGAACAGAACAAGGTACGATAGGGAGTTAATGGAAACTTATTCCATTTAGACTGGAGATGTAGAATTGAGAGGTGGGGGTGAAGCAAGGGTGTTGTTCTGTCGGGGTAGGGTTCTCGAGGACTGCAAAAGAAACTAGCGAGCTAGGGCCAAGAGCTCTTTGGGCGGGTTATACAATAAAGATACGCCAGCTTTCGAAGAGTACCTTATTGGGTCGTTTCTGAGGGTGGGGGGGGGGGGGGGGGGGGGCTGGGGGGGGGGGGGGTAATTGGTATTCTAAGTGAGATTATTTATTTATTTATTTTTATTTATTTAATGATGTTTAAGATCACATATTTCTGCATAATGGCTAATCATGACTACGACAGTTTTACTGGTGGAGGAAGCCAGAGAACCCGGAGAGAACCGCCGAGCAACAGTCAGCTCCCAAAAATCTAACTACACACAAGCAGGGTTAACATTGGTTGAAGACAAGTGCACCATCGACGTTCAGTATGCCTTAGTACACAACGCCACGGTGACTCCACGTGGACAATGGGGGTGAAGCGTCTTGCCCAAGGACACAACGCGGTTGCCGCAGGTGAAGTGTCTTGCCCAAGGACACAACGCGGTTGCCGCAGGTGGGAGTAGAGCGGGCGTGGTGGCTCAGTAGGCAGAGCCTGCACCTCTGCCTACTGAGCCACCGCACCCGTTCTAAGTAAGATAAAATGCTCTCGAGTTGAGGGTGAAAATCGGGAAAGGCGAGGAGAGAGGGTGCCAAATGTGCAGCTCAGGGGTAACAGACACCCTGGAACATTTCATTTTAGAATGCCCAAAATATTTTCCTAGAAGGGGATGCAAGCAAGAGAGATAAGTGGATGAGGAATACTATGGGGGTGGAGGGGGGGGGGCAATATCATTAGCTGGGGAGGTTGAGAAAGCACCAACGGAGGGAATAATAAAAGTTTGTGTCAGAATGCTGGGATGTGAGAGGGGTGTGGGAGGGAGGAGTAACAAGGTGGGTGACGGGGCTGATGTAGGCTTCTCGTTAGAGGATGTCAGTATATCAGCGGAAAGCCAACGAATTATTATTATCATCATTAGATAACGAGATAGGGAGGTCTGATTGGATTAACTCATCCCTCCACATACTGATTTCTAAGTATCAAAATTTCAATGTGCAAATCTCTCCCATTATGCAACTAGGAATATAACCAATTCAATATTGTTTGACAGACCACAATAATCTCTGTCTAACAAGACTGAAATGGTTAAATTTCCATTAACATTATGAAAAACGTATCTGTCAAACAAGACTGAAATGGTTAAATTTCCATTAACATTATGAAAAACGTATCTGTCAAACAAGCCTGAAATGGTTAAATTTCCATTAACATTATGAAAAACGTATCTGTCAAACAAGACTGAAATGGTTAAATTTCCATTAACATTATGAGAAACGTATCTGTCAAACAAGACTGAAATGGTTAAATTTCCATTAACATTATGAGAAACGTATCTGTCAAACAAGACTGAAATGGTTAAATTTCCATTAACATTATGAGAAACGTATCTGTCTAACAAGACTGAAATGGTTAAATTTCCATTAACATTATGAGAAACGTATCTGTCAAACAAGACTGAAATGGTTAAATTTCCATTAACATTATGAGAAACGTATCTGTCAAACAAGACTGAAATGGTTAAATTTCCATTAACATTATGAGAAACGTATCTGTCTAACAAGACTGAAATGGTTAAATTTCCATTAACATTATGAGAAACGTATCTGTCAAACAAGACTGAAATGGTTAAATTTCCATTAACATTATGAGAAACGTATCTGTCAAACAAGACTGAAATGGTTAAATTTCCATTAACATTATGAGAAACGTATCTGTCTAACAAGACTGAAATGGTTAAATTTCCATTAACATTATGAGAAACGTATCTGTCAAACAAGACTGAAATGGTTAAATTTCCATTAACATTATGAGAAACGTATCTGTCAAACAAGACTGAAATGGTTAAATTTCCATTAACATTATGAGAAACGTATCTGTCTAACAAGACTGAAATGGTTAAATTTCCATTAACATTATGAGAAAAGTATCTACTTCGAGATTCTTTTATTTTGACATCAAAGTGTAGAGGATTAAGGATAATCCATCTTCGTACTTTTGTATTTTTAATTAAACCTTGTCACGGCTACTGTAAGGCGGCCATGAATTAATTTGATGGAAAATACAACGGGGTTTGACACCTTGAAACGATTTCAATTTATGTAGGATTTTTGAATGGTCTGATTTGGAGACATCGCACAGGACGGACTGGGCCAAGAAACCGTACCGTGAAATGCATCAAGAAGGTTCCGAATCCGGAGAAATGCATCAAGAGGGTTCCGAATCCGGGGAAATGCATCAAGAGGGTTCCGAATCCGGAGAAATGCATCAAGAGGGTTCTGACTCCGAAGAAATGCATCAAGAGGGTTCCGAATCCGGGGAAATGCATCAAGAGGGTTCCGAATCCGGAGAAATGCATCAAGAGGGTTCCGAATCCGGAGAAATGCATCAAGAGGGTTCCGAATCCGGAGAAATGCATCAAGAGGGTTCTGACTCCGGAGAAATGCATCAAGAGGGTTCCGAATCCGGAGAAATGCATCAAGAGGGTTCCGACTCCGGAGAAATGCATCAAGAAGGTTCCGAATCCGGAGAAATGCATCAAGAGGGCTCCGACTCCGGAGAAATGCATCACGAGGGCTCCGAATCCGGAGAAATGCATCAAGAGGGCTCCGAATCCGGAGACATTAATCAAGAGGGTTCCAAATCCGGAGAATTGCATCAAGAGGGTTCCGAATCCGGAGAAATGCATCAAGAGGGTTCCGACTCCGGAGAAATGCATCAAGAGGGTTCCGAATCCGGGGAAATGCATCAAGAGGGTTCCGAATCCGGAGAAATGCATCAAGAGGGTTCTGACTCCGGAGAAATGCATCAAGAGGGTTCCGAATCCGGGGAAATGCATCAAGAGGGTTCCGAATCCGGAGAAATGCATCAAGAGGGTTCCGAATCCGGAGAAATGCATCAAGAGGGTTCCGAATCCGGAGAAATGCATCAAGAGGGTTCCGAATCCGGAGAAATGCATCAAGAGGGTTCCGATTCCGGAGAAATGCATCAAGAAGGTTCCGAATCCGGAGAAATGCATCAAGAGGGCTCCGACTCCGGAGAAATGCATCACGAGGGCTCCGAATCCGGAGAAATGCATCAAGAGGGCTCCGAATCCGGAGACATGCATCAAGAGGGTTCCAAATCCGGAGAATTGCATAAAGAGGGTTCCGAATCCGGAGAAATGCTTCAAGAGGGTTCCGAATCCGGGGAAATGCATCAAGAGGGTTCCGACTCCGGAGAAATGCATCAAGAAGGTTCCGAATCCGGAGAAATGCATCAAGAGGGTTCCGAATCCGGGGAAATGCATCAAGAGGGTTCCGAATCCGGAGAAATGCATCAAGAGGGTTCCGAATCCGGAGAAATGTATCAAGAGGGTTCCTAATCCGGAGAAATGCATCAAGAAGGTTCCGAATCCGGAGAAATGCATTAAGAGGGTTCCGACTCCGGAGAAATGCATCAAGAGGGCTCCGACTCCGGATAAATGCATCAAGAGGGCCCCGAATCCGGAGAAATGCATCAAGAGGGCTCCGAATCCGGAGAAATGCATCAAGAGGGTTCCGAATCCGGAGAAATGCATCAAGAGGGTTCCGAATCCGGAGAAATGCATCATGAGGGTTTCGAATCCGGAGAAATGCATCAAGAGGGTTCCGAATCCGGAGAAATGCATCAAGAGGTATCCGAATCCGGAGAAAATTTTCGATTTTTCGAAATACGAACACTGCTTCGTTGCATCTCAGCGATCAATAGCAGTCCACAAAAAGGCATTTTATTTCATCTTCATCACTCATTTGGCAAAAATGGTTGTTCCGAAGGAGGAGCCACCGATAGGACCATAGTTCGGCACAACTGGAGACAATTTTTGATTTTACAAACTAAAAGAATGCTCATCAGATAGTTGCATCTAAATACTTAATTCTACGAACTGCACCCCAGAGGAAATCAGCGACACTTGTCTTTTTCAAATTTCCCGGATGCCACAGAATTGAGAAAGGACGCTGGTTTTGTTTACATTGGCATGGCAGGGATTCGAACCCACGCCGAGAGAGTTTTCTTCGGCACCAACCGCCAAGCGAAACTACACTGAACCACGCACACCGAGTGGTGTGCGTGTTTCAGTATAGTTTCGCTAGACTTGGTGTGCGTGGTTCAGTATAGTTTCGCTAGGCGGTTGGTGCCGAAGGAAACTCTCTCGGCGTGGGTTGGGTGGTGTGCGTGGTTCAGTCTAGTTTCGCTAGGCAGTTGGTGCCGAAGGAAACTCTCCCGTCGTGGGTTCGAACCCCCGTCATGCTAATGTAAAAGAATGCTGTTCCCTTGCATCTAAGCAACCAATAACAAACTAGACTTCGGGTATTTATTTATTTTTTGGTGCTAAGCACCACATCAGCATCGAAGGCTATATCGCAATGATGACTGCTGGTATATCGAAATGTCCTCTATGTGGACTGCCAATGGTAATCTATGCAATCAGATCCATTTTACATTTTGGTCATTTTCACGAAATTTCTTGCACCAACAGGTGTCGGGCTACATCAGTTTTGGGGAGTATGGAGCATCGAATAGAGGGCTCCTACCGGGAATTTTCCCGGTGGACCATACGGCCAGTCCGCCTCTGACATCCCAGCCTTCCCAAATTATTTGCTGTTCAGTCCCATTGGACAACAAATTATGTAATACTGACTCAATGAAATTCCATTTTTTCTCGCTTCTCTGGGCTGCATTTGCACTTCAGAATATCTATTAACCCTTTACCCAACGCAGACGATTTCAAAATTTATTATTTGAAATATCATTTTTTAAATTTTTTCAAAAAATTTCAACAAAACCATATCATGTGACCCCTCTTTAGAACGAGCTCGACGAGCTCGTTCCAAAGACGGGTCACACGATATGGTTTTGATGAAATTTTTCGAAAAATAATATTTTTTCAGCTGCTGAATTTGCATATTACGCGGGCGGATGCGGGCGATTCGTTGGGTAAAGGGTTAACCTTTTGGGACCAAATTCCAACTGTGATAATTTATTACTGCAATGCAGTCGTTGCTCCATCCTGTAGTCTCTAGGTAAACTTCAGTCCTGGAAATGTGACGGGTGCGAGTGCAATTGCTCCCGTTAACATCAGTGTTTTCTTTTTTACGGGAGCTAAAAAATGCACTCGTTGAAAAATATATTGTGGAGCACTAATATACTGTGAGGACATGTGTGTTGTTTTGAGAAAGCAGCACTCTGCAGCCAGTGGCAAGGTACTGTTATAATTCAGCAGTTTCTTATACATTTAGACCCTTGAACCCGATCGGCCGTTTTTCTGGCCAGGATAAATGCATGTGCTTCATAACGTTATTAAATAGTATGGCTGTTCAGTGAATGTGTGGGACAGAGCAATCAATATTTTCAACGTGCTGCCCTGAGGCTGAAAATATTGATTGCTCTACCCCAAATAATGAATATGGACTCCTCTAATTGCTGCCATCGAACTGGCATGGAAGATACCACTAGAGTTCAAAGGGTTACAATTTCTAGTGTTTGGTGACAGTATTCCCTCGATAATTCATTTTCTAACATTTTACGGGTGCAATTTACTCCCGTCTCTGAATTCATAGGAGCTTAAAACTACACTCGTCAATTTTGTTCATTTTCCAGTCCTAAAACTTGAGGTTGGATTATAATTACCTATAGGCAGCCAATACTTGCCTAAAAACAGCTACAAAGCAACAAGTTGTAGATTTGGCAATGTTATAGCAAAAATGTATACAAATAACTTCTAATGAAAATGGAGAAAAGCCCATAAGAAAACAAACGAAATCAAACCGAATCTGTTACGATGATGTTGCAGCTAATGGGGTCGGGTGGGGGTGCCTCGATTGCCTCCCTAATTTTTTTTTGTATGCCTTACGGTTACTACACATGGCATGCATATATATGGGTAAGTAAGTGGGGTGGGATGGGGTGATACAGGCATATAAAATATGTTACGCTGATCTGCATAACTAATCGGTTATGTCCTCTAATTTGAGAGCATTCCTCTAAATTGAGGCACCGGTTGTCACTGTGAGTTTTCTAGACTTTCTTTTATTGGGGTTTGACGACATTTTCGACAGCCAGGGTTACCTCGTGTCGGGGAATTTTAGGGGTGGAGGAAGCCGGAGCATACGGAGAGAATCACCAAACAGCGGCGAGCCACTACTTTCCAACGTAATAACTCCACACAAACAGGGTTAGCATTGGTTGAAGACAAGTATACAAACGAGGTACTGTACAGTACGCCTGAGTTTCCAATGCCACCGTGCGCCACGTGAGCAACCAGGATTAAGTGCTTTGCCCAAGGACACAACACAGTTATCCCTGACGGGGATCGAATTGTGAACCTTTCGGTTTGAAGTCCAATGCCGTAACCATTTAGACATCGTGCTTCGGTTTGTCTGATGTAGACTATTTTCGAATATTGGGCAGAAACGAATGACGGAGAAAAGCCCTGGTGGAGAAAAGCCCTAAGGAGAAAAGCCATGGTCATTTTTGCAACAAAGGAGAAAGGCCCTGGTCCATTTTTTCAAGGGGTGGAGAAAAGCCCTGGTGAATTTTTTTTTTACTATTTTATCAATTTCCTTTGGTTAATAAAACAAATTCTAGAATAACTCAAGATTTTTAATTTAGGTCTCCAAAACATAGCCTATGACCCCTCAATGGAACGAGCTCTTCAAGCTCATCCCAATAAGGGGTCATAATCTATTTTTGAGACAAAAAATGAAAATCTTTAGTTATTCTAGAATTTGTTTATTGTTGTCTGAATAGATATTTTTGTACTTTGTGGTTGCCACTAGAAGTCAACAGGGTCTAAGAAAAAAAAAATCGTAAAAACTAAAGGTTTTATTAATTTAAAAATAAAAATTACACAAAGAATGAAAAAAACTAGACAGGTGATTACTGTACAAAAGACAGGCAAAACAGTAAATAAATAAAAAAAAAATAAAAATAAAATATGTGATTTCATATAAAAAATAACGAATAAAAAAATAACTGAAAAAAATTGAATCAGGGATTTTCTCCACTCCATGCAAAAATGGACCAGGGCTTTCCTCCTCAGATGCAATTTCAGGTCTTTTCTCCTTGGGGCTTTTCTCCTTAGGGCTTTTCTCCATCAGGGCTTTTTCCGTTCACCGCAGAAACATCTGCACGAAAGAAGAGAAGAGTTAACTCCTTGCATGCTGCTGGCAGATATTTATATTTAATTATTGGTGTTTTAAAAAAAGTCATACACTTATGCACAGTGGCTAATCATGACCGTGACAGTTTTACGGGTGGAGAAAGCCGGAGTACCCGGAGAGAACCACCGAGCAACGACGAGCAGCTGCCAACTCCCCAACATCGTAACTCCGCTCTGCAGCACAGGCAGGGTTAGATTGGTTGGAGACAGGCGCACCATCGACGTGCAGTACGCCTTAGTACACGGCGTCATCGTGCCCTCATGTGGACAATCGGGGTGAAGTGCCTTGCCCAAGGACACAACGCGGGAGTCCGAATCGATCGCTCAGACTGCTGGCAGATATTCCTGACCAGGACACAAAATTTCTTGCCATAGAAATATTATAATTTGAGCACATTTATCCAGTATTCCTCCCTGTAAATTCAATGGAGATTTTACCATTGGTTTCTTGAGTTAAATTGAGATGAATTTTTCAGCAAATCTGGTCATGGCTGCTTTACAGCAGCCATGACTAGATTTGATGAAAAATATTTTGAAAATACTCAGTGGGTTGATGGTTAATGTTATGAGTTTATAACTGGTTGTGTAGGAGAAGATTATATATAGTATGTTTCCGTGTTTCTCGTAATTCAACTCTAGAAATGACTTCAAGGTTGAGCTGCCTATGTGTATTATGTAAAAATCAATATGAACCCGGACGTATAAGTACAACTGGCGATTATGTTCATTAACCCTTTATCCAACGTAACGGCCAAAAAAAACCGGCCAGCGTTATTCTCAAAAATCGCCAATTAATTTTCATTATTTTTTTCATTTTTGTCTCAAAAACATAGGTTATGACCCCTCGTTGGAACGAGCTCGTCGAGCTCGTTCCATTGAGGGGTCATAACCTATGTTTTTGAGACAAAAAATGAAAAAAATTAGTTATTCAAGAATTTTATTTGCAAGTATCGTCTGCTTTTCATGTTAGGTAAACGGTTAAGTTAAGTTTAGTACATGAGTTTTGTGCAGTTTCGATTGAAATGAGTAAATATTTAATCTTTTTCGCGTGTACATATTTGGTCTTTGCATCTCGGCTCTTCTAAGCCTGGCCATTTTTCTTGTATAAATTCGACAGTGCGCAAGAATAAATTTATTTTACAATCCTCAAAGCGGACGGACAAACAATCCCCTGATCAGAAAGAAATCTCTGGATAAAAACTCCAAGCAGTGTTGTCTCCCCTTGCTATGCTCGACACATTGGGTGTGTATCCGATGTATCGAACGTAGCGGGGTGCGCGGTGGCTCAGTGGTTACGGCATTGGACTTCAAAACGATAGGTCTACGATGCGATCCCCGCCAGGGGTAACTGCGTTGTGTCTTTGGCCAAGGCACTTAATCCCGAGTGCGCGCGTGGGGGCACGATGGCGATGTGTACTAAAGCGTACTGCAGGTCGACGGAGCACCTGTCTTCAAGCAATGCTAACCCTGCTTGTGTACATTGGGGATGTCTGACAGTTACTCGACGTTGCTCGGTGGTTCTACTCCGGCTTCCTCCACCCATAAAACTGTCAGACACGAGGTGACCCTGGTTATCGAAAGGGTAGTTAAACTTCTATAAATGAATAAAAAAAATAAATCGAGCGTAGCCAGGGGAGACAACACTGCTTGGTGTTTGCTCTGGACAAAGAATCTTGTGGGAAAAAAGTCTCTCTTGGTGAAAAACGGGCAAAAGTTTCCACAGACCAAAATGAGCACCCAATCAAGAATTATGCCATTAAACAGTCCAAACATGGATGCAGTGTTTTGTTGGTGGTAATGGAGGGACGGACAAAAAGTCGCACCCAATAAAAAGTACCTTGATAAAAAGTTAACTGTTGACAGTAAAGAAAAACAGACAAAATATTCCCACCGATTAAAAAAACAAAAAACTCTCTTTTTAATTCTGAAGTTTAAAATTTTGTAAATTTTTAAAATATTACATCAGCTTGTTCAGTACTAATTTATTTTAAAAGGATCAGCGGAAACATATTGTAAACCTTTAACCAACGAATTGATCGCATCCGCCCGAGTAATTCACAAAATGAGCAGTTGAAACAGAAAAGTTTTCCAACAAAATCGTTCCATGGAACCACCCCCTCATTGGAACCAACTCGTTCCAATGAGGGAGTCACATGAAAAGGATTAGTTTAATGTTTTAGAAAAAAAATTAAAAATTATATTTAAAGTGACAAATGTTGATATCACATGGGTTTGTTAACCCCTTACCTAACATGAAAAGCAGACGACACTTGCAAACAAAATTCTTAAATAACTAATTTTTTTCATTTTTTGTCTCAAAAGCATAGGTTATGACCCTCTTTGGAACGAGCTCAATGAGCTCGTTCCAAAGAGGGGTCATAACCTATGTTTTTGAGACAAAAAATGAAAAAAATAATGAAAATTAATTGGCGATTTTTGTGAATAGCGCTGGCCGGTTTTTTCCAGTTACGTTGGGTAAAGGGTTAAAAATCTTTCACAGTCCTGTAGCAATAGTTCCTTGAATTTCGAAATGCATTTTGTGCTTCGGAATTATTTCTTACAATTTATAGGAGAGTTCCTATATAGCACACACCAATAAATTGTAAGGTATTATTATCAATTTGTTGTGCGTTACCATCATGTTAATATAACAATAACATGAGTTTGGAGGGCGTTACGGTTTATTAACGGTCCGAGAGGAATGAATAACAGCACGGGGGTTTATTGAAGGCCCGATACGAAGTCGAGAACCGTTAATAAGCCAGGGGTTGTTATTCAGTCCTTGAGGGCTGTTAATAAACCGGAACGCCCGACAAAATCATGTTATTACTATTATTACCATGAACGGAAGCGGGCAGCGGGCCGTTAATGAATTTTATTTTCATTAACGGCTCGGCGCCCGCTTCCGGTTGAAATACGACATGAATTACTGAGTTTCAACGCTCCGCTAAACTCCGTTAATATTCTGGGGAAGGCACGCTAAAGTGGTAATAATACTAATTTGAAGGGAGTAAAATATACTTGAAACAAAGATTGTAAAGCGTATAGCCGGTCGCTAATGGCTATTTTTAGTCATTAGCACCCACAGACCGGCTAGCACACGCTGACGTTCTGTGCCGCATGGCGACATTTCGTCTTCCTGGAAATCTGTTTAC
Source organism: Pictodentalium vernedei (assembly GCA_031216915.1). Taxonomy (NCBI): domain Eukaryota; kingdom Metazoa; phylum Mollusca; class Scaphopoda; order Dentaliida; family Dentaliidae; genus Pictodentalium; species Pictodentalium vernedei. The sequence continues at coordinate 31,552,936 of CM062296.1, forward strand.
ATTTCCCTAAATATACAGTGTTCTGCCTTAAATTGCTTTATTAATGGTGTTCACATTGATTCTTTTTCACGAAATAATATAAATCCAAAAGGGTCGAAAATCGTTCTTATAATTTCAAAGATTGATAATAATAAAATAATAATAATAATAATAATAATAATAATAATAATAATAATAATAATAATAATAATAATAATAATAATAATAATAACATGATTTTCTCAGGCGTCGTTTGGCTCCATTAATGGACCCCCATCTGTGATTAACAGCTCCATACCCATTAATTCACCCCTGTTTCCTCGACAAAAAAAAAACTGCTGTGGAAAACTGGTTCTTGCTGTGGAGCCTGTTCGATTGTCTAAAAATCTTCGGAGCTGGGCAGAAATCTCAATTGCCATGTATATGTAGTATGCGGCGAAGTGAAAACTTTCAAGTAACTTTAACATGTGAAAGTAGTTCGAAATACATGTGTATATAATCACAATCAACGTGCAGAATCTTTCCCTCAATTAGATCATGCCAATATCATGAACCGTGTGAATGCGGAGAAAAAATATTAAATAAGTAGTGAGTGAAAATAAGATGTAGCATAACCACAAACTAAGTATCTCACTACTTCTATGTTGAAAACACCAGAACCTGACATCAGTTTCTGGAAAGCTCTGTAAGAGCTTTCCAGAAACTGGTGTCAGATTCTGGTGTTATCAACATAGAAGAAGCAGAACACACAATTTCTGGTGGTTATGCTGCATCTTGTACTGTAAATTGTAAGATTAGCAATATAGCGTAGTGCAACCCACATGGTTTGATTCATTGTGTAGGGGGGGGGGGGGGGGGAGCGGTGGCTCAGTTGGTAGAGGTGCAGGCTGCAAGCCGAGAGGTCCTCGGTTCGAATCCCACCTGCGGCAACCGCGTTGTGTCCTTGGGCAAGACACTTCACCCCGATTGCCTACATGGGGGCACGATGACGCTGTGTACTGAGGCGTACTGCACGTCGATGGTGCGCATGTCTTTAACCAATCTAACCCTGCCTGTGCTGCGGTGCAGAGTTCAGAGTTACGATGTTGGAGAGCTGACAGCTGCTCGTCCTTGCTCGGTGGTTCTCTCCGGGTACTCCGGCTTCCTCCACCCGTAAAACTGTCACGGTCACGATTAGCCATTGTGCATAAGTATGTGACCTTAAACACCAAATAAATAAATAAATTCATTGTGTAACCTGGAAGTTGTGTAATTTCTGCCACCACAAGGTTTTCTGAAGAAGCCATCCTCGGCAGTATTTTTGCTGTGGATATTTTTCGTTTCCTCGGCACTGCTGATTGCTGAGGGTGAATTACCAGGGCTGTACCCCCACACCCATTAGCGACACTCGGCTATAACATCGGGCCTCTAATTACTGCTAGGCTACTAAACACAGATGACGGTCTAGTAATGGAGGCCAACGCTCTGGAAAAAATCATGTTATTGCATAAATAACTCTTGTGAACCTAAAAAATCCCAGAGTAAAAACCAAGGAAATTAAGGAAGGGCGCATTAAAGCCTGTGTCTCGTACATGATCCCAGAAATTTCCAACTGGGTGGATATTTCAGTTGTATGCTGTTGGTGGTTCACTCAGCTGACTTTTTGTCTGGGCACTGTCCATCTAGGGTATTTTTTCCAGGAATTCTGGAACAGTGCATCTGTTTTTGTTTCCTGTTTTAACTGACTTTCATTTTGACAAGTTTTGAACAGTCTGATAATGTTGGTTGGCACGCACCCACTTTCAAGACTTTCAAGACTTGTCGAGAAACTAATTGAAAAATGGGATGAAAACCTGAAGGATAAGTGGATGAGGAATGACATGAGGGTAAGGGGTAATTTTATTGTTAGGGAGATCGAAAAATCGCCAATGGGGGATAATGAAACAGTTTTTGATTGAACTTAGAGAGATTCGGAAGGAGAGTAAGTAACTGGAGGACTGGGCTGATCTCGGCCTCCTCTTTAAAAAACAAATAAGCTATACAATTTATTTATTTATTTATTAGTGTTTTAAGTCACATACCTATGCACACAATATGGACAATCGGGGTTAAGTGCCTTACCCAAGGACACAACGCGGGAGTCCGAATCGATCGCTCAGACGGTCGCCCATCCGAGGACTAACCGGTTCGACGTTGCTTAACTTGGGTGATATGACGAGAACCGGTTACCTCAACGCCACGCGCCCCCAGCTATACAATCGGTGGTGTGAGTTCTAAAGCTTCACATCATCCCTTGGGGCAACAATGCGCAGTCTACAATGCAGATGGCGCCTTGGTAGGCTCGGTGGATGGTATATGTACAGTATGTGTAGATTGGATTATCACTAAATTAGCCGCAGAGTGGAGATTCCACCCAAGTAATAATTGCAAATATATTGCAAAGCACAACAAACATAAGCAAAGTTCCAGCCTAAGGACCTCCGGGTTGAGCCCGGAGGTCCATTGGCTGAAACATTGCTTCTGTTCTTGTCCATATGTACAGAATTCGAAAGTGATATTTTGGGTGATAACTCCACTCCACTGGTGATTTAGTTATAATCCACTCTCCATGTAATGACACACATTACAAATTATGATACATTGTAAACTTCCGGTCTTTACTCATCCTCGTGTCGAGTGTCCCTTTTTCATACCCCATATCACCTTTGTCTGCGATGCTTCCGGTGCCGTTAAACTTTCTGCATCAAAACTATTAGGGAGACAGTAATTGAAGTCTTGTAGCCATGATTAACCATTGTGCAAAAATATGTGACCTTAAACACCAATAAATAAATAATTCAAGTCTAAAGTCAAGTTTAGTCAAGTTTAGTCAAGGTTAGTCAAGTTTAGTCAAGTTTATAATTATACTGTGATCTTTAGAGGACTCGCAGCATAGTACACTGTAAATCAAACATGTCTACCGCATTAACCCTCTACCTAACATGAAAAGCAGACGACACTTGCAAAAAAAATTCTTAAATAACTATTTTTTTCATTTTTGTCTCAAAAACATAGGTTATGACCCCTCATTGGAACGAGCTCGACGAGCTCGTTCCAACGAGGTGTCATAACCTATGTTTTTTGAGACAAAAAATAAAAAAATAATGATAAGTAATTGGCGATTTTTGAGAATAGCGCTGGCCGGTTTTGGCCGTTACGTTGGGTAAAGGATTAAATAAAATAACCAGGCTACGTATAAAAGCCCTCATATCGAAAACCCTTAAGGGAAATAATATAAAAGTGGTAAATGCTCTCAAGACAAAATCTCTCAGTTTTTTTTAACCCTTTACCCAACGCAGACGATATCAAAATTTATTAATTTAAATATCTTTTTTTAATTTTTTTTCGAAAATTTTCAACAAAACCATATCATGTGACCCCTCATTGGAACGAGCTCGACGAGCTCGTTCCGAAGAGGGGGCACATGATATGGTTTTGTTGATATTTTTCGAAAAATAATATTTTTTCAGCTGCTGAATCTGCATATTACGCGGGTGGATGCGGGCGATTCGTTAGGTAAAGGGTTAAATGTTTTATTTTAATTTGTTTTATCCATTGGAAGAAAATATAAGCATTGCTCCACTTTGTGGTGAACACTGCTCCACTCTGTGGTGAAGAAAGAGATGTTTGGGTGGCAGCAGAGGTGAAATGCCAAAAAATAACCGGAAGAATTCCGGGTATTTTCGCTGTTTTCTAACATATCTGAAAGACAAATAATACTGATGCAGTGGCATAGCCACGAGGGTGTTGGGGTTGATGGGGGTCTTTTTGCAACTCCCAGAACATAGGCACATTTCAACTTTGACATATTTATTTATTTATTTATTTATTATTTATTTATTAAAGTTTAATGACACATTAACAGCCAAGGTCATATCATGTCGGTGACAGTTTTACGGGTGGAGGAAGCCGGAGTACACGGAGAGAACCATCGAGCAACGACGAGCAGGTGTCAGCTCTCCAACATCGTAACTCTGAACTCTGCACCGCGGCACAGGCAGGGTTAGATTGGTTGAAGACATGCGCCCCATCGACGTGCAGTACGCCTTAGTACACAGCGTCATCGTGCTCCCATGTAGACAATCGAGGTTAAGTGCCTTGCCCAAGGACACAACGCGGGAGCACGAATCAGTCGCTGAAATGGTCACCCAGCCGACTACTAACCGCGCTCGACATTGGTTAACTTCGGTGATCTGACGAGTACCGGTTACCGCGACGCCACCGCACCCCCAACTTTGACATAACATAGAGTCCTAAAATGGTCTACAATATCCATTTACCTAACATAAAAAGCAGACGACACTTGGAAACAAAATTCTTGAATAACTAATTTTTTTAATTTTTTGTCTCTATTCAAACGCTCCATAATGTTACACGCCTTGGGAACTTATAATACACCCCCGACATGTTTCAATCCACAGTGTCCTGATTGTAACACTAGAGTCGGTGATCTCTTGCGTGACTAGGCCATTACTAACAGCAGCTCAGATAAACATAGTAAGATAAGAACACGGTGTAGACCTCCTTTAAGGCGTGACCAGATCTGTAATGCTTTCCTTGTCTGAATCTCCTCCAAACATTTAATAAAGAATACAGGTCTTTGTTATGTATTGCATATTTTGAAAAGAAATTGAAACTTATTTACCACCTGTACTGCCCCATCCTCGCACTTCCAAATAGGAGATGACAGGAAAACAGCCATTGGGCTATGCCGTCTCCTTACAATATGCATGTTTTTTTTACAACTTGTCACTGTTTTTTTTTGGAAAACATCTAAATACATTTATATTTGTAACTACACTATATGTACATGTATATTGTGAATAAAATATTGTATTGTATTGTATTGTATTGTATTGTATTGTCTCAAAAACATAGGTTATGACCCCTCATTGGAACGAGCTCGACGAGCTCGTTCCAATGAGGGGTCATGACCTATGTTTTTGAGACAAAAAATTAAAAAATAATGAAAATTAATTGGCGATTTTTGAGAATAGCGCTGGCTGGTTTTTGGCCGTTACGTTGGGTCAAGGCATATAGGGCTACACAGGCTATAAATGTATCAGATTCGCCCTTTGAGCACTGAAGTTTGCATAATTTTCTCGGGATGAGGGATGGGGGGGGGGGCATAACTAAGACCCTCTGGTCTGTACTGAAGGAAGTGAAAGAAGGGGGTGAGACCGGAGGGTCCTAGTTATTAGTAGTAGAGGCCTTTCCCCACAACGGCTTCCCAAATATTATGTTTGAAAGACACCCCCCCCCCCCCCCCCCGAAAAAACTGGCTATGGCGCCTCTATTATGGAATCCTGGCTACACGTCTGATGATCTGTTAGGAGAATTGCTACCAGGATGAAAAAATACAAGCCGAGCTTTGTTGCCTCAGGTGCCGATAATTCTGGGTTTGACGTAAATTCATCACATTCTTGTCTTTAACTGTATATTATTAAATCATTAACAGATGGGAGGGTTGAATGATTGTTGTTAAGTTGAAGTTTTGTCAAAGACTAACGCATTCACGCAAATGATGACCTGCAATCATTTTACACATCAGCAAAATGTGTTTTTAATGAACTTGAGGAAGAGAAGTCTGAATAAACAATAGGTATCACCAATATAGATATATTAATTATATACTTATTTAATGATTACGTCAGAAAGTTTCTCCGTGTTGATCTGATTTGCATTATTTCATTTCACGCATGTTTCTTGAACTCTTTCATTTCTGATTCACAAAGAGGCAAGGTCGAAAAAGTCAACATCTTGATCCAAACACAATCGAACAGAGAAACGTGTCATGACGTTTGCAGCACTTTAATCCCATTCCAAAGACTTTATTTATTTATTTATTTATTTATTTATTTATTTATTTATTTATTTATTTATTTGTGTTTAAGGTAACATATTTCTGCACAATGGCTAATCATGGCCACGACAGTTTTGCGGGTGGAGGAAGCCGGAGTACCCGAGAGAACCACCAGACAACGGCGCGCAACTGTCAGTTCCCCAACATACTAACTCCACACAAGCAGGGTAAGCATTGGTCGAAGACAAGTGCATCATCGACGTGCAGTACGCTTAGAACACGACGCCACAGTACCCCCACGTGGGCAATGGGGGTGAAGTGTCTTGCCCAAGGACACAGCGGGGTTGCCACAGGTGGGATTCGAACGGAGGACCTCTCGACTTGCAGCCTGTACCTCTACCTATTGAGCCAGCGCGCCCCAACAAGGACCGTATACCAACCCTATACTACCTACATACAAAGGACATTTAAAAGACGTGTACGTCGGTTATATTCGACATGAATAATGCTAGCTCCTAAATACTCGTCCCAAAAAAGAAAGTGTCCATGCTAAAAAATAACACTAAAAAAAATATATATATCATTTTCATTCATGGAAATTTTATTCAATCACAGATGAATCAATTTGTGATCAACACGAGAAATTTCATTATGCTACGACAAATACTCTTGGTGCCATGGAGAGTCAAAGACACTAAGGGTCAAACACAAAAGTCACACACTCAATATCTGGTATGACCTCCATCTGCATCGACTACTGCTGTGCATCTACGCCTCATGGAAGCGAACAAGTTAGCATGGAAGTGGGTTAGGGTAGGGTTAGGGTTAGGGTTAGGATAGGGTTAGGGTTAGGGTAGGGTTACGGTTAGGGTTAGGTTAGGCTAACCCTAACCCTAACCCTACTCTACACCACTGCAGTCGAGCACGACGATGACGTAACGTCAAAATCGGACGAATTGCAGGTCTTCGAGGACGTAAGCTGTATTCTCTCAGCCGGTTGATTACTGTTTGAGGATGTATCCGTCTCAGGTTAGGGATGTTCCTGGCTCTCGTCATTGCCGTTTGTTGTCGGTTCTGGAGACAGACAACACAGATATACCGATCTTGTGCAGGGGTGGTAACTCGTGGTCACCCGGAGTGGGGTGGGTCTCAAACGTCATCATGTTGTGCATGTCGATGGACTAGCCTGTCTACAGTGTTATGGTGGCAGTTCAAATGCTGGGCAACCTCTCTGTGTGTTCTGCCAGCTCTAATCATACCCAGGGCAAGGAGACGTTGATTCATTGTCAGTCTTGGCATGCTAATGTGGAGTCGTTTTAACAGCAGCGCAAGTTTGAATGTGAACGATAGGAAGGCCTTACTTTAGTGTTTAAATACCCAAGGATTCACACTGCTGCATGAATTTTCAGACTCTCCACGTGCAAAACATGCCTTTTCACAAACGTGCAGCACGTCATTTAACGTTAATGCAATTTTAACGGGGAAAGCTGTTTTTGTGTTCAATATAACTTATTCATGAACAGGTTAACACTCTTTACACCTACGAAATTATTTTTTTGGAGTTTGATCAATTTCTGCAATGCACACTTTCTTTTTTGGGCGAGTATATTTTTCATCAAATCTAGTCATGGCCGCTTCATAGCAGCCGTGACTATATTTGATGACAAATTCAACTAAATGTAACTCAAGAAATCATTGGTGAAAAACATCCATGTCAAATATCTGCCAGCAGCGTGCATGAAGTTAATAAGTTCGAATTACCCGCCGCTTTCATGATAGAAAATAAAGTTCACGTAATTGCTTGCTATTTCTGTCCTGCACGGGAACACGAGGCTCAAAGGGAGAATTTTCTATAGCCAAAGTCAAGAGATAACAATGTGAGTAGTAGTGTATTCACGTTTCAGGGCCGAAATTGGAGTGCCTTTTGGAGAATCCCTTTTTTGTCAAATGAGCTATCGTGTAATTGCTCGATCGAGTGACTCGACATACTGCTCAAATGACTCCAAACCAACCGAGCAAATGAGCTAACGAGCAATTGCTCGTTCGAGGGACTCGACATACTACTCTTAACCTCATTTCAGAAAAAGGGGTGCCAAAGGCCATATGTTTTCAAAAAAGGGGTGCCGAAATTGAGGTGCCTGGGAATATGGCCATTGGATATAGAAAAGATGAGAATCGGATACGACTTTGTTGTAATAAGGGGAGATAACTCTGCATACAGATTATGGGAAATCAAGCAATCTGATTGGTTAGTTATAATTTATATAAATGATCTAGATAAATGAAACAACAAGAGTACTTGGAAAAGGGTCAGAACTAACAAGAATAGACCAGAATAGCTAAATATAGTAACAATAAGCAAAACTGTTCCAGTTGATAGGCTCTTCTACGCTACTGGAGTATACTCCAGAACAAAGGAACATGGTCAGATAGACGAAAATTATTACATATATAGACAGAAGCAGAGAATTCTGAAAGAATTCGAAATAAAACAACTTGTCGGGTTGTTTGTTGTAATTAGATTTACTCTGATTCAATCGAACATACCCTCCGAACATACCCCTGTCTTGTTGTAGGCCTTTGGGTAACATAGCAATCACGTGCTACCATAGAAACCAAGATGGCGGCCTACAGTATACAAAATGGACGACGGAAACACTTATCACCCTAACAACACGTGCTGCACATGCGCACTAACACCACATATCACTATGGGATGACGTCACAACGTGGCCGCCCACGAGGGTTACCATGACAGCACAACATGGCGCCACTGGGACACGTGACATGACGTCACTTCCGGGGTCATCCACCGGGGTCATCCAAACAGCCCCTGACACGTACATACACTACACTACTATTCTGATTTCACCATTTTCACAGTTTTCATCACGATTCCAACAGTTTGGAGCTAGTCGAATTTATACCGCCATGCGTATGCTGAAGTTCGTCTACCTATTACAATATCAATCCACTGACTGACTGGTACCACACGTATGCTGGAGTACGTCTACCTATCACAGTATCACTCCACTTACTGACTGGTATCACACGAATGCTGGAGTACGTCCACCTATCACAGTATAACTCTACTGACTGACTGGTATCACACGTATGCTGGAGTACGTCTACCTATATTACAGTATCACTCCACTGACTGACTGGTACCACACGTATGTTGGAGTACGTCTACCTATCACAGTATCACGCCACTTACTGACTGGTACCACACGTATGCTGGAGTACGTCTACCTATCACAGTATCACTCCACTTACTGACTGGTATCACACGAATGCTGGAGTACGTCCACCTATCACAGTATAACTCTACTGACTGACTGGTATCACACGTATGCTGGAGTACCTCTACCTATATCACAGTATCACTCCACTGACTGACTGGTACCACACGTATGCTGGAGTACGTCTACCTATCACAGTATCACTCCACTTACTGACTGGTATCACACGTATGCTGGAGTACGTCTACCTATCACAGTATAACTCCACTGACTGACTGGTATCACACGTATGCTGGAGTACGTCTACCTATCACAGTATAACTCTACTGACTGACTGGTATCACACGTATGCTGGAGTACGTCTACCTATCACAGTAGCATCCACTTACTGACTGGTATCACACGAATGCTGGAGTACGTCTACCTATCACAGTATCACTCCACTGACTGACCGGCATCACATGTTTACTGGGGTACGTCTACCTATCACAGTATCACTCCACTGACTGACTGGTATCACACGAATGCTGGGGTACGTCTACCTATCACAGTATCACTCCACTGACTGACTGGTATCACACGTATGCTGGAGTATGTCTATCTATCACAGTACCACTCTACTGACTGAGTGGTATCATACGTATGCTGGAGTATGTCTGCTTATCATAGTATCACTCCCCTGACTGACTGGTATCAGGATTCGAGATTCGATTCGATTCGAAACCTTTGCAGAGATTCTATTCGAGCCGAAATCGAAAGTTCGCAGGTTCTACTACATACCCTATGTCTAACCCTATAACCCTGTACTAACACTCCACCCCAATACTTTCTCTAGTCAGAATATTACCGTCTGGATTTCAGTCTTAGAAATCGATTCGTTCTTCCTAGAAATCAGGTGTTTGTTACGAGACATAGATTTGATGTTTGGACTCACACTATCTCTCTATTTGTCCCCAGACGAAAACCCTGTCCTAGAGTTAACTAATTTCCGACAATGTTGACATAAATGAGGCAATTTAGGTTCCGTCGGATTTGTATTCCTTAACCCTTTACCCAACATAACGGCCAAAACCTGCCAGCGCTATTCTCAAAAATCGCCAGTTAATTTTCATTATTTTTTCATTTTTTGTCTGTCTCAAAGGCGCACTGCACGTCGATGGTGCACATGTCTTCAAGCGCTGTAACCCTGCTTGAGCGGAGCTTGAACAGAGTTAGAATGATGAGGAGCTGACAGCTGCTAGGCGTTGCTCGGTGGTTCTCTCCGGGTACTCCGCCCCCCTCCCCCCGTAAAACTGTCACGGTCATGATTAGCCATTGTGCCTAAATATATGACCTTAAACACCAATAAATAAATAATAATAAATAAATAAATAAATAAATAAATAGATAAATAAATAAATAAATAAATAAATAAATAAATAAATAAATAAATAAATAAATGAATGAATAAATAAATATGTATTCACTTGTTAACTTTCAAGAAATCTTGAGCTTTTAACTCTTTACCCAAAGTAACAGCCAAAACCAGCCAGCGCTATTCTCAAAAATCGCCAATTAATTTTCATTATTTTTTCTTTTTTGTGTCAAAAATATAGATTGTGACTCCTCGTTGGAACGAGCTCGTCGGGCTCGTTCCAATGAGAGGGGTCATAACCTATGTTTTTGAGATAAAAAATGAAAAAAATTAGTTATTCAAGAACTTTGTTTGCAAGTGTCGTCTGCTTTTCTTGTTTGGTAAAGGGTTAAATATCATCCCAACCGACTAATATTCCGACTACGTCATCAATGAATGCCTTCCACGAAGTCCAGTCTTGATGATGTAGTTCAACCGCTGTAACCCTGCTTGAGCGGAGCTTGAACAGAGTTAGAATGTTGAGGAGCTGACAGTTGCTCATCGTTGTTCGGTGGTTCTCTCCGGGTACTCCAGCTCCCCCCCCCCCCCCTCGTAAAACTGTCACGGTCATGATTAGCCATTGTGCATAAGTATGTGACCTTAAACCCCAATAAATAAATAAATAACTTTAAGGTGCGAATTTATTGGAAATTTGAAAAACGCTGGCAGCGTTTTTCAATCCGAACTGGTTAGCCGATCACTTCTGATCACTTGCGGAAAATTCCGTTCAATTTCTTTTTCTTTTTTCTCCGAAATTAGCTTTCTCATAAGGACAGAGGTGAAGCTTGTGTCAACGCCGCCTATCCATATATATTATAGAGTACACGTCAATGGTTTCAAATTATCATCGACAGTAAACGTGCTGTGGGTTTCAAAGGATACATAACCGCAATTTATTTGAAATAATACTAGTGCCATCTAGTTATGGCCAATTATTGTTAACCCTTTACCCAATGTAACGACCAAAACCGGCCAGCGCTATTCTCAAAAATCGCCAATTAATTTTCATTATTTTTTCATTTCTTGTCTCAAAAACATAGGTTATGACCCCTCATTGGAACGAGCTCGTTCCAATGTGGGGTCATAACCTATGTTTTGAGACAAAAAATGAAAAACAAATAGTTGTTCAAGAATTGTGTTTGCAAGTGTCGTCTGCATTTCATATTAGGTAAAGGGTTAACGCCGTCTGTTTATAGCGTACGCGTCAATGGTTTCAGATTGCCATCGTCAGTAAACGTGCTGTAGGTTTCACTGGGTACATAACCGCAATTTATTTGAAATAACACTATTGCCATCTGGTTATGCCCAATAATTTCTAAAATAATGTACAGTTGTTCTTAGAGGTCATTTATTCACATAACAGCAAAGTTAAAAATTAGAAAGCGCATGTATTCGGAAATGCTCATTGATTACACCTCTGCATACTGAGGTTTTGTAGAATTTGGGTTATTGTCTGGGTGGAAACGCAGAAAATGGTGTGTGTTCCTATGGGTTATATTCAAGCCAATCAATATCAATAGACTGCAGTGATACCTACATAGTAGTAGCCGCGGGTGACATGGTGGATCCCAACAGCAGGAGGGATTAAATACATATAGTACTTAGATACTTAGAAATTAGTAGGTTAGTAGTTGGGTAAAAAGCAGAGGCAGGTGTATAGTGTGGTACAGAAGGCATGCGCCAGTGTCCTCCAAAAGGTATCCTCCAATAGTCCCACCGGTGGCCACAAGCCCCCAAGTACCCCGATTCACCACTGTCATCCAATGTCGAGATGAGGACGTAAGAGATGATGGGTTATACCTCAATGAGGGACTTCCTCATAGCCCTCATGGGTGAGGATATGGGGAAAGGTGGTTTGTACATCACTGAAGGATTTCCTCATGGCCACCATGGCCGATATACGATGAGAAAGTGGTGCCAAATGCCAGTGGTTGTTGGGTAGGAGTGCTGAAGGTGGGGTGTAACGGGCTGTGGACATTCGATACCTGAATGGGGATATGAGGGATGGTAGATTATACGCCATTCAGGAATTTCCCCGGAGTCCTCATGGGATGAGAATATGAGGAATGATAGATTATACCTCAATGAAGAGTCTTCTCATTGTCCTGGTGGGAGCGCCGAAAGCAGGTGGTCCTTAGGTTGGGTTGCGCCGAAAGCAGGTGGTCGTTAGGTTGGGTTGCTGGAAGTGGAGTGCCACGGGCTGTGGACATTCGATATCTGGATGAGGATACGAGAAATGATAGATTATACCCCACTGAGGATTGTTTTAATGACCCTCATAACCCTCGTGATAAAATGGTTGCTGCGGTCAGTCATTTGATAGGGGTGTTGGAAGTAGAGTGACATCGAACGTGGTAGTTCAATACCTAGATGAAAGACAATAGATTATACCTCACTGAGGGATTTTCTCACGACCTTCATGGCCTCATATTTTCAAGTACTTTGATGAGGATTTGAGGGACTTGGGGTTTGACCTGACTAACGAAGGATATCGTCATGTCCCTCCTGTACACATATGAGGGAATCAAATATGAAAGAATAAGATTCCAAAGTCCCTATATCACTACGTGTTACACACTAAAAACTAAAGTGTTAAAACTGACACTTTCAAGGTGTTAAACCCATTCTAACTCTTAGGGTTTGATTTTAACACTCAAAGTGCAATGCTTTAAGCACTTAGACATTACAATCGTCAGACATCTGAAACTTGAATGGATGGCACTTCCCATGTGTCTAGCATTGGTGGTTCTTCCAGAATCGTCAATAATTTGATTTGCGATTGGTGGGTACATAATTAAAAGGACACAACGCAGATGACGCGGATCAGGCTCGAGAGTTCGAGCCAGATCCGCGTCATCTGCGTTGTTTCCTTTTTAAGTGTCGCGACATTACACTTGTCAAGTGGTATTATTGTAACACCTGTCAAGTTCTGGGATATCTACACTTGAACAAAGTGCTAGTTCAGCACTTAGTGTTAAATACAGCACTTCAAGCGTAGTTTTTAACACTTTAGTTTCTAGCGTGTACGTATACCGATAAACTCATGGAAGAATCCGAGTCAAATAAATGATTTTGGGTTCCAGTCGTCCTATAACACTACGTGCTACTCCGTTTATGATGATTTTAGGTAGTTATCGGGTCCATTTTGGTAATTAGATAAACTTCTATTCTATCGAACACACCCTCAAAATACATCCCATCCTACTCGAGAGGTTGGGATTACATAGCAGCCGTGTGCTGTCAGAAGGCAACATGCAATCCAACGGAATAGAGCTGGGCCACGTGACTATGACGTCACTTCCGAGGTCCTGCCCGAGGTCCTGCAAATCTTATTATTATATTATTCTCTGAACACGTCTTCATAATCTTTTTACCAGATACGACTAGCTGACAACATTTGCAAAAAAATGCTTGAAAAACTTTTTTTGTTCTTTTGGGTGGGGGTGGGGAAGCCTAGAAAAGATAGTTAATGATCTGTGACTGGAACGGGTTCCACAGGCTACGCTTTCGAGGTGAAAATTTAAAAAATAATAAAATACGAATGACTGACTATTCTTGTGAACAGTGCTAACGGATATGACCGTTACGTTAGTTGCAAGGTTAAGGGTTTAATGTGTATATATTTATTTTATGCAATGTAAGATTTTCAGAAAACAAAAGCTCGTGTTACAGGACAGAATGTGTTTGATTTTCCGTCGTGTAGATGCTGAGATTATGCGGAGAGTTAATAACATGTAACAGCTGGACGCAGGGACGTCACGATTGTTGGGTATAAACCCGGTTTGCCTCCCATTGATGGCTAAAGTCTCCACTGACAAAATATTTCAACCATATCACCAAAGCATGCCTTCATCGAATATATCAAATCGATGATAAAGTTGTAATATTACACTCTAAAATCAGGTGGGTTAAAAATTCAACCTAATCAACGGGGTTGAGTGAATATGAACCCACTTGGGTTCATATTCACTCAACCCAGTTGATTTGGGTTGATTTTTAACCCACCTGATTATAAAGTATAGTCAGTCCAGATTACACTTCAAATCTCAGTTCTTTGAAATTTATCTGCGAATACATAATAGGTCGTAGCCAGGAATTTTGCTGAAGATGTACACTAAGTGGCAATCGACGATCAGCGGCTTCGTCGGGGCGACCATAGTCCGGCAGACCAAGCAGAGACAATTTTGAAAATCGCGTATCAAATAATTTCTGTGGTAGCATCTGAGAAAATATGTGAAATTTCAGATCAGAAGATATGTAATTGTGTTAAAATGTTGTTTCTGAAAGAAATTAAACAGCGTTAAGCTTGGTGTAATATAAAGGCTCTGTCACGCCGGGCTATTCAACTAGTTTCCGTAAAACGACTAGGCACTTTAACTGGTAGAGTGCTAAGTTTTTTGAGGTGTTAGAATTTTGTTCACATGTTATTGCCTTGCTACAATTTATGGGAGAGTGCCGGCATTCTCCCATAAATTGTAGCAGGGCAATTCCATCCAGACTAAATAATATCGCATCAAGAATTAATTGAAGCACATCCACAGAATATCAAGCCTTTAAGCCGTGGTACCTGCACTTCAGGATAAAGTCCCAAAATGGGCTTCCAGCACTCTACCAGTTAATACGTTCAGTATAGTCGAGGCTATAAAAAGTACTGTATCAATGCAGTGCCCAGTTGGTTCAGAGAAACTACATGCAAACGGGAACGCTTATGTTTTAAAACAACTTACCCCGAGATATCGCATTCTCTTCGGCTCCGTCACAGAGAGTACGATGTATCGGTGTAAGTGAGGTCGCCCCATTTTCTAAAAAAAATCAAATCACAAATGCCCTCAAGTGGAACCTCAATTTTGTTGGAAGTGCAACAACCTACATTATCACTAGCAAGAGAGAATTGATATCGTAACTCCAACCCCCACGAAAATGTCCCGACTGAAACAATTATAGAGGAGGGAGCACTCATTTTCGCTTCAATGTGGACGAAAAATTACAATGGTTGAGGTAATATCAAGATGTATATAGTACATTTTACGTCGTCCTTTCTATAAACGCAACTTGCTGTGTTCAAATATAACTGTTGAACCTGTACGGACATGACACCGTTACTTATTTCTAGTTTCTTATTCGACGTACGTTATCAACCGATTTTATAACGAAGGTCGAATAAGGAACTGGGAATAAGTAACGGTTCTCACGTCCCCTGAACCCAATTTTGAACCGTGTCGTGATCAAAGTTTATATTTTTCTGCAATGCCAAAAAGAACGCAAGGACGCATGAATTTAATTATCTATCGTCTTCTATTTCCAACGAGTCTGCTACCGTTTACAAATGAATTCGGTTGTTTTAGCTTTCAAAATCTTTGCGGCAGATGTACGAGTCACATGTCTGTAACAGCCGGTAGAGAGGATATCAGGTAGTTTCAGTATACTCTCTTTTTTATCTCGCAATGTAGCCCTCTGCCAGGTGTTATAATTATTATACCACTGGCGTACAAACACGTGGCTTAACCCATTCGAATAATATGCACAAATATTTGTGTATTGAAAATCTCAAGCTCTTTGGCCACCGAACGTCTCGATGTGTGAATACGTTCGTCAATATGGCACGATCTATAAAAGGTATCCTCGAAAGGTATCCTCAAATAGTACAATACCAGGTGATAGGTATCCTCAAATACATGTATGTGCCTATGTGCTAATGCACAATGTGTCACATTGTACATTTTCACATAAGCTCATATCGACACATCCAGCATGTGCCTATGTGCTATCTGTAATATGTACACATTACAAGTATCCTATCAAAGGTATCCTCGAAAGGTATACTCAAATAATACAATACCAGGTCATAGGTATCCTCAAATACCCGTATGTGTTGATGTGCTAGTGCACAATGAGTCACATTGTGCCTTTTCACCTAAGCACATATCGGCACATCCAGCATGTGGCTATGTGCTAGTGCACAATGAGTCACATTGTGCCTTTTCACATAAGCACATATCGGCACACCCAGCATGTGGTTTTGTGCTACATTTAACCCTTTACCCAACGTAACGGCCAAAACCGGCCAGCGCTATTCTCAAAAATCGCCAATTAATTTTCATTATTTTTTTCATTTTTTGTCTCAAAAACATAGGTTATGACCCCTCGTTGGAACGAGCTCGTCGAGCTCGTTCCAACGAGGGGTCATAACCTATGTTTTTGATACAAAAAATGAAAAAAATTAGTTATTCAAGAATTATTTTTGCAAGTGTCGTCTGCTTTTCACGTTAGGTAAAGGGTTAATGTGTACAATAGAACATAAACACATCTAGGGAAGAATAATTTATAAGGAGATGAGTGAAGGGATAACAGAGCTTGTAGATATATAGGCAGAAACCGAGAATTTAGCTTGTAGATATATAGGCAGAAACCGAGAATTTAGCTTGTAGATACATAGGCAGAAACCGAGAATTTAGCTTGTAGATACATAGGCAGAAACCGAGAATTTAGCTTGTAGATATATAGGCAGAAACCGAGAATTTAGCTTGTAGATACATAGGCAGAAACCGAGAATTTAGCTTGTAGATACATAGGCAGAAACCGAGAATTTAGTTTGTAGATACATAGGCAGAAACCGAGAATTTAGCTTGTAGATATATAGGCAGAAACCGAGAATTTAGCTTGTAGATATATAGGCAGAAACCGAGAATTTAGCTTGTAGATACATAGGCAGAAACCGAGAATTTAGCTTGTAGATATATAGGCAGAAACCGAGAATTTAGCTTGTAGATATATAGGCAGAAACCGAGAATTTAGCTTGTAGATACATAGGCAGAAACCGAGAATTTAGCTTGTAGATATATAGGCAGAAACCGAGAATTTAGCTTGTAGATATATAGGCAGAAACCGAGAATTTAGCTTGTAGATATATAGGCAGAAACCGAGAATTTAGCTTGTAGATATATAGGCAGAAACCGAGAATTTAGCTTGTAGATATATAGGCAGAAACCGAGAATTTAGCTTGTAGATATATAGGCAGAAACCGAGAATTTAGCTTGTAGATATATAGGCAGAAACCGAGAATTTAGCTTGTAGATATATAGGCAGAAACCGAGAATTTAGCTTGTAGATATATAGGCAGAAACCGAGAATTTAGCTTGTAGATATATAGGCAGAAACCGAGAATTTAGCTTGTAGATATATAGGCAGAAACCGAGAATTTAGTTTGTAGATACATAGGCAGAAACCGAGAATTTAGCTTGTAGATACATAGGCAGAAACCGAGAATTTAGCTTGTAGATACATAGGCAGAAACCGAGAATTTAGCTTGTAGATACATAGGCAGAAACCGAGAATTTAGCTTGTAGATACATAGGCAGAAACCGAGAATTTAGCTTGTAGATACATAGGCAGAAACCGAGAATTTAGCTTGTAGATACATAGGCAGAAACCGAGAATTTAGCTTGTAGATACATAGGCAGAAACCGAGAATTTAGCTTGTAGATACATAGGCAGAAACCGAGAATTTAGCTTGTAGATACATAGGCAGAAACCGAGAATTTAGTTTGTAGATACATAGGCAGAAACCGAGAATTTAGCTTGTAGATACATAGGCAGAAACCGAGAATTTAGCTTGTAGATATATAGGCAGAAACCGAGAATTTAGCTTGTAGATATATAGGCAGAAACCGAGAATTTAGCTTGTAGATATATAGGCAGAAACCGAGAATTTAGCTTGTAGATATATAGGCAGAAACCGAGAATTTAGCTTGTAGATATATAGGCAGAAACCGAGAATTTAGCTTGTAGATATATAGGCAGAAACCGAGAATTTAGCTTGTAGATATATAGGCAGAAACCGAGAATTTAGTTTGTAGATACATAGGCAGAAACCGAGAATTTAGCTTGTAGATACATAGGCAGAAACCGAGAATTTAGCTTGTAGATACATAGGCAGAAACCGAGAATTTAGCTTGTAGATACATAGGCAGAAACCGAGAATTTAGCTTGTAGATACATAGGCAGAAACCGAGAATTTAGCTTGTAGATACATAGGCAGAAACCGAGAATTTAGCTTGTAGATACATAGGCAGAAACCGAGAATTTAGCTTGTAGATACATAGGCAGAAACCGAGAATTTAGTTTGTAGATACATAGGCAGAAACCGAGAATTTAGCTTGTAGATACATAGGCAGAAACCGAGAATTTAGCTTGTAGATATATAGGCAGAAACCGAGAATTTAGCTTGTAGATATATAGGCAGAAACCGAGAATTTAGCTTGTAGATATATAGGCAGAAACCGAGAATTTAGCTTGTAGATATATAGGCAGAAACCGAGAATTTAGCTTGTAGATATATAGGCAGAAACCGAGAATTTAGCTTGTAGATATATAGGCAGAAACCGAGAATTTAGCTTGTAGATATATAGGCAGAAACCGAGAATTTAGTTGAAATCAGAGCCAAGTAAACAATTATCCGGTTGTTTGTTGTAATTCTACCAAGTAAACGAGTATTCTGGGGGAATACAAACCAGAAACACTACTTTAGTTCAATAGAACTTACCCCTGGGGGCCCCTCGGTACTATAACACTGCGTACTACTATTAAAGTCCACGGTATGGCGGTCCTAAAAAGGATTCTGAGGGTGGAGGGGGGGGGGGGGGGAATACGTAGTAAATAAAGTCGTTTTTGGTGATTTGGAGGGATTGTCTTGTTTATTTGGGTAATTCTACGAATCGGGAAACTATTACTGTACAAAGGAACACCCACCACCCCCCCCACCCCGAACATACCCCTGTCCTGCTAGAAGGTTTTAGGTCACATAGCAACCACGTCCTACCATAGGACCCAAGATGGCGGCATCCAGTATATAAAATGCACTACGGAAACACTATCACCCTAACAACACGCGCTGCGCATGCCCACTAACACCACGTATCACTATGGAGATGACGTCACAAGATAGCCGCTCACGCGGATTACCACCTCATCACAACATGACACTACTGGGTCACGTGACTGTGACGTCACATGAGATCCGGCTAATATGACCTGAAACGTGCGAGACATACCACTTACGTCAAGTTTGATGGATTTAAGCAAAAACATTTTTCATTTGTCATTCGATTTATCGGCTGTCACGGCAGCTTTCGAATTAATCTAGGTCAGAATGCGACGTTTCAATTGGCCAGTTGCGAAAGTGGGTGAGTTTAGTTCTTTGATAGGTCCAAATGAAACACGTGTCCCGTGCTGATTTGTACATATGGAACTGGTGGAAAAGAATAGGCGTGTAATAAAAATCTGCCAAGGAATTGACGTCATCGTGGGTTGTTGCTTTCGTAGAATTTGCGCCCTGGCTACCGTTAATGAGCAGTGATGTCCTTTTACTCATAAAGACATACATATATTCAACTGTGCTCTAGTTATAGATATTCCAAAGAAAAAGTATTCTTTTCACCTTGGAGACATCAAGATATTAATACAATTTGTGGAACTACGCGACGTAATAAAAAACAACGCCTGTAGTGACTTTTATTTATAGTTATTTAACCCCCTGCACTCTGATGACGAAACGCCTGATTTGTCATCCATGGTTATCCCCCCTGTGTTGTCAGAAATTCAGCAATTTAGATTTTGGTTGACAGAGCTCTAATTGAGCTCTGTCAACCAAATTCTAAATTGCTGAGTTTCTGACAACACAGGGGGCAGATATTATCCATGGATGACAGAGAGGTGTGGTGTGGCTTAGAGTGGGGGAGGTGTCGAGTATTCTCGACATCAGTGTGCAGGGGGTTAATGAACAAACTTGTATAATGGTGATCGAAATGTCATCAAATATTCAGTCAGATCAAGTGTCGATTGACAAAGATTTCTTATGATGACTCAAAGAAAATTAATGTTTATCGTATTTTCAGATTCAATCGACTGGAATATTTCAGTTTGTCGGAAAAGCGAACAATAAGTTCAATAACAATACATTAACAATAAATAACAATAACAATAAGTTCGCTTTTCCGACCAGCTGAAATATTCCGGAGGAGTGAATCTAAACACAGGCGATGAACTATTTCAGGTCTAGACTGGTTCCAGGCCATAGCAGCATCAAATTTTTCACAGAGTTTGACTGTGACCTGGGTGTCTGGAGAATTTATCAACTGATGGACATGCGGTCATTATAACTGTCACTGAGAAATATGAGTATATTTTTTGTTCGGTTCTTGACCTCCAAAACAAAGCTTATGACCCTCATTAGAAAGAGCTCATCGTGAATAGTCGCGGTACCAAGAAAAAACCCGCAGGTTTAAAAAGAATGGGGGACATATGACATCAGGGGAGACAATTAGGTTTAGGCGCAAGTAGAAAAAAAACCCTGTGACAAATCTAGTGTTCACAACCAGAGTACAATCCGGAAAAATCGAACACATCCGTAGGACACGTGATCACTCCATAGCGCGGCGCGCTACCCATTGAAAATCCGTACACATATCAAATTATTACGAAATTCTTTCGCAGCAGTCAAAAACGCTGTTGCTCACATGCAGGCCAAAGCATTGTTTGCAGAGTGAGAAGCCAGTGGCAGTAGCGGTACTTCTGTGAGATATATGCTTTGTAAATATGTAAATAAATGCATATATTTGGTTTGTTGTCAGCCCATACAAGCTTTTAATCAAACAATACCTCGGGTGAGTGACATTTTATTCATCACAGCGACAGGTGTATCAGTGCAATAGGTGATGACTATAAAAACCACAGAGACACACATTAGATGACGATAATTGCCAATATATGAAATCAGCGTCTAGTTGCCAAGGTGCTCGTCGTTTTTAAAAACCCCAAAGAACACATTGATCCACTGTGCTGTTCAAAGAGAGACCATCCGACTTCCATTTGGGAATATTAGTATGGTATTTTTGAAAGCTGTAAATATTCAGGAGTCAGTGTTCGTTTGAAGGAAAGTTTAGAACTTCAGTCTAGGGCTGTTTTGTTGTTGGGTGTCAGAATGGGATGTTAAGATGTACTCAAGAGTAGTTTTATTAGGCGAGAGACTTTTTAGTGGATCAGATTTTAATGGAAGCCTCAACGCGCAGGATGTTTGGATAGAAAATACTTCCTGTCGGTAGAGTAAGATAACCAGGAGCGGAGCGACGAAAAAAAAAACAACATTATCTAGAGAACGCGTGGCCTTGGGGAAATTTAAACTTTTGGGCGGGGGATAAATTCATAGTTATTTGTGTAGGGTACAGAATTTCATGTGTCATTCTTGTCGAGGGCACGTGAGTACATCTTTGTTATTTGCTTTATTATCATTTAATGATATTCAGATGATACCCGTCGATTCTTTGTTTTAAATATCAGGTCAGTTTGACCTCCAGATGACAAATCAAACCCCAACAACACAACGAGGTGATGAGACGTAATTTCGCCTAAAGGCCAGGTGGTACTCTTGAGTACAGGCAAGCTCAAGTCGTTAATAAATCTCTCATCCCCACCTTAATGTGTTGATATGATTAAAAGGACAATTTCCAAACGAGAGGGTGGAGGGGTGCATTCCAAATTCTTCGAAAACATGATTGGGTTCTTCAATATCAGGGGCGCCGGAGCCGCCCCGACCACCCCGACCCATGTTGGGACAAAACAATTGTCGATCATGACATTTTTGTGATCGACCTTCAGCCGAACGTCATTCATATCAAATAACTAGGCTATGATTTTTTAATTTTGTTCTGGCGGATATCCGAAAATAGTGCGCGCATAGATCGTCTTGTTTCTTTAATATTGGACACACAATGGTGGCTATAAATGACCAGTTAACGTAAGATGAGGAGAGTTTGGGGATCACTTCTTTAGTATTCCAACTGCTTCGGAAGCGGTTGGAATACCAAAGAAGTAGCCCCAAAATCGGTCTGAGAGATGTCATTTTTCAAACATTATCTGGGGGCAGGGCCGGATTTACGAATGGGCAGACTGGGCGGACGCCTATGGCCCCCACATTTGTGGGGCCTCCACATTGCAGTTCGTCTTTCGAAGAACATAATATGACAAAATTCCCTGCCAAATTGCCTTTGGCAATTTGGCAGGGAATTTTGTCATATTATGTTCCTCGAAAGACGAACTGCATGCACTGTCATTTTATTCTCCCCCACATAATCGATGGCAACATTTCGAAAAAACATGGATCTGGGTGTTAAGGTCGGGCCAATGTTTGGGCCGTTCCGGTTCCCCTGAATACACACACACAGGCCCGTGCAAGTCTTCCTCTGAGGGCATCAACAGACCTTTCGTCGTACGACATGAAACCAGCGCGTTTACACTTTGATGTAGCTGTCGCAAGGAAAAATGGTGAACCAAGTTATCATGAGAACGTCATCTAATAAGCTATATTCCAGCCATCGTTTTTGACGTGTGCAATAGTCTAGTGGTTGATTGCCAGGCGTTGTTACCGATGATTTAATTCCTGATAGAGGATCAGAAATCAACATTCCAGATTCTTCGGAAACATGATTGTGTCCTTACACACACACAGCTACACACAGCTACACACGCAACACCCCGACCTCACCATTTCATACACATTTCTCACCCCACCAACCCCGCCCCAACCACCCCACCCCACCCCAACATACGCATACCTCCACATGCACCCACATCGTCACACAAATACTCACTCTCTTCGTGGAGATTTCCTCTGAGTTTGGCCTCTTTTAACCTGTAGAGCGTTAGGTTAATTTTGGTTGTTAGAATTTGTTGATTCGAGTTTGTCTTGCAAAAATTAACAGAAGAGTGTCTACAAGCACTCACCGAATAAATTAAATTATGACAAGGGAAATCCATACGAACAAAAATTTGTACTTCTAAGAGAATTTGAAACCCATCCACGGAATTTGAAACCCATCCACGGTTTTTAACCCAAATGATTTTATAATGTGGTGAACAGTGCGCAATAATTCCCCCTTTTCAAGGGCAGAAAATCAATATTACTTACCTTTCAAGCCACCCATCCTATCCAGACTTTCAACCTCCAGCCATCGAAATACTAAATCCCACAGGAATGTGGTAAGAGTAACACAACATAATGATTAAATGAACCCACACAATTCCAGCTCAATCCAGAATTATTGCAGTCACAGAATTCCGTAGGATCTGTCGAAAAGAGAACTCAGTGGAATTTTGTTATAACAGAAAACAGCCAATATTTGTCTTTTATTGAAGATAAACAAACTAGATTCATACAGATGCTGTTTTGTGCTTCGGGGACTGGAGTGGAACTGGAATTGTGTGTTGGTTGGATATGAGTTAAAATTATACTCACTGCAGAGTGCTGTGTCATACTCTGTTGGATGGTATTCAAAAGATGACGATAATTCTTGGCCCATTTTCTCTAATTAATCAACTTGTTGCTTATTAGTCATAATTGAATCACAAAGAATAGATCTATTTTCGTTATTCTTCATAATTGTTGTAGACTAAAAGTAGGAAACTGCCTAGAAAAATCATCTGGAAATTAATTAAAGTCAGTTTCGGTTGCTCAAACGATTAGATCGTTATGCCAGATGTTAGGAATCCAAAACCTATGGAAAACCTTTGTTTGTAAACAAGTTGAACTTCCTTCTAATACAATCTACACACACTGGCTTGTATATCTCTAGTCTTTATTTTTCTATAAAAAAATGTTGACACTTTTTGATCAAGTTAATTTGGTGGGCTGTCTATGTTTGGAATAAAAAGTTAACCATCTCCAAGTTTTCTGCTGGTATTATTTGCTCTCCGAAATGAATGCTTGAACACACTCATGCAGAATGATTTTATTCCTTTTTTCGTAGAACTGTTTCATCACACCGTTTTAATGCCACGAACATGATTGGAATGAAAACTCTTTTATCTCCATACTTTTGGGGGAAAAAGTTAAACCATCACATCGAGTCGTTCTCCGTCTATGTGATTGTTAGTTGAAATGTTCCAACATAAATCCGGTCTGACATATTTTACAAATAAATCTTATTACAGCGTTAATCAATGAAAAAATAAAATAAGCGATCTTATTGAGCGTTAAAAAAGCACTTATTTTCTATCCACGACTCTTCCATCTGTTAGATAATTAAATATTCAAATGTAGAACAGGTTCCCAGAGTAGATCCAAACGTAAATGTCATCCGTCGGAATTGTTAAAAAAAACACTTTTAGAATGCACAGATCGCTTTTCTGAATCAGAAAACAGACTCCACTCTATTTCAACTATTGGCAGGCCTACCGGTACGTTGTTACTTTAAGTGAATACACATAATGCACTTTGTATTCAAGAAACAGACTTCATTCTCTCCGATAAGCTAATGGACGTAACTCCAAGTGAAGAAAAAACTTTCTGTAAGAAATGTTTTGATCAAACCTGTTGCAGTTGTAATCACACCACAACGCCACAGCGCAGCACAATACCGCTTTGGTGAACCATTAACCTGTAAAACGCAATTTTGGAATAAATTTCTTACTTTGGATGAGGGAAAAGCACGATTTGTAAAATTTCCCAATAGCTGTTTAAACATATGTTATTATACGAGACTGGAATCAGCTCGTGGAGCTGATTCCAGTCACGTGCAATAACACGACGTGTTCAGCACATAATTCTTAAGCGCTTTAATGACCCGTGTATTCAGAAATTTCCAATATAAAAAGAATTTGACTTATTTGGAATAATTCGGAGACGCAAGTAGATTCAACTTCAAAGGAAATGTGTTGAGTATGTTTATTTATATATTTGGGTTTAACGACACTTTTGACAGTCATAGCGATCTCGTGTATGAAGGGGGCGCGGTGGCTCAGTTGGTAGAGGTGCAGGATGCAAGCCGAGAGGTCCTCGGTTCGAATCCCACCTGCGGCAACCGCGTTGTGTCCTTGGGCAAGGCACTTCACCCCCATTGTCCACTTGGGGGCACGGTGACGCTGGGTACTAAGGCGTTCTGCACGTCGATGGTGCACATGTCTTCAACCAATGCTAACCCTGCTTGTGTGGAGTTGGTATGTTGGGGAGCTGACAGTTGCTCGCCGTTGCTCGCCGTGGTTCTCTCCGGGTACTCCGGCTTCCTCCACCCGTAAAACTGTCGTGGTCATGATTAGCCATTGTGCAGAATATGTGACCTTAAACACCAATAAATAAATAAATAATCTCGTGTATGACAGTTTACGGGTGGAATACCCTGAAAGAACCACCGAGCAACGGCGAGTAACTGTCAGATCCCAACATACTAACGCCGCACAAGCAGGGTTAGCATTGGGTGAAGACAAGTGTACCATCGACGTGCAGTACGCCTTAGTACACTGCGCCACCGTTCCCCTCTTATGGGCAATCGGGATGACGTGTCTTGCCCAAGGACACAACGCAGTTACTCCTGGGGGATCGAACCGTACACCTTTCGGCTGGAAATTCAATGCCTTAACTACTGGGCAACACGCTCCCATGAGTTGAGTTCAAAATAGATAAATATTCATTGTGATTTAACCCCTTACCTAACATGAAAAGCAGACGCCACTTGCAAACAAAATTCTTGAATAACTAATTTTTTTCATTTTTTGTCTCAAAAACTTGGGTTATGACCCCTCTTTGGAACGAGCTCGTCGAGCTCGTTCCAAAGAGGGGTCATAACCTATGTTTTTGAGACAAAAAATGAAAAAATTAATGAAAATTAATTGGCGCTTTTTGTGAATAGCGCTGGCCGGTAGAAATGTACGTTGAAATGTTTACGTTGCGTAAAGGGTTAAATAGGTGATAAATCTATATTTTTTTACCTTTCGACAAAAATTTTCAAGATAAAGAAATCAGATGAATACACACCAATACATTCAACAAATCGATGACCTTTCAATGAATTATTCCAGGCACACGGCAGGTAAACGCCACGCGCTTCCAACGTCCATATCAAAGCTTCTCCTGCGTTTGATTTTACTGTAAATGTTAGAGGTGCTCGGGCTAACTGGCGAACTCATAAAATTCACTATAAATGCACTGCACACTCTCGCCTTTACATAAATCAAAAACAGCCTCTCAACTTGTTGCATGTGTCGGTCTAACTGAAGAGTTCTGTTTCCAGCTGTTGGATTCTGAATATATTTTCCTGCCTATTTGAAATAATAACAAAACACCACAATAAATCGCGCTCATAGGAGGAAGGTCTTGTTTATATTATAAGCGTGTGTACAGTGCATTACTCAAAGAACATCACGGCCTGCTTAACCCTTTACCTAACATGAAAAGCAGACGACACTTGCAAAAAAATTCTTGAATATCTAATTTTTTTCATTTTTTGTCTCAAAAACATAGGTTATGACCCCTCGTTGGAACGAGCTCGACGAGCTCGTTCCAACGAGGGGTCATAAACTATGTTTTTGAGACAAAAAATGAAAAAAATAATGAAAATTAATTGGCGATATTTGAGAATAGCGCTGGCCGGTTTAACCCTTTACCCTCTACCTAACATGAAAAGCAGACGACACTTGCAAAAAAATTCTTGAATATCTAATTTTTGTCATTTATTGTCTCAAAAACAGGTTATGACCCCTCATTGGAACGAGCTCGACGAAATAAGGTACATTTTTCATTTTAAATGAACGTATAAGTCTTTGTGCGTTTTCTTTTTCTAGTTTGGGTGAATTTTCAATGTAAAAAGTGGCAAAGTGATTACTCACGTCCGTGATTAAAATACCAGCAGAAAAACCGTTAGCATTGTTACGGAAGATATGATCTATTAATATCGCGGATGTTCCTTCATTCTAGTGTGGCCTTGTAATAACAGGCATAAAACCGGAACTAAACATAAGGCCTACATATTGGTTAGTTTTGCTATGGCTTCCAAAGTTTAAAAGGTTGATGTTGAAGTCTCACATAAAATATACGCTTTTTATTTTCCTGGCTTAGTTTTTCAGCTAGATTTAATAGAGGGGATAAAAATAAGTGAAGATCTGCTTTGGGTGCAGTGTTAGGGCGATAGATAATCCCAATTATATTTTGGGTTTTGGAGGTTGTTTCTACAGTACGTAGAGAGTGTATTATCACTAAATTACCCGCAGAGTGGAGATTCCACCCAAGCAATAATTGCAAATTTGTTGCAAAGCATAACCAACACAAGCAAAGTTTCAGCCAATGGACCTCCGGGTTAAACCCGGAGGTCCATTGGCTAAAACATTACTTGTGTTTTTGTCGATATGTACGAAATTTGAAAGTTATAGCTTGGGTGATAACTCCACTCCGCGGGTGATTTACTTGCAATCCACTCTCCACGTACTGTATAAACAAGGATCCAAATACACGTGGGACAAAAACTGACAAGTCTTCCCTAATTTGAAAGTGGACGTTATTTTTAACAAATAAGCTAACTCCGCCCCTACCGTCACCATCGATGGGTTGGCACCGAGTCATTAAAGGATGATAACCATCAATCTCATAAGCGATACTGTCATGTAGAGAAAACGTCTCCGTTAGGCCAATAAAATCAAAAAGGTCCTGTAAATCACAGAGCAAGGTTTGTACTTTCCCCCAGTTGGTATTTTTGCTTCTACAATTTAAATTCAACAAGGCTAGTTTATTGTTCTTTAATGGCATGCGTTCCTTGAAACTTTTCTGTTATTTGAAAGACCGTTGTGGCTCAGTTGGTAAAGGTGCAGGCTGCAAGCCCAGATGGTCCTCGGTTCGAATTCCACCTGAGGCAACCGCGTTGTGTCCTTGGGCAAGATACTTCACCCCCATTGCCCACGTGGGGGCACGGTGGCGTTGTGTACTAAGGCGCACTGCACGTCGACGGTGCACCTGTCTTGAATCAATGCTAACCCTGCTTGTGTGGAGTTGGTATGTTGGGGAGCTGACAGCTGCTCGCCGTTGCTCGGTGGTTCTCTCCGGGTACTCCGGCTTCCTCCACCCGTAAAACTGTCATGGTCATGATTAGCCATTGTGCAGAAATATGTGACCTTAAACACCAATAAATAAATAAATAAATAAATAAATAAATAAATAAATAAATAAATAAATAAATGGGCGAATCTGAGGCGTTTGTAGACCCTATAGACTATTTTGCGGATCCATGTTGTGCGAAAGTTGCATTGCACCAAAGTGTGGTTACTGCACTGGACTTCAAACCGAAAGGTCCACGGTTCGATCCCCACCAGAGATAACAACGTTGTATCCTTGGTTGCCCACGTGTGGGCACGGTGGCGCTGGTTACTAAGGCGTACTGCACGTTGATGTCGTGCTTGTCTTCAACCAATGTTCAACGTGCTTGTGTGGAGTTAGTACGTTGGGGAGTCGGGCAGTTGCTCGGTGATTATCTCCGGGTACTCCAGCTTCCTCCACCCGTAAAACTGTCCTGGCGGCCGAAAGTATCGTTAAAATCCCAATAAATAAATTTAGTGGTGAACAGTGCTGGTGTTTCGTCGCGATCTAAGATCTTAGTGGCGAACAGTGCTGGTGTTTCGTCGCGTTCTAAGACGAAGAAACGCTGACCTTCATCTCACTTAGTGGCCATGTGGGGACAAATACTACACCACCATTTGTTGTTAAATTGTATCATCAGTAATAACCCTTTACCTAACATGAAAAGCAGACGACACTTGCAAACACAATTCTTGAAAAACTAATTTTTTTCATTTTTTGTCTCAAAAACATAGGTTATGACCCCTCTTGGGAACGAGCTCGACGAGCTCGTTCCAAAGAGGGGTCATAACCTATGTTTTTGAGACAAAAAATGAAAAAGATAATTAAAATTAATTGGCCATTTCTGTGAATAGCGCTGGCCTGTTTTGGCCGTTACGTTGGGTAAAGGGTTAACTTAATATATTGGGAGCGCGGTGACTCAGTGGTAGGCTGTTGCACTTCTATGCTAGAGGTCCTGAGATCGACCCCCCGTTCGGGACGACCCGCCTTGTGTCATTGGGCAAGGCACTTTATGCCGGTTGCTTACATGGGGGCACGGTGACGCCGTGTACTAAGGCGTACTGCACGTCGATGGTACACATGTCTTCAGCCGCTGTAACCCTGCTTGAGTTAGAACAGAGTTAGAATGTTGAGGAACAGACAGTTAGTCGTCGATACTCGGTGGTTCTCTCCGTGTATTCCGGCTTCCTCCACCCGTAAAACTGTAACGGTCACGATTAGCCATTGTGCATATGTGACCTTAAACACCAATAAATATATAAATAAATAAATATCGACCCTCTTCGTCAATGTTCAAAAAGAGGTTTCTTCCTTGGGTGGCAGATATTTTCCACGCAGCTGTTTCCCCCTTTTCTCCGAGCTATTTTATTTCAGAACATCCACTGGTAACAGAAGCATGCTCGAATGCGTTCTCGCTTTTGAAAGGTTTCTTCAATTCTAGACTCACCTAGGTAGTGACACTATAATCGCCCAGACACCAGTTTTTTCACCGATGCAGTATAAAATATTACATTATATATAAATATATTAGATATCACGTGACTTTCCCGCGTTCTGACTGGTTGAACAGAAACACCCTATTTTCCGATAGTTCGTCAGCGAAATCACACAGACCTACTATCATTTTTGAAAAAAGAATAGTGCACGGTAATAGTGCACGGTTATAAATAGTAACATTCGAATTCGCTTAGAAAATTCCATTGAAGCGTAAATACTTTACAAGACATCTCGTCCCATATACATTATTACATTTAGTTTGAAGAAATAAAAATATGCGTATCGAAAGTGATGTTTGTAGTAGTGTTGGGGGCGGGGATGGGGTTAATGGAATAATGGTATTGTGTTTCTTGGGGTTTTGGTTCTCTACCACTCTATACCAGAACTATGAGTGGCAAAATTAACTTAGTTTACCTGTTTAAACCCTGAACCATTTTCTTTTCTCTTTGGCTGTGAATAAGAATATTATCTTGCATATATGACCGATGAAGACCCCCCCCCCCCCCTCCCCCTCCCCCCCCCCCCACACACACAAACACATACATAATATAATAAATATAGCATGACTTTTCGTTGACTAAGCCAAAATAGTGGTCCTCGAGGAGAGAATAGTCCCTCCGCTACGCGTCGGGACTATCCTCTCCTCGAGGACCACTATTTTGGCATAGTCAACTCAAAGCCATGCTATATTTATTAAATATATAAATAGATACTTGTCAGTCAGCATGCTGGTTTATGGTTCGCGTTTAACACGGTATTATCACCGTAACGGCATAATCTTGTGGATACACCCTTTCCACAACATGGATGGGTGCATTTCGAATGCGTCAATCATGAACTTGCAACATCTACATGCTCTGTGACTGAAAAAGGCCAAATCAAAGCATTTTCTTTTTTGCACGCTGTTTGAGAGAACGTCAATCAACAATTCTCGCGTTGCTGTAAAACAAAGACAAATACTGCTCACACTTAGTGCAATGTGCATGCAAGCTGGAATATAAAACCATTCACAATGTTTTAACCCATCATCATAATACAAATGGAGACAACTCTTGCTCAAGAATATTCTTAAATATCTAATTATTTCCCCTTTGTCGTAAAAACATAGGTTATGACCCAGGATTGGAACGAGCTCGACAAGTTCGCTCCAATGTGAAGGTGATAAGCTGTGTTTTGGAGTCAGAAATTGAAAAAAAAACATTCAAAATTAATTGACTATTTTTGGTGAACTGTGATGGTTGGATATTGCCTTTGCTTTGCGTGTAGGGTTAACCCTTTACCTAACATAGCGGCCAAAAACGGCCAGGCAATTGACCAAAATAAGCCTACCACAGCCTAAAATATCTAACAAATGTCTCGATAAAACTATACAAATATGCATATCATTTGAACCGGCTAGTTGAGCCGGTTCTAACGGTATCCATTGTATGGTTTTATTTAAAACTTGTGAGAATATTTTTGAAAAGTGTGAAATTTAGTTTATTTTTTAAAAGGCTGTGCTATAGGTAAATGGTTAACGCAGAGGTTTCGACCATTGGGAATGTGTTCACCTTGGGCATTACACTTGGTGCTGTTGTTTCCATTTTAGTTCTACAGTACGTGGAGAGTGGACTGCAACCAAAACACCCGCGGAGTGGAGTTATCACCCAAGCTATAACTTTCAAATCTTGTACATATCGACAAAATACACAAGCAATGTTTCAGCCAATGGACCTCCGGGTTAAACCCGGAGGTCCATTGGCGGAAACTTTGCTGGTGCTGGTTATGCTTTGCAACAAATTTGCAATTATTCATCGGGTGGAATCTCCACTCTGCGGGTGATTTAGTGATAATACACTCTCCACGTACTGTACATTGATTGACAGTAGCATTAGCAACCTTTCTTAACCATCTTACCTCCCCCACCCCCACCCCCTCCCCCCACCCCACTCCTTACTGATGCACATGCAAAGGGTTAAATTAATCAGTACCCGTCGTGTAAATGTTCTGAAAATAATTCCCGTTAAAGAAGGGGAATTCAGGAATTCCCCAAACTTGAATCGGAAGAAAAAGAAAGAAAACGTTGCGTGAAGTCTAAAAGATAAAACACAAATCATCAACTAAAACATATTGCCTTAAACTTTAAAGTGTGTAATTATGTCAAACGAAGCATGTTTAAATTACTGACGTATTTCAGAATTCCATCACGTATACAACACGGTAATCCTTTCTTTTATTAATCTTAACAGTTAAGACAAAACAAAAGAAAATGCTGGCGTTTGTCAATTTATACAGATAAGTGAGAAATGATCATTAACAGATGTAGAACCACGAATTATTCTAGAACAGAAACAACACAAAAATATTTGCATATCTAGTTAAAAGAGAGCATTGAGAGCGATGCGATAAAATTATAATGAACGCTTTTTAGGCTGAATTGGAAACTCTGTCAGAGATGATGTATCGTATGAAATCTGAGCATTGCTCTAAAATACAGATATTGGATATATGCTCAACGGCATAAATTCTCTTCCTAGGTGGTTCCCACCCCCCCCCCCCCCTCGAAAAAAAAAAATTAGACAGATTACTATTGCCCGACCGTGGGAGGGTGAATTGGGAACTCCTCCCGGGCCGGACAGAGGGTAGGGGCCCAAAGTAGTAACCCCGTGGCCCGGAACTTTGTGGGGGTAGCCCAGGAGTTCATGATTGTTGGGTTTGGCCTGCTTCCCCAGTCCAAACATGGCCTGAAAGACTGTATTTTACGTTTCTGGTTTTGTACGCCCTTTTAAAGGACATACGAAAACAAAAAAATTAAAATACGGGCTTTTAGTCCATGTTTGGACTAGCCCCCTCCCTAACCCCGGCTTTTCACTCAAGTGCCAAAAGTTAAGAAGGGAGATGTATCGTGAATGGACCTCTGCACTTGATGAACGATTGTAATTTTGACCTGCATGATTCTTGAAGTAATAACTTAATTGAACAAGATAAAACAATTATTTTCGAGTGAAATTGTAAGTCGGTACAAAAGTTCACGGTCAATGACAGTAGCATGTAATGTGGTTTTCACCCCCCCCCCCCCCCCCCCCCCATTTGGTGGATCTCATCGGGGGATCTCATGTGACGTCATAGTCACGTGACCTAGTGGCGCCATGCTGTGTTATCATGGTAACCCGCGTGAGCGGCCATGTTGTGACGTCATCTCCATAGTGATACGTGGTGTGAGTGCGCAGCGCGTGTGGTTAGGATGATATGTGTTTCCGTCGTCCATTTTGTATACTGAAGGCCGCCATCTTGGTTTCTATGGTAGCACGTGGTTGCTGTGTTACCTAAAACTTTCTTATAGGACAGGGGTATGTTCGGAGGGTATGTTCGATTGAATCGGAGTAAATCTAGTTACCACAAACAACCCGACAATCCCTCCAAATCACCAAAATCCACCCAAAATCACCGAAATTGACTTTATTTGATAGGGATTTCCCACTTTATAGACTTAGCACGTAGTGCCATAGTACCAAGGGGGTACTGGGGTGCGTTCGACTGAACTAGAGTATTTTTTGACTTACAATTCTCCCAGAATTCTCGAAGAATTACCCAAATAGACCCGACCAACCTTACAGATCACCAAAATCTCCACCAAATCACCCAAACGGACATGTGAAGCCCCGTTTTGGGCATATAAAAATAACACGTTATGGTATAGTACCAAGGGGTACAGGGGGTATGTTCTATTGAATAGGAGTACAGGGCCTGATTTTCTCAGAATCCCATTTTAATGCCTATTGCATATGTTTCTCTATCACTAACAGTCTATCCAGTCCAAACTATCTCTGATTCTCTCGTCCAAGTCGTATAATTACCAGTGCTTGATTTCCCATAATGCAATTATCTCCCCTGTGTACAACAAACCCCATATCTTTCCCAAAGCCAATAAGCCAAGAGAGTAATTGCTCCATGAGCAATTGCTCGAACGACTCGAAGCTCATCGAGCAAATTAGCCTTAGAGCAATTGCTCGATCGAGTGACTCGACATACTGCTCGAACGACTCGAATCCCATCGAGCAAATAAGCCATCGAGCAATTGCTCGTTCAAGTGACTCCTCGAACGACTCTTAGACTCATTTCAGTATTTGAGGATACCTATGACCCGGTATTGTATTATTTGAGGATACCTATCGAGGATACCTTTTATAGGATACTTATCTAAGGATACTATTACCTGTATCACAAGGCATACCTATCCCAAATATCCCTTATAAGCTAAAGAGTCAAGAGAGTAATTGCTCCATGGGCAATTGTTCGAACGACTCGAAGCTCATCGAGCAAATGAGCCTTAGAGCAATTGCTCTATCGAGTGACTTGACATACTGCTCGAACGACTCGAATCCCATCGAGCAAATGAGCTATCGAGCAATTGCTCGTTCGAGTGACTCCTCGAACGACACTTCGACTCATTTCAGTATTTGAGGATACCTATGACCCGGTATTGTATTATTTGAGGATACCTATCGAGGATACCTTTTATAGGATACTTATCTGAGGATACTATTACTTATTTGGCTCAACCTTCTAGGCCACCCCAAGACGTACCTGTCCTGGATACCCCTTATAAACTATCGAGCAATTACTGACAAGTCACTGCACCTTCAAGAATCCTAACAGTCCCAAGCGAACCCCAGTTCGAACGTAAACCTTGCCACCTTATCAATGCCATGTTCGCTTGGGACTGTTAGGATTCTTGAAGGTGCCTGTGGCTTACAACACCAAAACTGAAAAGAGTATTTATTTACATCTACGAAGAAATAAAATATGAAACAAATTACTCACAAAATTATCCATAAGAATACACTAATTACGCGGATAAAAGTTTATTCTTTAGGGCCCTCGACGTCTCCCACAGCTAGCTGTGTCCGCTGGATCAACCTCACATCATCTTCATTTTCTCATGGTTTGTGATACATACAAAGTGGCCATTCACTTCTCGTTGCTTCCTCCTCACAGGGTTAACTTCACAGTCATTCGGTCTTAACAATATAATGTTCTGCTTGTGTGACTCTATCAGCGTTCTCACAGTTCAATCACAATTCAATCGGCGTCTACCACAGTTCACGATCACTTTGCGCCTTGCCTGCCTCTCACGGGGTTAAGTTAATCTTCGCCTTCAGATATATGCTTAACAAAGCTTACATAAAAATATTCTGCAAAGTGTTCTCAACATCACGAATTCTCGCACCACCTAAAACTATCCTATCTCGCGAGCTATTCAAGCGCTTACTCAAGCTCCTAATACGGTTTCTAGACCTCAGCGTTACAGCTTTTACTTCCTTGGCTACTATGCCACTACGGTTCGCAACCATTAACAAACTACTATCGGTTTCTTACAGCCCTCACAGGGTTACGACAATATGCGGGCTTTCAATCTCGGTGCCTATGACCCTCGACGGCCAAGGCTAAACTCGGACCTTCTCTGAGTGCCCTCAGGCCAACTGCCCTTCAGAATTCTGCTTCACTCTTTATACAGTCGGAACGCAAAGTTTAAACATATTAATTCTGATTTAACGAGTGCTTTGTAATTCGATATGGATAGAGATATTAATGCGTATTTTGTTTGAGTTAGACTCGCTTGACATTTCATGGACACTTTTATTATTATGAGCTCGTGTTCTGTGATGTCTGGCAACATATCTCGGAGCTCTCCTGACTTGGTAAGATATGCTCTTTTGAAACAACTAGACATTTTAATGATTGTCTGAAACGGCCAGAACACGATTAAACTGTTTACGCTCAAATTACCCGTGAACAATCGCTAATTCAAATCCACGATGGAGGGGATGATACACACTGGTTTAGTGTAACCATAAAGAGAAAATAGCTTGCGATGTTCCACACGTTTACGCTAACTTATCTCTGCTTCGAAAACGCGAAACAATATTCTAGCTCATTAGTGGTCAAGTTGACCGCATTATTTCTAACTGACCAATTAACCAGATAGCGTGACACAAGCAAATAAATATTATTTAATCGAAGGCTCCCATAGATTTCGCCAGCAATCTTCGCCATATTACTGTGATTTGTGTTTTTTCCACAAATCTTAGGACTTGTGCATACTTTAGTCCAAGTTAAATTACATAAAAAAATAATAAAGTTGTCATCCCAACTCTTGGCCTCAAATAGCGTGACAGAGGTGAACTGAAGTCATTGGCAGCAGAAAAATATGTCCACTTCATTTAGCCTGGCCACGCCCCTGTTGACCGATAGCACTCAAGCAAACTTATCTCAACTGGAACAGTTGGACATAGACAGGAAGTTAAAACACTCGGTCTCGGACTGAATCATAAAGAGCCAAACTATCTGGTATTATTAAGAGAGCTTGGCCTGTTCAAAGACTCTGATCTAATTTGGAATCAAACCCAAGGAAACTCAAGACCCGGGGATGGACGACGCCAGACGTCCCAAAGGTAACTTTTGTTCATGGATGCCTTCATGGCGATGGAGCAGAGGTGTCATGTGGTGGCACACCACTCGTGCGGGACTGTTTGTTTCCAAGGCAACAGAGAGACGATATCCCTTCACGACTCGACCGGAGTCCGGATATTTTCTGTATTTTGCCAAAAGGTGATTTATACTATTA
The DNA here is from genome assembly GCA_031216915.1 of Pictodentalium vernedei. NCBI lineage: Eukaryota > Metazoa > Mollusca > Scaphopoda > Dentaliida > Dentaliidae > Pictodentalium > Pictodentalium vernedei. Next base: position 31,589,365 of record CM062296.1, read on the forward strand.
AAAAAAAGTAGGGGATATCCAAACTGATGTTGATATTTTCGGAAAATGGTATTGGATTCACGTGATTGGACACATTAATATGTTACCAAGTTTAGTGCGGATCATGAATGTCACCGGCCCACGAAAACGTCGTGCAGGTTTTTCGCACGAGCACCGCGTTAATGTCTGTGGGGTACGTTCTGAAATTTTTATTCGTACTTGACGGCCTCTTTCGGAGGTCTAATCGTCCTTTTCTTGGTATAAACTCGTTCATCAATATTTTCTGGTCGAAACGTAACTTTTGAGGTATGCGAAGACTGACACGTGACGAACGTTTACGTTCCGTTGGCATGTTGGAAGCTGGCAACAGACAGACTATAGTGGCTCAAATTCTCAACGTTACTCAATCGTTGATTAGCAGGTATTGGTTACGCTACCGTCAGACAGGCAATGCTAACGACAGACATCGATCAGGTCACCCAAGGCTACCGTCAGACAGGCAATGCTAACGACAGACGTCAGTCACGTCACCCAAGAGCGACAAATACTAACCAGGATCATTTTATCCGAACCATGGCATTACCCCTTTACCCAACGTAACGGTCAAAACCGGCCAGCGCTGTTATCAAAAATTGCCAATTAATTTTCATTACTTTTTCATTTTTTGTCTCAAAAACATAGGTTATGACCCCTCGTTGGAACGAGCTCGTCGAGCTCGTTCCAACGAGGGGTCATAACCTATGTTTTTGAGACAAAAAATGAAAGAAAATGATGACAATTAATTGGTGATTTTTGAGAATAGCGCTGGCCGGTTTTGGCCGTTACGTTAGGTAAAGGGTTAAGTAACTGCCATCAAGGTGCCTCAGTAATTGGACAGCAGCTGCACCCAGCGCAGATGTGTGCGACAGTGGTCAGACTATCCGAAATCGCCTACACAGCTGGAATTTGTATGCTCGACGACCTGGAATAATTCCACGCTTGACTGAACGTCACATCGCAGCAAGGTGTAATTGGTGTGGAGCACGACAGCACTGGGGCAATCGTCGGTGGAGCAACGTCATGTTTTCCGATGAATCGAGGTTCACTCTCGACTTCCACGACAGGCGAAACAGAGTGTGGAGGGACCGGAACGAACGATACCATGACGTAACAGTTAGGCAGCACAATTGTTTTGGTGGTGGATCGGTTATGGTGTGGGAAGGCATAACCATGACAAGTAGAACAGCATTCCATGTCATTCAAGAAAATTTACCGGATTGATGTCAGAGTCGAAATTTTGAGGCCATGTCAATTTTAGAGTGGGAAATTTGAAACTCAAGTTTCCAGTTGGAAATAAAAGATCACAATTTCTCATCATTAGTTGGAATTTTAATATTTTTCATGAACAATGTTAATTTATTCAATTTCCAACTATTTGATTTTTGACCTCGGAATTTCCAACTATTGAAAAAAATACTCCTAGCTGGGGGGTGGGGGGAGGGGGAGACCCCCACCCCCTGTCGCCACATCCCTCTGTAAATATCAAATTTGTATTCCTCGACAAACGCACGCATCATCAACCTATTTATTTTTCACAGACCTCGAACTGTAAGGCTAAAATAAAAATTGTTTTGATTCTCAGTCAATCCCTCATTGAATTTGAACTCCTTCATCGGACATTTTTATTGCCTTTCAGTGTCTTCCAATATTAGTACAAACTGAGAGAGACCCGAAACGTTTTACATTTTTTGATTGATGCATATTTATTTAGTTGCGTCTCCAATATGTTTGCCTTGTTACAATTTATGGGGGAGTGCCTATAGGCACTCACCCATAAATTGTAACGAGGCAAATCCCCATACATTAATACCTTTACTTCAAAGATAATATGGAGGCCATCGAAAGAATATGAAGCCTTTGAATTGCAGAACCAACAGTTTGTTTTTTGAGGAATGTGTTATTTTTTAAATTAAAAAAGAATTTATTTGTATAAATATGCACTTTCTATATTTCTGTGTGTAAAAAGACAGCCGAAATCCTCTCAATGTTTGCTCACTTGTTGCAAAAGAAAAATAAAAATTAAAAATAAAACCCTCCCTCCCTCACTGCTTTGAATAGCAATGTCTGAGAATCAATTAATTTTTTTTGTGTGGCCTTACTATTGAAGAGTGTGCTTGCTAACGGTAGTAAACAAGTTCTAATTTAAAGGTAAAACAGGACTCAGTTACCATCGAACGGGGCGGAAGACTGGAATTCCTCTGAATTGGGCAACAGATATGAAAACAATTGGCTGAACTTCTTTAAACTAATAATAAAAAGGCTAAAATAGTATTTTGATTCTCAGGCAATCCCTCACTGAATTTGAACCCCCTCATTGGACATTTTTATTGCCTTTCAGTGTCTTCCAATATTAGTAAATACTAAGGCAGACCCGAAACTTTTTACATTTTTTGATTGATGCATATTTATTTAGTTGCATCTCCAATATGTTTGACTTGTTACAATTTATGGGAGAGTGCCCATAGGCACGGCTCACACGGCCTACAGGCCTATAGGCACTCTCCCACAAACTGTAACGAGACAAATCCTCATAGATGAAATACAAATCAAAGATCACCATGAAGATCATAAAAATAATATGAAGCCTTTGAGTTGTAGTAACTACAGTTTGTTTGTAGAGGAATGTGTTATTCTTAAACTTGAAATTTAATTTATTTGTATAAATATGCACTTTCTATATTTCTGTGATAGCCCAACTCCTCTCCGTGTTTGTTCACTTTTTGCAAAAGAAAAATAGAAATTAAAAATTAAACCCTCCCTCCCCCACTGATTTTTTTTTTAAAAATGCCTGAGAATCAATTAATTTATTTTGTGTGGCCTAAAGTATATTCTTATTCTTTAACCCTTTAACTTACACCGGACGACATGGAGCGCGGTGGCTCAATGGTAGATTGTTGGACTTCTATGCTGGAGGTCCCGAGTTCGATCCGCGGCCGGGACGCCCCGCGTTGTGTCCTTGGGCAAGGCACTTTATCTCGGTTGTCTACATGGGGGCACGATGACGCCGTGTACTAAGACGTACTGCACGTCGATGGTGCACATGTCTTCAACCGCTGTAACCCTGCTTGAGCGGTGCTTGAACAGAGTCAGAATGTTGAGGAGCTGACAGTTGCTCGTCGATACTCGGTGGTTTTCTCCGGGTACTCCGGCTTCCTCCACCCGTGAAACTGCCACGTCACGATTAGCCATTGTGCATAAGTATGTGACCTTAAACACCAATAAATAAATATACAACGGAAGACGACACTTGTAAACAAAATTCTTCAATAACTAATTTTTTTAAATTTTTTTTTTGTTTTCAAAAACATAGCTTACGACCCCTCATTCCAATGATGGGTCAAAAGCAATATTTTGAGACAAAAAATGAAAAAACTTAATGAAAAATGAATGGTGATTTTTGTGAATAGCGCTGACCGGTTTGAAGCGTTACGAATGGTAAAGGGTTAAACTCCACTCAGTGATTGCAAGTCGTCGGGAATTTGAAAACCTTCGAGAAAATTTTTCTTTCTGGTCATTATTTATTTATAGCAACTCCCCCCTACCCCCCCCTCCCCCGCCCCCACCATCCCAACCCCCAAAATGGCGGTGGTGGAGACACTTTTCCATGTGCAGTCTTTAAAATTCGTTCTGATTCGCGAGAATCTGTTTTGATTCTCATGAACTTTTGCGGCAAGAATCAATTTTCAGTTGTAAATTTAGTTGTGTTGTGTTATATAATAGGGACAGGTGTATACGAAATAGGTTTAGAAGCAGTTAACCCTTTACCTAACCTAACGGCACAAAGCGGCCAGCGCTATTCACAAAAATCACCAATTAATTTTCATTATTTTTTTCATTTTTTGTCTCAAAAACATAGATTATGACCCCTCTTTTGAACGAGCTCGTTCCAAAGAGTGGTCACAGCCTATGTTTTTGAGAGAAAAAATTAGTGATTCAAGAATTTTGTTTGCAAGTGTCATCTGCTTTGCATGTTAGGTAAAGGGTTAAAAGTGCAAAACCAGAACGAGCTGCATCTCTGTAGAATGGCAAATTATGGCAAAATATGGCAAAATATGTCAAAACATGTCAATAAAGCCATGGAGCCTTAGTATCTATAACAAACCAGTCACTAAAATAACCCGTACATACATAGTTTGCCGTGGTTATCCTACAACTTATTTTGACTTGTACTGTGCGTTTGCTAAAACGATAAATTACACATTACAGTTAAAACTAGAAGTCCTGTCATGAAATGCGCAGAAATAGCACATTGATATGCGCGTTAATGCGCGCGTTATGGCCCAAGTAAAGCTATCAAATTCTGTACATATGGCCTGTGCACAAGCAATGTTTCAGCCATTGGACCTCCGGGTAACCCGGAGGTCCATTGGCAGAAACATTGCATGTGTTTGCTATGAGTAACCAGGAGAACCTGCCGTGCTTTGGATGCCATTCAGTATGGCAATTGCACGCAATTCCAACGCGCAATTCCAACGCGCAATTAAGCCTAGATAAGCGCACAGTTCGTGACAGGACTTCTAGTTTTAACTGTAGGAGCATAAAACACGGATTTCCAACCCTCAGGAAAGCTAATGTTACATCGATTATACATACCAGGGTACACACACACTTCGAACATCGCCAAAACACACCCCTATGGTCAAATCACAACTTACGCACCATGAAATTCCAACATGTCGGCTTTCATCAAACATTATAGGTACCACATTACTAAATATTTCCCTTAGGCAATCATGATAACTTTCAGGCGAAAAAAATGTGATCGCATCACTTTAATTTTGGCATTCAAGTATCTTTGTCAAGTATACCATTCAGACTACTTTTTTGGACCCGAAAAGATGGTGTCATGCAACAAATAAGAGAGAAAAACTGACAGGAAGGGAAGTACCGGTCACGTGCACATATTTTTCAGGGAATTCCCAACAAAACACACCAACTGTCAATTGTATTTTTTAGGTCCAAAAAGTCATCAAATCACTCTCTTTATTTATCAATAATACAAGATGTCAGTAGAATATTTATTTATTGGTGTTTAAGGTCACATATTTATGCACACTGGCTAATCATGACCGCGACAGCGGGTGGAGGAAGCCGGAGTACCCGGAGAGAACCACCGAGCAACGGCGAGCAACTGTCAGCTCCCCAACATACGAACTCCACACATGTCAGTAGAATGCTTCAAATGTTTATTTTAACAATATATTTTCCGAGGGCTGCTTAGTTTTTGGATATTGCATCATTTCAACTTTTCAAGGCGGGTAACTCCAATTCAAATATTTACTATAGTGATACCTTAACCCTTTACCCAACGAATCGCCCGCATCCGCCCGCGTAATATGCAAATTCAGCAGCTGAAAAAATATTAGTTTTCGAAAATATTTCAACAAAACCATATCATGTGACCCTTCTTTGGAACGAGCTCATCGAGCTCGTTCCAAAGAGGGGGTCACATGATATGGTTTTGTTGAATTTTTTTGAAAAAATTTAAAAAATGATATTTAAAATAATAAATTTTGAAATCGCTGCGTTGGGTAAAGGGTTAAAAGGATGACGAAAACGCGCGCTACTCCCACAACATGTGCTACCCACCAGATTGATGCTACATATCAAGCCTGTAGGGAGCGCGGTGGCTCTGTCGGTAGAGGTGCAGGCTGCAAGCCGAGAGGTCCTCGGTTCCAATCCCACCTGCGGCAACCGCGTTGTGTCCTTGGGCAAGACACTTCATCTTCATTGCCCGCGTGGGGGCACTATGGCGTTGTGTACTAAGGCGTACTACACGTCGATGGTCAACTTGTCTTCAACCAATGCTAACCCCGCTTGTGTGGAGTTAGTATGTTGGGGAGCTAACAGTTGCTCGCCGTTGCTCAGTGGTTCCCTCCGGGTACTCTGGCTTCCTCCACTCGTAAAACTGTCACGATCATGATTAGCCATTGTTCATAAATATGCGACCTTAAACACCAATAAATAAATAAATAACTATCAACCCTGTAATGACATCAGAGCATGGGCTATCATCTGCGCTTCTGTGACGACTCACATGACACCCTCCACGCAACACGGTATGACGTCAATTCCCATTCACCTGTTTGCTCACCCTGATATGGTTGGTTCCATACAGTTAAAACTAGAAGTTCTGTCATGAACTGTGCGCTTATCTAGGCTTAATTGCGAATAGGAATTGCGCGCAGTTGTCAAAATGGAATGGCATCCAAAGCACGGCAGGTTCTCCTGGTTACTCATAGCAAACACATGCAATGTTTCTGTCAATGGACCTCCGGCTGAAGCATTGCTTGTGCTATTCGTGCGCATGTCATGACAGGACTTCTAGTTTTAACTGTACATCGTATACCACCTTTTCTAATGTGGAAACGCCAGGATTTCTTGTGTTGTGTTTTTCGAATCACCAGCTATACGATTACGGAGTTTTAATGCACGGAATACGAGACATGCGCTCGAAAGTGTAATTAAAGTGACTTTTGGTTCTTTTGTGGGTACCCCACAACCGTAACGCCAAGAAACCGAAACACAAGAAATCGTATTCTCTTATGTTTCGTTAATACCGAAAAATCGGGATCATCAACTCCTTTGTATGTATAGCACAATAAAAACTTTAGACACTCAAGAGTTCGGTAAGGTCAATATTCCGCCGAAAACACCAAACTTCCAGATCATAAAGACACGCTTCACTTATAACTGAGTGCAACCATGCCTACCATTCCGTTGATTGTGAATATCACCGAGCTATGGGATTACACATCACATCTTTATGATCTGATAATGTGTTGCAGATGTGTACAAAAAATGGAGAATTAACAAAAATGCTTTGATTTGGAAACGCTTCTTTCAAAGTTACTATTGGGGATCTCTAATGCGTCGCGATATCATATGAGATTTCTGAACCTCGTTCGCTAAAATCGATTTGAGCCTCGGTAAACCTCCGCTTAGATCGATATTAGCGAACGAGGTTCAGAAATTTCTTGTCAAACCGTGACGAATTTGAGATTCTTTTATCACATAATGTGTACTTTAATCTTCTAGCTACCCTAACGACTAAAGCTAGCTAGCGCTGTTCAGAAAAGTTACCAGCCAAATTTTATTATATTTAAAAAAAAAAATTGCCTAAAAAAGCATAGCTTATGACCCCTCACTGGAACGAGCTCGTCGATCTCGTTCCAATGCCGGTAATAAGTTATGTTTAAAAGACAAAAAGTGAATTTTTTTTAGTTTTTCGGGAAATGTTGTCTGCAAATGTCTGCTGTTGGGTAAAACGATAATGAAAAATAAGAGAAATTAATTCAAGTCTGCTTCTGAAACCTACTCACAACGTAACCACGTCGACGTTGATTTCTGACGTCATTCCCGTATTAAACGTGTTGTGAACGATATTTTACGCAATGAGCTACTTGATGGTGATTATGTGGTAAATAGGCAGAACGCGATGTGTGTTTGAATCGGATGGTGTTTTACATAACGAGATGGAATGGCGTAGAATTAACTTATTACAGATCTTGGGTGCGCGATGGCACAATATGATTACGCCATTCCAACGAGTTATGTAAAATACCCACCGATTCAAACACACATCGCGTTCTGTGTTTATTACACAACCCATGCATTAAAATTCATTTAAATAAACAAATTTTAATTCCGATGTTTAAACCCAAAGATGATGAGTCTGTTTGTTTTGACTGAAGCTGTACTGATCAAATGGATCGATAAAAAATCAAAACAATCTTTTCTGAACCAGTGTTCGTTGAAATTCGTATCGCTGTTTCCCTTCGGCTGGTGCCCATTCACGCCTCACCATTTGGTGGCTATTACTGTTAGTAAAAATATAAGTATTTGTGCAGATTTGCAAAACAGCTGGGAGAAACATTTTTAAAAGAAGTTCGAAGAATGTCAAGATGTACGAAGATTTACCGAAATAAAGTTGACCAGTTTAGATACAACGTATCCACAAAACGAGACGGCCACAGGACTGGATCAATGTTCTGATTGGAAATGAATGGTTTTTTAAAAAGTATAATCTAATTTTTTGTTAACTAAATTTTTGTGAACCGACTTTATTTTGCTTTGGGCGTTTTCATTTTCACACTATGCGACAGACTGTCGATGATTGCATGTGTAACGAAATTTGGAAACTTCTCGAAGCGAAACTAATGACTCGATGGGAAAGGAAGACTTGGTATGAACGGTGCTGAGAAAAAAAGTTCCGGCTTGTACATCTCTAGTTGAATACAGGAACATTTATGTCATAGCGGCTATTCCGTTAAATACAAGAGTTTAAAGTTGAATGGATGTGTAATAAAAATAATATGTTATAAAGTATATCCATAACACTGAATGGAATCGCGTTCCTCACAATATTTAATTTTAGGCCTAAAAAAGTAAAAAATCTGGTTTTCAGGCCCTCCCGCATAGTCTTTTTGGCTGCCGCGTGCGCTTTTTTATGACCAATGCAAGCTAGTAAAAGTAACATACCCAAGTTAATAAAATTGATAAGTTTGTCCCTTAAATGCAAGAAGGCTTAGCAATGCAAAGCCTTCTTGCACTCAAGGAACGAAATACACCACCACCCATGCTATTCTTTTGATTATGAGGCCTAAGCATAAACAAAACCGAATATGAACTTTTGATGGCAAAGAAATAATTATAAAAAAAGTAATATAAAAAACACCCGCACGCATGCAATTTTACAAAAATGGCCTGATAAACAAAAGTTCTACTTTGTGAGGCCGAATACGAATACCTAATGAGAAATCGCATTTACAATTATTGCTTACGAACAACGACCATTCCGGATTATACCATAAGTACCCATACAACCACAAACAGCCCCTTTTATGTGGCGCAGAAAAAGTTGTCCCAAATGTATTCTCCTTGAGCACTCCACTGGTAGGATGCAATTATCTTAACAGTAATTTCACATCATTGTTGGCTGCCTGTACTGGTCATCTACAGCTGTGTACATCTAGTTAGTGGTGGATAATTAATCCGAGGGTCAAGGGTTAAGTTTGAGACCTGGGGAACTGCAATTACTGTGCTATTAGTGAAATTACTCAAACAATTGAAAGTATAGTTTACTTAAAGTCTTTAGAGGGCAACCATTCTTCAGAAACTGGCGTCTTGCATTTCATTATCTGAAACACACATAACTTCAGAAGCACAATTAGAGAGAGTGGTTGGCTTTTGGATTAGTGCAGTGGTCTCTTAACACTTTCAGTACTTCGCGTTCAATGAATGGAATCGTGGTGTGCAAAACCTCTTCTTAACCCTCTGCATATACAGTACGTGGAGAGTGTATTATCACTAAATCACCCGCAGAGTGGAGATTCCACCCAAGCAATAATTGCAAATTTGTTTCAAAGCATAACCAGTACAAGCAAAGTTTCAGCCAATGGACCTCCGGGTTAAACCCGGAGGTCCATTGGTTGAAACACTGCTTGTGTTTTTTGTCGATATGTACACAATTGGAAAGTTATAGCTTAGATGACAACTCCACTATGCAGGTAATTTAGTTATAATCCACTCTCCACGTACTGTATTTTACCACAATGCAACTTGCAATAAGCTCTGTGAAACAAGACTGAATGGGAGCATGGTGGCTCAGTGATAGACTGTTGGATTTCTATGCTTCAGGTCCCGAGTTCGATCCCCATCTGGGACGACCCGTGTTGTGTCGTTGAGCAAGGCTCTTTATCCCAGTTGCCTACACGGGGGGCACGATGGCGCCGTATACTAAGCCGTACTTCACGTCGATGGTGCACATGTCTTCAACCGCTGTAATCCTGCTTGAGCGGAGCTTGAACAGAGTTAGAATGCTTAGGAGCTGACAGTTGGTCGGTGGTTCTCTGTGGGTACTCCGGCTTCCTCCACCCGTAAAACTGTCACGGTTACGATTAGCCATATTGCATAAGTATGTGACCTTAAAACACGAGTAAATAAATAAATAACAAGATTGAATGGATTCAAGTTACATTATGGTAAAATTGGCATCCTGAAATTTAGAAGTTTCAACATCAGTGGGAAAGGGTCGAACAAATGGTCGAATTCATTTTGCATTTGCTGGATTGTTCTGTAATAATTTAATCATTCAGCCCTATGGGGTTGTGGGATTAACTTATTACGGATCTTGGGTGCGCGATGGCACCGCGGTTAAAGCATTGAACTTCAAGCCGAAAAGTTCACGATTTCATCCTGACCAGCGATAACTGCGTTGTGTCTTTGGGTAAGGCACTTAATCTCAATTGTACACGTGGGGTCATGGTTGCGCTGTGTACTAAGGCGTACTACACGTCGATGGTGCACTTGCCTTCAACTAATTCTAAACCTGCTTGTGCGGAGTTAGTATGTTGGAGAGTCTGCTATGGCAGTTGCTCAGAGCTGCTCAGTAGTTCTCTCCGGCTTCCTCCACTCGTAAAACTGTCTTACACGAGTTGATCCTGGCTTTCGAAAGTGTCCAATAAATAAATAAATAAATAAATAAATAAATAAATAAATAAATAAATAAATACAGATCTTCTCGCCAATTTGCGTCCATTATATCGTCTGCTCAGCATTTTCCAAATATGTTTCAACAAAAAAACATTTATGGAAAGTATTTTGAAAGAGTTAATTTGGAGACATCGGCTTCGATCATTGGACGGAGAGATTTCAGCGTGTCCAAACACATTGGTAGCATAAGTCAAGGGTCTGATAGTGTCATAGAGAACCTTCCAGCTAGGGACGTGGCGAGACAGAGCGCGATGCACATGAGGAAGCTAAAATTTCGACTATGGTTCCGTTAACCCTTTACCTAACATGAAAAGCAGACGACACTTGCAAACAAACTTCTTGAATAACTATTTTTTAAAATTTTTTTTGTCTCAAAAACATAGGTTATGACCCCTTATTGGAACGAGCTCGGCGAGCTCGTTCCAAAGAGGGGTCATAACCTATGTTTTTGAGACAAAAAATGAAAAAAATAATGCAAATTACTTGGCGATTTTTGTGAATAGGGCTGGCCGATTTTTGCCGTTACTTTGGGTAAAGGGTTAACCCTTTACGTAACGTAACGTTTACATATTCGCTATCCCAACGTCTTTCTGTTTTTTTTCGATTTTCTCACCCAAAACCGTGCCTTATTATCAGCATCATGTTATCCATTGATTTATGGATCAAACTATTCGATACATTAATCACGCTAGCCATTTTCTATGGGTGTGAAATATGTCGTCTGATATCAACTTGGACATATTGGATGCAAATCTGTGCCATGTTATCAGGTCTGGCATTCTTAAGGAGTGCTGTACGCCTACTGCATGCCTAGCAAAAAGTGAGGAGGGCAATTTTTTGTACCTTTGATTTTCTGGAATGCCAGACCTGTTTGGGACTGCCTTTAAAATCTATTATCAATTCGTCCCCTGAGTTCCAATGTGTTCTCTGTGCCTAATGGCACAGAGAACACATTGAAACTCAGGGGGACGATTTGTCAATGTTGCATTGATTCGCAATAATTCATGACCATTTCTGTGTCGCATTTCGATAGATTTTGAGTGTGGAAGACAGTCCCATAAGAAATGAATGCAACATTTTGAATAATGAGAAGATGTATGCCAATTTTTCCACTATGTAGCTGAATATAGTACAATTTTTCAGTCGCATTATTAATACCTTGAAGTGAATATAACCAAAATACCATACAAGTTTTTTCATTGAAAATTTCAGGTGCAATTGCACTCCTAAACAATCTGAGGAGGGCAATTGTTTTGCACTCCTTGATTTTCTAGATTGCCTGGCCTGAGTAATCCATTTGAAATTCGGTAAATATTCTCTTGATTCGAACAGAATGTCTTCAAATCATGCAGTACGAGCAGAACTTGCTGGATTTCCAGTTTCACATGAGGCTATTTTTCGCGCTTTGAAATACATAGTAAAATGTTCGAGTCAGACAGCCAATCTTTGATATATAAAGTAGCTTCGTGACGACTGCGTAATTCCCGAAAGCACGTCGGTTCACTTGAAAATACCGAAAATGTGTCAAACCCTTCAATGCTCAGATATCACCCAGACCAATCAAATGCTCTCCTCAATCTACTGAAAAGCGCATATGAAAATAAATTTAAGCGAGAAATCTTTGATGTCGAGAACAAACTACGAATATACAGAAAATATAGAAGATTCAAAGAAAACTGCACGATTGAGCTCAACTTGAATGGGAATAAAAATGCTAAGGTTTCCTCCTTGTTCACTAAAGTGAGAATTAGTAATCAGTCTTGAAGTTGAGTAGGAGGGTGGCATAAACAACCCCGAATTCCGGTAAAAAAATAGAATATGTAAAGAATGTGCCACAAACGCGGTTGAACCTGAGGAGCATTTCAAAATGCGATGTCCTGAATACAACTTCGCTCGGGAGCATTTCTTCAATAACACTGGGAATAAAATATCAGAGTTTAGAGGCATGAATGAAAAGAATAAACTCCACTCTGTCATGTGTAATGTCGACTGTACTGATGAAGTATTATCTGTAATGGTGTGTAGAGTTAACGAAGAGTGAATAAGAGCCCCTGATAAATAGTCACATGTGGGTGTTATTGTAAATAAATTATCATCTCATCTCATGAATCCTTAATAAGTTTTAGTTCTTCAAGAATTCTTCCTCCCCATCCACGTGATCACGAAACCAGCGAAATGGGCTTGGGCAGAATAAAATATCTGAAGCATTTGTAAACACAATTTTAGTACACCAAAGTCGGGGGCTTGATGCCTAACTGTCATATAACACCAAGGAAGCAAGCACTTGATGGTAATTTGCACAGGCGTGTAAAGATCCTTTCTCAAACTTTCTATGGGGCTACAGCCTTGCAAAACCAATACCTCTTGTGTGTGTCACGCCACGGAGTATATGCGCACACCCATCCCCGCTTTTACGCCATGCATTTACAATTCTCAATACGCCACAATGGACGAGACTTGCAAATAATAAATGTTTGGAATAACTAAAAACTTCCGCAAAAAACAGACCTCATATGGCTCCTCATTAGAACGAGCTCAACGACAACCTTCCAATGAGGGATCATAAGCTACGCTTTTGAAGCAGAAATTGAAAAAAAATAATAAAATTCCAATAGCGGTTTTTGTTAATGAGCTGACCGGTTAAATCCCATTATGTTGGATAAAAGGTCGTGGACAAGTGAGAAACAGCGGCTGAAAATTTAGTTAACCCTTTATCCAAAGTAACGCCAAAAACGACCAGCGCTATTCTCAAAAATCGCCATTTAATTTTCATTATTTTTTTTTTTGTCTCAAAAACATAAGTTATGACCCCTCATTGGAACGAGCTCGTTCCAATGAGAGGTCATAACCTATGTTTTTGAGACAAGAAATGAAAAGAATTAGTTATTCAAGAATGTTTTTTTGCAATCGTCGTCTTTTTTTCATGTTAGGTAAAAAAAGGTTAAAATAATATTTATTTCCAACTTTCGACAAATACATGACACAGCATAAAATATATTTGTGGATCCGACAGAAAGAAATGTTGGAATTATTGGGGGGCTCATAAAAACGTGCAATTGTTGGGGGCCATCAGGAGAAGCCCTAACCTCGTTGTATGGGCGTTACACCACTGCCTCCACCCTCCCCCCCCCCCCCCCCACCTGAAAATTTGATTTTTGTTTGCCGATAAAATGAATTTAAAATCTTTAATTGATTAAATAGAAATATTGGCTAATTCTGAATATTTCGTGAACTAAAACAAAGTCATCTCCCTGAAATAGAAGAGCTGTTTCTGACTTCATTCGGGAGCGTGTTGGCTCAGTGGTCAAGGCATTGGACTTCACACCGAAAGGTCTACTGCTCGATCCCCACCAGGGGTGACTGCGTTATTTCCTTGGCCATGGCACTTAATGCCGATTGTCCACGTGGGGGCACAGTGGCGTTGTGTACTAAGTCGTACTGCTCGTCGATGGTAACCCTGCTTGTGTGAAGTTAGTACGTTGGGGACAGTTGCTCACCGCTACTCGGTATATTGGAACATATAGATATTTTTTAACAATGTGCTGGGAAAGTTTGAAGCAAATCCAAAACACAAATTTTGGTGAGTTTGAAATTCTCTTTATTTCTTTAATAATATCATTCTTTCAATTTTTATAGATGTGATGTTACATGACTCATTACTTGAAAATAAAATAGTTTTAGTTTTTTAATAGTACGTGTCTCTATGTTCCAATAAGACTAAAATCATCCGCCTCTGATTGGACTAGAGCTTAGTATATTCTATGTTCACGGCTCAAGTGGCAAATGTTACCGTTTGACGTCCCAACGCGAAATATTTGAAATGACTTCGTCCGTTTCGTAACTGCTTCATCAACGGAGTGATTAGCAAGCCGCTTCATTTTTTCTGATGTTTCACGTGTGCAGCAGACGGAGTTCCGGATGAAGTGTTGTTTAAATTACAAACCGATTTACGATTTGAACTAAGATGGGATGAGTTTATCTGGTTTATTGATTATTTATCCAGTGATGGGGTACACGAGAGGTTTATTTACTAAACCTGTGATCGTTAAAAGTTGTCTTGAACAAGGCAACTTTTAACGATCACAGGTTTAGTAAATAAGCCTCTCGTGTTTCACGACGTAGGTTTTGGGCTATGGGTAGTGTCTTATTGGAACATATACGTTATTGTGATGTGTTGACGGTAACATGGTCTGAGGTTTGCGGCCCTTCGCGTCTCAATTGAACATAAGCCCCGAACTGCAAACATCAGACCTTGTCACCGTCAACTCATCACAATAACTTATAATATCTCCAAACACAAATCGAATTTTCGGCCCTTCTTCGTCACTTTATTGTCTCCTTAAAACAGTTCTCATTCCTCCAAATATTATTAAATAAATTAATAATATTGTTGTTTTAATTTTTTGCGTGCAAAACTATAAAATATGATATTGATTATAAAGAAAGATGTCCGACAAAAATTCTGATATTTTTTTTCAAGTCTTTCTTCAGCGTAATACAGCTACAAACAAGGGGATGCCTCGAATGGCGGAGGGTGTATCTTTATTTGTTCAGACTGTTATATCTCAAGTCCCAACTGGCTAATATCCCAACTACATCATCAAGGCATGTCTTTATTGAAGGCATGCTTTAATGATGTAGTTGGAATATTGGTCAGTCGGTGTTTGAATTAAAACACTCCAGACTTCTTGCTAAATTATTAGTGAATAAATAAAATATGCATCCAGAAGTTCAGTACATGAAAGTGGTCAAGAAATTCCCCTGAATGTTGATAATTGTTTGAATGTTTAAAAGACTGATAAGCCACGTAAATCATGTCAGAATGACCTGCTATCTGTGTGCGTGCTTATCAGTATTTTGCAAATTGGTAAACTGACCAACCTTTGTAGGTGAGAGAAACCCACAGTACATAGAATGTTGACTCAGTGACGGCAGGTGACGGCGGAACTAAATTGAAAGTGTGTGGACCTAAAATGACAGGGGAATATGAAAATGAGGCCTGACAGACATGGAGCTGAAGTATCTTTGTCAAATAAACAATGGCAGGGGGATATTAGGTGGCGCGGTGGCATTGCGGTAAACGGTTCTCGTTCGATCACCGAAGTTAAGCAACGTCGAGCCCGGTTAGTCCTTGGATGGGTGACCATTTGGCCGATCGATCCCGCGTTGTGTTCTTGGGCAAGGCACTTAACCCCGATTGTCCACGTGTGGGCACGACGACACCGTGTACTAAGGTGTACTGTACGTCGATGGTGCGCATGTCTTCTACCAATCTAACCCTGTCTGTGCTGCAGTGCGGAGTTACGATGTTGGGGAGCTGGCAGCTGCTCGTCGTTGCTCGGTGGTTCTCTCCGGGTACTCCGGCTTCCTCCACCCGTAAAACTGTCACGGTCATGATTAGCTTTTGTGCATAAGTATGTGACCTTAAACACCAATAAATAAATAAATAAATAAATAAATAAATAAATAAATAAATAAATAAATAAATAAATAACCTCAGATTCTACTGATAGAGTTGGTATACCAGAATCTACCGGTAAAACTTGGAATTCTGAATTCTGTTTCTATTTTCAGGTTCAACAATTCATTACTGGAATGAGTGCTAATATTTTATTTATGTTAATTCATGTCCTGGGTTGACAAACTGAAAGCAAGAAAATACTGAACAATTTCAAAAACATATTTCTCTAAAATACAGAGAATTGGGAATTATTTGATAAATACTTTTGTTGTTGTCACCATATTTACTCTCTCTCTTCATTACTTGATTTTTTTCTGAAATAAATGATTTTTATACTTTTAGCCAATCAAGAATACAATTCCATCAGTTTCTTTTCGTACAGAAGCTGGGATTAAAATACTGAATTAGTAATTCCAGTTTCTATGAGCAGAAACAGAATTTCCAGTTTCTAGGAATTCCATCTATCACTGGTAGAAACTGAGACCGCGGTGGGGGTGGGGGGGTGGGGGGGGGGGGGTCTCGATAAACGTGAAGAGCCTCAAATTTGCAATGCTACCATGGTTCGACCCATGGTGAGAAAGGTTACAATCGTGTATCGGTAAATGTACCATGACTCGCTATACTCTCTCGTTGAGATGGATATGCCGCGGTGTGGCCACTGTCCTGTTCGTTTCTTCTACTTCAACCCTCTTCCAACCCGAAGGCTGGCCTTCGGGTTGGAAGATAATTGAAGAAGAAGAAAGGGGCCGAAAGTGGGATTCTTTCGATAAATGTTGTTTGGATTTACAAATAATATTACAGGAATGCCTGTATATTGAGACGTTTGCGTGCGCCATTTTTAACTCATTGTGTAACTGCGAAACATATCTATGGAGAAAAAAGTGGAGGGGCACGTGCCCCCTGCGCCCCCTGGCTCCATCGCCTCTGATTGAGACTTAGCCATTAAAATAGTTGATCTCACTTTCTTTCCAGAAGAAGTCGGAATTTCATTTAGGAGCTCGGGATCTATCAGGACCTAGTTCCTATCGTGACAAATTTTGTCCCTTCGGGACAACAATGCAACATCTGAAGCATTGCAGATGGCACCTTGTTGCATTCACGGGACGAACTATATAAATCAACAGCCTTAATATTTAAACACTTACTGGTATGAATGTACGGAAAGCATGTAATTAACTTTGACGGTTATAGTAGTTGCGAAATTAATAGGTTGTAAATTTGGAATAATGAAGAAATTGCACACATATTGCACACTCTTTAGACACTCGTAATCTAATTGAATCTGGCGACAGAAGAAAAAAGATTTCAGCAAAACAGATGTGGATATACAATATAAAACGATAAATTCCAAATGCTCGAAGACGACTGAAGAAAAAATGACCGTTATTTGTGAGACGAGAGTATATTACAGCCGTTGGTGTTGCATAAATTTTCTTTGTAGTTTACCAACACTTTCAGCAGCCAATGTATTGCCTCAGAGTTTTTTTTTGCGAGCAGGGAGAGTTGGCGTACCTGGCGAGAATCACTAAACAGATAAGCGGAAAGTAATTGTCAGACACTCTTTTTTTCCAACAGCAGAACTTAGGAAAAGGCGAGCTTCGATCTCAATTAGAATACATGTGTACAATCATGATGTGTGAATGCGTTCGTCAATACGACACAAGTTGGTCATGATCAGCCATTGTGCAGAAATATGTGACCTTAAACACCGATAAATAAATATAAAAATGTACGGCGAAAGACACAGCCCAGACTTCTATCCTTCCGCGATGGTATGAGTGCCGTTTTGACGAACGCATTCACACATCTTGGCGTTCTGTAGTTGTTATAGGCCTCTATGGTATTTATCACTTTCTAAATCCATCGTGAAAAAATAGGTCTCATTTATAGAATTTGATAGTTCTGACGTCTGCTTGAAATAAAAACATCAACAAAATTCGGGTGTGACTGGTTTGAGAGAGCGATCACAACGCAAAAATACAAATGAAAACTGTGTTCAAATAGATTACTTGTTCGTATTTTTAAGAAATTAGCTGCCTTAATCTGAGATATGTGCGCGTCAAAATCAGAAGTTTTATAATCACTCCCCATTTATAGAATAGGTTGTATTTCATTAATTTTGGTGGATTTGAACAAACATACATTTTCCAATTGACTTTCGATTTAACGGCTGCCGAATTGATTTGGGTCAAAATGGGACGTTTCGATTGGCCAGTTACGAAAATGGGTGGAGTTTAGTTCTTTTGATGGATCCATGACGTCAGGTGGTAAAAGAGTCCGTCAACGGAAATCCGTATGGAACACGTTTTCCGTACGAATTTGCAAATAATTGAAATGGAGGAAAAGTAAAAGTCGTGTAATAAACACCGTGTAAATCCTCTCCCATAAGTACAGATGTAAGATCCGTGAGGCCAACATGACGTCATAGATCACGAGAATTGTGAAGTCACTTCCCCCTCCTGATGGGCCTCACGGATATTTGGGTAACCTTGGCTTTCGGACGACCGTATCAAAGTTTCGGTGTCGAAACCAATTCTTAAATCGGTCTGAGAACAGCGATTGTCTGACGGTTTTGAAAGAACATGTATTCATTGAAGAGAACAAAGATTGGGTATGGTACCTTATGATTCCCCCACCCACACCCATCCAACCCTGGTATACCAGAGTATTTTGTGACAACAGTACGGAATAGTATGGTGCTCTTTTAGTAGGTTATGACTAAAAGACATCTTCAATACTAATGGTACTATATGCACATTAGACGTACTATTCAAGTTGCGTTTTGTTATCTTGTCTGCATGTTACGGACGTGACGACCGTTACTTATTCACAGCTCCTTATTTGACATTCGTTATCGACCGATTTTATCGGTTGATAACGTATGTCGAATAAGGAACTTCCAATAAGTAACGGTTGTCACGCCTCTAGTGACGGCGTGACAACCGTTACTTATTCACAGTTCCTTATTCGACACTTGTTATCGACCGATTTTATCGGTTGATAACGAACGTCGAATAAGGAGCTCGGCATAAGTAACGTTTGTCTCGCCCCCAGCTAGTGTAAGTGCAGCCTCCATGCACTAGAGTAATGCACACATCGTGCAGTTTCCTCTTCTCCACAGGCCTTGGCCACTACTGTTAGTTGTCCCCATTTCACCTTCCATGCCCCCATCTTCTCCCATTCTCGATTGTGACTCCTGATGGTGATCATGCCCCTTCACGTCCTGTATGGGGGCTCTCCGCTGTCACCAGCTTCGTTTGGGCATTCATCGGTTCCTCCATCCAGTTCCGTTGGGTTCCTATTGGGGACGGATGTCACGGAGTCTCTGGCGCTTTGTTCCAGACCTGGAGCAAAGTGCTGGACACTGGTGACATGTGTCCCTAAAGTAATTCAACAGTGAACCTTTAAAAGACAATATCCAGTAACCGATTGCCCAGGTTGGTGTCGACATGGGAGCCACCTAAAATTTTTCCCAAACCGTCATTCATAACGGCTTGCTTCTTGCAGCCTACTACCCCTTCATATTGTGTATAACAGGTGTGTAGGTTGCAGCACCTATATGTAAAACATTAGCTATGCAGGATGTGTAAGTTGCAGCATCCTCCTCAGGTATACTCGCAGGGTGTGTAGCTCGCAGCACCCTTTAACTTGCGTAAATCTGTTCATATCAGCTTCTTTGATCTGAGGTGTGTAAGTCGCAGCACCTCCCTTGAACCTACGTCATGTAAATAATGTATATAGGTTTAATACAATAAATGCTTGTTGTTGAATGGTTCGTTTGTTGTGCCCCATAAATTGGAAGGAAATTTTATTTCCAAATGTTTATGGGGCACGCAATGAGAGGGAGCGCGCGTTTATTCATAATAGTTTTAGGAGCAGAACTCCCAGCTAGTCCCAGGGTGACATCGTGGGAGTACATGCTAATGCTAGAATCATTGTCTGATGAGTCATGCATAACACATGGTTTATCTTAAACATTCCAAGTCGTGACCCCTTGGCCGTTTCCCTGGTACATTCATTCTGCTAATATACATGCACATGTACTTATATGGCGAATTTGACCTGTAAGTGTACATACATTGCATGTCCAGCACGTGCAACAGGTGTCGCCCTCTACTTAACTTAGTTTGGAAGGTCAAGCCAACTATTGACCAATCAGCTCATTGCACTGTGCAGAGCGTTACATTCATTCCGCTTAGATAGTTTATACAAGTCGGTCATTCAGTAAATCTAAGCTTTGTTAAAAAATTTTCACCCACCACCATCCCCTCACCTCCACCATTAGGTTGTCACCGAAAAAATTGGAGGGGCCTCCTCTGGTTCTTTGTCGGGGGGCATTGGGCATTCATCGGTTCCCCCATCCAGTTCCGTTGGGTTCCTATTGGGGGCGGATGTCACGGAGTCTCTGGCGCTTTGTTCCAGACCTGGAGCAAAGTGCTGGACACTGGTGACATGTGTCCCTGAAGTAATTCAACAGTGGACCTTTAAAAGACAATATCCAGTAACCGATTGCCCAGGCTGGTGCCGACATGGGAGCCCCCTAAAATGTTTCCCAAACCGTCATTCATAACGGCTTGCTTCTTGCAGCCTACTACCCCTTCATATTGTGTATAACAGGTGTGTAGGTTGCAGCACCTATATGTAAAACATTAGCTATGCAGGATGTGTAAGTTGCAGCATCCTCCTCAGGTATACTCGCTGGGTGTGTAGCTCGCAGCACCCTTTAACTTGCGTAAATCTGTTCATATCAGCTTCTTTGATCTGGGGTGTGTAAGTCGCAGCACCTCCCTTGAACCTACGTCGTGTAAATAATGTATATACGTTTAATGCAATAAATGCTTGTTGTTGAATGGTTCGTTTGTTGTGCCCCATAAACCTCAATTAAGTGATTAATGCTTTGCTTTTTAAAGAAAAATATCACCTTCGGTTGTCTGTTCACTTTTTGGCCTGACACTGTTGCTAGTGCTCAAACGAATAGTGAATTCCAAAGTCGACTAGTCAATACCCAAAAGTCAAGTCGACTTCGACTAGTCATTGGTGATAACTTATCTCATTATAACAGTGTTGGTGTTCTGGTAGAGTGCTGAAGGTCCAAATTTGGCTTCACTTGGACATTCATATACAGCAACTTACTGGAACATTATTCTGTTAATGTGCTTCTAATTATGCTAAGAGTGAAATTATATAGTCTTATTTAATTTGCCTTGTTGCGATTTATGGGAGAGTGCCTATAGGCACTCTCCCATAAATTGCAACCAGGCAAATTAATAACATATCCTGATAGCCCAAAATAATTCAGCACTCTTCTCGTACAAATTAAAACAAACTACTGTCACTACTATTAGATGGCAATAGATGTATACATTGATTGCCCAATATTGATGTGCAAACTGTCTGACAGTGGCACAGAAGGGATACTATTTACCTAAAAGCTTGAACTCCTCCGACTAGTCGACTGCACAATTGAGAGTCGACTACTGGTTTGCCCAGAGTCGACATCGACTAGTCGACTAATCGTTCGAGTACTAACTGTTGCTTTGAATGAAGCTGAAGAATAAGGGACTCTTCAGTTTATTATAAAAATACCTGGTCTCCTCAATTTGTCTATGGTTATTTTTATTTCATTTCATGTTCCCGACAAATAATAACTGTTTAAGTCCAACAATGACTTGTTTAGTTATTTTAACCCGTTCCATGCTGTAAACGTAACATACGGAGAAATATAATTTCCAACTTGAAGTGAACTAAAATGAGAGACATCCGTAATGGTTTAGGGTTATAATAGTACACGCTAAAAACTAAAGTGTTAAAAACTACACTTGAAGTGCTGTATTTAACACTTACTAAGTGCTGAATTAGCACTTGTTCAAGTGTAGATATCCCAGAACTTGACAGGTGTTACAATAATACCACTTGACAAGTGTAATGTCGCGACACTTAAAAGGAAACAACGCAGATGAACAACGAACTCTCGAGCCTGATCCGCGTCATCTGCGCTGTGTCCTTTTAATTATGTACCCACCAAGCGCAAATCAAATTATGGACGATTCTGGAAGAACCACCAATGCTAGGCACATGGGAAGTGCCATCCATTCAAGTTTCAGATGTCTGACGATTGTAATGTCTAAGTGCTTAAAGCATTGTACTTTGAGTGTTAAAATCAAAGCCTAAGAGTTAGAATGGGTTTAACACCTTGAAAGAGTCAGTTTTAACACTTTAGTTTTTAGTGTGTAAGGATAGGGGTTTGTAGTAGCCTGCTAACCTTTACCCTTTCGATACTGACCCTAAGGATTTCTTCCAAGCGTTAACGCGTCTTTAAACGTTTTTTTGTTCTAGCAGAAGGTGACACTTTATAATAATTCGTCTCTTGAGTGCATCAAAGCGCCATCTGCAATGTTAAAGCATTGCAGATGGCGCCTTTACGCATTCAGGGAACGAAATGATTGAGATCTAGCTTTCACATTTTGTTTCAAAAGAAAATTTGTTCGGAGTTTTATTCAAGTAAACCCCCCAAAAACTGAATGTCGATTAACTGTGTACCAATTTTCTTGACCTCATGAACCTTTGTATAATGTGTATGCAATACTGGATTATGTAACAAGTACGTGTTGTTTTTTGTAAAATTACTTTTATTCCATTAGTCACTATATATAAGCGCCGATTTTGGATTTTTTATTTGCCAACATCTGTGAAGAAAGACGCAATTACGTTAAAAGGTTTCAACCCTTCTACTACGAGTGTTGTGTGCCTACAACGTTACACGACATATTACAGACTTTGAGAAACGTGTTAGGGAATCTACGCGTGGAATGCGGCCTACAGCAATACTGATCACGGAAGAACGCATCTGATTGATCGTGACGAATCTAACTGAAGTTATGACGTGTATAAAATACTTCCACACAAAACAAGGTAAAACTGAAGAATAGGGGGTCTCTGTACAGTTAAAACTAAAAGTCCTGTCATGAAATGCGCACAAACAGCACGTTGATATGCGCGTTAATGTACGCGTTATGGCCTAAGTAAAGCTATCAAATTTTGTACATATGGCCTGTGCACAAGCAATGTTTCAGCCAATGGACCTCCGGGTAACCCGGAGGTCCATTGGCAGAAACATTGCATGTGTTTGCTATGAGTAACCAAGAGAACCTGCCGTGCTTTGGATGCCATTTGATATGGCAATTGCGCGCAATTCCAACGCGCATTCTTTATTACTCTTTATCATATATTAAATAAATTCAGTGAAATAAATTTGGATTTAACCCTTTGTGTGATTCTTATATTCCCATTTTGAGGATGTGTGACATTGATACTCGCTTTATTTCTGTCTGTGTTCTACTTATTTATTTATTTATTTATTTATTTATTTATTTATTTATTGGGGTTTAAGGTCACATATTTATGCACAATGGCTAACCATGACCGTGACAGTTTTACGGGTGGAGGAAGCCGGAGTACCCGGAGAGAACCACCGAGCAACGACGAGCAGCTGCCAGCTCCCCAACATCGTAACTCTGCACTGCAGCACAGGCAGGGTTAGATTGGTTGAAGACATGCATACCATCAACGTGCAGTACACCTTAGTACAAGGCGTCATCATGCCCCCATGTGGACAATCAGGGTTAAGTGCCTTGCCCAAGGACACACGCGGTTGCCGCAGGGGGATTCGAACCGAGGACCTCTCGTCTTGCAGCCTGCATCTCTACCTACTGAGCCACAGCGCTCCCCTGTGTTCTACTTGCATTTCCTACTGTGTTTTTTTTATTTGTGCATCCAAAGCGATACGTTTTACGCAACCTAAAATAGCAGACGACAGTGTAAAACAACATTCTTGAAAAACTAAGTATTTTCATTTTTTGCCCCCAAAACGTAACTTGAGACCCATCATTGGAATGAGCTCGATAAGACCGTTCCAGTGAGGGATCATACGCCATGTTTTTGAGAGAAAAAATGATAGAATTCTGCTGGCAATTTTCAGTGTAAATATCGAGCTGGTCGGTTTTGGCCCTTCGTTAGGCAAAGAGTTGAATCGTGAAAACAATTATGACTTAGATATGAAAACGTGTTACGCTGTGTGTGGGGTCACTTGTACAGTAGAATGGGTGGGTGGAGAGGTGTGAATTGTATTGTGACATCCCCCAAAAAAGAAATAATGCCTTTCGGAAAGATGGTTGATTGAGCGTAGGGTGTGCGCAGAATATAATTCACATAGAAGGGCGATGCTACTTTGGATGAGATAATTGTGACCTCCTGTTTTTTGGAGTGGTTGATTGAGCATAGGGTGTGTGCAAAATATAATTCACATAGAAGGGTGACTCTAGTTTGGGTGCGATAGTTGCGGCCTCCTGTTTATTGAAGTGCCTCTCCATTTTTGGAAGGTGTTTTCTCATGACAATGGCAGCATGGGCAAGTAAGGCTTCTGTACAATATAATAGGTAGCAAAGAGGACTGGTGTGGGAATCTGTTGTATACAGTATTCACCCTGAGGTATCTTGTGTGTGTGTCCTGATGGCGTAGTGTTTGTGCGTGATCACACATTCGATGCACTGAGCGAGAGATATTAGAGCGAAAAACAGTGGGACATTGTGGTGGACTGTACTGTAATTCCAGTGTGTTGGACGGTATCTAACATTAAGATGGGTGGGGATCTTACCTTATAGAGGTGATCCAAAATCTTTACCTTGCCTTATAGTGGTGATACTAAATCATTTGGCTTACCTAATAGTGCTGATACTAAATCATTTACCTTACCTAATAGTGCTGATACTAAATCATTTACCTTGCCTAATAGTGGTGATCCTAAATCATTTACCTTACCTTAGAGTGGTGACCCTAAATCATTTACCTTACCTAATAGTGGAAATCCTAAATCATATATCTTACCTTATAGTGTTGATCCTAAATCATTTATCTTACCTAATAGTGGTGCTACTAAATCATTTACCTTACCTTAGAGTGGTGATCCTAAATCATTTACCTTGCCTAATAGTGGTGATCCTAAATCATTTACTTACCTAATAGTGGTGCTACTAAATCATTTACCTTACCTTAGAGTGGTGATCCTAAATCATTTACCTTACCTAATAGTGGTGATCCTAAATCATTTACCTTACCTAATAGTGGTGCTACTAAATCATTTACCTTACCTTAGAGTGGTGATCCTAAATCATTTACCTTACCTAATAGTGGTGATCCTAAATCATTTACCTTACCTAATAGTGGTGATCCTAAATCATTTATCTTACCTAATAGTGGTGCTACTAAATCATTTACCTTACCTTAGAGTGGTGATCCTAAATCATTTACCTTACCTAATAGTAGTGATCCTAAATCATTTATCTTACCTAATAGTGGTGCTACTAAATCATTTACCTTGCCTAATAGTGGTGATCCTAAATCATTTACCTTACCTAATAGTGTTGATCCTAAATCATTTACCTTACCTAATAGTGGTGCTACTAAATCATTTACCTTACCTTAGAGTGGTGATCCTAAATCATTTACCTTACCTAATAGTGGTGATCCTAAATCATTTACCTTACCTAATAGTGGTGATCCTAAATCATTTACCTTACCTAATAGTGGTGATCCTAAATCAGTTACCTTACCTAATAGTGGTGATCCTAAATCATATATCTTACCTTATAGTGGTGATCCTAAATCATTTACCTTACCTAATAGTGGTGATCCTAAATCATTTACCTTACCTTAGAATGGTGATCCTAATTCATTTACCTTACCTAATAGTGGTGATCCTAAATCATTTACCTTACCTAATAGTGGTGCTACTAAATCATTTACCTTACCTTAGAGTGGTGACCCTAAATCATTTACCTTACCTTATAATGGTGATCCTAAATCATTTACTTTACCTAATAGTGGTGATCCTAAATCATTTACCTTACCTAATAGTGGTGATCCTAAATCATTTACCTTACCTAATAGTGGTGATACTAAATCATTTACCTTACGTAATAGTGGTGATCCTAAATCATTTACCTTACCTTAGAATGGTGATCCTAATTCATTTACCTTACCTAATAGTGGTGATCTTAAATCATTTACCTTACCCAATAACAATCACACTATTGGAGTATTACACTTGCTAATATTCTTGAATCACTGATTTTTTTTATTTTTAGCCCCCAAGACATAGTTTACGATCCCTGTTTGGAACGAGCTCGTTGAGTTCGTTCCAACGAGGGGTCATAAACTATGTTTTGTAGACAAACATTAAAAATTATTAAAAACAGAATGGTAATTTTCACGAAGAGCATTCGACGGATATGATCATTGCGTCATTTAAAGGGCTAACGAATAATTTGTCCTGAAAGGGTAGTAACCCTGTGCTTGGTGTTGTAGGTGGCGGAGGCACGAGGGCGGAGTCAAATTCGAAACAAAATTCGAGGGTCAGTTTCAGTTTGGAGCACTTCCGCATCAATAAAAGTTAATAATCCCACCTCGTAAAGAACCCGAGGGATTGGCTGTAATGATTGATGGGATCTCATGACCAATGTCGAACTACGAGCTGAGCTTGGGGAATGTCACCTTAATAATTGTCTTGGCATGAGGCAGCTCTGTTTTCCAGGAGAGAGTGTTGATTTTTGGGGAGAGGAAGAATTTCGCAACGAAAGAGCGATCGTATGAACGTAGGGTGTGTGACAAATTTAAAGTGTAATTGAGCTGTATGAGTGAGCAGATAGAAAATATGATACAAAGTTGTTGTGTGTGTAGTCAAGATATGTTGCTGGTTGCAGAGGCAACATGAATGAAACACATTTACATAAAATGAAGTCTGTAAGTTGCGGCACCTGTTCTTCACAATGGAGTCCAAATATGGACTTCGAGCACTCAATCAGCTTGGACTTATGGACCGACTGAACAATGTTAGTCATTCGCTGGTTGAGTTATAATTTTACCGGTAGTTGAGTTTAGGATCAGATCGACAAGGATGTATGCTGAAGGTGTGTGAGCTGAATTACGATCTCAGGCAAGCTCTCATGCCAAGTGCTCACGCTGTAGGGTGCCACTTGCACCGAACATCGTTTGGCAACAAAAATACAGCATTGGGCACCAAAAATATAATTTTGTTCGGTCTCACAAAACTTTGCTGTTTATTGTTTCAGTGTGTCATTCGATAAAATCGCTGTACGACGAGACAAACGAGACACCATTCACGCCTGTTAACCCTTTACCTAATATGAAAAGCAGATGACACTTGCAAACAAAATTCTTGAATAACTATTATTTTCATTTTTTATCTCAAAACATAGGTTATGACCCCTCATTGGAACGAGCTCGACGAACTCGTTCCAATGAGGGGTCATAACCTATATTTTTGATACAGAAAATTAAAAAATAATGAAAATTGTATGGTGATTTTTGTAAATAGCGCTGGCCGGTTTTCCCCGTTAAGTTGTGTAAAGGGTTAAAATTATAATCATGTCTATTTGTTATCGGTGAACTCAATTAACAGGTTACCCATTAACTCTGATCCCCATCAAAACATTTCTTTGTCACTTTATCTTTTTTTATCTTGAGTATCTTTTTTATAATCCTCCTGGAAGATGATAAATCATTTGCCACTTGTTTATTTGCAGTGAATAAACAGTGAGTAAATAATAATTATGAAATTATTTTGTAAATGTTAATAAGAATGTTTTACTCTTTTATTCTCTATATTTTTATCATTTGTGGGGTTTTTTTCCAATTAAAATACTTAACCCTTTACCCAACTCAGACGATATCAAAATTTATTATTTTAAATGTCATTTTTTTAAATTTTTCAAAAAATTTCAACAAAACCATATCATGCAACCCCTCATTGGAACGAGCTCAATGAGCTCGTTCCAATGAGGGGCCACATGATATGGTTTTGTTGAAATATTTTGAAAAATTTAATTTTTTCAACTGCTCAGTTTCCATATTTCGGGGGCGGATGCGGGCGATTCGTTAGGTAAAGGGTTAAAAGATGCAGTTAATACTAAATTAGAATATCTTGTACTTTGGGTACAACAAGCCGCCATCGGCAATGCTTTGGCATTGCAGATGGCATCTTGTTGCTCTAAAAGGATGATGCGCTGTTAATTTGTTCTCATTTACAATCAGATTCCATTTGACACTAAAAATTTTCATTTGTCACCAAAAAAGTCATTCAAATTCTAAACAATTTCGGGCCAGTGTGAACGCTGCTCAGGCAACCAGTATAATTCTGTAAGTAATTCGATGCTGTTATGGGTTGGAACCAGTCTAGTTCTCGGATAGGTCAGTTTCCGCTCCACAGTTTTCCAGGCATTTCCAAAAAATGACATGCCATACACGCTCTTCAAATGCAAATATTCTGTAACTTAGTTATCTAACCCATAACATGTATTACATTTCCCAAATCCACAAAAAAACCATTTAACACTATCTGACTAAGTAGAAATAAACACTCTGAATGTGGGTGGAATAATTTATTGTCAAAAGCAAAGACTTCAACCTGAAAAATTGCATAAAAAAATGCCGAAACCGGTCATTTTCAGCCACTCAGCAGCCTCAAAAGCAGAATTTTCCCACCAACCCCACCTACCTACCCCTGGAGCAAAGAATCCCCTGTTTCTAAAATGCAAAAAAATTTTTTATATGTTTCCGTTTCATTTTTTAGTTACCTGTCTGGTAACAAACCCGTGTAAAAATTACATTTTAAAAAATAGACAATTTTTCGAAGCCACTGTTTCCCATAATTCATCTGATAATTTACCCCTGTGTATCAGACTCCAACAATGGGACCAAAACTTCACATCTCTATTTTACATGGTATTAGTTTCAACATATGCCCTATGTTTAAAATTTCACCCCTGTGCAATAGTGCGAAACTATAGGGCGGAACCTTAAAGAGAAAACAAGAGTGATCTCCCCTTGGATTTCACTCTGGCAAAAGAATCTGGAGTCTATCCTGAGTTGAATGAACGAAAACCACAAGTCTCTATTTTCAACCAGTAAAAAGACACAGCATGGCCTTTCTGACTGCCGAATAGCTTTTGCGGCCAGTTTTTGCCTGATTTTCTCAACCACGCCACACCTCCTCAACCCTCACATTTCTCTGAGCCACTTCAGAGAGCATTTTTGTTTTTACCACCAGCCACATTGACTACCCAGGTCCTGTCAATAGCACTGTTAAATATAATCAAAATGTAAAACAATAAGCAGTAATAACCATTGCTTTGGGGTGGGGTGGGGTGTTGCTATTTAGATATGAAAGTGTAAACAGCTTAACGGACGGATGACACACAGACATGACACCAGTGACCAAAATGAAAAAGTAGACACCATGACTGCAAATCTCTGGTCAACAATAACAACCAGGCTGTTCATAATTGCATATATTTGTTATGAGTACAAGGCTCGGAGCTTAGGAAAGGCAGTGCTCCACCTTAATGTGTTTTCGAAATCTTGACAAAACAGGTGCGAAATTAGGATACATCAATAAATTTCTCCAAATTTCCACTTATTTTTTTCCAGTTGTACTGAGATATCACTTGATGAATGTTAACTATCACTAACAAGTGCACACACACCAGAAATAATGAAACGTTTTTTTTTTTTAAAATGGTGTATTTATAACTCAAACACAAATAAGGAACTTCCTGGTTCAAGAATTGACACCGACGGCAAAATGCTCTTTAAGGTTCCACACAACAGTTTCCCAGGCATTTCCAAAAATGACATGATATACACTCTCTTCAAATGCAAATATTCTGTAACTTAGTTATCTAACCCATAACATGTATTATATTTCCCAAATCCACAAAAAAACATATAACACTATCTGACAAAGTAGAAATAAACAATCTGAATGTGGGTGGAATAATTTATTGTCAAAGGCAAGACTTCAACCTGAAAAATTGCATGAAACAATGCCGAAACCAGTCATTTTCAGCCACCTAGCAGCCTCAAAAGCAGAATTTTCCCACCAACTCCACCTATCTACCCCTGGAGCAAAGCATCCCCTGTTTCTAAAATGCAAATTTTTTTTTATATGTTTCCGTTTCATTTTTAGTTACCTATCTGGTAACAAACCCGTGTAAAAATTACATTTTAAAAAATAGCAAATTTTTAGAAGCCACTGTTTCCCATAATTCATCTGGTAATTTACCCCTATGTATCAGACTCCAACATTGGGACCAAAAGTTAAAATTCTCTTGTCCAACAAAAAGCCTAATGTAATCATATATCTGATATTAAAAATACATCTCAATTTTACATGGCATTATTTTCAACAAATGCCCTATGTTTAGAATTTCACCCCTGTGCAATAGTGCGAAACTGTAGAGAGGAACTTCATCGCCTACGTTTGAATTAACTCGTCTGGAATATTTCAATTGGATCGCCTTTCCGGTCAACTGATATATTTCGGACGATTGAATTTTTTAGGCTTTTCCCTCTGGAAAAGTCTATTGTTTTTCTACGGATTATTATTTTATTTTTTTTTTTTGGGGGGGGGGGGGGGGGGGGGGGGGAGGTCTCCACACATTTTTGTCCGTACGATTCAGAAGCCATTTTCGAACCGATTTGCACACAATTTGGCTCACGCATAGATGGGCAAAAAATCTAAAAATGTACCGAAGCGGCATTTTCGATTTAACCCTTATTTCGCCAGAATTAGCAAAAAACTGCCAAAATTGGGGTTTATCGGCACTTTCTCGAAACACGTCTTGTAGATTTTTTTTAAACTTTCATCATTGCTAGACCTGCCTATTACACGACCTTTGATACACACGACATATTAGGCGATGCAGATGGTAACACTCCACAGGCTGCCAAACATCGATATTTTGATGAAATGGGTCGGTTTCAGACCCCCACAGCACCCAAACGATACCCGAGAGGTAAACATAACTTCCTTTATTGGAAGTGGAATTCACAGAGGATCATTTTGGTAAGTAATAAGGGTGTTCAAGAAATCAAGCGTTAACCCATTTTGGGCTGGTTAAACAGCAATACCCCCATAAAGCTCAAAAATTCATATTTTTCGTGGATTTCTCTAAACGAGTCTTGTAGATTTTCAAGAAAAAATTGTCACTCCCAGGCCTTGGGGTGACAATAGAAGTTGCATGGACAAAATACTGCGGTGAGCATTTGTTAACCCTCCACGGGCTGCTAAAAGTCAAAATTGTGATAAAACGGGATGTTTTTGGACGCCAACAGCACCCAATGGGTACGCCACAAAGAAAAGTGCCTTCCTTTATCGAGCGCATAATCTATTCGCAAACATTTTTGTAAGTAGTAAGGGTATTCAAAAGTCGAAGTCTTAACCCATTTTGGACAGGCTAAAGAGAGAGAACCCTTAAAATCTTAAAATTCCCATTTTCTGTGGATTTCTCTAAAAACATCCTGTAGGTTTTCAAGAAAAATTGACTACTCGCAGGTCTTTGTGTGATATTACAAGTTGCATGGACAAAATATTCCGGTGAGCGTTTATTAACCCTCTAGAGGCTGCCAAGCATCGTAAGTTTTGTTGAAATGGGTTGTTTTCGGACACGCACAGCACCCAATGTATAACTGAGAAATAAACATAATCTCCTTTGTTGGAAGTGGAATTCATCGAGACCATTTTTGTAAGTAATAAGAGTATTCAAAAAACCAAGCGTTAACCCCTTTTTGTGGTTGTCAAAAGTGATTTCCCTGGATTTCATCTGGTAGAGTTTTAAAGAGAAAATGGCCACTGATAGGTCTTGGTGTCACATTACCAGTTGATAGGATACATTATTACGGGAAGCATTTATTAACCCTCCGTGGCCGGCTAAATGTGAAAATTTTGAAAAAATAGTCTGTTTTTGGACACCAACAACATCAAATGGGAATGCAAAAGAGATGCATAACTTCTTTTACCGGACGCAAAACTGACAAGGAAACATTTTTGTAAGTAGTAAGTGTATTCAAAAATCGAGATCTTAATCCATTTTTGACTGGTTAAAGAGATATACCCCTTAAAAGCTTAAAATTCCAGTTTTCTGTGGATTTCTCAAAACAAAATTTCAAAAAAAATTGTCCTTTCGCAGGTCTTGGAGTGACAGTTCAAGTTGCAGGGACAAAATATTTCGGTAAGCATTTGTTAACCCTCCAGAGGCTGCCAAGCATAGACATTTGAAGAAAATGGGCTGTTCTTGGGCAACCATAACACCAAATGTGTACCTGCGAGATAAACATAACCCCCTTCATTGGAAGTGGAATTCACCGATGATCATTTTTGTATGTAATAAAGGTATTCACAAAACCAAGCATTAACCCGCTTAGGGCTGATTACAGAAAGATACCCCTCAAAAGGTTAAAAATTCATGTTATCTGAGGATTTCACACTAAAAACATCTCATAGATTTTCAAGAAAAAATGGCCATTCTCAGATCTTAGTGTGACATTACAAATTGCATGTACAAAATATTCCTGGAAGCATTTGTTAACCCTATACAGGTTCTCAAACATCAAAATGTTGATAAAATGGGCTGTGTTTGCATACCCACAGCACCCGAATTTGAGAGGAGAGATCAAAATAAATGGAAGTAGAATTCACTGAGAATTATTTTTGGAAGTAATAAGAGTATTCAAAAAACAACACTTAACCCGTTTTGGGCTGGATAAACAATGATACCCATCAAAAGCTTAAAATTCATGTTCTCCCTGGATTTCTCTGAAAACATCTTGTAGATTTTAAAGAACAAATGGCCATTCGCAGTTCTTGGAGTGACATTACAAGTTGCATGAATGAATATTCCTGTTAGCACTGGTTAACCCTCTACAAGCTGCCAGACATCAATATTTTGGATACATTTGAGATAAAATGGACCATCTTCAAATAGCCACAGCACTATGTGGGTATGTGTCAAACAAACATAACTCCTTTTGTCGGACATTAACTTATTGGACGACGATATTGACATTAACCCACTCCACCGTTAATGATGATTTTTACCTAAACAATTTTTTTTTCAAACTGAGTGATTTGAGACTACTATACTCACCTTTCTCATAACATCAATGAAGGAACTTCAGTGAGACAGTTAAAAACAATTTATCAGACACTGTGGGGTCATGAAAACTCATCGAATCTCATCGGGAAAAGCCATGATTCTCCAGAATCATAAAGTCTAGTTTATTTATTGGTGTTTAAGGTCACATACATATGCACAATGCACGCTAAAAACTAAAGTGTTAAAAACTACACTTGAAGTGATGTATTTAACACTTTCTAAGTGCTGAACTAGCACTTTGTTCAAGTGTAGATATCCCAGAACTTGACAGGTGTTACAATAATACCACTTGACAAGTGTAATGTCGCGACACTTAAAAGGAAACAACGCAGATGACGCGGATCAGGCTCGAACTCTCGAGCCCGATCCGTATCATCTGCGTTGTGTCCTTTGAATTATGTGCCAGGCCCACCAAGCGCAAATCAAATTATGGACGATTCTGGAAGAACCATCAATGCTAGACACATGGGAAGTGCCATCCATTCAAGTTTCAGATGTCTGACGATAGTAATGTCTAAGTGCTTAAAGCATTGCACTTTGAGTGTTAAAAATCAAACCCTAAGAGTTAGAATGTGTTTAACACCTTGAAAGTGTCAGTTTTAACACTTTAGTTTTTAGTGTGTGGCTAATCGTGACCGTGACAGTTTTACCGGTGGGGACGATTGAATTGAAAAATTCATAAATAGAGGATATGGAATGAGTGTTTTTCTCATATAATATTTATAAAACGAATCTAAGAATTTTCCGTTTTGGCGAGCCTCTGGCGAGCCCAAAAGGAAAATTCGGACGAGTTTCATAAATATTATATGAGAAAAACACTCATTTTATATTCTATTCATCATATGACACACACACGCACAAATTAGCCACTTAGTATGACCCTTTTAACCCATCACCTAACTTGAGTTCCAGGCGGCGCTTGAAAAAACATCCTCGTATAACTAAAAATTTTCATTTTTTGCTTCAAAACATAGGTTATGACCCCTCATTGGAACGAGCTCGTTCTAATGAGGGGTCATAGCCTATGCTTTGGAAGCAAAAAGTGAAAATATAAAAAAAAAATGAATGGCGTTTTTCTTGTAGGTAAAAGATTAAAACAATATAACCCACCCTAAATAGGACAGATAACGTAAATTCTCCCTACTGAAATTATGCAAATGTAACCCAGTTGTATTTTGTTTAGCCAATCAAATTGTCCAGTTTTGAAACTGATCAATGAAATTGACGGAAGGCTTTATTTATCACTGATTAATATGAAAACAAAATATCAAATGTTTTAAAGTGAACAAAACGGACGAGTCATATGATAAATATCCATTTTCTATGAATTATTCATTTATTGGGGTTTAACGACACTTTCGACATCTCGGGTCACCTCGTGTCGGAATTTTCTATGAATGTTAGAAATGTTGCTCAACCGAGACTTGAATTGATCGATATTTTGATGGCATCACTATCAGAAATGAAATCTCACCACAGCCGTAGTTTTATGATCAAAGTTCCATTAATTATGTTAATATCTTGATGTTTTCAAGGGAAATTGAATACTTAATGATTGTAATATATATAACTTGAAAGGAAAGAATATCTGTATATCTTTGTAAGTAAAGGCACATTACATTACATCAACGGTCGTCTGCGAGCAAATTTCACAAAAAGTGGGTTAACTCTTTACCTAACATGAAAAGTGGACGACACTTTCAAAAAAAATGTTGAATAACTAATTTTTTTCATTTTTTGGTCTCAAAAACATAGGTTATGACCCCTCATTGGAACGAGCTCGACGCGCTCGTTCCAAAGACGGGTCATAACCTATGTTTTTAGAAAAAAAATGAAAAAATAATGAAAATTAATTGGCGATTTTTGTGAATAGCGCTGGCCGGTTTTGTCTGTTACGTTGGGTAAAGGGTTAACAAACAGCCCATAACAGCATCAAATTCCTTACAGAATTAGACTGGTTGTGTGAGAGTTTGGGGTCCCCGGACGAGGAACTTTTGTGATTGGGTCTGACTGGAAGGTAGTGGGCAATGAGCAAGGTGGGTGGATTTTGACTTTTTGATTGTTTCTCTGGCAAGGGTGTGGCCATGGAGTAACTTGCGCACGACACAGTTATTGTCATGCTATACCAGGCCATTTTCTGTTGATTAAAAATTGCATGGTAAAGCGGTACATCTGCCCTTCTGGTGGCATGATTTAGTGGAAGCGTTTTATTCAGTATGGGGTGAGATTCTTCGGATTCCTTACGATTTAGTAAAGTTGGTCGTGGAATGGTGTACCAAAGTTTGTAGCTCATTGGTTGGAGGCTGAGATTTGAGATCGAAAGATTCTATATTCGATCCACGTGGCACCCTAGAAACCAAGATGGCGGTCTCCAGTTAATAAAATGGAAGGGCTACAATGACAACCCAACGCGTCGTCGGCGGGTCAAGTGACTATGACGTCACTTCCATCTCCCAATCCCTCACCGAAAACGGGAGGTTGACCCCTGACATTCTATTTGTATGTAAAGATCCTTGAGGCTGGTCTAACGGTTATGTTTGTAAAACTTTCTTCGTTTTTGTAGATTTGATTGGTCGAGTGTAAATCCATGGCTGTTGTTTGTATGGTCCTCTATGTATAGGGCGGGAGGTATAGATGTATATTTTCTTCTACGTTCAGAGTGGAGTGGTGTTAGAGAGTCGCCTCTCTGATTAGGTTATGTAGAAACCTGCAACAATGAAGGTTCAGTTTCAACAATAAAGTTTTTGTGGAATTTGTGTGATTTTATGTACTAGTATACTACACAAAGTTTGGTAAGCATCAAATATTTGACACATCATTGTGAAATTTGCTTGTGACATATTTGCGATATTTTTGGTGGATATGATTGAGGAATGTATTGAGATGGTCCCCAGTGTTTACATTAGCTCTCTTGACAGGCAGACTTTTCGTGACAGACATGGAAAACATGTACCCCTTGATTTTCATTATGTTTTCGTTTACTGTCTACATGTACATGACATGTGTAGGGTATTCAATCTTTATTTCAACACAAACCCTTATGATTTAATGATTGAATATGGCAAATGCAAATGTAAGAAGACATTTGTCTGAAGCAGAAATGTGGCGGGCTGCAGGGAGCATGAGCATGAGATGGCCTTGCCAAGGTCAAGCTGTAATTAACTGATATTGAACCCATACCAGTTCGCTCCGTCAACTTTTTGGCAAATTGAAAAAATTCCTCTTTTACCAATAATATCCATTTTCCATGGTTATCGTATTCAAAAGCTAAAAAATAATGTCAAACACAAATAAAATCTTAATTTGTGTACTTAAATCATTTAAGATATAATAAAATAAAAAGTATATACACTTTTCATAACAGTATTTCAACTAAAACGTAAAACAGGTAGTTGGATGTACTTGGTGCTTAGCAAACTTTAGTAGTATATCACAATATTCACGGCCAAAAAACCTGGCTAGTATTCCCCGAATAGCTTCATGGAAGACAAGTTACGCTTTGTCATTCAGGTCATCAAGATTAGTTGTGTGGCTGTTTTTGCACCAAGTTGGACACACGTTTTTAAGTTGAAATTTTAATAAGGCGCTGTGAAGTATAAAGGGGTGCCTTTTAATATCATGTCTGACATCGTGTTCGAACTAGGTAATTAGCTTGTCACACGGACATCAAGTAACCATTAGTCATGTTGTCAGATATATAGAGGATACCTACTGTTTTTGAGTGAGTATCGGAATTATCTCATTCGTGGCTGCAAAGGAATTTAATTTTTCACTCGCGGCTTTCAGCCGCTCGTGAAAACTAATATTCCTTTGCAGCCACTCATGAGATAATTCCGATACTCACTCAAAAACAGTATGTATTCTTTTTATTATATGCGCTGCGTTGTTTTTGTTGCGATTAAAAGAGGTAATGTGGTGTTTTCATTGCAATCAAAAACCCGAGACAGAGAAAATGACAATGTCAACTAAAATCAGCTGACGCAGCTGACCCATTTACTTATAGTCCCCGATTTCAAAATCAAACTACCACACAACAAAATAGTTCCACATAAATCCCCTTAGAAAATGGCTGTATTGTCCGTTACGCACACAAAATCAACGAACGCGTGTGAAAGTGGTTTATGACATTCCCTACAAAACAATGGGTGGCACATTTATTCAAAAGTAATAACAAAAGTGCACTGCGCAGATGCACACACACATGACACAGTTCACAAAATGTTCAATGAAGGACGAAGGAGGATTTTTCAAATGTTCAAATTGTTTTTAACATATTTGTCAATCACTGTCACTGTCACTAGCGATGAGTCGGATTTCTTCTACTTCCTTTTTGGACTATTCGCAACACTAACTTTGTTACTTTGAGACGAGCTAAAATACACATTTACCGATGCTGCGTGTATTGGACATATAAAAAGTACGTTCGTCGGCGGAGTAATTTCGTTCTAATTTTCTTGCGTTATTTGATTAATCTACAGAGGGATATTCCATTATATCTATCGTGACGATAGACATAGAAAAATATTGGTTAAAAATTTCTCGCTATTTTTTAAAAAAGCATTTAATAAATTGTATTAACCCTTTGGAGCCGAATACTCGTTTTTTTCCGGTCCAAGATTGTTAAATGGCCTGTACTCATAATGTGGGTGAATCCTTGGTGATTACTAATCAATATTTTCAACGTGCAGTCCAAAAGCTGCACGTCGAAAATATTAATTCGTTTACCCCCAAAAACGAATATGGACTCTTCCAACTGCTGCCATTCAACTGAGATGAAATATACCACCAGGGTTCAAAAGGTTGATACGAGAAACTTGACATGAGCACCCTTTGATCGTCGTCTCCTTGCATCTTTGACAAAAACAGGACTCATTGTCTCGTCTTAGGTATGAAATTAATTCAAGGACATCCAAGGACATATTTAAACCATTTTCAAGGACCTTTAGACAATTTTTGAGACCATTCCATACCATTGTTATACATCATTGAATTGTGTGTTTATTTATTGTTTATCCCTTTAACTAACATGAAAAGCAGACGATACTTGCAAAACAAATTCTTGTATAACTAATTTTTTTCATTCCTGTCTCAAAAACATAGGTTATGACCCCTCATTGGAACGAGCTCGATGAGCTCGTTCCAATGAGGGGTCATACCCTAGGTTTTTGAGACAAAAAATGAAAAAATAATGAAAATTAATAGGCGATTTTTGAGAATAGCGCTGATGGTTTTAGCCGTTATGATAGCTAAAGGGTTAATGGAGGTTTTAATGACAGTTTCAATAGCCATGGTCACATCGCGTCAGAATTTCTTACGGGTGGAGGAAGCCAAAGTATCCGACGAGAACCACGAAGCAGTGGAGAGCAACTGTCAGACTCTCCAATATACTGACTTTTCACAAGCAGGGTTTGCAGCAATTGAAGGCAAGTGCATCACCAACGTGCCGTGCGCTTTAGTACACAGCTGCACGTCGGCAGCCCCACGTCGGCAACCTGACGTCAGCAAACGGACACAAGTCGTAGGAGATGAGGTAACCGTCCCTTTGGCAGGACCCCGGGCAGGACACGGAAGTGACGCCACGTCACGTGACCCAGTGGCGCCATGTTGAGTTGTCATGGTAACCCGCGTGGGCGGCCATTTGTGACGTCATCCCCGTAGTTATGCGAGGTGTTGGTGCGCATGCGCAGTGCGTGTTGTTAGGGCGATACGTGTTTCCGTCGTCCATTTTGTATACTGGAGACCGCCATCTTGGTTTTGATGGTAGCACGTGGTTGCTATGTTTCCCAAAGGCTTACAACAGGACGGGGGAATGTTCGGAGGGTATGTTCCGTTGAACAGGAGTTATGTCCCTGTGGCAGCAAACGCTAAAATGTATACAGTCTGTTAACAAATCGGTTACCTGAAGTAGATCGTTATCTTACAGACATACAAACCAAATCCACCCCAGACAAGATAATCCAGACAGTATAATTGCTGTAAACGTCTGGTAAAGCATACAGGTGAGGCCTATTTATCAGCTTTGGTCGTTACGACCAAAACTGATAAATAGACCTCACCTGTATGCTTTCCCGACGTTTTTTAACGGCTCTCAAAGTGTGAAATCTTTCAAATACATGTCCTGGAAAATCTCAAAATATCCGCTCCGATGCATAGAAATGGCGGTTTTGGGGCCCTGGAATTTAAATTTTTCATACCGACGACCATCCATCGCCCGACCCCCCCCCCCCCCCCCCCCACACACACACACACACTTTGAAAATCGTTCCAACGCCCCTAGAACATTCCTGTAGTTTGGGTACATTGGTAACCGGTGCCCTTTTGATCGATCAGACTGTAAAGGCCTAACTGAGAATTATCTGATACTAATATGATTTTTTAACACAAGATGATGCCAAACACTGAAGGGTTATCAGTAATTAATTTAGTGTTAATGTATTGTTATCAAACACCCATTTGACCCCAACAAGCGATTTTCAAGATTTATTCTTGTAACATTAACCGGAAGTCAGAACTGGCGTAACGTTATAATTGCCTTCATATTGTGTCTATCAAGGAAACGAGAACCATAAACTCCTCTCAAAAATATATCCTCTTCATGAAAATTTACAGAACTACTAACACTAGATCAGCTTCTGTTTCGATTGTCTGAAGTTCTCACGTCAGACTAAATTATACAACTATGATTTAAACCGAAGACATTTCCTCCACACATATATATGAGCGGTGCGAGAGTTCTGAGCGTTGCGATAAAATATGACAAAATCAAATACCGCCCTCCTCCACTCAAACATTTGTCAATTTCTATACGATCTGATGTCCAAATCTGGAAAAAAGCCGACTTTCATCTGCAGAATGAGGTTCCAAGAGGGTGAATTTAATGGTGCTACCCTACACAACAAGAAGAGGTAACGACCGGAGGGGCCTAGTTAGCACTAGTCTCCTCCCCGACAAAAGTTTCCAACATTCGTTGTCTCAAAAGAACATTTATAGATTTGTAGCCCAAAATTGGAGACCATTTTAGGGATCTTTTTCATGTGAAGTTGCATTGGGTCAATGTTTTGATGGGGGCAAAAAAAATTTTAGAGGGAGGGGTAAGCCCTCCTCCCTGGCACCTCCAAATCTGCGTCAATGTTTTTTTTGGGGGGGAGGGGGGGTAAGATGCTATTTGAAAGGCTGTTGTGTGGAGTTTTGGGGGGGGGGGGGGCTCCCCTATAATTAACTAGGACCATCCGGTCGTTTCTCCATCCTCCCGCATCCATGAAGATGGAGAAGGGGCAACGACCGAGACAATTTTGCAAAATTTGGTGTTCTAAAAGCGAATCTGAGGCATTATTTGTAGCGTGTGTAGCCCTATATTGGATACCAGTTTTGGGCCTCTAGTATGTTGTGTAAAACTTACATTGAGCCAATGTTTTGGGGACAGTGAAAATATTAGCCCCATCCCTCCCCCCCCCCCCGCCTCGTAGCTACGCCACTGCATAGCCCCCGGGTAGTAAAGGTAGTCTACCTTATCAGTGTCATAATAACAAAAGTCACCTACTTCATTCGAATTCGGGGCTTTTGAGTTCAAGTTACGTTCTTTGCAGTTTTTTTGTTGTTCTAAAAAATATATGCTATTGTTTGAAAATATTTCCACCTGTGTGTTATTGTCATGAGAACGCAATGTAACTGTTAATGTCTGGGTTTGATAAATCTCCACAAACGTTTCATTGAAATGTGTAACCTATACTTAATTATAATATATGACCCTCAAAATGGGATTACTGGAACTTGTTGGCATCGTTGCCCATTATTTAGTGCACTTCATTGTTCCTATTTTTGCCGAAAATTTAAATTTCGCTGTAGCTGAAAAATGCAAAATGTTGATATAACAGTTATCACAATAAAAAAGTGAAAACTGGAAACCTGTAAATTGTGTCTCGTCATTAGTATTTAAGAATTTTTACCTTACACTCTAAAATCAGTTGGGTTAAAAATCAACCCAAATCGACTGGGTTGAGTGAATATGAACCAGTCATTAGTATTTAAGAATTTTTTCCTTACACTCTAAAATCAGTTGGGTTAAAAATCAACCCAAATCGACTGGGTTGAGTGAATATGAACCAGTCATTAGTATTTAAGAATTTTTTCCTTACACTCTAAAATCAGTTGGGTTAAAAATCAACCCAAATCGACTGGGTTGAGTGAATATGAACCAGTCATTAGTATTTAAGAATTTTTTCCTTACACTCTAAAATCAGTTGGGTTAAAAATCAACCCAAATCGACTGGGTTGAGTGAATATGAACCCAGTTGGGTTCATATTCACTCAACCCAGTCGATTTGGGTTGATTTTTAACCCAACTGATTTTAGAGTGTAGACGTTTCACGAGAAGACTCCATTTTAACCCTTTATAAACATGAATAGTAAATGACATGTGCAAAAATAAATCTTGAATAATTTCATTTTTTTTTTGCCTCAAAAACATAGCTTTTGATCACTCAATGGAACGATGTTGTTTCAATGAGGGATCATAAGCTGTTGAAAAAATAATAAAATTCGATAGACGATTTTGTGAATGACGCAAGCCAGTTTTGGTGTTAACTCTTAGAAGCCGGGGAATCAGAATGAATTTATTGGTCTACCCTGTTCCTCAGAACCGAAATCACCCGACTCCACCCAAAACCCACCGCCAGCAACACAAAAACAACACGCTAATGCAGTTAGCCAAGCACAGTGAATAGCCGGCTATGTGTATTTAATGAATTAAATCATTAATATATCCATGAAGACACAATAAATTGTCAATTTACGTACAGAAAACTGGTACACTCATCATATGATGGTCACGTGGCGGCCCAGGAAAAAACATAGATGACCCTAATATTTTTTTTTTTTATTTTGATTGGAGGGAACTATGGAAACCTGCTTCCGAAGCAAGCAAGGCGCAACCATGGAAGCGCGGACACTCGCCTCTTTGTCCTCGTTTATTTGTTTGTTTTAAATATACGCAAACTGTAACCATTCCAAACTAAAACAGAAAAACACCTCAAACAATGGCGTAAAGTTTGATCGTAACAGTGCGAAGGCTAGAATTAGAATGACTGACCAACTCTGGGTCACACGACGCACGGACTACCCGCACAATAACATACAACACACTGTTAACGGATAGCGCATAAAAACTAGTAAATGCAAAACGAAAGATCGAAGACAATATTTTTCGGCTATAATTCGAACCGCCGAAAAATACACAACATGACATACCGCTAAAAACGTACAGTAAAGCAGGCGCTTCTAGTCAAGTGTCATCTGCCTATTCAGGCAGACGACACTTGACTAGACGCACCTGCTCAGTG
The DNA here is from genome assembly GCA_031216915.1 of Pictodentalium vernedei. Taxonomy (NCBI): domain Eukaryota; kingdom Metazoa; phylum Mollusca; class Scaphopoda; order Dentaliida; family Dentaliidae; genus Pictodentalium; species Pictodentalium vernedei. The sequence continues at coordinate 31,631,685 of CM062296.1, forward strand.
TTTAATTCTCCCCCAGCCTAAAGATAGCCGAACCGTCACAGCCAGATTACCTGCCGTATTACATCACAGGCAAGAAAACTCGACTTCCTTCTTCTAAGAATTAATGGTAAGACAGTACGAAATATTCGAATTAGAGTTACCCACCTTGAATAGCTGGACTCGAAAATGATGTAATTCGAGTTCGAAACTTAAAAATATTGATTTGAAAATCTCTTTGAAGCAGTGTACTGAAACTTTGCTTCAAAGCTGAATATTGCAAAGAAAAAAGAGGGGTGAACTGATGAATTTTGAGGCCTAAAATATACAACTGACTCTTAGTTTGTTTTTTGTTGGAAATTCCCAGAAAAATATGCCCGTGGCCGGTAGTTTCCTTCATGTCAATTTTACTCTCTAAATAAACCAAACTTTTTTTATCTCACTAAATATTATAATAACGTTAAGTCGTTGTTCTGCAGCAGGTCAAAAAGTGAAAATTATTTCTCATTTTACTGATAATTATTTTGAATTACAAAAATGAAAACGGATAGGCGCAAAGTCAGAGGGTGTTTACCGGCGGCCTCGGTGAGCCCTGTGGTTGAGCTCTTGACATTATCGGAGTTTTTAGCTTGAGGTTGAGATTTAGGGAGTTTTGGTTAGGTATTGATCGCGCGTTCTGTTGTCACCATTCGTCTTTAGGAGAGGAGAGCTCTTGGCTCTTTCAGCTCAGCTGTGAGCTCTCTATTTTTCTGTCTCTTTACCATAATTGCCCTCTTTCTTTCTTCCCGATCCGACTTTTCTTGTAGCTGTATGAACTGGCCAAGTAGCTCTTTGTGCTTTCTGTCGCTTTCTCTCTTCAACCGTCCATTCTCTTTTCGTAAGCTCCTAATTTCATTCTCCCTTTCCTCTCTCAGTCTGACAATCTCTTTCTCGTTTTTTTATTCTTTCTCACTTGCAATCGCTAGGCTTTGCCTGACCGCCATTTCCCAGGCGAATAGGCCGTCAAAGTCCAGATTTGGTTCATTGGCAAGGTTGAGATTGGGGGGGGGGGGGATCTAACGGGCGCTGCTCACGGTAGTGGGTATCACTATTTTCATCGCCACTGCGGATCCTGAGAGATCCCATTGACTAGGCTCCAGCAGCAAAAGTGCGCATAGACCCAGTGCTGACGCCATTCTCATCAATGTTGTTACAGGTGACATCACCGTTAGTGCCACATGTTCTTCGTTCTACTCCCTTGTTTGCTTTCGCTTCTGGCTGCTGGGTAGGTACAATCGACGAACAGTACGCCTTATCATCCACGATTGCTTAGTGTATTTTCATCGTTACGCGGTACACGACTGACATTGGGAAACGTGCATGGAGGCGTGGAATCCAACCTACGAGTGAGAACGTCATGCAAGAACGTATCTAAATGGTCGTTCAGCATCTGAGTGGCATGAATGGAATGCTTCGACAGAAAACAGTGTCAAGCAGGAATTTAAACAGACTCACCAACACCCCCACCCCCACCTCCATCCACCCCACCCACCCCCAAAAACGAATATGGACTCTTCCAACTGATATTTTTCTTTAAAAATGTCAACTTCTTCCACACACACCAAGTTTAATCATGTTATGAATACAGAACACAACTCAAGAAGAATACGGGGGACAGGAATCAGCGACTCTTGTTGGTGTTTTTTTTTCTTTATTTCACGCGCGCCTTCGACGCGCGTGAAATACAGAAAAACTTCAACAAGGGTGGTTGATTCCTGTACCACGTACACCATCACAGTTCTGTTCTGTCTTAGTTCACAGCGCCACCGTACCCCCACGTGGGCAATCGGGGTAAGTGCCTTGTCCAAGGACACAACACAGTTACCGCTGGTCAGGAGTGACCCGTGGACCTATCGGTTTGAAGTCCGTTGCCTTAACTACAGACCCACCATGCTCCAATTTTCTGGGTAAAAACATAGACTCTCGATTGCTATGAAAAATAAGATGATTTCATTGACACACGGTAACAGTTCAAGAATATAATATACAGGTATCAGAAGGTTTTAAATAAAAAATATACTTCTGTCTGTTGATGGGAATCCATCTCATTTATTGCATCCTCAGATGCCAACACTCAAAAACAGCTGTAAGCTATTCCACGCCTCGTATAAACTTCTTCGGCATAAAGGGCACGTGCTTCTTTTTAAGTCTTTACAGGGTAATTACTGTTTTGATGTAAACGATTTTTTCCTCTTCACAAGGTAAATCAAGGTGTGATTTATAAATACGGAAGTGGGTGTTGATGATTAACACTTTATCCTTCCATAGATTTTCAGAAAGCACCCAGCTCTAATTACCATTCATATTTTGTTATTGTTTCCATTTTGGCTTCAAGAAGCATAGTTTTGGGGCCCGTCGTTTTAAAAATCACAAAAAGGGACTAATGATGCCCTCCTAGAGAAAGGCTGGGAGCAGCTGCCTCCATAGAGGAACAGTTCAATGAGGGCTGTTAGTCCTTTACCCGACGTAACGGCCAAAACCGGCCTGCGCTATTCTCAAAAATCGCCAATTAATTTTCGTTGTCTCAAAAACATAGCTTATGACCCCTCTTTGGAACGGGCTCGTCGAGCCCGTTCCGAAGAGGGGTCATAACCTATGTTTTTGAGACAAAAAATGAAAAAAAAGTTATTCAAGAATTTATTTTGCAAGTGTTGTCTGCCTTTCATGTTAGGTAAAGGGTTAACCGTCAATGATCTTTACCCAGCTTATACAAATTTTACGATCTGAGAACGGTTACTTTTAGTTACCTTTCGGCTTTTAGTTACTTTTAGACTTTTACATGCAATCAAGAAGCAGTAGTAGTATGCTAGGGGCTGGATGGCCCATTTTTGCGAACACCGGGTGTGACGTCATGTCCAAGATCCGAAAAAATGACCCACCCAGCCCCTGACATCCTAATAGCAGTCCTGTAGACAATAGACAACTCACCTTGGCAGTATTTCAAGTGACACGCTGATTTGCGAAGCGAAAGTTATGGCGAAGCGAATTCGCTGCACTTTGGAGAAATCCTCACACCAGGAGACACCAGGTCAGTTTACTTTCATTTACAAATTTTAAGGAAGTTGTTTCTCCTGCATTTTGGTGTATATTTTCTTTGCACTTAACGGTCCTCAAAAAGAAATAAACATTGGAGACGGTGCGTTGTTTCTTTATTAGGCGTTCATTTTGTTTTGAGTTTTTGAAACACTAATTTCTGCATTTCTCACACCAGAACCTAAATTTATTTCCTTGTTTGTTGTTAAATTCTTGGCTAAAAGAAAATGCAAAATGAAGTTGTATCTTTGGCTATCATTGATAGTGAATCTTGGATGGATCGACTGGAAATTGGGAAAGAGGGGAATTCTTGTATAAAAACTTATTGGTCAGTCCATGAAGGCGATCAGTACGAAAATATTATGCCACAAGCAAGAACAACATGCTGTTATCGGTGGAGTGAAAGTTTCGAGATAAGGTTCGTTGCTTTTAAACCCAGATTAGATTTGTTCAGTTTGACAAAAGAGAACACAATTATGTTTAAATTAAATGCTGAAGTGTTTTACTCAAAGATTTTAAAAAGAGAATGGAGGTTAATGAAGCAATAGACGGTTCGTTCCTAGAAGTGAAGAGATAGTAACGCCGACAGGGGACCCCGGATGTGACGTCATAGTCACGTGATCAAGTTACGTTATGTGTAGATGTCACAGTAGCTCGTATGAGAGGCTATGTTTTGACGTCATCACTATAGTGATACGTGATGCCAGTGCGCATGCACAACGAGTGTTAGAGTGGCACGTGTTTCTGTCGTCCATTTTGTTTACTGAAGGTCGCCATCTTTGGTTTACATGGTGACATGTGGTTGCTATGTAACTCAACGCTCCCTCCTAGAACGCGAGTGTATTTAGGGTGTGCTCGCGTCGACCGGCGTAAATCGAATTACCCAAATAGATCCAACAACGACACAAAATTACCAAAACGACTTTATTTGGTTATGATTTCTGGAGAATAATAATGACACGCAGTGCTGTAGGAATGTGTGGGTGCTGTCCTTTGGATAAGAGTAAATCTAATTACCACAAACAACCCGACAACGACCCTAAATCACCAAAAAATAAAACCTCATGTCACCGCAACGTACTTTATTTAGTTCGGATTAGTTGGACGATATCACCGAGCAATCGTGCACCGACGTCCTACACCCCTAAACATTGTGTTAGTTACGGCCCCGATAGAACGACTTGTGATGATACTGGTGCAATCTTGTCACTGTTTTGTTTTTGGGTATTTTCTTTTTTTTCTTCTTTTTTTCTGTTGTTGTTTTGGTCCAGTTTAGCTATTTTGATATTTCCTGTGTTTCAAGACTCAATTATCACTGACAGACACTCATGAAGTGGAAGGTACCATCCAGGTAAAAACCCAAATTTTGTGCGGTAGTTTTAGAAATGCAACGTTTTAGATGACCAACCTCCGTGTCGAACCCATAGATCCATTAGTTAACACTTTGAATGTAATTCCAAAACGTTTTCACAAAAAACGACTGTTTTTGATCTATTGCAGTTTTGGTAACTTCACTCGGCATATGTTGCATAAAAAGTCCATTCTCCACATATGCAGCTAACAAGTACATTTAACTAAGATGTTGTTGTTTTTTTATTTGTTTCTTTTATTTGAGTTTAACGACAAAAGGTCTAACTAATTGCAGTCGAATACAAACGAATGTCAAAAGCCCAACGTAAAACTGCCTGGAGACGAATGTCTAACGCCGAACGTAAAAAAACTGACTGGAGACGAATGTCAAAAACTGAACGTAAATCTGACTGGAGACGAATGTCAGACGCCGAACGTAAAACTGACTGGAGGCGAATGTCTAACGCCGAACGTAAAACTGACTGGAGGCGAATGTCTAACGCCGAACGTAAACTGACTGGAAACGAATGTCTAACGAACGTAAAACTGACTGGAGACGAATGTCTAACGCCGAACGTAAAACTGACTGGAAACGAATGTCTAACGCCAAACGTAAAAAAACTGACTGGAGACGAATGTCAAACACCGAACGTAAAATTGACTGGAGACGAATGTCTAACGCCGAACGTAAAACTGACTGGACACGAATGTCTAACGCTGAACGTAACCTTGAATACAGGACAATGTCAAACGAAAGTCAAACGCCCGACGCCAAGTTAACTGCGCGGATCATTTTGTGCATAGTGTGGAGGGTTCACACTTTACGCTAAAGCAACACTCAAATTTGATTGATAACACGGTTTAGGAAATCAGACTGTGGGGGCAAATTGGTAATTATTATACCACGATTGCTGTTCGTACTCAACGTTACGCGGTCCAATGCAAACATTGGTAAATTGTATCTATTACACTCTATTGACAGTTCCATATTTTCAAATCCGCACGGAACACGTGTTCCATACGGATTTCTATTGGCAGACTATTTTCCACATGATGTCACGGATCTCTCAAAAGAACTAAATTCCGCCCATTTTCGTAATCGGCCAATCGAAATATCGTATTCTGACCTAGATCAATTCGGAAGCTGTGGTGACAGCCGATAAATCGAATGTGAGCTGGAAAATACTTTTGTTCAAATCCACCAAAATTAACGAAATTAACCCTTTACCCAATGCAGACGATATCAAAATAAATTTATTATTTTAAATATAATTTTTTTAAAGTTTTCAAAAAATTTCAACAAAACCATATTATGTGACCCCTCATTGGAACGAGCTCAATATGATATGGTTTTGTTGAAATATTTTGAAAAATTTAATTTTTTCAACTGCTCAATTTGCATATTACGCGGGAAAATTAACGAAATTAACCCTTTACCCAACGCAAACGATATCAAAATAAATTTATTATTTTAAATATAATTTTTTTAAAGTTTTCAAAAAATTTCAACAAAACCATATTATGTGACCCCTCATTGGAACGAGCTCAATATGATATGGTTTTGTTGAAATATTTTGAAAAATTTAATTTTTTCAACTGCTCAATTTGCATATTACGCGGGAGGATGCGGGCGATTCGTTAGGTAAAAGGTTAAACTTATTTTATAAAAGGGGACTGATTTTATAACACTCAAGTTTGGACTTTGAAGCGAATATCTCTCAGATAACAGCGGCAAATTTCTTAAAAATACGAACAAATAACCTATTTCATTCATATTTTTCTGTTCAGGTCTCGAAACTAAGGATTTGTCACACATGCTGTCAAGCACGTCTGAGTTTTGTTTTTGTTTTTATTTCAAGCAGACGTCAAAACTGTGTTTTATATTTATATTTTTAAATTAATGGATTTTATGTCATAGAGGCGTGTAATAAACATAGAACATCGCGGTGTGTGAATGCGTTTGTCAATCCGACACTCATGCTACCGCGGAAGGATAGAACTCGAGGCTGCGCCTCTTGTTCTATCCTTCCCCGCTTGCACTCGTGCCGTATTGACGAAAACAGCCACACAACCTGACTTTCTGTTTATAGATACACCACGCGTTGAATCTCGATTACGCGTAAGACGTTCGTGTAAATATAGAATATATCTATAGGCAGCTTGGCGTACCAAATATTCACCAGGAGTAGTGAAGTGGTGTTTACCGCAAGTCTTTGGCGCGCGGTTAACACCGCTTCACCACGAGTGGTGAACATTTGGTGCACCAAGCTTCCTTGGGTATATTTTATTTATACCATGATCGTCAGATTAATAAGAGTTTAAATTTTGAATAAATCAATATTCACATGTGCGATTCCGTTTTTGTTTACATGAGCACCGGTGGACGGTACTTCCCATGGCAATTTTATCGCCGAAATGCAACAGAAAACGAAACGCCCAAATTACGAAGCCTTTTTCATTTTAACAACATAATAACATACTATTTCGAGTTATGGGTGCTTTATTAACATGAGGCGACGTATGTTTGTTAATTTTTGGTACCTTTTGAGGAAAACGTAATAAATAATTGCCGGTTTCATTTCACTCTTCACGAGTGATAAATTTAGACAAGTTGCATTCACGGCGAGGTCAATAAAGGTCAACTTGGATGCACTGGCGAAGCGAGACCGGTTCTCATTAGATCACCGAAGTTAAGCAACATCGAGACCGGTTCGGTTAATCCTTGGATGGGTGACCATTCGGCGATTAATGCGGGTGCTTCCCGTAGTAGTGGCTGGTGTGCGATCGGCGAAGTTTGAGTGTGCATCACATGCCAGCTGTGGACGTTGGCAATGTTCACCAGTACTACGCAATCCTCACCGTACCAAGGTGTAAAATAGGGACCTGTTGAGCTGCTTGCCTGGTTTGCTCATTTGTGGAGCACAGGCAGTATGCTCCTCTGTGTTGAGCTGAGAATGTTATAGAATGAACAAAGGGTGTGTACGCCTATGATACGGGGTAATAATGTAAGTCAGAGAGCACTGAGGTGGATTCTAGACGTTAACATTGCATTATTTTTATTATTACGTCACCGTTGGTATAAATTTTAACTATTGAAATCCCACTGCTGGCGTTTTCACCACGGTTGGTGTGTTAAGCTAACATTTACAGGGGCCGCAGAACGATTTTCAAAGTGGTGGGTGGGGGGTGGGGGGGTGCAGGATCGGGAGATGGATGGTCGTCGGTATAAAATTTTTAAATTCCAGGGTCCCAAAAACCCCATTTCCAAGCATCTGAGCGGATATGTTGAGATTTTTCAGGAGATGTATTTGAAATATTTCACATTTTAGGAGCCGTTAAAAAACGTCGGTAAAGCATACAGATGAGGTCTATTTATCATTTTTGGTGGTAACGACCAAAGCTGATAAATAGACCTCACCTTTCTGCTTTACCAGACGTTTACAGCAATTATACTGTCTGTGGATTATCTTGTCTGGGGGTGGATTTGGTACTTGTATGTCTGTAAGATTACGATCTACTTCAGTTAACCGATTTATCAACAGACTGTATACAATTTAGCATTTGCTGCCACTTACTGCAAAAAATGATCCGAAATCCATTGAAACTGAACCAGTACGAGAGAAGCTGGCGAAAATATGGGGGAGGCTCTGGATCTGCCAATTGTTTCACCAGTCATTGGTTGTGTTAAAATATCTGCATACAAAAAAACATTGCCCGGCAAAAAAAAGTGGAGGACCCGAAGCCCTCCCCCTCCCCCCCCTCCCCCAGCCCCCCTGTTCCACCGTAGATAATCATGGTATAAAAAACATCTTATTAGACATTACACTTTTGACTGACGTAATGGCGTGAATAAAATGCTTCGATACGAAACAGTACCGAGTAAAAAAGTTCTCAGACCGCCGAAGGAAATTTTTTTCTTCAAAAAAGATCAGCTTCATTCACTTCACCCTTTACACGCTAAAAACTAAAGTGTTAAAAACTACACTTGAAGTGCTGTATTTAACACTTACTAAGTGCTGAACTAGCACTTTGTTCAAGTGTAGATATTCCAGAACTTGACAGGCGTTACAGTAATACCACTTGACAAGTGTAATGTCGCGACACTTGAAAGGAAACAACGCAGATGACGCGGATCAGATTCGAACTCTCGTGCCTGATCCGCGTCGTCTGCGTTGTGTCCTTTTAATTATGTACCCACCAAGCGCAAATCAAACTATGGACGATTCTGTAAGAATCACCAATGCTAGACACATGAGAAGTGCCATCCATTCAAGTTTCAGATGTCTGACGATTGTAATGTCTAAGTGCTTAAAGCATTGCACTTTGAGTGTTAAAATCAAACCCTAAGAGTTAGAATGGGTTTAACACCTTGAAAGTGTCAGTTTTAACACTTTAGTTTTTAGTGTGTACCTAACATGAAAAGCAGACGACACTTGCAAAACAAATTCTTGAATAACTAATATTTTAAATTTTTTGTCTCTAAAACATAGGTTATGACCCCTCGTTGGAACGAGCTCGACGAGCTCGTTCCAACGAGGGGTCATAACCTATGTTTTGGAGACAAAAAATGAAAAAAATGATGAAAATTAATTGACGATTTTTGAGAATAGCGCTGGCCGGTTTTGACCGTTACGTTGGGTAAAGGGTTAACTCAAGTTTAATCGTGGTATAAATACACGACTCGGGTAAAGTGCGGGGGACAGGAATCAACGACCCCTGGTGGAGTTTTCCCCGTATTTCACGCCGCTTTCGGCGCTCGTGAAATACAGGAAAAATACCACCTCGGGCCGTTGATTCTTGTTCCCCGTATACTATACCCGTACTATACCCTCTTTGAGTACTTTCGTATTACCTAACAGCATTGCGCGCAACGCGTCTTGTTACGTGGCAGCTTTTAACTTCAAGATTCCTATTTATCGATTTGTTTGTAGCTGGCCATTGCAGTGAAAGAAATTATAACCATGGAAGTCTGTTGTGGTAGAGCTATTGATATAAGATTTTGCAGACAGCAGCAGTAGCTATTTTAGCGTATAGCTAGAGTCTGACACTCATCCCAGCAAGTTGCAATACTTTTATCGGGATGTCATCTTCTTCCTTTCACAGAGATACAGAATGGTTTCAGTAGTCTTTTTATATTTAAAGGAAAAATGCCTCCTAGCGATTTTGCACTCAGCTGATTGGTACACTTTATAGGCTAGGCCATGACATTTGGGACCATCGATAAAAATTGTAAAGTTCTTTTTGAAAAAAGAATCCGAATACTGGTCATGCCTGTCTCTCAAAATTGTGAGAGTCCTTAAAATAAAGTTGGGGCAAGTGAAATTTGATAATGTGCCAATAGCCTGCTGAGAAAACCCAAACGCTGAAGCCACAAATTGCGCGCCGACAAACATTTTTAATGGGGTGAACTATTTTTATTTGGCAATGTACGAGACTCATACAAGGTTACCCCCCCCCCCCCCCCCCTTCCCAACGTGTTTTATGAGATGGCGAGACAGAAAAAAGTCAGTACTGTAGCCAATAGAAAATAATTAGGCTTTTATCACCCAATAAAGTCGGTCCCACCGTCGCCACGAAGGAGATCGTTTCGTGGTACAAGGGACGCAACTCGCAGCAATCTGAAAAGCCGAAAAGACTTCGATGCAATATCTGATAAACATTGTAGATTGGCCTTGTGTGGTGCAGCGACAAAGGAAATGAAAGAAATTAAATAAAAAACTCTGCATGCGTTATCAGGCTGAATGTTCAGAACAAAATGAGAAAAAGTAACCAACTGAAAGTTTAAGGTGTCAGGATTGTTACACACAGCGCGAGAAGCGCTTTGAAAACTTGAATTCACTGCAGCCACTCATGAGGGAACTCTCATTCCTGCTCAAAAACAGTAGGTATTTGCTGTACTCCCCCCCCTCCCCCTCCCACCCACAGCAATACCTTATGTGCAATGCCACTAAAGTTGCAGAATAAATATTAAGATGGCAATCGCTGAAGCAAACACTAAAGGCTTAGAATTTCTGACACCGATATATACAGATTTGATTGTCCAGTGTGCGACGCACAATACATGCAGTTAGGGAATTTTCAAAATATAAACATGCGCCATATTCTCTTCAATATCAGACGAGTTTGGCGCGTAGCCGGGGTTGTGCTAACGCATATATATAGAATGAATGGGGGAAATCGCCACACAATGTTAAATAAAAGCCACCCTCCACCCACCCCCTCCCCACCCCTACACAAAAAACTAAAGTGTTAAAAAATACACTTGAAGTGCTGAACTAGCACTTTGTTCAAGTGTAGATATCCCAGAACTTGACAGGTGTTACAATAATACCACTTGACAAGTGTAATGTCGCGACACTTAAAAGGAAACAACGCAGATGACGCGGATCAGGCTCGAACTCTCGAGCCTGATCCGCGTTATCTGCGTTGTGTCCTTTTAATTATGTACCCACCAAGCGCAAATCAAATTATGGACGATTCTGTAAAAAATGCGGAAAAAATATCAATCGCAATATAATTATCCACTAAGGATATATCAATCTCAATATAATATGGGACTATATAACACACCCTGCCTCAAAAGAAAAGTTTGATTTTTTTTTTAATAAACACACATATATATATATATATATATATATATATATATATATATATATATATATATATATATATATATATATATATATATACACTTGAAGTGAATGGGGACCGGTCAGATCATTTTAAATTAGGATATTCTGGAAAGAGCATCAGCTACAACATTATCTCTTCCCGAAATATGCCTAATCTCTAAATTATATTCTTGAAGGGCTAAACTCCACCGCAACAATCTTTGATTCTTGTTTTTCATTTTATTGATAAAAGTTAAAGGGTTTGATCGGTGTAAACTGTAAATGAGCAATGAGTGGTTGCTAGATACACATCAAAATGGGTTAATACCAAAATTAGAGCCAAAGTTTCTTTTTCTACTGCAGAGTAATTCTTTTGATGTTTGAGAAATTTTCTGGAGAAATAACATACAGGGTGTCAATACCTTGGGAATATTCCTGGGTAATATACCCACCTGCTCCATTATCACTCACATCTTTAAATAATTTAAAGGGCTTTTCATAATTGGGACTGGCCAGGACAGGGGAATTATTTAATAAAGTTTTTATTCTGTTAAAGGATTTCTGGCACCCCTCAGTCCAAACAAACCTAACCATTTTGTTCAATAAACTGGTCAAAGGGGAGACAACATCTGAGAAATTTAAACAAAATTTTCTATAATATCCAGCCATGCCTAAGATTCTCATCAGCTCTTTTTAAGAGCTGGGTACTGGAAAATTCACAATGGCATCAACTTTTGCTGCAATCGGCCTAACCTGCCCCTGGCCCACATTATGACCTAAATAATTTACAGTTGCTTTGCCAAGTTCTGATTTTACCAAGTTAATAGTTAGGTTGGCTTGGGTCACTTTGTCAAAAAATTCTTGAATATGCTTTAGATGATCAGACCAGTTTGTATCTGTGTGTATAATAACATCATCAATATAAGCTTCACTGTGATCTAGGTCTGAAATTAAGTGGTTAACCATGCGCTGGCACGTTGCCGGAGAATTTTTCATGCCAAAAGGGGTAACTTTATATTGATACAATCCAAATGGGGTAACAAACGTAGATATTTCTTTTGCTTTTTCTGTTAAAGGAACTAGCCAATAACCCTTTAACAAGTCAAATTTTATCACAAATTTAGCATGGCCAAGTTTGTCAATGCAGTCATCAATTCTTGGAATTGGATAATTATCAGTTTTGGTGAGGCTGTTCACTTTTTGGTAATCCGTACAAAATCGGTAACTCCCATCAGGGACGAGTATACAGGGCGAACTCCAGTTGCTATGGCTAGGTTCTCTGATATCATTGTCCAGCATATACTGTATTTCCTTTCGCATGATCTCAGCTTTGAAAGGGTTCAATCTATATGGATGTTGTGTAATGGGATTTGTCTCTCCTACATCAACATCCTGAAAAATAACAGAAGTCCTACTTGGCACATCGGGAAATAAGTTTTGATATTTGAAAATTAAATCAGCTACATCTTTTCTTTGGTCAGGCAGTAAATAATCTATTTTATTTTGTAGATCTCTCAGAATATCCGAGTTCTGTAACTTTAGAGGTACATTTTCGCCGCCTCCATGAATATCCTCCACAGGAATTTCCACCTTATCCATGTGGGTGACTGTTGAGACTGGTAGAGAGTTTGGTTCTCTCTCATAATATGTTTTCAACATATTTATATGGCACAGCTAAGTATTCTTGAGTCTATTGGGAGTCTCAACAACATAATCAGTGTCACTGATCTTGTGCTTAACAATATAAGGACCTGAATATCTTGCTTGTAAAGCATTGCCCTTTAAAAGGAATAATACTAGCACCTTGTCCTCAGGTTTAAAGCTGTGAAATTTCGCCTTTTTATCATACCAGGTCTTCATATGACTCTGGGCTTTCTGTAAATGTTTATTTGCCATTTCCCTGGAATGGTGCAATTTTTCCTTAAAAGTGGACACATAGTCCAGGAGAGAAATTTCAGGTGGCTCTTCCTCGAGCCATTTCTCCTTTAAAGCAGTGAGTGGACCCCTCACTGAGTGTCCAAACACTAATTCAAAAGGGCTGAACCCCAGAGATTCCTGTACAGTCTCACGGACTGCAAATAAGAGGAGATGTAATCCTTCATCCCAATCCTTCTTGTTATCCTCCCCATAGGCCTTTATCATGGTCTTCTGTGTTTGATGAAAGCGTTCTAGAGCTCCTTGCCTTTCGGGATGGTAGGCACGTGATGTGTACTGCTTAATTTTGAGCTCATACATCACCTGCTGGAAAATGTTTGACATAAAATTTGAGCCTTGATCTAATTGCACTGACCTGGGTAGATCGAAAGTCGTGAAAATTTTTATTAAAGCCTTAGCAATAGTTTTAGTTTTAATATTTCTTAGAGGTATAGCCTCAAGAAAGCGTGTAGAAGCACACATGATGGTAAGAAGATATTCATTTCCAGATCTTGTTCTAGGCAATGGGCCAACACAATCAATAATAATTCTACTAAATGGCTCCTCAAAATCAGGGATTGGTTAAGGGGGGGGGGGGGGGGGGGCAGGAGGAATCTTCTGGTTGGGTTTTCCTACAATTTGACAGGTGTGGCAGGTTTTACAAAATTCGACAATATCCTGTCGAAGCTTGGGCCAGTAAAAACATTGCTGAATATGAGGGTAGGTTTTCCCAACTCCCAAATGTCCAGCCATTGGAATTTCATGAGCCAGGCTTATTATTTCATTCCGGTATTTAGTGGGGACAACTATTTGATTAATAACCTCCCAATCACTGTTAGGGGGTACTTCTGGTGGTCGCTATTTCCTCCTGAGTATGTCAGATTTTTTTTTAAATAACAGACGGGGGAGTTTTGGGCCTCCGCCTCTGTTAGAGCCTTTTCCCGTGACTCAGCAAGGTCAGGATCACTTTCCTGTTCCTGAATTAAAGAAGTCTGGGAAATGACATTCAAGGAGGTCCCCCTCCTCTCACTTTCAGGTGTAGTGGCCTCTTTATAATTTTGGAGGAGTCATCACACTGACTCAAAAATGTCTGAGACAAATCAATATCTTTAGAATCCGTAATTCTGTGACTGTTCTTATCCTCAGCTTTGCTGTTCAAATCATCACAATCGAGGTTGTTATCAACCTCAGCTTTCTTTGCCATGGACTGAGTCACAGCACATGCTGGAAAGGCAAAAGGAAAACATTCCTTCAAATTAATAATACTTTCACCTGTGCTCGGCTTAACACTTGAGGTTCCACAGTGACTTTGTCACCAGCTAAGTCATTTCCCAATAATAAAGAAATACCTTTTACAGGTAGAGTAGGTCTCAAGTTGTGGGCTCTTTGCCGACATTGAATATAAGATAACGAGAAAGCTTTATTTGCATATTGCAATTATTATTTTGGCTCACTTTCAAAACATTTAAACTTTATTAGAAAGTTTCTGTATTATTATTTATGTAATCTGAGAACCAGCAAACCTTTTCATCATGGCATTTATTGTGACAGAATTTATTTCTGGGTTTGAAAGCTCTCCTAGATTGGCCCTTTTAGAACCTCTTAAGAAGGAAGATTTATTCCAACTTGCTCAGTATCTACAATTACCTGCCACCCCTGGTCTGAACAAACATAAACTTAAACAACTCATTGTTAATCATTATATTGAGGAGGGTCTTTTGCTTCAGTCCAGGGCACCTGTCTCTGAACCACAATCTACTGATGCCCTTGAACTCAAGAAGTTAGAATTGGAACTAAAGAGATTAGAAATGCAACAAGGAAGGAAAAGACAGGAAAATGAAATAAAATTAAAAGAATTAGAAATTCAGGCCCAAAAGGAAATGAATATAAATGAATTAGAATTACAGCGTCAAGGCTCAAATGTAATTTCTCCAAGTAGATTTGATGCAACTAAACATGTTAGGCTAGTTCCCCCTCTCAAGAAAAAGAAGTTGATAAATATTTTTCACATTTTGAAAAAGTGGAAACATGTTTAGAATGGCCAATAGATGTCTGGACTTTGCTATTGCAAAGTGTTCTGAAAGGGAAGGCCCAAGAAATCTATTTCGCTCTATCTTCTGAGCAAAGCAATAATTATGACACTGTTAAAGAGGCTATACTCAAGGCATATGAATGTTCCAGAGGCCTATAGGCAGAAATTCTGAAATTATTATAAGAGCGAAAATCAAACTCAAGTGGAATTTGCCAGAGAGAAGCAAAATGTATTTGACAGGTGGTGCCATTCCAAAGAGATTGGGAAAGATTTCTCTAATTTAAAAGAAATGATGCTGATTGAAGAATTTAAAGGAAAGATACATTCAGATATAAAGGCCCACCTGGATGATCAAAAAGTTGACACATTAAACAGAGGTGCAGTACAAGCAGATGACTATGCCTTAACTCATAAAATGATCAGGAAAAACTGAGTAAATACCTACAGTATTGGGATGCAAATTATTAGCATCCCAATACTGTAGGTATTTACTCAGTTTTTCCGAATCGAAATCTTTTTCCATGTGAGAATTATTAGCTTCAGCATATCTGGTGGAAATCATAGAGACACCACCCTTCACAGCCTTTTCAAACATGAGCAACATGTCGACGTCTGTTATTAATTCAATCGGGCTTTGGTCGTCTTCAAGATAGCATTCCAGGCAAGTCTGGGGGCTGTTAAATACCAAGCTGGATCTAGTTCGTAATATCGACGACACACTCGTCGAAAATTTTCTAACACGTCGGCGCAGAGAAGCACATCAGTTTTCAGATAGAGGTCATGATAATCTCTCATGGATTTCATGTCGAATAATCTCCACACTTTTTGCGCGTGTTCGTAATCAGCATCGGAAATGTGAGACTGGTATAATTTCGAATAAAAATCTTCTTTAGGAGGTAGAGCAACTTCGTCAAATTTCTCGAGATCACTCATGTAATCGTAAGGGTAGACATGACATCAACATGACGTCCACCAATTGTCATCGATCATCAAAATATTTACTTGTGATTTTAAATTTCTTCCTATTCAAACTGTCGACTAATTTTTCCAGACTGGCCGACATGAATTTATAACTGTCGATGAAACGTATATCTCTACAGATGGGAATCGATCCATCGTCGACTATCTTTTTATCAACAACCTTCCATTTAGTGGAGGTAATGTATTTTTCGTCGCTTTGCTCAATGCAGCTCAAACCCCCCTCGCTGACACCTATATTTTTCACGAACAGGTGACTGTCGTAGCCCGAGAGACTGTGAAATATAACCAGATAGAATTGAGCGTCTCGAAATCTTAAATTACATTTGTTGTGAGCAGCGCCATGAAAAAGACCTGTGTAGTGATCGTGATCTCTAACTTTTTTATTATTTTCACAATTATTATCGAATGGTTGTCTACAGATGCGATATTCTGTGGTTTCATTGTATTCTCGCTGTTGATCTGGTATAAAGATCATGTCTTTGGTTTTCTTAAATTTGTTGTATCATTCTTGAATTTTCGGTTCTAATTCTTCCACGACTTTTTTAGCCACGTCGTCATCATCTGAACGTTTATTGTAGATGAATGGACCTGACGATTCTCAATCATTGAAAGAACATTTTATGGAATAACAGTAGTCCGAAGGTACATGCTTCTGATGTTTTTCGGCGTAATTCCTACACTCGTCGGGTTGACAAGAATTCATTTTTGTGGTGAAACATTCAAAATCGGCATAGACGAAGAATGGAGGTTCTAATGTTCTTTTGTAGTTGCAAAAGTTGATGTAAGTGTTAGGTTTAGGCATTTCGATGGCAACGCTTGGCTTTTCATTGCAATATTCCTGATGACGCATCAACGATTCTTGACAATGGAACGAATTCATGTAGTTGAGACAGAAAAATCTCTCGCTCTTATGTTTAGTAGTCTGCTTCGACAGCAATCGACTCATATTTTTAATCCAGGAATAACGTTGATTGTCACTCTCGGAAATTAATAACAAATTAACAAACTTATCTCTCTTTGTGCAAAGTCAGTCTCAGAGGATAGACTATTCGTTTCTCATTGTCACATCCCAAGACATTCACGGCCACAGTGGGATTTAGCTTTTTGTAATGCTCGATGTCTTCCAACCACATCTGGAAAGGCACTCCCGACCAATTGAAATTTTTACAAGTCTCCACATACTTGGAAACTCTATCAACATTCTATTCTATGGGATATAAAGCCAATGTGATCACCCATTTGAAACACTCGCTATCATCTTTATTTTTCCCGTTAAATCATGGCATGTTTATTATATATGAAATAAGGCAATTTTATGTAGGAAGACATTCTCAAAGGATCCTGTCTATCAAAGGGAATCTCGAGATTCAATACCTTCTCGAACGTCCAACCACTTCCCTTGAGATAATAATGAGCCATAGATTCCAATATCTTGTCTTTCATCACTTCGTAAACATCGGATAATTCGTTGTCTCTAAACACAATCTCGTTTTTAGATTGAAAATAGGCATCTTCCACCATGCTCTCACCCTGTGTTCGCATTGACCATTTTCATCAGAGAATGTAAAATCATTTTTATTTTTAGACTCCTTTCTAGATGTTCTCGAAATATGTCCAACATTCCATGCTTCGCCCATTCCAAGAACGATTTGGGATCGAGATTTGTGAGACCGGGAATTGTGTCAAAAGTTTTAAAATATCCTTTAATGGCAACATCTCATTCTGTCGGAGTCAACAATTTCTCCAAACCTTTGATTAAGATTCCCTCTATCGCATCCAGTCCCTTGTTTTCTTTCAGTGCTCTCAAGACTTCATCTATCATTTTTTTCCTAACGAATCATCATTTCGAACTGCATTGCTTTTCTTTTTTTTCCATTCTTTTTCGAAACTTGCTGGTCCACTTTTCGTTTAACAGTCTTCTTCTTAGTTTCCACAATCATTTGTCGATGTTGTTTCATCACTGCTGCATTCTCAATTTTTTCACGATTTGAGTTTTGTTCACTGTTGTAGATCTTTCATCCACTCCCTTCCCATCGAGTAAACAGTCAATGCATTCCTCTTTTTTCATCTGTTTAACACCTTTCAAATTCAATGACTGGCGTACTTTTGCTTGTAATTTCATCATTGGTAGATCATAGGTCTCCTCACACACAATTACAATCAATTGTAAATCAATTTGGTTCTGTAACAGCTGTAATTTTTAATTCCTAGATTTCTACAGTACTTTTTCAACTCGGCTACAGTAGACCAATATAACTTTTCCACGTCAGACATTGTTGTTTTTGACATTTTTTATGTTAAAACTTCTTATTTAATATATATGTTATTTTAGTTTTTTTTTAAAAAAAAAAAACATTTTTTTTCGAATTTTTAAACTTCTTATTTTAATATATATATATATATATATATATATATATATATATATATATATATATATATATATATATATATATATATATATATATATATATATATATAATGAATTATACCATGTTATGCAGATGAAATCAGTGAGAATCAATCTCTTTTCCAAATTTCCTGCTTATGGTACAGAATACAGAATTCGGCACTTCTGTTATGCATTTTTTAGGATGAAAGACTCTGACGCCGATGGGGATCGAACCACTGCCTTGATGAGAGTACACTTCTGCAGCACCATTCGCTAGGCGATTGGTGCCGCAGAAGTGTACTCTCATCAAGGCAGTGGTTCTTTCATATATATATATATATATATATAATATTTTTTTAATGAAAAACACCAATTTCTTTTTAAGTGAAATTCAATTTTCTTTTAAGTCAAATTCAATTTTTTTAACACAAAAAAACATTTAACACAAAAATATAAATCAAGATGATTTAGGTACATCGCATCTGAACTAATCGTGTATACCTTCCCCTAAAAAAACAACAACATTTGACGACAGTCCCATCAGCAAAAAAGCAACAACAAAAATAAATAAATAATTGTACACCATAGAAATCCAGTACTACCTCGCTTTCTCAATTCATTCCAATCAAATGTGAAAAGAGTTACATGCTTGAGAAACACACAATCACTCTAGATTTGAAAATATTAAAATATCTACTTTGCATTTCACTTCATTCAGTAATGAATGTAGACGTTATATGGTTATATTTTATAGTACACAGTACATCAAAGTAAGGAAACACCTCCAGTTAAGTTGTGAAAGCAATCACGCTCCATTAATATTTCAAGCAAGTGAGTGCACATTCCTCGAGATAAAAAGAAATGAAATGCACTTTTAATGGGGTTTTTTTTCGAGTCATGATTTAAACATCTATCTTATAATGGACTTCATAATCTCAAATCCGTGACTATAATATTTGTTTTGAACGTATTCTGTCCACGTTGATATACAAAGCGGAATATCAAATTCACTTTATCAAAAGTTTGTCTTCCTCCAGGGATCAAATTGAATTCGCGAATCAGTTGTTACTTCCATAGAACAGTGATAAATCATCTGGATTAAAATTGTCTGTCTTATCCGATACGATTGTCAACAAAGCGTCTTGATATTTGTACATTAAATTCAGAGCAATTTCGTTCAGTTTTAGAGGTAAGACACTTTTCTCATATTCCTGTGTTAACCCACGAGTCTCCACATCTGTTAATTCAATAGGGCCATGAGATTCTAACCTACAAATTTTAGTATCAAACTTTGAATACCTTTCAACCCTCTTCAATTTTAATGCAGATTTTTTAGGTGTGGAGGATTTCATGACCAATTATTGTTTTCTTTTGTTGTCGTTTTGTTGAAAATGTTTTTATAAAAAATATTAAATTTTAGGTTTTGTTTTTTTTTTTAAATAATAATTTTTATTAATTGTAAAATTATTTTTTTATTTTCGTTTCTTCTTATATATATATATGTAAAAAAATAAAATAACAACTTTTACAGTTTTTTTTCTTTAATGACAAGAACAAGCACATAATGGTCACGCCTACAATTTTTATTTTTTTTAAACAGTCAATTTTTTTTCAACAACTCATAATAATAATAATAATAATATATTACATACATTTGTTTGTTTGTTTGTTTTTGAATGGACTCGCACGCTCGATCTCGAACCTTCGAGTTTACTGGCTCAATCTACAAATTCACCTCGATCGAACCGTCGTCTCTTCCCATGGGAAATCCACATCCTGGATCGAGTTTTTTACTGGCTCAATTTTTTTTTCTGGCTCAATTTTCGCATTCACCTCGATCGAACCGAGGGAATTGACGTTCAATCGCGTATTTTTCCGGCTCGAAATTTAAAAAAAAACCAGTCTTTACGGATTTTTCCTAATGGAAATCTTAGTGCTAATCTGTAGCTGGTCACAATCGTGCAAAATCCCATTCTGGGCATGTTGAAAAAATTTACCCCAATGTAAAGTGTTAAATTCATCAAAAAAGCAGATTTGTCAAACCGGGAATTTTTTAGATGAAAGTGAGCCAGAAATGTTCGAATTTTAGACATTTTCTGGGAAAAACCCAGGGTTTTCGGGGAAAAATTTAATTATTTTGGGGAAAAACCCAACATTTTCCAAGAAAATCAACTTTTTTACCCGAAAAATTTGGGTTTTAACAAAAATAAGTCAACTTTTCTAGGACACCTAAATTTCTGGCTGACACGATTGAAGTGAGCCAGGACCCGCACATATATCCCGCTTTGGTGTGTAAAGCTAAAATTTATGTCATAGGATTTTTGTATATAATAGAATATGTAATGATGGCATAAAATATTATTCCACCACCTCTTCTCAGTTTATAACATAAAATGAGGACACTACGAATATTTGTCAACATAGATAAAAGTTCGCATCACTTATGCAATATACCTTCTTATAATCGATTCTAAAGTTCAACCCTAATGGTTTGGGATACACAGCCCGCCATACATTGTAAACAACATCGAACTCGTTTTTGTTCATAAAATCAGCTATGTTCTTGTTGTTCATACTCACAAACATGGACACTATAGATTCCTTGGGTACTTGCTTTGCTAGTTTCTGATACAATGCTTGCGCAATGCCAGGATTATCAGCAAACAACGGAGCAAATTTGTATGATCGCGAACACTTCCGTAGTAATCCATAGCCAACGATATCCGTTCCCTTTACTGCAGCGTAAGCCACTGTTGCTGGATGGGCACACATAGCCTGCAGCAGAGAATGTCTTGCTTTTATATGGATGCATTCGTCATAAACAGCTAGGGTACTGAAATCTATTTTCTCAACTTCTAAAAGTTCTGCATTGCAATCTGCTTTCTCATTAATATACTTCTCACTGAACCTTCCTGCAAGTTTTATATACATACCATACTCCTTTTTTAAACCTCCATTGTTTTTATCGTAGATCATACTGTAATAATTAAAGCCATAAGCTGCAATCATCGAATTCACTTTATCCGATTTCGGACAGAAGTGCCACATAGCTGCTCCAATATTTGATCCTCTGTATGATTTCTTTACAATAAGGTGTCCAGAAAGAATTACATCCTCATCATATCGAAGAAAGGTAATGTATCCTGAAAAACACATCTTATAAAATAGCCATGTAGCGACTGTTACGTTTTTTCAACGTACACAGAGACATAAATGCACTGATGTTAGCAAAATGATCATCAACTAAATTAAATTAATTCTTTACTTAGACATTAGCTTGTCGAGCTCGTGCCAATGAGGGGTCGTTAGCTATGTTTTCGGGCCAAAAGATGAAATTGCTAATTATTGAAGAGTTTTGTTGCCAATTGTCATTCTCCACTCGTTTTGGGTGAATAGTTAAGGGGACGTCCAACCTAACTTTGGTCAAATTTCATGTAATTTTCTTTCAAGTCTAAAAAAGGCCCAAAATGAATAACCCCAATAAATTATATACCAAAATGCTTGGAATGAAACATAGAACATGTGGAAACTGAAATTTGCCATGGAACTGCTGCCATGTGTAAATAGCACCACCTGAAAGTCTGCTATGGCATAAGTAAGAGAACAAAATTTTTACAATAAAATACCTCAAAATAAAATAACAGCTGTATTCTATAAACATTTAAGTACATACTCGAAGAAATCTTTTCCTAATTCATGAAAGTAATAAAGATTGAGACCGAATGTTATAAGTGGAGTGCTCACTGATTGAAGGCAGACATTTTCTTTTGTTTATGTTTTGATTTGGGGAGTTCAACAAAGGTCAACTTGAAGGAGTCCAGCAGAAGAAGTATGGAAGGACAAAAGAGTGTCTCCCAATATCAAGATGTATGTGTTACTGTAATGGTTTGGAAAGAAAATATGATATTCTCCTATGCAGAATGCACTGCAAAGTCATACATTGTAGTTGAATAAATATATTTACAAACCCCTTGCACTGTAACCCCTTTTATCCCATGCATCAATTTGATAGTGATTAAATTGTCAAATTTGTCTGGTTTATCAATAAGTACATTAGCTTTGTTTAACTCTTGGACACCAATACACTCATGATATCTGTTGGAGAAGAAATAAGGGTAACTGTAACCTGTCACTGCAATAAACCATCTAATGTACTTAAAAGTACATTGTTATTCAAAACACATCAAATCAACCTTACATAACCATTATTGCATGTACTTTCCCCAAGGAGGCTTACTGACATATTGAGATCAGAAGGGCACATCCAGAGGGTCTCACATATTTTTTTCAAGAACGCACTACACAACGCAATCCCCAAAAGATGACAAGTGAGCTCCATTTGACACAGAAATTTTTTTTTTTTTTTGGGGGGGGGGGGGGGGGGGGGGGCTCTCTTCCTTGTATGACTCTACCTCCGGCACTCAAGGCATATGCCTTTTTTCTCAAAGTTTAACTCTTTTTTTCTTTTTGAAGATCCTGGCCACACATGTTCCAAACACTATCAGACAGGTAAACCTCCAAATAAGTGTATCTGCAAAAATCATGTTACATTGCAAAACATTCTTTTTAGAGTTTTAGTTCTGGACCTTTCATGCTTCTTACTTCCAACTATAACACTTAATTTATCGATTCATGGGTGAATAGAAAAGTCCTGCCATAATCAACATTTTGAGTTCCATAAGCCTTCAAAACAGCTCCAATAAAAGTGTCAAACATCAGATTGGTGGCTTTATACAGAATATTCATTAGGTTGTTGCTTGATAAGTAATAGGAACAAAATCTTCACAAGAAAATTCTGCAGCAATACAATTGAGGATATTAGCAGGCACTCTGCAACAAATTGTAACAAATCAACTAGTTATAAACAAAATTTTCTAACTCAAAAGAGTGAAAAAGTACCACAACTCTGAAAAAATGTGGGAAGAAACACATGCTACAGCAGCTACACAGGCATTGTTTCTCCATGATGCTCGATCACAAAACCAAATATCCTTCAAATTGGAGTAGCAATGGTTGAGATACAAGGGGGAATGTTGGTACATGCAATGATGAATGGGTAAGACTAAGATTAAGAGGACAGGGGGTCACCACTGCACGGCCCTAGATGCACCTTTGATTTTCCAACTTCCACTAAGTTCCAGGTCTGGGGCATAATAATCGCAACACACCCAACTTATCAGTTCATAATTTCAGTTAAATAAAAGAAATTATCAATTTGAATTAAATAATAGATGATGTAAAAATATTTGGCTTCCTTCGCCTTCTCGTACTATTTAATTACCACAAACAATATCAGTTTGATGCCGACAAACGAAACTGAACGCATGTGGTTTGATTAAAAAGTAACTCGGCATGAATAATGAAGAAATTGCGAATATTTCATTTATTTAAAAGCCAATTGCAGCTAATATTGACCGTGCATTCGATAATTCGTTTCGGTTTTGACCACACGGCCACGCTGACACTCCGTGACAGCGGTTATGTTTATTGTGATATGCAAATTGGGGGATGGTTTCCGGTGAAGGAGATTTGTCACATTTGTCAGTGTAAAACGATAAAAAAAAACCACTGATCGACGCTTGTATTACTATGGTTGGTTGGAAGAAAAAACTAAATTCTCAGCATCGTCCAAGCGCACCTTATTTAAAAGCACGAATGCATCATTTTCAACCCATCTTCAATCGGTCCTTTGCAGACATCAAACATACCCGTCTTCAAATTCCATGGTTACTAGGACGTAAATAACTTCGCAGCGACAAGGGGAAATTAACACACTCAATAATAGTTCCAGGTCACTTGGAATATACTTCGTGAAAAAGTGATTTCTGAAGCATTCTGCTTACTTTGTTATGAATATTGCCTTATTTTATGTGTATCGTCCCGATTTTATACACTCGGTTATTTTTTTTACAAGTGGTTCATGTTGTCTTTCTAGTGCGCAATAATTCAGATTTTTTGTCAACAAAAAAGTTCAGACGGCCTGTAAACACGAGAGGGAATTTCGAACCATATTTTGCAGTTATGACATTAACAGCTCAAGTACTTGCTGTCACCTGTTTGCAAATACGCTCATACATTGTCTCGAACAAATAAAGGGCGTGATCACGTCCTTGCATTCTTACGATTGCCCAAATTGAGTATTTCTGCAAGAACCACATCGTAATCACATGACCGGAAAAACATCGTTGAAACATGGCCACATCCGGAACATCAAACATTTGTGTTGATGTTATTACATTCAAACGTCAAAACCCACCAGAGTGTGTGTCCAAAAAATGCTTTCTCCGAGTCTGTAGTATGTTATCATTATATTGAGGAGAAGGCTTTCGAATTACCGATTATTTTGTGGTTTTACCGGTTCGTTACTTATGCCATTTGCAAATTAATCTTCTTCAAAATCCTAAAATTCACTTTTTTTCCTGAAAAAAGTTATATGTACCTTTTCTATGCACTTTACTCATTATTTTGATATAAAATTTGCCTTTCCTTACTTCTCTTATCTGTTTCTGAGGCATTGGGAAAAATGTCAAAAAATTGACCAAAGTTAGGTTGGACGACCCCTTAAATAGAATGCGTGAGTTTTATGCAGTCCTGAAGCTATGTTTGATAATATTCAGTTTAAACAATATTCATTTAAGAAATACTGTTGTTTCCCTTCGGGTTATGCGATATAAACCGAAAATTTTCAGCACAAGCTTCATAACTCGCGTAGGGAGTTATGATTAAGCTTGTGCTGAAAATTTTGGGTTTATATCGCATAAACCTAAGGAAAACTACAGTTATTTCTTATAATTTAATCCGGCTGTAATATTAAAATATAAAAACTATGTGTACGTGAAGGAAAAACTTTTAATTTTCTCAAAAGACAACAGTCAAACTCAGGAAAGTGTGCCACAAACAGGTTACGTCAATCATTGTAAAATTTTTTTTGTTGTTTTGATTTTCGATCACAGACGACGGATATTTAGAAAGTCACGTAACAATATCATTAAAAACATTTTTTTAAGTTCCCCCCAAATCATGTTTGGATGTATGATCTATTATTCGTCTCCCACTTCGGTATATTTTATTAAATTCAATTGTTCCCGAGAAATTGTCATTATATTCTCGCTGACTGGAGGCGATGAAAAATCGATCATTGATCTTTGTTTACAAGCTTGTTATCCATCTATCAGTCTGCCGTCACGCTCTCACGGTGACAACTGGATTGAGTGGGCGGGGCTTCCAGAGTCTTCAAGGTTGGATCGGTATTGCGCACGTGTAGACATTCCAAATCATTACGTGATTTGGTTTATATGATTTTGAGGACTTTCACGCTGTATGCTTTCAACCAATCAAACGCAAAGGCGGGGCAAATGATTAAATTATTTCAGAATATACAACGTGGCGTTACATAATTCTATTTTTCTGTTGAATTCGGTAGTAAGACAACTAGGGATGTGACTAGAGGGTTTCAGCTGGGAGGGGGGGGGGTGCCACCGGTGTAAATTCCAACTGTGAGTGGTTTCGATAGGTGGTTGCACTGCAGCGTTGGGTGATATCTTTTAACCCTTTACCCAACGAATCGCCCACATCCCCCCACGTAATATGCAAATACCGCTGCTGAAAAAGTATTATTTTTCGAAAAATTTCAACAAAACCATATCATGTGACCCCTCTTTGGAACAAGCTCGTCGAGCTCGTTCCAAAGAGGGGTCACATGATATGGTTTTGTTGAAACTTTTTAAAGCATTTAAAAAAAATGATATTTAAAATAATGAATTTTGAAATCGTCTCCGTTGGGTAAATGGTTATGAACCCTTCTGAAAATTGTCACTAGTCCTGAAACGGAAAAGTATCATTTATAATGTGTCTGGGTCAGAAAATTTACCGGATTGATGTCAGAGTCGAAAATCTGAGGCCATGTCAATTTTAGAGTAGGAAATTTGAAACTCAAGTTTCCAGTTGGAAATAAAAGATCAAAATTTCTCATCATTAGTTGGAATTTTAATATTTTTCATGTAGCGGGGGAGGAATTCGCTAGAATTGTGCACTTGGTGATACCTTCCTGAAATTTGGCATGATGTAAGGGTAGGCATCAGAGATTTCAAAATCGATCGGCTACAAGTTGGCACCATCCTCTAGCCACCACTAGCAGCGAAATCCAAAATGGCCGCCAAGCGGATCGAAAAAAAGCTATTTTCGCCGATCGCACAACTGAAGCTCCAAACCTAACACCATACATGTGCTGTAATTGATGTGAATGATGGAGTGAAGCCCTTGGAACAAGTTGGGGGGAAGATTAATGGATAATGGGATCAGAATTTCCGTCGATGTGTGCGTCTGTGTGTCTGACTGTCAGTATGATCGTCCGTCCGTAGATAAATTAGTGTTGAATGTTTCTCGGGAATGCAATGGTCAAATGAACATGGTATGAGAGATTCCTGTCAACACATGAACAAGGGTACTCGATAGTATGCAGCAGTGGGGATACTTGGACATTTGATAATCCAATTAAAGTGACAGTCTATTCTCAACTTCCGGCATTTTCGATAGATTTATTTTCTAAGAAAATAAAACTATCAAATTTCTAGAGGAGTTCTGGTTCAATCTCAACACCATAGCGACACGTCTGCCAGCAAGGGCAGTGCTGGAATGAACTCGGGATGCATTAGTTCCCGTTGTTAATTATACAATGTTATCTTGCCAGTATAGAACATTGGCAAAATGGGACTAGAAGGGGTGAGTGTATGTTTGCAGTCATTCGAGGTACAGGAATATTTTTTGACTACAAGTAGTATTCTTCATTTTCGGCCAGTTAAGATGTGGTGTGTTC
This sequence comes from Pictodentalium vernedei, assembly GCA_031216915.1. Taxonomy (NCBI): domain Eukaryota; kingdom Metazoa; phylum Mollusca; class Scaphopoda; order Dentaliida; family Dentaliidae; genus Pictodentalium; species Pictodentalium vernedei. The sequence goes on from CM062296.1 coordinate 31,658,825, forward strand.
CAAGTCAGGATTAATGTTGCCGACACTTAATGCCCATCCCTCATGGTATGCTACTTTACCAGGGATATAGAGATATAGCCACCACTGGGAGCCAAAACATGACCTTTGATGTCGATGAGTGGTCGAAATGTTTTAGCGAATAACTTATCGAAATATGATCCGGTATGGCAATTTGATACCTTACGTTAGATTTATTAGATCAACTCAGGTATGGATTCATTGAGACATGAGTGCGCTACAAGATGAAGGATTTCCAAGTTGATTTGCTATGGAGTAGGAACTGACTAGTCACATGTGGCCTATGGCCAGAGAAAGACAAGGATACCATAGATGAACACACGGGTGAACGAAGGTATCAACTGTTGTACAGAGGCAAAATAGTTGGGGATATTGTATCATGCTATGCATGAATTAACACCGTCTTGTGCAGTAAATAACAGACTATTTTCCGAAATCTAAAACTGTATTCCTATACCCCGGACAATGTAGCAAGCCACATGGGATGAACATTTGTTAGCAAAATCAACTCAACTAGAAACATGACATGTGTTAACTGGCCGAAAATGGAAAAAAAAATACCAGAATAGGAGATGACTGGTCCTAACATGACAGTATACTACTCAATATTGTTACAACAGCCACCTTCACACTTACACAAAGGTGTGCACCTTAATCCAGCTTTCAAGCATTTGCAATTGCCCTTGCAGGCCTTGGCACAACTACAGTGGAGCATCAGTGCACATGCAGCACTTGCGTCTCCTAGGTGAGTCCAAAATGGGACCAGAATATTGAGACGTGGATTCCACTCCCATCCGTACTGTGATGGGTCTGGCACACATAAGTGTTTCTGCAGAGCACGATGCCAAATGAAAGATGACACAAGAATTACCCTTTTTACATGTTGATACAGAGCTGCTTTGGTGGGCGGGATGTTTTCCATAGACTTAAGGCCATGTGTGAACATATGCCGTCTCGCATCATTGACACGTGTACTGACACAACTGTTACTGTACATCTGTATGGTGAGTTTTTCGATATGCTGCATATGAGGGGAATCCTCTGAAAAGACTTGCGGATTCTCAGTCAATTCTATCATCATTTCAGTTGATGCGGGAAAATTCATCCATGCATTCCATCCTGTCTTCTTCCCAATGCCGAGCATGCTGGATGTTACATCACAACCTGTGAAGGCGTGGAAGAAAGTCAGGGCCTTACAGTAATCAGGTCCAAGTTGTGAAGCTATCTCATGAATTGGCATATCTTTATATGCCTTTCCAATTCCAAACCCAATCCACAGCTCACTGAGTCCAAGGTCACGGAATGTTGCGAAATGGTGCAAAGACAGAATGACGACATCAGAATCAACCGTGCGAAGAAAAGCTATTTTGTGACCTTGTGAGACTGCATGGTTGAGATGAAGCATCATGCGCGTGTCTGCTTCCTCGTGGTTCGATGGAGATATGTCACATAAGCTAACATCCTTATTGCATAGTACATATTCTCCTGATGTCGTTAACAACTGGTACTCGGATGTTGATGTTAATTTCAGCAGTTCAGCAGACAGGAACTTGAAAAATTCGTCTTTATTCTCACTAACTTTCAAGAATGCCTGCCAATTCTTCCCTTTAGGTAAAGGGACGTTCTCGGACACCCGTATCAACCTAACTGCTGTCTCACCGAGGCGTTTTGCTCGCGTCTGATTCTTCAAACTGCCTTCGGGGTAACAGTCATAGATCGCATCAACCCTTGTGGTGTTCGTGTTAATCAGAGATTCGATGTATGGCAATAATTGCAATCGAGCATATTCTCCAAACAGATCCGCTTTCTGTGGTTTGATTACATGGACTACAGCAGGCATATCCAAGATGACAACTGAAGCTTGTCTAGCTGCTGAATTCTTCCCTTGTGCAGGAATAGCTGGTAAACAATTGAGAATTTGAGATTTTGTCCCACTCCGTAGCTTACCTCTATCGGATAATGCTGGCGGATCACGTGCATTCTCGTGCATGAAAAACTCATCCATGTTTGAATCAGGCCGGGCTTGCAGTGAAACGAACATCTGGGTAACTATTGCGGCAGTTGCTTTACTTGACATGAGTTTGTCTCGGCCTTTGTCCAGGTTGGCTGGGGGTGGGTTAAGGAAGGTATATATATTTGCCTTGGGAATAACATCATTCAGGGGTACGGTGCATTCCACAAGCCTTTCCTTCAAGAAAGTGGAATATAAATGCTTGCCCCTTTCGGGTAATGACCGTAAACTCTTACTAACTTCGGGGTCCATATATTCACCAGTATCTAATGTCACCAGCTGACCACTAGTTTCATCATAAGGGTTGATAATGAGTCCCTGATTCACCAGATCGAGGAGAGATTTCAATTGATTCAGAAATTTTTTCTGCTCTGATACCGAACTTTCCGGGTGTTCCGTGTTATCTGATGATGTTGTGTGGAAACTTGCATATTCATACTCATCTATAACACGCAGAACTTCTGACCTTGAAAGCTCAATAACTACTTTCTCTTCAGCCTGGCCATAGAGACCTTTTGGACCACTGTCTTCTTTGAGTAGTTGGATACTATGTTCTTGGCTCTGATCTAAACCCATCATACTGAACTTCCTCTCACTACGCTGGACCACAAAATGGCCTTCCATGAATTTGTTGTGGATTGAAGGATGCCGCCTGGGTAGCTGAGACATGTCTCTCAGAAATACGGGGACCCACCGACAATAATTTGTATGTCCTAGGGCAAAAAAGTAACTGCACAACTCATCGATAGAACACAGTGTACCAGGCCAGTTACCGATTCGTTGGTTCCGAACGAATTGACAGCTTGTCAAGAGAAAGTTCCGAACGATTTCACCCCAATAGCGCGCAGTTGGAGATTGTGAAAGAATCCTCTGTTCCCACATTTCAAATGACTCATGGGGCCCAGTCTGCTGACAGTAAATCTCATAAGCATTCTTTCTGAGGATCTCAAGCCAAGCTAGAGTGAGAAGATATGCCTGTCGCGTCCTCTTGACATGTTTCCCACCAAGTAGGGATGATGCTACACCGGGTGTGAATATCTTTGCGAGGTGAAACATTCGCTCCCAACCAGAACCACCCATAAGCTTACCACCAGCTTCTTGGGTGCACATTTCAAGATGCAGGAATCCAATCATACACACCATTCGATCCTCACCTATCTCCTCTGGGAACAGCCATTGACATTTTTTCTGCCTGGCATACAACGGACAGTCACCTTCAATGACAGGTATCTGGCCGGGGTTTACGAAAGCAGTAGCTTCCCTGACCACATACATAGCATGCTTCTGCATACTGAGTGAGTCCGCTTTCTGCTCACTGAAAACAGGGAATACCCCAATAACTGCACGAGGTTTGACATTGTCTTGATCTTCATGTTTTGAAAAGAAGCCTGAAAAGGTCACAGGGACTTCATCAAGCTGCCAGCTGCCATCAACCTTCCCTTTATTGCTGATCTGTGACACATGAGACAACCAGTCATTCTCTCCCACGTTCAAATCTGCATATTCATTGGGCCGTACATTACATTCATCTGGAGATTCAAGCCTGATGTCCCCACCAAAGTCTTCAACGAAAGGAACAAATGCATAGTCGTCTGGGAGTTCAATTTGTGTGTCTTCTGGAACATCTAAACTCAGTGGTGGGGGATCAGTACCCACATTGTCCCTGCTCAGTTGACCAATGAGTGTGATGGACGTACCATGCATATCAGATCTACCAGATACATCAATGTTATCAGTGGTTCCTATCGAGAAAACATTACGTTTGCAGTTAGCTGGGACTACAACACCTTCGTTCTTGAACCGCAGTGAAACAGCTCTCGCGAAACTCCTGCGAACATCCATTACGCGATCATAAGAGACAGAGAGTCCCATTTGATGAAAATCTCTGATAAGATTTTTCATACGATCATGGGCATGCAACTTCAAACCCACATAAAGAGGCATTGGAGTTTCTCTGTCACGTCTCTGGTGAACATTTTGTGCATGTTCGGAGCGTTTCGCTGAATTGCTGATCAACATCTGTGAAATAGTACAAGCCACTCGAGTCTTGGCATTAACAGTCTCATCATCGCCTAAGTTCTGTATACTACATGTGCCCTCAAGTAGAACTCTAAGAAGAGTCAGGAGTGAGTTGGGTACAGGCTCGCTCAAGCAATAAGATGAAAATGATCCCGTGAAAGGAGCTTGAGATATGAGTATGTGTTTACGCAGAAGAAGACCCACATCAACTATCTTTTTTGCCTCTTCCTCAGACACTATACGAGTTAAAGATTCGGACAACAAGGAGCCAACTCGAAACCTACTTGAAATAAACACATCTCTACCCTGTGTGAAGGCGTCCCAGCCATCGCCCAATTTCTGCAACAAATGTTCTTTGAATCGAGTGGAATGTATTTCTTCACTAAGCCAATCAGAACCGACTTGCTTCAACCTCCGACTGTACAGATTCTTGAGATCGACAAGCTTCATCGCGGAATCGTTGTGTTCAACAAATGTTATGAGCTCTGCCATAACGAGAGGGTCATAGGGCAGGCCTGACGCGGAATGTTCGGCGTTCTTCGACTTTTTAGATTTAGCCGCTCGTGCTTCATTGGCAAGCTTACTATAACAGGTTTTGTGATAGTAAAGATCACTAGCAGCGGAATCAAATGCTGCATTGACCCGAGAAAAAACAACCCAGTTCTCGGCTTCCTTTGCCATAATTTTGAGTTTATTGTTATCAGACATTGATCTGCAAATAGGCTCACTGCTGTCACCTTCGCGTTTGTGACAATAAACACACTGGGGCAGTTTCCTGTCACAGCCAGATTCAAAACTTGTCCGTGTTCTTTTAGGACTCAGCGTGGAGCAGGATGCCACTGCCTCATTTCGCTCTCGCTTGTGTAGCACGCGCTGTACGATGTGAGTCCGAATACTGTCACGGCATGTCTTATGATATATTGCCTTATTCGTCAACAGTGACATCGACATACACTCATCACTCTCTCTCATCAAACAATCAATGGTCAAATTATATGGAAGCTCAACGCCATTATCTAGGAAGCGCGTTATGTCTTCCTCAATAGCTTTATAGGCGTCATGAAAACGAGATTCTCTATACGGACGCATCAATTTCTTGGAACTGTCTTGCTGGCAAAAGCAACAACGTTCCCAGTCAGTACTAGTCCGTACACGAAGAGGATTCTCACTCATTCTGTGAATGATTTTTGTGAACAATCGCGTTCTCGAATTAATTTCGACAGACAAATCAGAATTGCTTGCGGAATTACGCCAAACAAGAGATTGTATGGCAAAGAGACTGCTTCATAAAGAGCGTTGTTTCTCCGGGATCAGCGTCATTCAGGTTTGCCTGAATGACGCTGATCCCGGAGAAACAACGCTCTTTTCAAGTTCCAAGAAATTGATGCGTCCGTATAGAGAATCTCGTTTTATTCTACATCATCTCCCACGTCTGTTTCCAACACGTGCGTGGATCAGAGTTCACTTTCGCGCCCTTACAATCGGATGTATAGTCGGTAGACCGTCGAAAAGGAGGTTCCCTTCAGCCGCTGGCGGCCATTTTGGATTGTGCCACTACTGGTCGCCACCGGTCGGTGTCAACTTGTAGCCGATCGTTTTTGAGAACCTCATAGCCTACACTAACAGTGTGCCAAATTTCAAGAAGGTATCACCAAGTGCACAATTCACCTGTATGTGACGAATTCCTCCCCCGCTAATGAACAATGTTAATTTATTGAATTTCCAACCATTTGATTTTTGACCTCGGAATTTCCAACTATTGAAAAAAATACTCCTAGCTGGGGGGGGGGGGGGGGGGGGGGGGGGGAGTGAGATCCCCCCCCCCCCCCCAGCTAGGAGTATTTTTTTCAATAGTTGTATATATAACCGTTTGACAGAGTAACTGACATTAGGAAAATTTACACCAAGAAGCGTATTGTAAACAACGAGCGTGCTGTAATGGAAGCGGGGGAAGTATCCTTGGAAATGGAGAACACAGTTCCTTAACCCTTTACCTAACATGAAAAGCAGACGATACTTGCAAACCAAATTCTTGAATAATTAACTTTTTTCATTTTTTGTTTCAAAAACATAGGTTACAACCCCTCATTGGAACCAGCTCGACGAGGGGTCATAATCTATGATTTTGAGACATAAAATGAAAGTATAATGAAAATTAATTGAAGATTTTTGAGAATAACGCAGACCGGTTTTTGCCGTTACGTTGGGTAAAGGATTAACTCCGAAAAGGCACACACCATGTTATCTTCATTTGTCATTGCCAATGGATGAATGTAGGGCGGGCGGACGGACGGACGGACGCTCCAACATTTCGGGTTTATGGGCTACCAAAAAAACATTTTGTAAGTCCAAAACCTTATTTTACCAAGAACCCCACCTCCTCCACCCTAGAACTTATATCTAACCCTGACCCCCACCCCTTCTCCCAAAAAACACACCCTAACCCTAGCCCTACCCCACCCTGACCCTAAACCCTAAAAGCCCACTCCTGACCCTAACCCCCACCCACCCCGGGACCTAACTCCCCCAACATTAAGCCCTACTCTGGGGCTACCCCCAACCCTAACCCCACCCCTGACCCAACCCAACCCAACCCCACCCCTGACCCAACCCCACCCTATCCACAAACCAATAGGATTAGGAGCTATTTTTCGGTTTAGGGGCTACTAAAACTAAACTCCCCCCCCCCGACCCCCAACCCTACCCCCTAAGCCTCCCCAACCTTAAGCCCTACTCTGGGGCTACCCCTACCTCTAACCCCACCCCCACTCCTAACCCTAACACTATCTTAATTTGGAGGTATCCCCTAATAATAATATTCCCTAAACCCCCAATGTTGGCCCGGACCGACGTACGGATGGACAATCTTACAAATGGGAGTTGTGGCCTTAATTTTTTCCGGAAGTCCTTAAGCTCATAATGCCTGTCCGGGCAAAAAAAACAAACTCGTAACGCCCGTATTGCAGCGCGGACGGACGCGCGGATGGACGGACGGACGGACGGGCAGATATATACATGTGTGTATATGTATGTATGTATGCATACACTTAGCTTATATTTTAGAAATTATTGATTGGTGATTGGTTGTGGCCGTGTCAACTGAGCCCGCTTCTTTTGGAAGTCAGCTATCATATGCGCCCATGCATACAGGTTCTCGCGAATGTTGTCACCATCTGTTTTGGTGAATGCTCTGAATGAAAAACTAAAATGAACATTGTTGAACATGTTTTTGTTTTTTTTTTCTTTTCCAAACTTCTTTTTTTAATTTATTTCTCATTCCTCTCCTTTTGAGGAACGCAGGGAGACAGCGAGTCTGGCCACGCCTTTCTCTGCCAGTATACATATTGTCTTTGGATGATGGTATGTTTGTGTTTGTTACTGTTATTATGGACAAAAATATGGTATAAATATGTATTTAAGAACTGAATCCTTCGGGATTCATACATAATTTGTAACCATCCCCACGCGTTCATACTCCAATAAAGATTATAAAAATTGCATTCAATTCTTATAATTACATTCCGTAACTGTTTAAACTACTTTTTACCAAACAACAAAGCAGAAAGACGAAATAAAACATGTACGAACAAACGAGGCGAAAATCCACCCTCACACAAAAGACAAAGCGCACAACTCTGAGTAGACCGCCGGTTTTCGGCACTGACCCAAATTTGTCAAATTGCCGTCTTTCGCAACGAAACTTGGAATGTTCAAAACAATTTATTTAACATATCAGTAAACTAGAATCACTGATCACTGCGAGAGGCGCTAAAAGTTATAAAACCGCCTAAACACAGCCCGAATTACATTCTGTCAACTGCGCTCTACCGTAAATGCGGGTCAAAGTTCGACCAAATGTATTTATTGGAAAATGAATTACATTTGGTCATGACGTTTTCATCCAGCTGACCAATAGGAATTGAGTATTTGGACCCAAAACGTATAACTACATTAACAATGTAATTATGTACATTTGTTAACATTGTATGGTTTTAGAATACAAGTGAATAAACATACCATTGTCATTATCCGATTGGCCACCAGATCCGTCCCACCAGCGAGCTCTACAAATCAAATACTCTCACCAGAAGCATTGTTGCGAGTACAATTGTAAGTCTTCATGCACCCACCAATGAGACAACTCGGGTGGTCATTCCTATCAGCTCGTCTCGAGAACTTCTAATAAGACAATAGAGCCCCGGTGTAAAAGGAATGGAAGTCCGTAGAAACGTTAGTCCCTCTGGACTATTATTCCGCGGAATTATAGTCCTAGGTCTAACATTTCTAGGAATAGTAGTCCGCCGGACTACTATTCCTAGAAATGTTAGACCTAGGACTATAATTCCGCGGAATAATAGTCCAGAGGGACTAATTTTCCTACGGACTTCCATTCCTGTTACACCGGCAGTGCTTACCAATTCAAAACAGAAGTGCCCCTGGGTTTAAGGGCATAGATATATATTCTAACCCTATGAAGTGTAAAATGAGTGTCATCATCATTAAACAACTCACACCCGGATATAGCAGGGGTAATACAGTCTAAATTGTATGTAAACATTCCGTTTGAAACCTAATCCAATCCAATTATTATTTATTTATTATTTTGGGGGGTTTAACGACACTTTCGACAGGGTCACCTCGTGTTGAACAATTTTATAGATGGAAGTAGCCGGAGTACAGAGAAAACCACCGAGCACCGGCGAGCAACTGTCAGACTCCCCAACTCCACACAAGCAGGGGTTAACATTGGTCGAAGACAAGTGCATCCTCGACATGAAGTACGCCTTAGTACACAACGCTTCCGTGCCCCCACATGGGTAATTGGGATTAAGTGTTTTGCCCAAGTACAAAACGCAGTTGCCACAGGTGGGATTTGAACCGAGGACCTCTTGGCTCACAGTCTGTGTATCTACCTACTGAGCCACTGCGTTGTGCCCCTAACCCTTCCAATTGAAAGACGTCGAAGTAACACGGTTTGAAAATAAATACACTGAAGCATGGGAAAGTGACAGCCCACATACAAATATAAGATATGACTTTGTAAAAAGAACAAAAAAAACTTTGAATTTATTTTTTTCATTTTCATAAAAAAAAAATATTTTTAATATCGATTTTAATTTTTTTTCTTTAATTTAACTAATAAATAAATAGAGGATATCTACGCTATTTTTGTGAATATCGGGTATATGCTACTTGACATTTTGCTGTGCAATATTCAGCCCAATTTCACTACAAACAGTTATGTTTGAAAAAAATAACAAAGATCAGCTGATCGTTCATTCAGGGCGACGTTCAAGGCGACGTCATGCGCCGAAGCGCAACGTCATTTAGGAAGGTACTGAAAAAAAATTCACCGTGTGGACCTAAAAGTATTATTTTTCACCCGCGCCAGCGCGCGTGAAAAATAAAACTTTCAGGTCCACACTCATGAGATAATTGCAGATACTGACTAAAATAGAGTAGATTTTCTTTTTATTATGTGCTATGAGACATTTTATCGCACAATATTCAGCCCAATTCGATCCCAAATGCGTACCTTTCAAAACAATAACAAAGATCACCTGATCGTTCCTTCAAGGCGACGTTATGCGGTGTAACGTGACGTCATTTAGGAATCTACTGAGAAATATTTCTCGATATCTATCGAGCCGATAGATATCGAGAAATATCTTTTAGATAATTTGCGATAATTCACAAGCTAGCATATAATAAGTATAATCACACTCATTTATCCATACACATTCAGTAGAAACGTCAGTGAAGTACTTTTACATATTCTTTGGAAGATTTTGCTTGTTTTCTGAATAATATTCCATCATGATATTATGATTTATTTAACAATCATATAGATTTTGGCCTGAAAACCACGAGAAACGGTATGTATCACATAATGTGTTCCGATTCCATATCATACACGCTAAAAACTAAAGTGTTAAAAACTACACTTGAAGAGCTGTATTTAACACTAACTGAGTGCTGAACTAGCACTTTGTTCAAGTGTAGATATCCCAGAACTTGACAGGTGTTACAATAATACCACTTGACAAGTGTAATGTCGCGACACTTAAAAGGAAACAACGAAGATGACCTGGATCAGGCTCGAACTCTCGAGCCTGATCCGCGTCATCTGCGTTGTGTCCTTTTAATTATGTACCCACCATGCGCAAATCAAATTATGGACGATTCTGGAAGAACCACCAATGCTAGACACATGGGAAGTGCCATCCACTCAAGTTTCAGATGTCTGACGATTGTAATGTCTAAGTGCTTAAAGTATTGCACTTTGAATGTTAAAATCAAACCCTAAGAGTAAGAATGGGCTTAACACCTTGAAAGTGTCAGTTTTAACACTTTAGTTTTTAGTGTGTGTAATAGACTCATTCTGATTCCGTATCACATAGACGACTCGTTTCCGGTAGCGCTACGGGCTCTCATAACAGGCGCATGGATTCATTCTATGTGCGTTTCAGTGATCGACCGAACATTATGTCCCAAAAATGTTTAAAAGTAATTTAACCCTTTACCTAACATGAAAAGCAGACGACACTTGCAACAAAAATTCTTGAATAACTATTTTTTTCTATTTTTTTGTCTCAAAAACATAGGTTATGACCACTCATTGGAACGAGCTCGACGAGCTCGTTCCAACGAGGGGTCATAACCTATGTTTTTGAGACAAAAAATGAAAAAATAATGAAAATTAATTGGCGATTTTGGGGAATAGCATTGGCCGGTTTTGGCCGTTACGTTGGGTAAAGGGTTAAGATTTAATCTGTTTTTGTGACAGAATTGTTAGATAAATGAATTATCATGATAATGTGCATGTCCTGTGATTTGGAGGTGTCCACAATTGGCAAAGCCGGCTCGTTGAGATCCCATTCTGGACACCACCTCGAATCTGATACAAATCAGAGGACATGCACATAATCATGATAATCTGTATATACATCATATTTTGAATAAGCCTTTTTTTAATTTTAGTATAATCTATTGATTTGTTATCGATCCCTCCGACTTGCAACCCAGATATCTCTCGCTCATCGCTCTTGGAATGTTTAAATCCACGAGATGGGCACGCACTCTGCAGAAGACATATCTAAGAAACTTCTCACACTGAAGATCTCTCTTCGTATTTTCCAATTTCCCCTTAGGATCATTGATCTTTAAAAATGACATGCTTTTTCAAGTTTTTTTTATTTTAAATTTTTTTTTTCTTCTCAAATTTAATATCACTCTTTGTGGCAATGGTGACGTCAATATCTCCCTCAACTTCACGATGTCTCAGAAGGAGGGAGCAGTTCGTCGCAAATCTTCAAACTTTTCCATTGGATTAACACTGTCAGCTGTTGGAACCCCCAGTCACCATCTCTTACACTTCTTCAAATTTTCCAATTGGATTAGCATTGAGCAAAACGGCGATAATTGGAGAATTACAAATCTGACGGGTACCAATATGATGACACTTACACATTCATATGGGAAATTTGTATGGAAAAAGAGTTTTTTCGAGATCGCATTTTCTAGGACACTAACTGGGGAGTAAAATGAAAGGAGGGAAAGCATCTTCTCTGCAATTCTCGACATATGACACTGGAATAACACTAAGCAAAAAGGTAATGATGGGGAAAAAATTCATTTTCGCACACGTTTGAGGCGAGCGATCTTCACACTTTTACACATTCCTATAGAAAATTTTTATGGAAAAGGAGGTTTTTCGAAATCGTCTTTTACAGGCCACTTCGAGTTTAAATTGTTTTTTTTTTATTTTCTAAAATAAATCCCCATTGGATTAACTTTAGCCAAAATACCAGGCCAGACAGAAAGAGGTCTAGAATGGACTAAATGCTTTATTCGCTAGCCCAGAAAATAATTCCCGTTGCTTTCAAGCTTAAATTTTGGGATGTCCCAGGAATGAATTTCTGGTGGCTCAGAACCAGGGTTGGGGCGGATACACTGCAAATGCATTGTACGATTATTTTGAAATTTTATGAGTATGGATAAGAATACAAATCTTCAAAGTCCTAGTGTATTTGAAGACGAATATGAATACTTTACAATATATTTAGCATCCATCCTATTTAATAAAATTATGACGTATCATGTTCCTGGCCGGAAAAAAGCCACTAGGGTTCAACGGGTTAAATTAAAAAAAATAGAATATCTTGGGACATTGTCAATAAAATCATACAAATATCAATGCCCATATAATATTTAACCCACTGAACCCCAGTGGCCTTTTTCCGTCCAGGAACATTAAACCTCATAACGTCATTAAATAGAATGGCTGTTCAGTAAATGTGTAGGGTAGACAAATCAATATTTTCAACGTGCAGCCCCAAGGCTGCACGTTGAAAATATTGATTGGTCTATACCCACATAATGTATATTGACTCTTCTAACTGTTGCCATTAAACTGGTATGGAAAATACCACTAAAGTTCAAAGGGTTAAATTAGGCCATTCTGGGGCGCGGTGGCATCGCGGTAACCGGTTCTCGTCGTCACCGAAGTTAAGCAACGTCGAGCGCAGTTAGTAGTTGGATGTGTGAATATCTTGGGACATTGTTAATAAAATCATACAAATATCAATGCTCCTCAGGCTCGTTCCAATGACAACGATACACATGAAAATATGAAAAAAATAAAAAATAATTTTTGTTCTTCGGAACACTTTGTCAGATAATATGAGATAACTAAGTTTACATTTGATCAATTATTCAATTGCTCTACTGCTGGCATTAAGTTGTAATTTAACCACGATAATATTTGGTGACTCAGTGGTTACGGCATAAAACTTCAAACCGAAAAGTCTATGGTTCTATCCCCGCCAGGAGTAACTGCTTTATGTCCTTGGGCAAGGCACTTTATCCCGATTGCCCACATGGAGGTACGGTGGCGTTGTGTACTAAGGCGTATTGCACATCGATGGTACACTTGTCTTCAACCAATGCTGACCCTGCTTGTGTGGAGTTAGTGTGTTGGGAGCCTGGCTGTTGCTCGGTGGTTCTCTCTGGGTACTCCGGCCTCCTCCACCCATAAAACTGTCTGACAGTAGATGACCATGGCTGTCGAAAGTGCCATTAAATCCCAATAAATAAATTCATGGTTCTTCATTACAACAAGCTCATCAAGCTAATAATAATTTTTGGGTTCTGAACACTGTATTGGGTAAATTAAGGAATAACTCAGTTTACATTTAATCAGTTATGCAATTACTGTACTGTTGGAATTAAATTGTAATTTAACCACAATAATATTTCAGGTCTATCAGTCTATGCCATATTTCTACTAGTTCTGTAGAAACATATGAGATTAGTGTTAATTGGATATTGGAGTTGTTTAAGGATTAAGAATCTTTTCAGTGGCCAGACTGATATCCTTTGTCTTCAGGGTTGGGGTATTCGTATTCAGTCGTATTCGAATACAGTTTATCAAGTATTCAAATGTATTCAGTATTCACTGAATGTTATGAATACATGTATTCGTATTCAAATACATTAAAATTTGAGCTCTATTCATGAATACATTTTGAATACTTTCTATATTTTGGAATTAAAGAACCATATACTGAATAAAAGGTTTTCACAGATCAAGCCCATGGACTCCAGACAACAAATTCACATCTCATATCAATATTAAAGACTTAATAATCCCTGATATTATTTATATACCACCAAACACCTTGTCAGAAATTTATGCATTGAAAGCAGGCAATAGACTTAATTATCAATTAACATGTCACAATACAATATATTTACGTAACAATGGCCACATATCTCCATGGCTTTTTAAATTGTTGAAAACATGGACAATAAAAATAAAACCAAAAAACGTGTGTTATTGGACACAACTCAGTTATTCAATGATATTATATTCTAAAATTTTTGGATTTATTTAAAGTTTTTCTATTTATCCATTATTTCACAGTGAAAACACATATTTATTTATTCCTGTTTTAGGTCACCTTTGTACAGCTCAGTATGTCTAATTATAATCGGTGAAAGCACGTAAATATTATAAAGAAAATACTACAGCTGTTAGCAAACTTTCAGCCAACAGACCTCCAGGTTTAACCATGAAGTGCATTGGCTAAAACTTTACTAGTCCTTCTTATGTGGTGTCACTGCAATTGATACTTGAAATTCAGGAGGAAACGCCAGTCTGTGATTTTTTAGAGGTAATCCACTCACATTTTGTGATGTGTTGTGCATGGAGAGTAGTCTAATTACTATGACACCCATAGAGTGGATTTCCCGTCAGGTAATTACTTTAGTTTTCCAACAAAGCATGGTAAGCACAATTAAAGTTTCAGCTAAAGGACCATCAGTTTAAAAATGACTTTTAACCCAACAAAAAAAAACTTAAAGGACTTGCTATAAATAATTCTAATTTAAAAAGTATTCAAGTATTCAAAAATGTATTCATGAATACATTGTAATGTATTTGTATTCGTATTCAAATACATTTGAAAATTTGTGTATTTGTATTCGTATTCGTATTCATGAAATTTCAAAGTCTTCGTATTCGTATTCGAATACATTTACAAAGTATTCGTCCCAAGCCTGTTTGTCCTAAGTATAATCTTAATACTTAGTCTTTTATCTAACCAATGTCTTCATTATGAATCCATATCACACCTAATCATCTGATAGGAAACAATTCTTTGAAGATCCAGACAAAACTGCTATTATCAATCAGCCTTTGCAGTGAATTAGCCTGCTGCAGTTAAAATTGTTGTAACAAATATAAAAAAAATAAATATATTCTATTATTAAATATTTTAATATATCACATGAAACGTCGTTAATTTCGACGTAACAACCCATGTCTTATTTCCTGATTATCAACTAGTGTCTAATCGGCGCGTGCTCCCATAGCAGCAGCATTGTATTCTTGTGCGTAATTCACATGACGTCAATTACGACAACAGGTTCACGTAAAGCGCATTCATGACGTCATGGTGTGAAGCGTCTGAACCAACAAACTGATTGTCGGTTGTTTTGGGAGAATTTAGCGACAATGAGTTAAATAAAAAGTGTAAAAAACATTCGAAAATTCATGTGATATACAGAATCTTTAACACGTGATGTTTGGATATAAGATTTTTTGAAACTCGTTTGATGAATTCGATTCACAACACGCCTAAAGGCGCGTTGTGAATCAAATTCATCAAACCCGTTTCAAAAAATCTTATATCCAAACATCACTCGTTTGAGATTCTCTATTTAATGTTTTCAAATTTTATTTTAATATATTGGAAAACCAGGCACTTCAGTTGAACTAGTTTAAGTCTTGATTATTCTGATTATTCTCGGATATTGATAATCATTACAAAATACTCCATATATTAAAAATAAGAAAAGTTATCAACAGGTATTCAAAACTATTCATGAATACACTTCATATTTGATTGTATTCGAATGCAAACATGAATACTATAAAATTGCATAAATTCTGAATACATCCGAATACTTGCAAAAAATGTATTGAATACAACTGAATGCTGAATACGAATATCCCAACCCTACACAGAACCAGTAATTCTACTACTCTACTCAAAATAAAAAAAAAGAAATGGCAATGTAAAAAATCGAATTGAAAAGAATCTCTTCATACCATAATAGTAAAACATTTTTATTTTAGACCAAATCCAATCCATCTGAAAGATGTCGAAGTAACAAAGTTTGAATACAAATAAGGTAATCATAGCATGGGATTAATACTGGACGAAGATTAAGTCGATTTATTTTCGGATTTAGAAAATTCGTGTCGCAAACTCCTGAAGGAAGAAGAAAACAATTTCAAGATCTTTGTTCTAATTTCGGTAAAAACAAGATATATCCAAAAATCAATAAAGGTATCGTAGATCGACTCGGAGAAGAAGCTCCCAAAAACTGTGAAAAAGTTAACGAAAGTAGACATGATCATTGAGCATCTACACAAAAATGAAGAGGAAAAGTAACAGCTCGCATACAAAGAAAAGATATAACTCTGTAAAAAATGTAAAAACAAAATTGTAAAAGAAAGTGCTGAATTGCTTTTTTTTATTTCAGAAATAAATGTTTCTAAATATCAATATTTTTATTTTCGTATTTTTTTAAAACTTTTTTTCCTATTTAATAATTTTTACTTCTCCCCTTCACAAGATCTGTGTCAGACATTCTCTATCAAGTCATTAATGCAATATACTTCCTCGATCGTAATTCCTGAGATTTCTCGGCATTTTCCGAAACTGCTCAATTTCGAAATCCAAAGACTGCGATTACCCTCGAGACTTGATTATTTTTTTCCACCATTCTGTCACCTCGTCCTTGTCGAGCTGTTTCAACACCGACGCAAAAACACGTGATTATATCATCTTTGTGTTCCGCGATGTAACAGGTGAGCGCCTTGATCGGTCCTTCCGACATGCAACCAGACATCTCTCGCTCATCAATCAAGGAATGTTCAAGTCCACGAGATTGGCACACACTCTGTGGAAGACATTTATTAGAAACTTCTTGTACAGAAGATCTTTCTTCATATTTTCCTATTTCTCCTTGGAATCTTTGACCTTTAAAAATGACATGCCTTTTTTAATATTTAAATTTTTTTTTAAATTTTATTTTAATTTTTGTTCCTTCTACTTAATATTATATAGAAAAAAAACACATTTAATATATATATACAGTACGTGGAAAGTGTATTATCACTAAATCACCCACAGAGTGGAGATTCCACCCAAGCTATAACTTTCAAATTTTGTACATATCGACAAAAAACACAAGCAATGTTTCAACCAATGGACCTCCGGGTTTAACCCGGAGGTCCATTGGCTGAAACTTTGCTTGTGCTTGTTTGGCTTTGCAACAAATCTGCAATTATTGCGTGGGTGGAATCTCCACTCTGTGGGTAATTTAGTAATAATACACTCTCCACGTACAGGACATATATATATTCCTTCGCCACAAACAGACAGACAGAACCGCGATCGATCGAATATGAGGGGGAAATATTCCCTTACATCCGAGTGTTCTCTTAGTCCAGGCACATTAGACATAAAAATGAGAAAGTAAGGAAAAAAATCGGAGAAAGCTGATTTTTTTATATGTTTCCGGGACACACATTGCGGATAAAGTGTGAAAAGTCCCCGCGAATCCGAGTTGAGCTTTTTTAGTTATAGCGTTTTTTTATGAAAAAAAAAATTTTAAAAAAAATTCGACCCAGCTCCATATTTCTCATTCTTATTCGCCTTAGTAGGGTGAGAATCATAAATATCGTGCTGAATTATATTGAGAATACATATCCCCACCAGACAATGCCAACTTTGTACCAATCCTCACACTCAATGGTGAAATATTCACGAAAATGTACAAAATTACGAAATTTTTTTTATTGTTTTCATACACACAACGTCCATTAAATCAAATCTACGACTACTTTGGGAGTTAAATTATATATCAAAAATTGCAGAAAAGCAGTGGCTTTATAATGATATATAACAATAGTCATTTATCCCGTAATGAACTGGTGAAACGTGTGAAATATTAACCATACCCCCTAAACTCAAATTCAAACGGCATCGACTTTTCTCATTCAAATACCGTATTAAAGCATCATTGTTTCAATTTCCATGTTCGATTAAATCACATAATGTGGTGTTCGCCTACGCTCAAGATGCAACTGCTCCAGAATGCGTCCGTAGGACGCACAGGAAAGCTTTGGGTACAATACTACGAGCAAATAGGTCTTCTCCAGTTGTTCTTGAGAGCAGAGCGCACAGGCGACTGGGAACTCCACACATATTGTGTTCGCAATATGATTCCAGTATTTCACGCAGGTGGTCATTTTGCATACGCAAAAAGTTCTCATCTCTATTTGCAGCAGATGAATGAGCTAACAGAAATAATGCAACAGGATGATTTGAAGTTGTTCACTGAGAAAGGTTACTTTACCATAAGGCGCTCAGATAAATTCTGGGACGGGATATATTCTGATCAGACCATAGAGCAGTGTTTAATGAGAATGTTCAAGCTCCATGGTGGTCTCACACATGGCAGGGGAATAACCGATAGCACTGTTGCGAAATGGGTACATGGACTACCTCTTTGCCTTCCGATATGTAATGCTCTCGAAAATTTTGTTCATGTTCACACTGGTCATGGCGAACAACATCGGGATCTCCGTCAAAGTTCACAATTGACTGATGCCAATGATATCACCAAATTATTGAACTGGCTCAGAGTGCACTCCCCCTTTCAGAATAGAGATCCACTACAATTAGTCTCTATAGCGACCGGGCTTGTGGCCGACGAAACTGTGAACTGTGACCAAGTTCGCAAAATTGGTGAATGTTGCGTATTGAATGTTGTAAGCAAAACGTTCAACAGCATCAAACTACGACGTGTTGACACTGTGAAGTCTTTCGCATCGATGGCAAATAGCATCAAAGTCCGTGGAAGTAAGGTAGTGATTGACCCCACAATTCTGTTCAACCGCATCACATGTGTTATTCAGTCACAAGCAGAGATGGAAGAGTATCTCAAATATGAACTCGCCCCGAAACCACCAGCATTGTTTGATTCTGCTGGAATGAGGAACACATAGAAAAGCACGCTCGGTAAGATCCTCAAAACATACGGTTCCGAGCAAACTAAAATCCCAGAACATTCTCTGTTTGTTGTAGATGGTGGATTTTTATTGAGGGCAGTTGAATGGCCTAAACAGTCGTCATATAAGGACATATGTACATCATATTCCAATTATCTAGTGAGACATTTTGGGGCGAACGTCGTGGTTGTTTTTGATGGTTATGCTTGTACAATGTCGACAAAGGGCATGGAACAAGCCCGTAGATCTAAAGACAGGTATTCCATTGATATCAATATCTCACCCGAGTTACCAGCCACCACACCCCAATCCGATTTCCTTGCAAATGCCAAGAACAAAACCCAACTGATCGATCTTCTAATGCAGGAGCTATCTACTATCAATATTCAGTCCAAGCAGGCCGAGGCTGATGCTGATGTACTGATAGCCGAAACTGCACTTGACATCGCTCAAGATGACAACAATGTTGTCGTTGTGGGAACAGACACAGACTTGTTAGTCATTCTTACCTCTCGAGTTCAACCGGGATGTAATATTCACATGATGTATTCCATTACCCCAAACTTACTAGTTTCAGTTAGTGAAATAGCAACCAAAATGGGTGACCATAGAAGCAACCTCCTTGTAGCACATTCTATAAGTGGTTGTGACACTACTTCTGCACTCTTTCGAGTTGGTAAGAAGAAAGTATTCAGTACAATTGTCTCCGATGTTACTAGCGACTCACAACAGTATGTCAACACAATTTTGGCGGATGACAGTACACCAAGTGCAGTAGCCGCTGCCGGGGAACAACTTCTCCTGATCTTATACGGGAGTAAAACTGTTTCCTCTCTCGACCAATATAGATATGTCACTTACAAGCGTTATGTAGCAAAATCTAAACTGAATAAACCCATCGACCTAGCCTCACTCCCACCAAGCAGCGATGCTGCACAACAACATGTCTACAGATGTTATCTCCAGGTCCAACAATGGCTGGGCACTTCGCTTCCTCCGACGGATTGGGGGTGGTCGCTAGACAATGGACTTCTTGTACCGACTGCAGCCACAAAGCCATGTGCCCCCGATAACCTACTGAATCTGATCAGTTGTGGTTGCAAGAGTGCTTGTACAAAAAGGTGTGGGTATAAGAAGGCAGGACTCTCTTGCTCAGGTTTGTGTAATTGCAGTTCGGATTCTTGTAACAACCACAGAAACACTGTCCTGTCGGAAATTTCTGAGTTCGATGAATAATATGTATATAGGTCATGTCATTTCTGTATATAGCGTTGATAATAGTCAATGTAACTTAATCCATGTTGATTGATTTGTACATTCTGTAAATATTATTTATTGATTTTTGTACATTCTGTAAATATTATTTATTGATCTAATGCTGCCAGACACAGACGTGTCTGTTCGGTCCCAAGCCCGAAAATAGTTGAGTTCTCATGCTGACGAATTTTATGCCAAAAGGGGAAATCGGCCAGAAGCAGAGGGGGTCTTCCATAATGTCTATTTTGTAAGCAATGATAAAAGTCTTCAAATGGTGGTGGATTTTTTATCGTCTGTCCAACTAACATCCCGTTCTGTACTACGACCCTTTGAGCAAATCCGTTAGGAAAATCGTCATTTTTTGCGTAAATCCGATACTTTTTTGTGAATTTTCAATGATTTTTCGCAGAAATTGTCACAGAATGCACATTTTCCTCTAGGTAAATGTATATTAGACATTATGTAGCTCGAAATACGCGTAAACAAAAAATACAGTTGGATCAATTCGAGGTTACAAAGTTCGTGCGATTTTTTTTTATTTTTTTCAAACGCGTTTTCGA
Organism: Pictodentalium vernedei; assembly: GCA_031216915.1. Taxonomy (NCBI): domain Eukaryota; kingdom Metazoa; phylum Mollusca; class Scaphopoda; order Dentaliida; family Dentaliidae; genus Pictodentalium; species Pictodentalium vernedei. Next base: position 31,679,277 of record CM062296.1, read on the forward strand.
AAAAAGGCTGTAGAAAAAAAAGCTCAACTGGGATTTTAGGGGACTTTTGTCTAATCGTTCAGTGACATGTACTTGACATTCCCTGAAAAAATCAGCTTTCTCCGATTTTTTTCCCTAGTGAAACCTAATGTTCTTGGGCTATCTGTCTTATCGACGTCGCGAGCTATAAGCACACTGCGAAACGCTAGCAGAAAATTACTTTTTTTCAATTTTGACGATTTCTAGTCTTGCGCATTCGAGACATCACGAACAAATCCACCAACTCCGCCGATGAGTCCCTTTAAAACTGACAAAAAAAATTACACGTTTTCCCACTTATGTCACGATGTGTAAGTTCGCATCAGAGATATGTCGGCAAAATCGATGCATTCGAGCGAGGGAACACTTAAAAAGATGAGTAAATAATACATGGTTTGAAACCTGGGACTTCTAATCTCGGATTTGTGGTATCTTCACCGTCGTCATTGCCATCACGGGACAAAATGCAGTGAATTATCGGACTGGGCCAGAACTGGGTGGTTTCGAAATTTTCTAAGATTGTCTAAGATTTTATTTTTGCTCGATCTCCGAGATTCTACTGACAAGACAGTACGGATCCTCAGAGTATCTCTATCGGCGATTCGATTTCCCCTCTGATTTCAAACTCAAAAAAGTCGCGTGCCGTCTCGTGTATACTATCACTACGGCAATGGTGTCACATTATGGCTACTCACGTGCGCTACCATGACAACTTGATATGATGTAACTGGGTCACGTAACATGACGCCACTTCCGGGGCCCCCACTGGGGTTTCCACCAAAAGGCATTAAGTGTTTGAGATCTACTACTCACCTACAATTTCCTTTTCTTCGTTTTCAGCTACCACTCCAAGAAAGCGAGGGTCACGATAGATAGGATAAATATCTGACTCGGAAGAATCTATCAGTTCCCTTGACTCGATGAGTGCATGGACGTTGTCCAAATCACTTTCAGACATTGATCGGATGGTTATCTTTCCCAGTTCCTTTTTGTCCAGAACTCTGAAAGTAACAAGTGTACATATAGAATATACCCGTAGTAGCTTTGTGTACCAAATGTTCACCACTCGTGGTGAAGTGGTGTTAACCGCGAGCCTTTGGTGTGCGGTTAACACCAGTTCACCACGAGTGGTGAACATTTGGTACACCAAGATACTTTGGGTATATTTTATTTATACCATGATCGTCAAATTAATAAGAGTTTAAATGTTAAATAAATTAAAATTCACACGCGCGAAGATGTTTTTGTTTACATGAGCACTGGTGGACTGTACTTTCACTGGCAATTTTATCGTGGAAACAAAACAAGTTTTCTTACCTTTTGAGGATAAATATATATTATAAATATCAAGTCTGACACAAGGACAGTAGTAAACAAAGTAATCGTAACAACTTCATCTAAAACGTTAGACTGCTGCCTTGTTTTGACGGTGTGCAATGGTCTAGTGGTTTACGTGTTGGACCTCCGAATACCAGGCGGTGTTCCCGAGGGATCAACATTCTAATTCCTCCAAAGCGTCGGCTGAGTGCTAGAATGTTCTATGTCCCATTGGGGACATAGAACATTCTAGCACTCAGGTGACGAAAGGATGACTGTGTCCTTCAAAAACACACATCCAGGCCCATGCCAACCTTCGTGTGAGGCGAACCACAGCACTTTCGTCGTACTATAGCTAGTGTGTTTTCCACACGTTCATGTACCTGCTGTGAGGAACGTGACCAAGTAATCATGAGGACTTCATCTAAAAGTCTAGATTCCAATCAACGTCTTTGACGGTGTCCATTTGTCTGGGAGTTTAACAGAGTTGGCGAGGATTCCATTCCCGATGGGGGTGAGGGGAGTGGGGGGGGGGGGGGGAGTTGACATAAATCAATATTCCAAATCCTCCAAACGTAATCGTTCTTCATAGTTTTCAAAATCTTTACAATCTTTTTTGTTTAGATGTATCACGTCGGTGCTATATGTTACACTTTACAACCTTTTTTGTTTAGATGTATCACGTCGGTGCTATATGTTACACTTTACAACCTTTTTTGTTTAGATGTATCACGTCGGTGCTATATGTTACACTTTACAACCTTTTTTGTTTAGATGTATCACGTCGGTGCTATATGTTACACTTTACAACCTTTTTTGTTTAGATGTATCACGTCGGTGCTATATGTTACACTTTACAACCTTTTTTGTTTAGATGTATCACGTCGGTGCTATTGTTACACTTTACAACCTTTTTTGTTTAGATGTATCACGTCGGTGCTAAATGTTACACTTTACAACCTTTTTTGTTTAGATGTATCACGTCGGTGCTATATGTTACACTTTACAACCTTTTTTGTTTAGATGTATCACGTCGGTGCTATATGTTACACTTTACAACCTTTTTTGTTTAGATGTATCACGTCGGTGCTATATGTTACACTTTACAACCTTTTTTGTTTAGATGTATCACGTCGGTGCTATATGTTACACTTTACAACCTTTTTTGTTTAGATGTATCACGTCGGTGCTATATGTTACACTTTACAACCTTTTTTGTTTAGATGTATCACGTCGGTGCTATATGTTACACTTTACAACCTTTTTTGTTTAGATGTATCACGTCGGTGCTAAATGTTACACTTTACAACCTTTTTTGTTTAGATGTATCACGTCGGTGCTATATGTTACACTTTACAACCTTTTTTGTTTAGATGTATCACGTCGGTGCTATATGTTACACTTTACAACCTTTTTTGTTTAGATGTATCACGTCGGTGCTATATGTTACACTTTACAGCCTTTTTTGTTTAGATGTATCACGTCGGTGCTATATGTTACACTTTACAACCTTTTTTGTTTAGATGTATCACGTCGGTGCTATATGTTACACTTTGTACATCCACCAATGTCCACATGGTTTCTCCCATGTAAATCAAATTGAAGCGATCCTTTCCTAAAAGTTTAAGTTCGTTGGGAATTCGTTTCCCCTTCAAATTCAGTTTATTTATGTGGTTTCTGTAGATACCTCTTCCCGTGAATCTTATACTTCCTCCCACCCAACCTCAATACTGGTGATCGCCCGACGTTTCTCCTATGAGGAGTTTGGTGTCACCATCTGGATTAGAACACTGGCCTTCTACACACTCTGTCTTCAAGTAGACACTGTTTTTCACCCACGGTATAATCTTGCTTTTGTTTCGAGACTCCACGTGTCCCAAAATCTCCGAACAATTTCCAGCATTTTCTCTAACCCTTTACCTAACGTAAATGCCAAAACCGGTCAGCGCTATTCTAAAAAATCTCCAATTAATTTTTATTATTTTTTTCATTTTGTGTCTGAAAAACATAGGTTATGACCCCTCGTTGGAACGAGCTCGTTCCAACGAGAGGTCATAACCTATATTTTTGAAACAAAAACTGAAAAAAATTAGTTATTCAAGAATATTTTTTGCAAGTGTGGTTTGCTTTTCATGTTAGGTAAATAACTAACCGCTCTTCATTTCACACAAGTACCAGGTCTTGTAAAATATTCAGGATTTAGAATATTTAGGTGCACAACTAGTACCCACTCTGAAAGAGTCCATCTTCCAAACATTTTATATATAATGGAAAAGGATAAATTGGCGAAACTTCTGATTTTTACCCGGGTTACACTGTATCAATGTTGTTCAATTGGCTTTCAGATGGGAGATGACACTTTGTTATGTCCAAGACTGTTTAGTACACATACACTTGGACCAGTTTGCTATATTGAAATTTAGATGTCGGAAGATTTTCTTTAACCAATAGACTGTTTGCATGAATTTGTTTTAACGTAATCTTCACGAGAACAATCGTTCGCGTGAACTTTGGAGCCCAAAGGGGGTTTATTTATTCGTACAACTCAATCGGTATGCTGAAATCAATATATCCCACGTAATCGTCTAAATGTGCTAGGAATCAAAACCATCTCAGAACTGATCAACGGGACAGACTTCTTTAGAATAAGGTCACAGTCCGGTTCAAATAGACGGAAAAAGGTCGATCTGCACTCGGATCCGGTCATCGTAGTGTTTGCTGCACTGTACTTATAACGAGCGGTACTTTTGCATAGTGAAAATTGTCGTTTCGTCCAACGATCAAAAACCGACAGACAAGGTCGTGAAGGGCGGACCCTCCTTCCCGGCCACTTATCTAGCTTCGGGTCTGAACTTTATTACACGCCTGTTCTATGTAATCCCCATCTACAGCAACACTAAACCATGTGGAAAATGAAAATCTGTTCCGCACATATGTGCGGAACGGAAATCGTTGACAAACGATTTTTAAATAGAAGCGAAATTCTACAGGAATTTTCTACAAATCGTGCACCGCAATTACAATTTGAATCGCTAGCGATAGATAAAAAAAACGTCCCCTGAGTTCCAGTGTGTTCTATGTGCCAATAGGCACATAGAACACACTGGAACTCAGGGGACGAAATAGTAACACGGGTTTCCCTCGCAAATTTGTTTGGCGATAAGATGTGTTCTTTTGTTGATCGTTGTTAAATAAATTGCCGAGTGTCCTTCCAATAATTGTTTTTACAGACGTGAAGGCGTGTAATAAACACAGAAAGACACGCGAGAGTGAATGGGTTAATCAATATGACACTTGTGCTGTCACCGACGGATAAAACTCGAGGTCTGCGGCCTCTCGTTCTATCCTTGCAAGCTGCCACCTGTGCCATATCGATGAACCCATTCACACACGCGTGTCGTTCTGTGTATTTACTTTATCCAAATATTGGTTAAGGTGGTCGTGAGTGGAATTTTATTCACTTAAATAGCTATAGCAACATCTGAAACCACGTATATCAGAAATAAACACGAAGAAAATCTTTTCATTATGACAAATTCATACTTCGTTTTGATTAGCAGTACAGGTATTTTCCTTTATTAGGGATAATTAATCTGTCCAATTCAGTGTTGGGGTTTAGCGACACTTTCGAAAGACATGATCACATCGTGTCGGACAGATTTACGCATTGAGGAAGCCGGAAAACCCAGAGAGAACCACCAAGCAGTGGCAGGTCACTGTCAGACTCACCAACTCCGCATAGGTTAGGTTAGCATTTGTTGAAGGCAGCTACAGTGCGAGCAGTACGCAGCACCACAGTACCCCCATGTTGGACAATCGGGATTAAGTGACTTGCCCAAGGACACAACGCAGTTCCCGCTGGTGGCGATCGAACCGTGGGCTATTCGGTTGGAAGTCCAGTGCCGTAACTAGTGAGCCACTCCGATCCCTAATCTGTTTAATATACAATCACTGAATAATATTTTTCTCAAATATATTTATTTATTGGTGTTTAAGGTCACTTATTTCTGCACAATGGCTAAACGTGACCACAACATGGGTATAAAGTCAAGTTTAGTTAATCGTTTATATCCATTTTTCTCAAATAGGATTGCTAACATTAAGCTTCATAGAGAAAGGGTAACAAAGAGAAATACATCGGTTTGTTGGGCTAATGTCACGAATACACTAAACCAGAGGCGGACTGGCCGTATGAAATTTCTCGGGGGGGGGCTCCCTATTGTGTCCAATCCCCCCCTCCCCCACGGACAAAAGTGAGGCAGCCCAACACCTGTTGGTTCGTGACATTTCGTGAAAATGACCAGAAGGCGAAACGAATCTGATTGCATAGACTGTCGGTATATCAAAATGTTCTCTTTGTGGACTGCCATTGATCGCTCAGATGCAAGGAAGCCGTGTTCGTTCAGTTCGAAAAATCAAAATTTTCTCCGGATCTGGGTCTCCATTGGTACATTTCCCGGTAACCTTTCTTGGCCCAGTCCGCCCCTGCACTAAACCATGGCCTTGTGAAGCTTCGAAATTTGATTCGATCCGAAATCGAATCGATGTTTCGATTCGACCCGACTCGCAGTGATTCGGAAATTTTGATAGGAAAAGATTTCGAGGAGGTTCCGCATCTGCAACTACTTTTATTCCGTTTTGGAATACACATCCTTTTTGATTAATTTGCCCAAACTGTCGCCTTTGAAAACAATACTTGATAGTCCAGCAGCCAGAGCGCAAATGCTTGTTTTGGCGGATAAAGTTTTTTTCTCAAGGGTTTTCAGTCAACGAAGGTGTCCTTTTGAATATCCAATCGATCGGCTGCGTCATACGCAGCTTTGGGGAAACTGAGATATTGCCAAAAATAAAGATGACCACCAAAAATATTAACTTTTTAGCATTTACACCAATATTTGGTCAGCAAAAGCATATTTTTACAACAATCTTCATCATACAGTCTGAAATGTTGATGAGATGTGAAAAAAGTATTTCAGAATGCTATTTATGTGGAAACTACAAACCAAAAATGGCCGCCAATATGGCGGCCTCTTGATTTTTTCAAAGATAGGTGCATACAGAAGCACTATACTATGAACGAAAAATACAACGTCTATATCAGAAAGGAATTATTCTAATTATGTACATTATTGTGGTAAATATTTTGAGAGTTTTCTATGCAAGATGGCCGCCATCAAAATGGCCTGCACTACAACAGTTTGGAAACAAAAATGCTTAAAGACGAGTTTGGGGAGAATGTTTGTGAGACATATCCATTTGGTTAACATATATTAATGAAGTGTCAGGTCAGTTGAGATAAGAACACTGAAGAAATACTAATTCAGGAAATGTGAAAGATTTAGACGATCTTACTGATATAGATGACACAAATGTGAAATGAATCTTACAAAAGTAAGTTAGAAGACTTCAAACCATATGAGTCGTATATGGAATTATAACATAATAATCAGGAAATGAGCATTGGTCAAAACTGAGCCTTTACATCGTGTTGGACTGTTGATAATTCACTGACTACATTACTCATTACTCACTGCAGCATTCAATCTCTGCACGACATATACAAAACACAGTGCATGCTATTTTGGCTGCATTACAACTGCATCGCAACGTTTTGCATGGCTGCGTAGTGGAACAAGAACTCCTTATCAATCTGGGGATACTGTCCGGTGCTAGTGACACACCAGATGGCACAGTTAGTTTAAACAATATTTATTTAAAAAAAAACAACAAAAGAAGAATACAAAATATATTGCTGTTGTGTACATTGCTAAATTGGAAATGGATTCAGCAGGAAGCTATATAGCTTATGCAGGGCTGTCTCCATAGGAAAATATATATATGATGATATCAGCAGTACAGGGAATTCTTGGTTTTTGCACAGGCTAACAAAAAAAAAAGAAAAAACAAAACAAAAATTGGATATCAGAAAGATAAAATGGAGGTTATAGTGTGCGGAAGGAGGACAAAGACTTTGTGATTGAGTCGAGAATTGGAAAGACCCAAGGGAAACAGTGGCCAGTGCCTAGGTTTTCGCGCGGTATACATCGAGATCCACAATTATTTGTGCAATGAGGGAAAAAGGGTGGGTTGTTCAGTCAAAACGTTTGGTAAGAAGAATGAATAATAATCAGGAAATGAGCATTGGTCAAAACTGAGCCTTTGCAACGTGTTGGACTGCTGATAATTCACTGACTGCGTTACTCATTGCTCACTGCAGCATTCAATCTCTGCATGACCTTTTTCAAAACACAGTGCATGCTATTTTGGCTGCATTACAACTGCATCGCAACGTTTTGCATGGCTGCGTAGTGGAACAAGAACTCCTTATCAATCTGAGGATACTGTCCGGTGCTAGTGACACTCCAGATGGCACAGTTGTTGGTAAAAGTGATTGGGATTCTATATTCTTAACGAATCCATAGTTTACAGGGCCCAGAGCTGGAGGGTCTAACTTCAATGCATTCTTCCAAATACATGGTTGAAGATGGCCACGCTTTACATTCTCGGTGAATGCCTCTGTGTATGGGGGTAAACCACACAATTTCAGAACGGTCGTCGCCCCATTGCGACTGACTCTATCAGCCCATGCACTAAACCGAGCATCACACATTGTTTTAGATTTATGACACCCATAACAAGCAAGTATGAAATCAGTAGCTTGGGCAAAGACGTCCTTCCATACAGCATCTTGGACAATGAGATAACGCCCTCTTTCAAAAACCTTTAGTACAATAAACTTGCTTATGCCAATACATGCACCTACCGTATCACAACCTGAAATAGCATGAGCTGCTAACTTATTAAAACATATAAAGAATAATGTTTTAGTGCTCATCTACCAGTGGCGGCGCTACGGGGGGGGGGGGGATGGGGGCATTTGCCCCCCCAAACGAAGGCTTTGCCCCCCCCCCCCAGTTCCCCCAACCATTTCGCATGCATTTCCATCCACCCTCACACACAAACACATTCAGTCACTCTCTCTCTCACACACACACACACACCTCTCTTTTTTATTCCCATACACACTTAGCCCAAAGCCTCAGGCTAGCTGAACACATCCAGGCAGTAGAGATTTAAAGACTCGGATGCAGATACTTATAAATTATAAATTCTCTCTCTCTCTCTCTCTCTCTCTCTCTCTCTCTCTCTCTCTCTCTCTCTCTCTCTCACGCACAGACCCACCAGACGCGGATCCAGGATTTTTTTAAAGGAGGACCGCTAATTACCATTACATTTAGTCGAAACTTGGACCCAAAGTCCGTAATATAATTTTTTGGTTTGGTACGTCCACAGGACGTACCAAACCAAAAAAGTATATTACGGACTTTGGGTCCAAGTTTGGATTACCTCATAACAAAGTAATGATATGATCCTTTACGTATTTGCCCCCCTTCATGGGAGTCTGCCTCCTAGTTGCCCCCCCCCCCCCCCCACACAAAAAAATTTCTGGCGCCGCCACTGTCAACTACTGTTGCTCGTATGTCAACAACATTTCGGTCTTTTATTGGAGATTCCATGTACATAGTAACTTTCATGTTTCGTCTAAGATAATGGTGCAGTAATAGTGTTGTCGGCTAAGACAACCACTTGCTTTCTCTCTTCAGCAGCAACACGAATTGTCTGATTAACGAGTATGTTGTCTGCGTCTTCGTGTGTCGTAGGCATATCACACATATTGATAACAATGCCGTTATTGATTTCAATTGGTGCGTCATCATGATAAGCCACGAACAACGTATTCTCAAGCGAGAAATTACTGTTGTTTCTAAAATACTGGTAAATAAGGTTAACTATCTGCTTTTTGTTAACACTTACATTTAAGAATTGAATGCAATTTTTATAATCTTTATTGGAGTATGAACGTGTGGGAATGGGTACAAATTATGTATGAATCCCGAAGGGATTCATACAATTTGTACCCATTCCCACAAGTTCATACTCCAATAAAGATTATAAAAATTACATTCAATTCTTATAATTACATTCCGTAACTGTTTAAACTACTTTTTACAAAAGAACAAAGCAGAAAGACGAAATAAAACATGTACGAACGAACGAGGCGAAAAACCACCCTCACAAAAAATACAAAGCGCACAACTCTGATTTTTAATTTTCACAACTTTAGAAATGGATACGAGTTATATGTAGTTATACGTTTTGGGTCCAAATACTCAATTCCCATTGGCTAGCTGGATGAAACGTCATGACCAAATGTAATTCATTTTCCAATGAATACATTTGGTCGAACTTTGACCCGCATTTACCATAGAGCGCCGTTGACAGAATGTAATTCGGGCGGTGTTTGGGCGGGTCTTTAACTTTTAGCGCCTCTCCCGTGATCAACCCCGCTGCTGTTTCTTTGGTGACATTTTCCAACTGTGGCATAAAGCCCGTTACTAAAATACTCGTTTCCATTTCTAAAGTTGTGAAAATTAAAGCTTATTTGTCTTTGGGATATCATTAGACGGAACCGGTGCTCAACTCAGGGTTGTGCGCTTTGTCTTTTGTGTGAGGGTGGTTTTTCGCCTCGTTCGTTCGCACATGTTTTATTTCGTCTTTCTGCTTTGTTGTTTGGTAAAAAGTAATTTAAACAGTTAGGGAATGTAATTATAAGAATTGAATGCAATTTTTATAATCTTCATTGGAGTATGAATGTGTGGGAATGGGTACAAATTATGTATGAATCCCTTCGGGATTCATACATAATTTCTACCCATTCCCACACGTTCATACTCCAGTAAAGATTGTAAAAATTGCATTCAATTCTTAAAACATCTCTAAATTCTAGTTTCTGTTTCACCAGTTCTTGAAATCTTACGATGAAGTCTAATACAGTGGGCGTGCGTAATTTACCCGTTGTTGGCCAATGTGGGATCCAAAGCAGATCACAACCATCAATAACTGTAGTAGTATAAACCTCAGCAGAACGATACATTTGTCTATCAAAAACAAGCACAGAGGTCTGGTTTTTCAGGATTGCTTTTGCTTTTGATATACGTAAGTCTCCTAGATCACCCAGCAATGCCCTTGCGACGTGGGACATTTCATATTTAAGGACCTTTTTAACATCTACAGATCTTGCACTTGCTTGAAGAGCCATTATTCTGGAATATATAAGGTTACTACCGTACCCTCGACTGTTGCCAAGTTTCATTCCCTTCCTGGAACCGGACAATGTCCGTACAGGCATGGAGATTTTCTCGTAGACCCTTCTGGGAGAGAGTTTTCAAATTCATTCATTTGCTTTAACCTACGAGCAAGAGCGTCATCTACATTACGGTGGGTGGAGATATCATGCCAGTAGCAATATTAACCAAACTATCAGGGTGGTCATCGGGACTCGGGGATTTATAACCCATTGCAACGTTTTCCGCAAACCGACGCGGTCTTGGTTGGCGGCAGCAATTCTAGATTTTTCCTCCTCTTTGTGGTGCAGTTTTTTGTAGACTTCTTGGGGATCTCTCATATCAGAGAGGTCGGATACCAACTACCCACAAGTATGTAAACTTAAGGCCCAAGTTTCCAAGGTCTCAGGCTTCAAAGTAATACTAATGACACCATGTTTGCCATGTCCATATCTCATGAAGGTCCGTCTCGATGTACATGTCACTCCATAGACCATTCCAAATAGTCGCTACATGCCTCATGACATGAGATCCATCAAGAAAATGCTTGCATTTCTCGCAAATAATACACTCCATGTCGAGTGTAGATAACATGACCGGATGCAAAGAAATGTGACAACATTTGCCTAACTGCCACAAGATGAAGCGGTCAGTCCTCTTCACGTTTCGCCCTAACATACAACATCATGATGGAAACTGGTGTTATCAGGCAGTCTACCCACGTAGTAATTTTTCGCGGGTTTGGCGGCCATGTTGTTTGAGCGGGATTATTTAAATTTCCCCAAATCTGGTGACGAATCAGACGGTCTCATCTTGAAGGGGAATGTCTATACTACACAAAACCATCGATAAAAATAACTTTAGAAACCAAAACAAGCATCGGCCAAAAATTGACATTTGGCTGCTGGACTATGAGACCGCCAATATTTACAGTTCTAAGCTGGTGCATTATTTGAAGGGTTATGATTTTCTACCTCATTTTGATACGAGATTCGATTGGACCTGAAATTATAGATTCGCAGGGCTCTAAACATAAAAGGATTCGTGATGCGTTTTGTAGATCGCATTTCTAAAATTATAAATGAATGATATTCACGACTTTATCTTCCCCCTTCATAAATGTTTTGAAATTTGAGTGTGTAATAAACCTTTGATTTGGACGATGACAGTGGAAACTTGGATGCTGAAGTTATGCTTAAATTCAGTTTGAGTGTTTGATAAACCTTTGATTTAGATGATGACAGTGGAAACTTGGATGCTGAAGTTATGCTCAAATTCAGTTTGAGTGTTTGATAAACCTTTGATTTAGATGATGACAGTGGAAACTTGGATACTGAAGTTATGCTCAAATTCAGTTTGAGTGTTTGATAAACCTTTCATTTAGATGATGACAGTGGAAACTTGGATTCGGAAGTTATGCTTAAATTCATTTCAAATTCCCGCCCAACAGAAGTTCAACGGCGGAACTGAATACAACGAAAGCAGGTTTATGGTTTGAGTCAAATCATAAGTGTACATTTCAATGTGGATCGGGCCACACAATACCGGTCCGATACCGGTACATCCTTGATGTACTTCTACGCAAACGAGCAGGGCGAATCCAGTGCGGTGCAGGGTGTTATTTTAATGTGTAAAATTATCGCTAGTTCGGGACACAAATTCCATGCCTGGACGTTATATTCTAAATAAACCTGTGAAATTACTATGAGACCAGTACTAGGAACACGTTTTCCTAATAGTGCAGGACCTACGTCGTCGTTCTTGATAATAAAACCACCACCACCCCGGAAGAGATATTTGGAGAAATCATTTTTTTTTATAATAGTATAAAAATTAACGGTGAAATATTTTTTAACAAATCTTGGTGCGAAAATGGTATCTATTTCATAAATGACTTGCTATCTGAGAACAACAGTCTCCTAACTTTCTCTGACTTCTCCAACAAATATAACATTAAGACCCAATTCACAGTCTATCAAGGTGTTATAAATGCAATACTCAAATCCTGGAAAGCGACAGCAAAATCACATCACAAATTATCGTCAGTATATAATGTAAACATTAGTATGCTACAATCTGCACACAAAGTTTGCCGAACATCATTCTATATCATTTTCTGGGAACTATACGCGACGTCTCCCACGAATTCCCAGATAAAGTGGAATGACATTCTAGATATAAATTTGCAGCCGGATGACTGGGATTTTATATATAGAATCCCATTTTCAATCATAGACGATACATACCTACAAAGTTTACGATTTAAAAATCCATTGAATCTTGTATACGAACTCAAAACTACACAAATGCAAAATTTCAGAAACGGAATTATGCACATTCTGTAATAATTCAAAAGAGACAAAACATCACCTTTTTTGAATGTTCTGTCTCAAAAACAGTTCTTTTTATCTTTTTGGAAAATTTTTAAAAAAAATGTAAAGTAACCTTTCCTGTAACACCAGAATATGTTATCTTAGGCTATAGTAACACATCGGATGCTTCCAAAAGCACAACCGACGTCTATATGCTTCTTTGTAAGAAGTCCATTTACTCGTGTAAAGTGAAACGAAGTCAACCAACCTATCTTAGGGTTGGTAATCAACTTCGAGAGTACAGGAACCTAGAACTCATCTCCCGACATTCATACCCAAACAAACGTGTCAGTGAAATAAATTCTAGGTGGGACCTTTTCAATTGCCTTCTTAACTTATGAACTCTGAATGCATGCGGTTTATTCCCCAAAATATCCGATTATTTTCGAAACTCAGCTGGAGGTTACTTGTGAAAGTTGGGAAGATGACCCTCCATCTGTGGAGAAAGAAAGACGAATTTAGCACGATTACAGAAATATAGCTCACGTCGGGATTGCGTCTCTCCAGTATGGTTCTACTGGAGGGACGTAACCGAAATTTTTTATTGTTACTAATCGGGTTCTGATTGGGTATCTATGGCAATTGAACATCCGGTGTTACTGGCTTTTGTTTATTGATTGTACGGGATCGGTAACCCCATTGAGATAAACTCAGCAGTTTAAAATATCTCGTTTGTGCAACAATAAATTGTACAAAAATATAAATATCCAACTATTTATTATGCTACTGCATTAATGATTTAACACATTGGAATTTCTGTAAAATAATATAATTTATTCTATGTAAATATTCATATAAAATCTGAATAAAAATATTTTAAAAAAAGAAAAAGAAGACCTACAGTACAGTCTCCGTGGAGTGGACACTTTCCACGTGTGGGCAATATTTCCACGGACGCAATGATAGTAGATTCCAAGCACTAATTACAGGAATAATCATCAAAAATTTCATTAAGGAAGCACCGGGTATAACCCGGTGCTTCATTAATTAAAATTTTGCTGATGATGATTTTCACTACCTGGTAAACGCATGCGTGGACATAACTGCCCACGTGTGGATTACGACCAATCCACTGCGACAGTACTGCACGTCGTTCCTGATAGGAGACACCTGTCCATTACAAATGAAGGCAATTGATACTGTAGCGGTCGTGGTACAAAGGCCATTTACCAACCAGCCTGGTTGGTCCGGATCTCTTAGTCTCGTGGTAAATCGGTCGCGTTGTGTGCTAGAGGTCGACGGTTTGAACCCCGGCTCCCGCACTTATCTCTCCTCCTGTTACATTTGGGGGCTCGTCCGATCCTCAGCAGTAGGTGGTACTGCGTGTGTTTCGACCGCTCTGAGGGAGGAACCTGGGTGAGATTCACATGTGGTGAATCTCAAAAGAAGGGGAGAGTAGTGTAGCGGTCGTGGTACAAAGGCCATTTGCCAACCAGCCTGGTTGGTCCGGACCTCTTAGTCTCGTGGTAAATCGGTTGCTTTGTGTGCTAGAGGTCGACGGTTCGAATCCCGGCTCCCGCACTTATCTTTCCTCCTGTTACAATACAATACATCGTCCCATGAAAGCAACACGACGCCATGCGGAAGCATTGCAGATGGCGTCTTGTTACACCCGATGTCACCACGAGAAGATAAAACATTCATCACCTGTTACAAAGCCATAGTGCCTTGTAGGATTCTCCCTTATACTAGCAGTGTATGAAACGTATCGGAAGTCCACTAAAACCGGCATTCACCCAATACCATCGAATACATATGTAGAAGGCGTCAAAATGCTTTATATCCATTAAAAACGAAAACACTACAGCGAACAAATTTGGATCGTTCCAGTGGGAAAAAATAGGACGGCATACCTGGGTACCAGATCGTACCGGATCGCTGTTTTTTAGACCGGCCCACCAACAGCGGTATGGAAGGGTCCGCATCACTAATACGTATTTGCAAGATATTACAAATCGGTCGTCTAAATAAGCACGGCTACAATGAAAGGAATGTTTGTTTGTCGCATTTCCACACACTTTGAATCAGTTGCCAAAGAAAGTCTGGGCAGCATGCTTGCAGACATATTTGTATGGAAATCTAAAGATTTGAATTGTTCCTTAGGTCCTTTAGGTAGTCCACAGTGTTCACATTGTCAGGTGCCAATAATGCCAGTTACACTAAATACACCGTCGTTCTGTGTTTATTACATGCCTTCACGTCTATAAAAAAAAACAGTTATTAGAAGGACACTCAGCAATTTATTTGACAACTATTAATACAAGAACACATTTTATCGCCATCCAAAATTGATGAGAGGAATCGATTTTACTATTTCGTCCCCTGAGTTTCAATGTTTTCCCTGTGCCTACTGGCACATAGATCTCATTTGAGCTCAGGAGCGATTCAAATTCGCTAGAACCCTTGAGTATGGCCCAGTCGGCCACGGGGTTTTCACAGCCTCTAATTTCCTGTAACATTAAATTATCCCCAAGCAATACTATGTTCAATTTATTCACACTGGATACAATGTAAACAGAAGTGGAGGTAGCTGTCAAACAGTAAATGTAATCATGCTATTTTAATCAGATGTGAGTTCCTCAAACCAAGTTAAGAGAAACCCTTTGCTTTGCAAGAAAATAAAGTATAAATTATTCAGCTCAATGCGTTTAACCCTCTCATGACTTCAGTGTGGGTCCCAAAGATTTTATTTCAGTGAGAATAATGTTAACCCTATCAATACTCACATTACTGCTCTAAACATCATTCAAATAAGTGGCAGAGCAAAAAATGTCCATTTCTGAAACCTTGATCGAACCCTTTGAATGCTGTGCACATATATGCTTTTCTGGTTTCTTGGAAAAAATTATCTGATTCCTGTATGAATATATTTGAATACTATTTGAATACTATTAACGAAAACCTCTTTCTGATTTTTTAAAAATATTTCATCCCCAAAAATAAGCCTCAGTAATTATTTTTCTATTGTGTTCATTTCTGATGCTTTACCCCCCCCCCCCCCCCACACCCTTTTTCACACAGACTTGAATTTACTGGATGCAGTAAATTCTGTTTCTCTAGTTCAGCATTCCGTGTTTGTTTGTCGTACACATTAAGATATGCATGGGTAAGTTGAAATGTTGACAAGGACCCTGCAAACACAGCTTTAACCTGGATGTTTTTCTCTACCGGGGACTAGGTATTCTCAAATACTGAAATGAGGAAAAAAGGACAATCATTTAAGCCTTCCTTTGGTGAGCTGAAAGGAAACACAAAATGTTTTCATAAATAAATATCGCAACACATCCTCGTTCGAAGTTTCCATCTCACACAATATAACAAGAAGATAACTTACAATGCAGGTTGCAATGAAGCAGTCTCAGAAAATGTTTTACATTTTCGAACAGGACGATGTAAATTTAATTTACAGAATTGTGGTGTGCTACGATTCTGACAGGATAGAACTGCCGCTATTCTTAACCGGGTGGTGTTCAGATTTCGAGAAAACATCTTCAGCTGAAATATAAAAAAAACCGAAATCCATTTCATCCATTCCGTCTCTCAGTTTATAGAAAAAACTATCATAAAATGATCCTCCCATTGCTTCAAAAAGGGTTTGTATAAAATTATACGTACAAACTTTGCTTTTGTTCACCCATCCAGTCTCAACCGGGATCTCGGTGGTTCAGTGGTAAGGACACTGGACTTTAACCCTTTACACAACGCAGACGATATCAAAATTTATTATTTTAAGAAAACCATATCATGTGACCCCTCATTGGAACGAGCTCGTTCCAAAGAGGGGTCACATGATATGGTTTCGTTGACATTTTTTGAAAAATAATATTTTATCAGTTGCTGAATTTGCATATTACGCGGGCGGATATGGCCGATTCGTTGGGTAAAGGGTTAATCCGAAAGGGGGACATGTACTGACTAGTGGTAACTGTATTGTGTTCTTGGGCAAGATACTTCATCCCGATTGCTCACGTGTGAGTACGATGGCGCTGTGTATTATGATGTACTGCACATCAATGGTACACTTGCCTTCAAACGTTGATAGCTTTTCTTTTGCGACGTGAGTAAGGGGGCCAAGTCATAACTAGGACCCTCCGGTCGTTATCCCATCCCCACTTCACTGAAGGGAAGTGGGGCAGGGGGTATATACTGGAGAGTCCTACTGAAGACCAGGGAAGCCCCGCCCCAAGCTGCTTTCCATATATGTTTCCCTCACACAAAATTAGCTATGCCACCTACTATTATAGAATCCTGGCTACGCACCTGCTAAAAGCTCACAGTAAAATTTGGCCAACAAGATAATGGATGGGAACTGAGAGACTGCATTCCACGATTATTAATAGATGATATCCTTGCACTTACTCCATCGTGAGTAATAAGAATGAATAGTTTATTTTTTGGATCTGCCATCCAGGACATTTATGTTCCAGGAAAAGTTACAATTGCAGGAATGCGTCTTTATTACACGCCTGGTCTATGTAACCCCCATCTACAGCAACACTAAACAATGTGGAAAATGAAAATCTGTTCCGCACATATGTGCGGAACTGAAATCGTTGACGGACTATTTTTAAACAGAAGCGAAATTTCACTGGAATTTCCTACAAGTCATTCGCCACAATTACAATTTGAAGCGTAAGCGATAGCTAAAAATCATTCCCCGAATTCCAATGTCTCCTATGTGCCAGTAGCACATAGAACACATTGGAACTCAGGGGACGAAATAATAACACGGGTTCCCCTCGCAAATTTGGTTGGCTATAAAATATGTTCTTTTTGTTGATAGTTGTCAAATGTGTCCTTCTGATAATTGTTTTTTCGACGTGAAGGCGTGTAATAAACTCAGAACGACAACTCGTGTGAATGGGTTAATCGATCTGACACTCGTGCCATCGCGGAAAATTGTTTTTTCGACGTGAAGGCATGTAATAAACTCAGAACGACAACTCGCGTGAATGGGTTAATCGATCTGGCACTTGAATAACTAATTTTGTTCATTTTTGTCTCAAAAACAGGTTATGGCCCATTAATGGGACGACCTTAACGAGCCCGTTCCAAAGAGGGGTCATAAGCTATGTTTTTGACACAAAAAATAATTAAAATTAATTGGGGATGTTTGTGTACCACCACTGAAATTCTGATTGTCGAAATATTTCAAGGGAAGTTGACTAATATGGACAAATTGCATTAATTTTCCGTTCTTTGTAAATATTCTTTCCCCTCCAAGCGAAACAAACATTTTGTTTACATGGAACGGCCTTGCCATTAGTTTATATTTATGCGCGAAAATTACCAATAAAGAACAAATAAATGCAGTTATCTTCAATTAACGAAGCTGTGGCAAAGAGTGGAATAGCAAAACCCATGTTGAATTCTTTAGTTGTTGAAATATTCTTAAACTGTTAACTATTTCACTTCTTTTAATCACAAATCGAGGGAACTATTGTCCATCGTGTAATATTGATGGTTGAAAGTTCCAGAAATAATGCTTCTAATTTCACGATCTGTTGTGAGTAGTATGTGAGTTGGTTTTGAACCCAGTTCTGCCGGAGGCGAGGGTGTGGCCAGGGTGTAGCGTAAGGTAATTAACATGACGTCACTTAATTAATGACGGCATTCAAAACACTTTCGAGTGCAGCGATAGGACTGCATTTGGGAAAAGGACAACACTGTCTGCATTTTGTATTGAAGAAGGTTTCCATGTTCGCCAGACATGTGCATATCACTCGATACCACGAATTTCCATCGAAAAACAAAATCGTGATTCTAAGAAATTTTAACAGGTATCATGATACCTTGTACTGAATATGGTGTCTGTGCAGTTTGTATATAATAATAGTATACTGTATTAAGGCGATCTTTCTCATTGTTTGATTTTAGACAGCGTTGTATATCGATGCTTTTTCCGTCCGATGACATTGACCGGAAATCGAAAGTAAATTTATATGTAAACAAAAGCGAAGGCTTTGGAATTTACACTATGCAGCTCTGTCACTGTGTTTTGAAGAATTTTGATACCCTAGCTTGGTTCTTGAATATGTAAAGTACATTTGGCTGCCAGTTGTTCTTGTGAAATATTATTAAATTATCATTTCTTGTACGAATACGGTAGCAGACTTCCAGTAAGCAGTGGTGCCTACGGTCGACTCTATGAGTTGATTACACATGTGTGTCGTGTTCTATACATCTCAATCTTCATTTTGATGTACAATTTGTGTATATTTAATTTGCATTTAAGGAATATCAGAGGTGAGAATTTTCAATATATAAAAAATCCATTACTTATATAGCACCTAAAGGGGTCGTCCAACGGAACTTTGGGCGTTTTTTTTTAAATTTCCACAATGCCCTAAAAACTAATTAAAGTGGTGAATAACGACAAATTATATATCAAAATAATGACAAAAGTATACAAAACTGGAATTCATCCACTTTTTGAAAATTGTTTTTTATTTTTTGGCTTTTGATAGTAGTAAGGTGGGAGGTATAGGTTCACTTGAGATATCGATCGATAGTCCTTAGAGGCTATTGGTATTGTTTCAAGACAAAGCCTATTGTTCTAGGTTGATGAGTAAGGCCCAGGTCTTCGAGTGATAACTCATAGGCCTATTGTGAGTGGACAAAGCTTATTGTTCTGGTGTGATGACTATGACCAGGTGTGGGACGTGTCACCCGCAGTTGTCCGATTGTTTAGAGTCAATACCTATTGTTTTAAGTGATGACGCATAGCGTGCCCAGGTGTTTGAGTGGCATCCACATGCCATCTAGGGATCGCCCCCATTACAGATGTTTCCAGGCCCTGACTCAACGCGCTACTATGTCAAGACAATGTCTATAGTAGTCATAATAGACCCAGGCCTGACACGTGTTGAATGATGAGTCACACGTCTGCCTATGTATGCCAAGTAGCTGCAAGGCTGGGGAATTTCCACTACATGAGGACACGTTCTGGCCCAAATGCATCATCAACGGTAACTGAACAAAATAATTCATGTTTTTCTAGGGGCCTGAATCATTGATTTGTCAGCACGCATTCCCGTATAATTACTATAATACACTAATCCTCCTTCCACATCATGAAATAATTTTGTTGAGCTAACACTGAACGTTACGTTTACAGAAAAAAAAAAACATTTCTTTCCAGCTTCAACACAAGTCAGGGTAAGATATTTTTAGTACACCTATTTTTGTAAATATACAAATACCCTTTTACCAAACACTGTTTTTTTTCTCCGTGGAAAACATAATTTTTAACAGTACAATTGTATACGAATAAAAAATCACATACATATACGTATCAAAGGAACAAGCTCTTGGAGCGTGTTTAATGACCTCCCGCATATATGTCATGTATGTTTTCACGGCATGTGCCACTCAAAATTCGTCAATCAGAATGAATTATTTAACGTTAAGTGTCATCGACCTTTATAGTTGAAAATTGCGATTTAATCTTTCGCCGACATGTTGTTAATGTGAATGAAAAATTCGGTGGAACGTACGTGTATTGGTATTATTCAATGAGAAAATATACCGAGCTATATCTACCCAACAAAAGGTATTCTTCAACAGATTGAATCACTGTATTTTTGTTGACATTTAAGGGAGAATGAAAATCCATCCGTGTGTAACGCCGCTGTCAGTATATAGTCTATTCGTCATTCTTTATTCATTTTCAAAATTTAAATTTTTAAAAACAAAAGAAATAAAAACCGTCAGCGTGAAAATATGCTCGCTCTGTGAGCTTGGGGCATCTGCCTGCGAATCAGCAGTGACACCTTACCAAAAGAGACATTAAAGTTTCTATGGGTCTTTTTAAAAGTCAATAATAATACCATACTCGTGAGAAGGGTAGTCCTTGCTAATTAATCCCCACCTGTAACTTGACCTTCCATTCTTCACACAGTTAGCGGCATTCAGACTCTAATTAAACTGTTATCTAAAGGGTCTGGTAACCTTCATAGAGAGAGATGAGCATCTTTATCTTTAAAACAAAGCACTATTTTTTATCCAGTCTTAGAATTTTTGTACCACGGTTCATTCAAACATGTTTGTTTGTTTATGTTTGTTGAACGGACATGGGCATCTTCTCTCTATGTAGGTGGCAAAAAAAAAAATAACCTATTTCTTAACTTAAAAAAAAGTAATAACCATTGCATTATAACCCAAGCTGTTGAAAAGTGTCGTTAAACCCCCACGAGCAATGTTTCTCATCAACTAAAGTAGTAGAAGATGACCATCTCATGTAGGTTTACCCTGACCCTGGCTCCGCCCTGACCCCACGCCCAAAGCACCCATGCTCTCTTTTAGGCTCCCCACTCCACTGTGTGCCCAAACTTGTTAGGCCCTCTTGTCTCTTTCCCATGCCTAAAGCCCCTTAGGCACCTCCCTGTGTCCAAAGCTGTTAGGCCTCACCCCTCCCATGCCCCTTTATGTCTTATACCTCTTTGGGCCCCCTTTACCCCTCCTTGTACCCACAGCTGTTAGGCGCCCCTCACCCCTCCACGTGTCCAGAGCCCCTTTAGATCATATGCATCCTCTTTGTGCCCAAGGGGGCGGTCCAAATTGGCGGCTTACCCCATGATACCTGTGACGTGGCCACCATAATACACAGAGTGGGAAGGCTCCCCCTCCCTTCCTGTACCCAAAGCCCATTGGGGCCCAAGATGGCGACTCATGATGGCGGATGACAAGCTGGCATCTTCCCCCATGATATCTGTAAAAAGCGATACTTGTGGCCTAAAAATCTGAGGGAATGTTACATTCAATGTTTTTTGGAGTGGAGTGTCGGTTATGGGTAAGATTTTGGCAGTGGAACAGTGTTCATTTCTAGCAGTAATTTATTTAAATGGTGAAATGAACGACTTCCCAAACTTGAGTCTGTCTGTATATATACATCTATATATATATTTATATATAGCCCTACGTGGCAAATGCGACCTTAAATACCAATAAGACGGAGATTTTGTCCGTTGATCTTCTAAAAGATTTCTGCAAAATTAGCGAGACAAGTAACACCGTGAATATTCGGCAATTTTTTCAACTTACGTTTCAATATTTTTTCTGGTGTGAAATATTATACACGTACGCTCGAAACAGTCAAAGGTGTGGGGGTAATAAGAAGTTTTGTCAATAGATTATACATGAAGGATCGAAACATCCAATGAGTAGTTCGCCTGCCTAAATCTAACCAATGGGGAGAACGTGTATGAAATACTGCTTCAGTGCATTTTGGATCCTCTAATGTCAAATCAAAAGAATTTGAACTGAGGTTTGAGGTTACATTTCAACATCTATTTACTGAGCGAGAAAAAACATGGATTTTTAAAAAATTACAGAGGTAACAGATGAAGATGCGGAGAGAGAAGCAGAAAGATATTGGAAAGAAAGACGACAGAGGACAAATGATATTTTTTTGCTTGCTCTGTACCAGTGCTGCAGCTCATGCAGCTCAACCCTTCCAAAGCAGGAATTTAGAGAGCTGCTGGAGAAGTTTCCGGAGATTGGGGTGGTGAGACGGCCATTTGGAGAGATCCAATTCCAGGATAGACCAAAACACCCCACGAATACCCAATGGCCGTGTACGAGGCGATCATGTTTGTGGGAGCCCAAGAAGACTGGGAAAAAGAATGTTTCACTGAAGAGGAGATGAGATTGCCACAACACCGCTCCTTGGCAGGGTGAACTTCACCACAAAATTACCTCGCGCCGGCCCTTTTCAGGGCCATTATAATCTTAAATAGAGTTTCTTTATACAAAACATGACACCACATTATTCATTCATTCATATTTAAAAAAAAAGAGGAAAGCTTCATAGTGTAGTTATTTTCTTTGTGTTTAGTCTAAAAGTCAAGTGGTTGTATAAACCACTGACATCCCCCCCCCCCCCCCTGATTAAACACAAAGAAAGTGAAAAAAAATGTTTTTTTTTTCATTTTTAGAAGGAAATTCAGTGATATTTTGGAGGTAAAGACTGTCACGCCAGAGTGAAAATCTGGGGGGAATGTTAAAGTCAGTGTTTTTGGAGTGGAATGTCAGTAAGATTTTGGCAGTGGGACAGTGTTCGTTTATATTGGTAATTTATTTAAATGGTGGAATGAACGACAGCCCAAACTTGAGTTTGCCTGAATATATAGCCCTAGATGGCAAATGTGACCTTAAACACCAATATGATGACAATTTTGTCCGCTGATCTTCAAAAAGTTTCGACGGAATTAGCGAGACAAGTAACACCGTGAAAAGTAGATTTGCAGTCAGATTTATAATTCTACAAGTAATTTTTACAAAGTGGAAAAGGTTTTACAATCAGTTAAAATGGGCATTCAATCAGGTTTTAAAAGTGATTTTACAACTGCACCATAAGTAATTTTTACAACAATAAGTAGTTTCACAAAAATTTTACTGGGAATCATACAAAAAAAACCCCAGAATTAAATGTTCAGTAACTGTCTTTTGGTCCTGAAAAAGGGCAGTTTTTTGTTGTTTTTCCAGACTTTCTCTAGTTATCATCGAAAGCTGTCTGCACATTCCATTCCACTTCCGCAGTCTTTTGTAAAAGAGGAAATTTTTCAAATCTGCCAAAAAGTTGACGGAGCGAACTGGTATGGTTTCAGTATCGAGTATGAGACCCATTACTGTTATTTACAGCTTGACAACGTCTTCTCATGCCCCCAATCAGGTTCCTGGTGGTCTTTTGTGGGATGTTGTCCCATTCTTGGACCACCATGGCACCAAACTCCTGGACATTTCTTGGCTAGACTGGACAGGCTGAAATTGCAAGCTGCAACTCATTCCAGATATGTTCGATTGGACTGAGGTCAGGGGGTCTTGCTGGCCAGTCCATACGCTCAATACTTTCCCTCTGTCAGTACTCCTCGGCAGCACGGGCAACATGAGGACGGGCATCATCGTCCATCAGAATGAATCTATCACCCACTGCACCTGCATACAATCTGTCGTGGACATTCAGGATCTCATCAATATACTGCTATGCAGTCAATGTACCACGTTCAAGGACACAGAGCTCTGTACGTCCATCCCTGCTGATGAATCGCTCTCCTGGTCTTCTCCATGCCCCATAACGCCTATCTGTGTGCTTTAGGAAGTACCTTCACTCATCTGTAAAAACGACAGGTCGCCAATCTTCTCTGATCCATCCAACGTGGTCCATGACCCATTCATATCGTGCCTGGCGGTGGTTCTGGGACAGCGGAATGTGAATACATTGTCTTCTTGACTGGAGGCCACCTGCGTGCAACCTTGCCCGGATAGTCTGCATCGAAACATTTACCACGGACGCATGTTGACGGTCACTGCGAAGCTGGGTTGCTGTTGCAAAGCGGTTCCTACGGGCATGAATGATCAAAAACCAGTCTTCAGCTGCAGATGTTACACTGTCTCTGCCACCACCATGCCGTCTTATTGGTGTGCCATACTGCTGAAATCTTGCCCAGGCTCTGGTGATCACCGTATTGTGCACACCAAGGGCTTCACCAACCTGACGATGGGTAGACCCTTGCTCCACCATCCCTTCAGCCCGCCATATTTCTGCCTCAGACAAATGTCTTCTTACATTTGTATTTGCCATATTCAATCATTAAATTACAAGGGTTTGTGTTGAAATAAAGATTGACTACCCTACACATGTCATGTACATGAAGACAGTACATGAAAACATCATGAAGATTAAGGGGGTACATGCTTTCCATGACCGTCATGAAAAGTCTGCTTGTCAAGAGAGCTAATGTAAACACTGGGGACTATCTTAATACATCCCTCAATCATATCCACCAAACATATCGCAAATATGTCACAAGCAAATTTCACAATGATGTGTTAAATATTTGGCGTTTAGCAAACTTTGAGTAGTATACAAAGCTGCAGTTTTCATCAGTCCAGTGAATTTTGATTACTTCAGAGGTTAATCACCTCATACCATTGATATTGGCTACACCACAGTTCCAATTTAAGTGAAGGTGCCTGTTTTTCAAACGGAATGTGCTTGAAAGACTGACCTTGTGCAATTGATTGAAAGATCTGGAATTAACAACAAGTTTCAAGTGACATAACTTATGGTTGTTTATATGCTTTTTTATTTATTTATTTTTTTTTTTTTCTAGTTTTATAAAACCTCATCATGGTTGCAGGTTGAAAAATAGCTTAAATGAATCTTTGAAAATACTTCGATGTTTTTGCAAAATCGATCCAGCCACAACCCAAATCAGGGATTTGTGTAGACACCCTGTTCAATGATTCAGAAATACATGCATTAATCAACTGTCTGAACAAAAATAAAACCTCAACTGTTTTTTTCTTGAGGGCATGCCCCATGCATGTAGAGCCCCACAAGGTACACTCATTTTATTCTTTATGTTTTGAAAATTTGAGAGCATAAAAATTATTTTTTCTGTTTGCAAATTATTTTTTCTGAAAAACGATTTCTGTGAAACTTTTTCAGAAAAATAATTCGCAAAAAGAGAAAAAAAAATAATTTGCAAAAAAAAAAAAATAATAATTTTTTTTTTTGTATTTTTTTATTTCTGTGAAATTATTTTTTCTGTTTGCAAATTATAACAACATATGTGCTACAAAATGGTCTCAAATGGTCTTAAATATTTTTTGAATGGTCTTAAATGGTCACTAATTGTCACTATATGGTCATTAAATGGTCATTAATTGGTCACTAATTATCACTAATCAGTCACTAATTGGTCACTAATTGTCACTATTTGTCACTAATTGGTCACTATTTATCACTAATTGGTCACTAATTGGTCACTATTGGTCACTAATTGGTCACTATTGGTCACTACTGATCACTACTGGTCACTAATTGGTCACTCTTGGCCACTAATGGTCACTAATTCTCTAAGCAGTGACCAAGTAGTGACCAATAGTCTTGGTCACTAATAGTCACTAATTCTCTAAATAGTGACCAATTGGTGACCATTAGTGACGAATACTGACCAGTTAGTGACCAATTAGTGATACGGTCTCAAATGGTCACTAATTGGTCACTAATTGTCACTAATTGGTCACCGATTGGTCACTAATTGTCACTATTTGTAACTAATTTTTGCAGAATTTGGTTAGTTTAGGTGATGATTTACTCCATTTTTAATTGATTGAGCTCTGAATGTTTTCCATAGCTGCATACAGCAGCCACAGTATGACAAATTTTGTTCTATATGTTATTATTAAAAGTTTAACCCTTGGCAGATTTGAGACTTCCTATAAGGGTACTGTCTGAATAACAGTTATTTTCGCCATGCAATTTCTCAGCACTGGAGCCATATTTTCTCAAAACATTTACCGTGCGAAGATAGGACATTCATCCAAGAACAATTTTGCTGTTACATGTTTTATTCCAAGTTTTAACCCTCACCCAGTAGTCACGCCTTGATGCGGAGTACCCTCAACTTGTACATGTTCATTGAAATACCAAGATTCCGCCACGTCTCCTATCAGACACTTGGTCTGTGGTTGAACTTCACACATTTAGAGCATAATATGATAGACTAAAATGACCACACAAATATTCTGAAATTAACCTCTATGGGCCACAAATGATCTTCCAGATTGACTAACTTCAAGGGCTATTTTCTCTAATTGCAAAGTTGTTGTAACAATTATTTTTGTATACACAGATGCAGCGATGCTTGCCGAAAAAGTTACTGTTTAGTTTTTAATCTCATCTTTAACCCTCAGGCACACTGAGGATAAGATTTCCATTTGTAAATGCTAAAATTAGCTAACTTCGGTTACATTTTACTGTCATGTTGGAAAGAGTTAATTTTAGATACTTTGTTTTGCTATAGGTAGAGATGCTTAATGAACAAATCTGCTGCTGTAAGTTATGCTTTGGGGGCTTAACCCAACATATGCTTTGGCCATGTAAAGAATAGTATGGGCTGATAAAAATTGATTTTCAGTGAATTTTGCAAACATCTATACTCATTTCCTCTAATTGCAAGGTTGTTGTAGCAATTATTTTGGTATGGATAGATGTAACAATGATTGCAAAAGAAAGTTACTGTTTACTTTTTAATCTCAAGATTCAACTCCCAAGCAAAATGAAGGCGTGAATAAGAGTACCGTGGGAGAATGTCAAACAAAAATAGCCAACTTTGGGTGCTTTTTGTCTATCATTTTGGAAATGGATAATTTCAAGCACTTTGCTTTGCTATATGTAGTCTGCATTTTCACATTGGAAAGTTGTCCAATAATTTATAATTCTCTATTTTTTTTTTTTTTTTTGGCAAATTTTCTTTTTTTTCTCTTTGCAAATTATTTTTCTGAAAAAGTTTTACAGAAAACTATTTTCAGAAAAAAATAATTGCCAAACAGAAAAAATCATTTTTATGCTCTGAAATTTTCAAAACGTAAAGAATAAAATGAATGTACCTCGTGGGGCTCTACATGCTTTGGGCATGCCCTCAGGATAAAAAACAGCTGTGGTTTCATTTTTGTTCAGACAGTTGATTAATGCAGGTATTTCTGAATCATTGAACAGTTTTTCGATTTCCCCAGGGGATGTTGACTTCCTTTTGTGTTTGATTAGCGGGACACGTCATGAAAAACCCCAGTGATCTCATGCCAGCCAACTCATGCTGGTCAGGTCAGTGATACATTCCCCATGTTTTGTTTTGTTGTTTATGGAGTTTTTTTATTTTTGCTGAGACCGATGCGTCATCGGCGTCGTTTAGGGCTGAAGGATGCATGTAAGTCACCAGTGATGCACCAGTAACACCTGTGTATGTGACTCATCGGTGGAGGTTAACACGATATGTGTGATGGGTGGTTGATCCTCAATGATACTTTGTACTACTTTTAAGCCACTGATTATTGTATTATCATTTCAGAACGTCCAAAGGAAATGCGAGATCACAGAAGATTGATTGATTGATTGATTGATTTTGCAGCATAAGAATATACAAGATAACAATAAAACAGGTTATAGTTGAATGCGCTGCAAGGTAATGGCATAGCCTGAGAGGCTGTCTTCCTGCCATTCCCTTTTGACGAAAAGTATATTCATGACAGCAAGATTTGTGTTGATGGCTCATTAGGTTTAGTGATGGAACCTCTTCTTGGAAAGATACCATGGGGTATAGTAAACAGTTTGAGAGAGAAACGCTACCAATGTACGTGTGGGCATATCAACCCCCTCGAACATAGAATACAAAAAGCGCCGATGAGCCGTCGGTCCGCGAACCGTTGGATAAGACCAACCCCCACGACCGAAAACACATTGCCAGTTCCTGTGTCCTATATTCGCCAGTTATTAGAAACTTGTCAGGTGGAGAATTCACCACTGATACCTCTGTAGCGTCCTCCCTCACCACTCTATAAGGATGTAAACAAAGGATACGACTTTTTTGTTTAGTACGATAATTAATACAATAAGTAATACACTAAGCAACAAT
Source organism: Pictodentalium vernedei (assembly GCA_031216915.1). Classification (NCBI taxonomy): domain Eukaryota; kingdom Metazoa; phylum Mollusca; class Scaphopoda; order Dentaliida; family Dentaliidae; genus Pictodentalium; species Pictodentalium vernedei. The sequence continues at coordinate 31,707,528 of CM062296.1, forward strand.
TCGGTAAGGGTTATAGTTTCTATCATTGGCACATTAGGTTTAGTGATAGAACCTCTTTTGGAATAATATTATGGTGGATAGTAAACGGTTTGGTGGACAGTATACGGTGTACATTATTTTTAGTGGGGACACTACAGGACGCTATTATCATTTTCTGAGAGTAACGGCTCACCTTACCGTGTTTGTGTATTTTATCACTATCCATTTGCAACCAATATGTTACATAAGTATGATTATTTGTGAGATCAATTTATTGTAAATTCGGATATGTTCCAATTGCCGCATTTTTTTCTCAGGCGTACAGTTAAAACTAGAAATCCTGTCACGAATAGTGCGCTTATCTAGGCTTAATTGCGCGTTGGAATTGCGCGCAATTGCCATATCGAATGGCATCCAAAGCACGACAGGTTCTCTTGGTTACTCATAGCAAACACATGCAATGTTTCTGCTAATGGACCTCCGGGTTACCCGGAGGTCCATTGGCAGAAACATTGCTTGTGCACAGGCCATATGTACAGAATTTGATAGCTTTACTTGGGTCATAACGCGTACATTAACGCGCATATCAACGTGCTATTTGTGCGCATTTCATGACAGGACTTCTAGTTTTAACTGTAATAATTTCAAAATACATATGCAAATTTTCGGGGTGTCTACACAAATCCCTGTTTTGGGTTGTCGCTGGATCGATTTTGCAAAAACATCTGGAAATATTTTCAAAGATTCGTTTAACTTATTTTTCAACCTGGAATCATGATGAGGTTTTATAAAACCAGAAAATTTTTTTTAAAAAATAAATAAATAAAAAAGCATGTTAACAACCGTAAGTTATGTCGCTCGAAACTTGTTGTTAATTCCAGATCTTTCAATCAATTGCACAAGGTCAGTCTTTCAAGCGCATTCCGTTTGAAAAACAGGCACCTTCACTTAAATTGGAACTGTGGTGTAGCCAATCTCAATGGTATGAGGTGATTAACCTCTGAAGTAATCAAAATTCACTGGACTGATGAAAACCGCGGCTTTGTATACTACTCAAAGTTTGCTAAACGCCAAATATTTAACACATCATTGTGAAATTTGCTTGTGGCATATTTGCGATATTTTTGGTGGATATGATTGAGGAATGTATTGAGATGGTTCTCAGTGTTTACACTAGCTCTCTTGACATGCAGACTTTTCGTGACGGTTATGGAAAGCATGCACCCCCTTGATTTTCATGATGTGTTCATGTACTGTCTACATGTACTTGACATGTGTAGGGTATTCAATCTTCATTTCAACACAAACCCTTGTGATTTAATGATTGAATATGGCAAATGCAAATGTAAGAAGACATTTGTCTAAAGAAGAAATGTGTCGGGCTGTAGGGATGGTGAAGCAAGGGGCTACCCATCGTCAGCTTGATAAAGCCCTTGGTGTGCACAATACGGTGATCACCAGAGCCTGGGCAAGATTTCAGCAGTATGACACACCAATAAGACGGCATGGTGGTGGCAGAGACAGGGTAACATCTGCAGCTGAAGACCGGTTTTTGATCATTCATGCCCGTAGGAACCGCTTTGCGACAGCAACCCAGCTTCGCAGCGACCGTCAGAATGCATCCGGGGTAAATGTTTCGACGCAAACTATCCGGGTAAGGTTGCAAGGAGGTGACTTCCGATCGAGAAGACCATGTATTCACATTCCGCTGTCCCAGAACCACCACCAGGCACGATATGAATGGGCCATGGACCATGTTGGATGGATCAGAGAAGGTTGGCGACCTGTCGTTTTTACAGATGAGTCGAGGTACTGCCTAGACCACACAGATAGGCGTTATGGGGTATGGAGAAGACCAGGAGAGCGATTCCACGCAGCCAACATTGCTGAGCATGACCGCTATGGTGGAGGGTCAATTATGGTCTGGGGCGGCATCACCAGGAATTGACGTACAGAACTCTGTGTCCTTGAAGGTGGTACATTGACTGCACAACTGTATATTGATGAGATCCTGAATGTCCACGTCAGATTGTATGCAGGTGCAGTGGGTGATAGATTCATTCTGATGGACGATAATGCCCGTCCTCACGTTGCCCGTGCTGCCGGGGAGTACTGACAGAGGGAGGGTATTGAGCGTATGGACTGGCCAGCAAGACCCCCTGACCTCAGTCCAATCGAACATATCTGGAATGAGTTGCAGCTTGCAATTTCAGCCCGTCCAGTCCAGCCAAGAAGTGTCCAGGAGCTTGGTGCCATGGTGGTCCAAGAATGGGACAACACCCCACAAAGGACCACCAGGAACCTGACTGGGAGCATGAGAAGACGTTGTCAAGCTGTAATTAACAGTGATGGGTCCCATACTTGATATTGAAACCATACCAGTTCGCTGCGTCAGCTTTTTGGCAGATTTAAAAAATTTCCTCTTTTACAAAAGACCGTGGAAGTGGAATGGAATGTGCAGACAGCTTTAGATGATAACTAGAGAAAGTCCAGAAAAACAACAAAAAAACTGTCCTTTTTCAAGACCAAAAGACAGTTACTGAACATTTAATTATGTTTTTTTTTTGAATGATTACCAGTAAAATTATTGTAAAACTACTTATTGTTGAAAAAATTACTTATGGTGCAACTGTAAAATCACTTTTAAAAACTGATCGAAATCCATTTTAACTGATTGTAAAACCATTTTCCGCTTAGTAAAAATTACTTGTAGAATTATAAATCTGACTGCAAATCTACTTTTCACGGTGTTACTTGTCTCGCTAATTTCGTCGAAATTTTTGGAAGATCAGCGGACAAAATGGCCATCTTATTGGTGTTTAAGGTCACATTCGCCATCTAGGTTATATATTCAGACAAACTCAAGTTTGGGCAGTCGTTCATTTCACAATTTAAATAAATTACCACTAAAAACGAACACTGTTCCACTGCCAAAATCATACCCATAACTGACACTCCACTCCAAAACACTGATTCAACATCCACCCCCCCCCCCCCACCCCCATCCCCAGATTTTTACGCCATAGTGACAGTCTTTACCTCCAAAATATCACTGAATATCCTTCTAAAAATCAAAAAAAACATTTTTTTTTCACTTTCTTTGTGTTTAATCAGGAGGGATGTCAGTGGTTTATACAACTAATTGACTTTTAGATTAAGCACAAAGAAAATAACTGCCATATGAAGGGTTCCTCTTTTTTAAATATGAATGAATGAATAATGTGGTGACATGTTTTGTTTAAAGAAACTCTTTTTAAGATTATGATGGCCCTGAAAAGGGCCGGCGTGAAGCCATTTTGTGGTGAAGTTCACCCTGCCAAAGAACGGTTTTGTGGGGATCTCATCTCCTCTTCAGGGAAACATTCTTTTCCCCAGTCTTCTTGGGCTCCCGCAAACATGATCCCCTCGTACACGGCCGTTGGGTACGTTGGGGTGTTTTGGTCTATTGTGGAATTGGATCTCTCCAAACGGTCGTCTCACCGCCCCAATCTCCGGAAACTTTTCCAGCATCTCTCTAAATTCATGTTTTGGCAGGGTTGAGCTGCACCACTGGTACAGAGCTAACAAAAATATCATTTGTCCTCTGTCGTCTTTCTTTCCAATATCTTTATGCTTCTCTCTCCGTATCTTCATCTGTTATCTCTGTAATTTTTCAAAAATACATGTTTTTCTCGCTCAGTAAATAGATGTTGAAAAGTAACCTCAAACCTCAATTCACGTTCTTTTTATTTAACATGCGTGGATCCCAAATGCACCGAAGGAGTATTTCATACGCATTCTCCACCATTGGTTAGATTTAGGCAGGTGAACTACTCATTGGATGTTTCGATCCTTCGTGTATAATCTATTGACAAAACTTCTTATTACTCCCACACCTTTGACTGTTTCGAGCGTACGTGTATAATATTTCACACCAGAAAAAATATTGAAACGTAAGTCACGGTGTTACTTGTCTCGCTAATTTCGTCGAAATCTTTTAGAAGATCAACGGATAAAATCTCCATTTTATTGTTATTTAAGGTCACATTCGCCATGTAGGCGGACTCAAGTTCGGGAAGTCGTTCATTTCACCATTTAAATAAATTACCGCTATAAACGAACACTGTTCCACTGCCAAAATCTTACCCATAACCGACACTCCACTCCAAAAACATTGAATCTAACATTCCCTCAGCTTTTTACGCCACAAGTATCGCTTTTCACAGATATCATGGGGGAAGACGCCATCTTGGGTCGCCATATTGGGCTCCAATGGGCTTTGGGTACAGGGAGGGAGGGGGAGCCTTCCCACTCTGCGTATTATGATAGCCACGTTAGATATCATGGGGGGAAGCCGCCATCTTGGACCGCCATCTTGGGCACAAAGTATGGTCTAAAGGGGCTCTGGGCGCGGGGAGGCGTGAGGGGCGCCTAACGGCTTTGGGTACAAGGAGGGGTAAAGGGGCCCAAAGAATTATAAGACATAAAGGGGCATGCGAAGTGTGCGGCCTAACAGCTTTGGGCACAGGAACGGTGCGTAAGGGGCTTTGGGCACGGGGAGGAGATGAGGGGGCCTAACGAATTTGAGCACACGGTGGGGTGAGGGGAACCTAAAAAAGGGCCCGGGCGCTTTGGGCGTGGGGTCAGGGCGGGGCCAGGATCAGGGTAAACCTACATGAGATGATCATCTCCTACTACTTTAGTCGAGGAAAAACACTTCTCGTGGGGTTTAACGACACTTTTCAACAGCTTAGGTTATAGGTTATAAAGCAACGGTTATTATTTTTTTTTTAAAGTTAAGAAATAGGTTATTTTTTTTTTTTTTTTCTTTCCACATACGTAGAGAGAAGACGCCCATGTCCGTTCAACAAACAAAAACAAACAAACATGTTTGAATGAACCGTGATGAAAAAAAAAATTCTAAGACTGGATAAAAAAAATAGTGCTTTGTTTTAAAGATAAAGATGCTCATCTCTCTCTATGAAGGTTACCAGACCCTTTAGATAAGGGTTTAATTGGAGTCTGAATGCCTCTAACTGTGTGAAGAACGGAAGGTCAAGTTACAGGTGGGGATTAATTAGCAAGGACTGCCCTGTTACAACCGATAATGTTACAACGCCGCATACTGTTACACCAACGCATAATGTTACAAAAAATGTAGTAAACAACCGATAATGTTATAAACTCCGCATAATGTTATAACTTTTTTCAACCCGTTATGTTATAAAAATCGACGCATAATGTTATAACTTTTTTTCAACCCGTTATGTTACAACAAATTAACCGATAATGTTATAACTTCTGTATACTAATTCCAGTTACAGCTATTGTAGGTGGACTTTACCACTTACCATTTATTGCCGCATAAAGGTATGTAATATTTATACTAAAGGTTTCTGCTCTGGTTAAGGCGAGGAGACACCCCCCCCCCCCCAACTCCCGGGGATTTATCATAGAATGACCTAGTCACGTTACATAGACGCGGATTATCCTGGTAACTCAATCGTGTAACGTCATTACCATGATCACCCAGTGCCCAACATGGTGAAGGCGGGGGTGGTGGAGAAGGGGTGCTATTTTCTCCGGTTGGTACGCTTACCAACATGCGTAGTCTCCGCTTCCAGAAATGTAGTGTACCATAGTCCCCTGGCTTTGGGGATGGGAAAATGCCTCTATTTCTGCTTGTTTTGGGCATCTGAAACTCATTTGCCGCATATTTCTTAGTCATAAGAATATCTTATTGTTCATTAATTTGACATTTTAACAACTAACAGTGAACAAAAATGAGGTGGAGTTAAAAGAGGCCAAAAAGTTGGGTGGAGCGAGGTACATATGGTGGATGTGGCAGGTTGGTAGTGTCGCACGGAAGCCGAAGAATAAGATGCGAGACTGGGGTAGGAAGAGGAATGGGGTTTTGGAGGGTTGAAAGGGGTGGGCAGGGATTAGGCTGAGAAAGAGAGGAGGTCATGGATTAGTACATCAGGGTGATTGTGCAGAGAAAGATATCTGAGAATACTATAAGAGAGTAGTGCTAGACGGTATGATAATATAGATGGTGGAGATGTTGGAAGAAGTGGAAGTGATGAATTTGGGATTACAGGTTGTGGAAAAGTGGAATCACTAGAACAGGCAGTATAGGGAGAAGGAGGAGATTGTGGAGGAAGAGTTGTGTTGATGTTGGTGTTGTGGCAGTGTTGGTGATGGTGTTGAGTAGTTTTGTATGTTGAAAATGAGCCATTTTGTAGGACCCCGGGGCAGGATCCCGGAAGTGACGTCATGTCACGTGATTGGGCGATCATGTTGGGTTGTCATGATTTTGCACGTGGGTGGCCATGTTGTGATGTCATTATCATGATAATAGGTGGTTGGAGTGCGTATGCGCAGCGCGTGTTGTTATGGGGACACGTGCTCCATCTCACCCCTAACAACCCGACAATAGATATCGAATTAATCCAAACATCCCGACAATCTTCAGAAAACTGACCCAAACACTCCAGAAAACACTCCCAAATAAAGGTAGGATAGTATCCTTAATGAGGGTATGAGACGTATGAGGAGGTAATGATTGCGCTCATTTTCATAGCTTTCATTTTGAGACGTATGATTTTGCGCGCATCGTGCTCATTTTCATAGCTTCCATTGCTTCATACGACGAAAAGGGGAATTCCGTGGGTTTAGTATCCTTAAAATATAGGACAGTATCGTTACCTAATGTCCGACCATATAATGGACGCGTAATTTATCACAGAAATGTTTTTTTTACAATAATGGTTGGTTTATTACAATAGTGTTTTTTTAACTGAGAGATAAACTGGAAGACGGGGGGGGGGGGGGGGGGGGGGCGCACCTGTCCCCTGAGGCGCCCTACTGCCCCTTGCCCCCTGGAGCTCCTGAAGTCCCGGTCCCTCGAGTTTCTGGCGAGTTACTAAAGGGAGTGTTTTCGGGAATGTTTTGGACACTTTCCTGAAGATTGTCGGGTTGTTTGGATTAATTTGATATCTATTGTCGGGTTGTTAGGGATGAGACGGAGCACGTGTCCCTATAACAACACGCGCTGCGCATACGCACTCCCACCACCTTTTTTCACGATAATGACATCACAACATGGCCACCCACGTGCACTATCATAACAACCCAACATGACCGCCCAGTCACGTGACATGACGTCACTTCCGGGGTCCTGTCCCGGGGTCCTACAAAATGGCTCATTTTCAACATGCATAACTACTCAACACCATCACCAACACCGCCACAACACCAAGATCAACACAACTCCTCCTCCACAATCTCCTCCTTCTCCCTATACTGCCTGTTCTAGTGATTCCGCCTTATCCAGAACCTGTAATCCCAAATTCATCACTTCCACTTCTTCCAACATCTCCACCATCTATATTATCATACGTCTAGCACTACTCTCTTATAGTATTCTCAGATAGCCTTCTCTGCACAATCACCCTGATGTACTAATCCATGACCTCCTCTCTTTCTCAGTCTAATCCCTGCCCACCCCTTTCAATCCTCCTAAACCTCATTTCTCTTCCTACGCAGTCTCGTATCTTATTCTTTGGCTTCCGTGCGACACTACCAACCCGCCACATCCACCATATGTGCCTCGCTCCATCCAACTTTTTGACCTCCTTTAACTCCACCTCATTTTTGTTCACTGTTAGTTGTTATAATGTCAAATTAATGAACAATAAGATATTCTTAGGACTAAGAAATATGCGACAAATGAGTTTTAGATGCCCAAAACAAGCAGAAACAGAGGCATTTGCCCATCCCTAAAGGCGTCAGGGGACTATGGTACACTACATTTCTGGAAGCGGAGATTACGCATGTTGGTAAACGTACCAATCGGATAAAATAGCACCCCTCCCCCACCACCTCCGCCTTCACCATGTTGGGCACTGGATGATCAGGGTAATGACGTCACACGATTGAGTTACCAGGATAATCCGCGTCTATGTAATGTGACTAGGTCATTCTATGATAAATCCCTGGGAGTTGGGGGGGGGGGGGTGTCTCCTCGCCTTAACCAGAACAGAAACCTTTAGTATAAATATTACATACCTTTTTGTGGCAATAAATGGTAAGTGGTAAAGTCCACCTACAATAGCTGTAACTGAAATTAGTATACATTAGTTATAACATTATCGGTTAATTTGTTGTAACATAACGGGTTGAAAAAAGTTATAACATTATGCGTCGATTTTTATAACATAACGGGTTGAAAAAAGTTATAACATTATGCGGAGTTTATAACATTATCGGTTGTTTACTACATTTGTTGTAACATTATGCGTTGGTGTAACATTATGGGGCGTTGTAACATTATCGGTTGTAACATGCCCTTCTCACGAGTATGGTCTTATTATTGACTTTTAAAAAGACCCATAGAAACTTTAATGTCTCTTTTGGTAAGGTGTGACCGCTGATTCCCAAGCAGATGTACAAAGCTCACAGAGCGAGCATATTTTCACGCCGACAGGTTTTTATTTTCTTTTGTTTTTAAAGATTCAAATTTTGAAAATGAATAAAGAACGACGAATAGACAACATACTGACAGCGGCGTTACACACGGATGGATTTTCATTCTCCCTTAATTGTCAACAAAAATACAGTGATTCAATCTGTTGAAGAATATCTTTTGTTGGGTAGATATCGCTCGGTATATTTTCTCATTGAATAAAACCAATACTCGTACGCTGCACCGAATTTTCCATTCACATTAACAACGGGTCGTCGAAAGATTAAATCGCAATTTTCAACTATTAAGTTCGATGACACTTGATGTTAAATAATTCATTCTGATTGAGGAATTTTGAGTGGCACGTGCCGTTAAAAATTACATGACATATATGCGGGAGGTCATTAAAAACGCTCCAAGAGCTTGTTCCTTTGATACGTATATGTTCCAGATTTTTTATTTGTATACAATTGTACTGTTTATAATTATGTTTTCCACGGAGAAAAAAAAACGGTGTTTGGTAAAAGGGTATTTGTATATTTACAAGAATAGGTGTACTAAAAATATCTTGCCTTGACATGTGTTGAAGCTGGAAAGAAATGATTTTCTTTTTCTGTAAACGTAACGTTCAGTGTTAACTCAACAGAATTATTTCGTGATATGGAAGGAGGATTAGTGTATTATAGTAATTATACAGGAACGCGTGCTGACAAATCGATGATTCAGGCCCCTAGAAAAACATGAATTATTTTGTTCAGTTACCGTTGATGACGCGCTTGGGCCAGAACGTGTCCCCACGTAGTGGAAATTTCCCCAGCCTTGCACCTACCTGGCCCGCATAGGCAGACGTATGACTCATCATTTAACACGTGTCAGGCCTGAGTCTATTATGATGACTACTATAGACATTGTCTTGACATAATAGCGCGTTGAGTCAGGCCCTCGAAACATCTGTGGTGGGGGCGGTCCCTAGATGGCATGGGGACGCCACTCGAACACCTGGGCACGCTATGCGTCATCACTTGAAACAATAGGTATTGACTCGAAACAATCGGACACGTGCGGGTGACACGCCCCACACCTAGTCTTAGTCATCACACCAGAAAAGTAAGCTTTTCCATTCACAATAGGCCTATGAGTCATCACTCGAACACCTGGGCCTTACTCATCAACCTAGAACAATAGGCTTCATGTTGAAACAATACCCATGGCCTCTAAGGACTATCGATCGATATCTCAAGTGAACCTATACCTCCCACCTTACTACCTTTGATGACAAAGAAATTGCCAGCCGCATAAGTAACCGTCAGGGTTAACAAGGAATAGATAGGTAATTCGAATGTCTGAGTTGTAAATAAAAGACTCCACACTCCATACTCGGAGAAAGCATATTTATCATTTCATCACTAACGTGGCGAGGACGCTCAGGGGAATATGGATGACCACAAACGCTTGATTCTGTTCCATACCAGAAAATAAGTGGTCAGACAAGGACAATGTCAGGTACAAAAAGGCCAATGTCAGACTGAGGTTTAAAATCATCAGTCAAAATGTCTGATGCCAAAGTTATCAAGGAAGTTCAGTAATCAGAGAACATCATGCATGCTGAAAATCATGCAAATAACTAGCAAGCCTAAAATTAATGATTATTGTGATTGCTGGCCCTGGCATGTTGGGAAGTGTGAAGAAAGTGACTGTACAGGTCATCAGTATTAACAGCATGTGAAAGAATATGGTTTGATATAGCCATACATGTATCTAAATTATGTCTGAACGGTAATTCAGTTCCAATTCAGAATGAAACCAATCATACCTTGTTTGGCAGGGCTCATTGAGCCCTGCCAAACAAGGTATGGTTGGATGAATTCCGAGTAGTTTAAAGATGAAGCTACACGTACACCCTGAACACATTATTTCGAATACTTAAACTCCATTTTGTATCATGTCAGATATCATTCTTAAATGACAGACATGATTTATTTGGTGTCTGACATTTTGTCTGGAAGCGCAATGAAAATTATTTTCAGGCTTGTTCTGTTCGGGTGACATGTTTGTTATGATCACATGGGTTTTGGGCAAAATTGGGAAATGATTTGATTTCCCACGATCTGAAATCTTCAAACATTTCACTGCTGTTTTTGAATCTGGGAGGCGATGTAATCTACAACTCACGACACATTCATAGGAAAATATTCAACTGACAATATGATAATTGTAAGATGCAGTCCATAGTAGCGCTGTTGAGTTAGGAAACTGTACAATGTGACGCAAGTGTCAGCAAGGGATTAATACACCACCGATTCGAACTACTATTATTTGGTTGGTGGCGATTTACTGTCGCCGAACTATATTAGTGACGTTAAGAAGGCTTGATGACGTCTGCTACAAAAAAAGAAGACCAATGTCAAGGAGAATTATCAGAAAGGTTTCTTCCTGTTCACCAAATATAGCGAAATGTCGTACCATCGTAAATTTAAATATCTCCTTCGGGCAACCGCATTGTGTATAAGACGGATCAACGTCGATTTTGAGCGCTGTTAGCACCAGCACCAAGAGGTTGCGAAAATCTATGTGTGTTGACACTCTGTGGACAGAAATAAACAAAAATCCGCTAGGCGGACAAAAATCACATTAATTACCGAAATGAGACCACGTCGTGTCATATGTGTTCAGATAAATGAATATAATAACCAAAACAATTCCGATATTGTTCAGGCCGGTAACAATTCGCCTATAAAATTAGCATTGGTAAGCAGATCAGTTACTGATATTCTTAAATCTCACGAGAAAACAACAGTGAAGCCTCCCCAAACAGCAACTACAGAATGTCAATCATTCCAAAACAAATGAAGCATACCAAATCATGTACATCAATGAATTAGAAGCCAGGATTTCTAACTAAGTATATCCGATTGGAGAAAGTATTCTGCACGCAGGATAGGTCATTTTTTGGTTGTTTTGGCCACACTTGAACATTCAAATGACTCTCGTGGCAGCTGTCATTGCTCCCCCACAAATGGACACATATAATACTAAATGAGGACGTTTGACAGTTTACTCTTTTTGGTGTATCAGTTTAATCGTATTTTACCAATTTAATACAGATCTCATGCAAAATGACATAGGATTGTGGGGGGTATGGTCACAGCAGACTCACAAAAGCCACATTGGACATTCTTCGTTTTTCATTGATGCACTCTCTCATGACTTCATACTACTTGTTCTTCTGAACTGTGTGGGTTTGACAAAAGATGAACAAACACAAGAAAAATGGCAGCCCTTTTGAAATGGAGTCATCCTAAATTTCAATTGGTCTCTCAGCTCATTCCTTGCAAGAATGATAAAAACATTTCTCCGAGTCTGTACTAGAATGATTGGAGAATTTAACTATTTAATAAATTTAAGGTATTTTATTGTATAAAATCTGATCTGTTACGTATGCCATAGCAGACTTTCAGGCAATGATGTCTGCCATAGGGTAACGGTTCCATGGCAAATATTAGTTTCCACATAATCTATGTTTCATTCCAACCATAATGATATATAATTTATTAGGATTATTCCTTTCTGACCTTCTCTGGACTTTGGCGAAAATTACCTGAAATTTGACCAAATTTACGTTGGACTTTCCCTTAATCCATGTACTCCAATTGGGGATACCCACCAACATCTGTAACAGTACAGATGAGGATATGTGTCACCAAGTGAAATACAGTTTTGTTCGGGATCCCTGAAAGATACTTGCTTGGAATGGTCTGTAGGTTACACAATGACATTCTGAATGCAGAAGAAACTGGAGTCAATTATTTTGTTTGTGATATTCAGACTGATGTTTGTGTCCATCTCCAATTGAGGACACACACCAACACTAGTACAGAACATATGTGAATGTGTGTCACCAGGTGAAGTACAGTTGTGTTCAACAACCTAGAATGATACTTGCCTGAAACTGCCTAACCAGTGATATAATAACATGTTGAATAATGAAGAAACTGGTGTCAATTATTTTGATATTGTTATTGGGAGTTATTTGTGTATCCAGCTTACTCACTGTACACCAATTGGACACATACACCAACCCCTGAAACAAGGCAGATGTGGGCATGTCTCACCAAATGAAGATTAGATTAAACATATTTATTTGTCGTTTGATGTTAAATGACAAAAGAACTGGAACACAAGTCATTGTCACTTATTTCCGTTCCTCACCTGTACAGTGCAGTGATAAATATAATCAAACCTGTGGAAAAACGACGTACATAAACAACAATTACGATTTTGTGGTCGAACAAATTTACAAAGAAAAGAATTTTAAGGTAATGGATAAACAGAAATAAAGTGAGTTAAATGGTGTTTATTTTCATGGTTGGACAGTCAATAATGGATTAAGGTCGGAGTGAAGTGCAGAAAGTCTAGTCTCTTAGTCACTGTAAAATCTAATATACTTCAGCAAGTGGCGGGAGACCATTTGAATAAGGGCGTTCTAAATTATATGATAACATGTCGAGGGTGATCATTACCACCTTCATCACCGTTATTATGATAATAATTATGATAATAATAACAATAAAGAAATTGTGTTAGAATCAGAAGGTACTCGGGTAAATTTATTTGCCGCTCTTTGTTTCTGAAGCTAGGGTTGATGAATTCCTCAATCGTTCCATTTCATCTTTTGCCGGTGTGGCTGTATGATAATAACAACGAGAAAAAAAATGTTATTAAAATTTTTCAGTATATAGTTTAGGAACTGTTTTCTGTGTTACAGACTCCCACCACCTGTTTTCTTGGACGGAATTTCGGGAGATGCAAACCCCAGTACCTGCAAGCCTAACATATTTGTCTTGACTACGAATACATGTATACGGTTAAAACTAGAAGACCTGTCATGAAATGCACATAAATAGCACGTCCATCTGCGTGTTAATCTACGAGTTATGACCATAGCAAGGCTATCAAATTTTGTAGATATGGTCTGTGCAGAAGTAATGTTTCAGCCAATGGACCTCCGGGTAACCCGCAGGTCCATTGGCAGAAACATTGCCTGTGTTTGCTATGAGTAACCAGGAGAAGCTGCCGTGCTTTGGATGCCATTCGATATGGCAATTGCGCGCAATTCCTACGCACAATTAAGCCTAGATAAGAGCACAGTTTATGACGGGACTTCTAGTTTTAACTGTATATACAAATATAAGCACGCCTATATTCTGGCGAAAGAGTATCTTCTAGTCTAAATTAATTGTTAAATCTCTGTGTGCTTGAGATAAAGGACATACACACTTACAAATGAATTTATTGTCGGAAATGGAGAGATTTGGATTGCCGAATTATAGGTCAATCAGTGTAACAACACTAAAATCGGAGAGCCTTCTGAGAAGAATATTACGTTGCGTTTCATACAATGGACACTCAAAGAAATAGTGTTGGGTATTTTCGAGGATATGTCCACATCTACAAATAGGAGTATCGCAGATATAATTTGAAAAGGTATCGCCGTTTAGATCGCTGCAATTATTTCGCAGCCTACAATACAATGTATGATATTTAATTTCCCCTCCCCACTAGCAAAATAAGCTGGCGGTTTCATTACGGGGTTCAAGTTTGTGTATTTCTCTTTAAATTCGGTTAGGGTTTTTTGACTGTGAAACATACCTCGGCAAGACATTCCAAACCAACACTGGTGTGGGCAAAAACGAGTTCCTGGAGTGTTCAGCACGTGTTTTGTAAGTGGAAGATTATTCTGCACGCCGCAGGTTATATGTACTAGATTGCGCAACTCGAGGGGTAGTAAATGTACTAGATGTCCTGGTGGTTCGTGGTTAACTATTCTGTACATTGTACTTATTTTGTGCATTTCACGTCGACGTGACAAAGGAGTTCCAACCAAGTTCAAACAGAATGTTTTCTGACGATGCTGATCTAGTTAGGCCTGTAATGATACGGACTGCGTCTACACTGCAAAAATATAGGTTCTCTTTAGAACCAAAACTGGTTCCAATCTTGTCCCTGAGATGGAACCAGTTCTGTTTAAACAGTATTTATTTCAAATCAAATAAATTTATAAAGATTAACATTAAATATTAGCAGAATTAAACATAAATTGCGGGGGTTTCAGTCGTAAGTTTAGAGCTTATACGAGGTTGTCTCAAATCATTATTAGCAAAGGAGATGTGAACAGTTGGTATATCGAACCAGTTTTGGTTCTGTACAGAACCAAAACTGGTTCGATATGCCAACTGTTCATATCTCCTTTGTTTCAAAATGTTTGGCGACTGCGTTGAATAAGCTCCAAGTTTACTGCTGAATCTACTTCAGTTCATGTAATATTCTGTTAAAACTGTATGCTACTCTTGGTAAATTTATTTGATTTGAAATAAATACTGTTTAAACAGAACTGGTTCCATCTCAGGGACAAGATTAGAACCAGTTTTGGTTCTAAAGAGAACCTATATTTTTGCAGTGTAGGTGTAAGCGGTCGAGTCTTTTGAGGAGACAAGATGGGGCCGAGTCCCATAGTCCATCTCCACAATGCATTAAAGGCTGTATGTATATGTTAATCTTCTCCAATGTTTTGCGTGAGAGTAAAACTTTCAGTTTCTGAGTTGCTATAGTCTGGAAGAAACTTTTTTTGCAAATTTCATTGATTTGGACATCACTAAGTGAAGAACAGTGTGTTCAGGATCCCAGAAAGATGCTTGCCTAAAATGGGCTGCCCAGTTGCCTAAGAACATTCCGAATATACATTAGAAGAAACTGGTGTCAATTGTTTTGTTTGTGCTATTCAGAATAATTGTTGTGTTCAGCTTACTACCTATACTCTAACTGGGGACACACACCAACACCTATAGCAGAACAGATGTGGGTGTGTGTCACCAAGTGAAGTACAGCTGTGTTCAGGTTCCCTAGATGATACTTAGTTTGTAGTGTGAAGCCCAATTACTTTACGACATTCTGAATGTATTATGTTGTTTCTCCTATTTATATTGATGTTTTGTGTATAGCTTTATCCAAGTACTTCAATTGGGGACACACAACAACACCCGCAACAGGACAAATGAGGATGTGTGCCAGCAAGTGAAATACAGGTTTGCTCAGGATCACGGAAAGATACTTGCCTGAAATGGCCTAGCCAGTTACATAATAACAATCTGAACATGGAAGAGACTGAATTTTTGTCTCCAACTTAATTCATGCACTCTAATTGGGGACACAAATTATATTATATATTCTGATTGAATGATATGACCTCTATCACACCAGATAGAATCGATTTGATTCTGAATTCTATTTTTTTTTGCTAAGCATTGTTATTGAAGGCAATATTAAGGTAAGCTCGGGATGCAAGTCGTTGATTGGCGACTATGAGTACTAGAGGTACAGTTAACACTAGAAGTCTTGCCACGAACTGTGCGCTTACCTAAGTTTAATTGCGCATAGGAATTGCGTGTGACTGCCATATCGAATGGCATCCAAAGCACGGCAGGTTCTCCTGTTTACTCATAGCAAACACAAGCAATGTTTCAGCGAATGGATCTCCGGGTTACCCCCCCCCCCCCCCGGAGGTCCATTGGCTGAAACATTGCTTGTGCGCAGGCCATATGTACAGAATTTGATAGCCTTACTATGGCCATAACCATGACGCGGCAGATTAACGCGCAGATCGACGTGCTATTTGTGCGCTTTTCGTGACAGGACTTCTCGTTTTAACGGTAGGAAGACTGAACACCAGGGTTTTAGTGATCAATTTCTGTGTAATCCTACAGGATTGTGGGGACAGGGAGTATAGGGACTGAAGCAAACATTTTACGGAACAACTCGAATCGACAAGCGTGTTTCTTTGTGCATAAACCCGTGTTTGATGGGGGCACTGTGGGTACTGATGCTTGGGTGATGTCGTTTATCTAACAATCATATAGATTTTGGCTTGAAAACCACGAGATTACATTCTATGTGCGTTTCATTGATCGACCGAACATTATGTCCCCAAAATGTTTAAAAATAATTAAACCCTTTACGTAACATGAAAAGCAGACGACACTTGCAAAAAAAATTCTTGAATAACTAATTTTTTTCATTTTTTGTCAAAAACATAGGTTATGACCACTCATTGGAATAAGCTCGAAGAGCTCATTCTAACGAGGGGTCCTAACCTATGTTTTTGAGACAAAAAAATGAAAGAATAATGGAAATTAATTGGCGATTTTTTGAGAATAGCATTGACCGGTTTTGGTCGTTACGTTGGGTAAATGATTAATATTTAATCTGTTTATGTGACAGAATTGTTAGATAAATGAATTATCATGATAATGTGCATGTCCTGTGATTTGTATCAGATTCTCGGTGGTGTCCAAAGCCGGCTCGTTGAGATCCCATTCTGGACACCACCTCGAATCTGATGAAAATCACAGGACATGCACATTATCATGATAATCTGTATGTATCATTCTCGTGGCTTTCTCAACTGATGCTAACAGAGCAATCACTCACCTTGAATAATCGCGAACCGACGGTCTTCTGGAAAATACTGTTCTCGAACCTCTTCGACTTTGTTTTTTTCAAACCGATGGGAATGTAGGTCGCATTCCGCTGTCTTTGCATATGTATTCAATTGCTGAATTTGACTGTTAAATATAAAACTGTTATTTAGAGCGTGTATATACTCCCTGTGGTGGAACTACTCCTAGACTTCGCGTGCTCTCCCGAGTCCTGGTGGTAATTGTGTGAACAGTTTACGGTTTCTCGTGGACAATTTTCAATTTTCCCGGTAAGAAAGTGAAGAAAACTGAACAGTGCGTAAACATTTTGTTTCTTTCTGATTTCGATCTCATTGTTACTATGAAGTAGCACAAAGATGTGTTAATAACGCGAAAAGCAACAAGCAGAAATGCACAAAATTGGGCATTTTGTGATTTTATTTCGGTGCTCTCTCGAGTGGACCCGACTCTCTCTCTCTCTCTCTCGCTCTCTCTCTCTCTCTCTCTCTCTCTCTCTCGCTCTGTCTGTCTCTCGCTCTCTCTGTCTCTCTGTCTCTCTGTCTCTGTCTGTCTCTGTCTCTCTGTCTCTCTGTCTCTCTCTCTCTCTCTCTCTCTCTCTCTCTGTCTCTCTCTCTCTCTCTCCCTCCCTCCCTCTCGAGTGCTCAGTGCTCTCCGAAAAACGCTGTACTCCGACCCGAGATACGCCATTGTATTATATCACCCACAAAAGGTTCGAAAATCAATTCATCAAAACACATTACTAATAAGAGTGTGGTGCTCTCGGCAGACCATTTTGAGGTTCGAAAGCACAATACGTCGGCTGAGTGCTAGAATGCTCTATGTCCCATAGGGGACATAGAACATTCTAGCACTCAGCCGACGAATACGCTTTGGCGTCCCAAGTAAAGCGCCGATTCTTTGGGGACCCGTGATACGGAGTTTTTGTGTGCATGCAGTTTCAGAACTGAGTTATTGTAGCATTTCAGTGAAACCTATAGCAAATAAACAACCGAGCTATCTAAAAATACACAGGACTTCTTGTCAAAAATTTCTAAATTGAAAATATCGTAAAATGCAATCCTGGCTACTTTAAATATCGACAGTATGTATACGAACATTGATATTGATAACGGTTTTAAAAAATATCCTGATGCAAAACGCCCGGATGAACAAATTTTCAAATTTTGGATCTTTTAGAGCTGAGCTTAAAAGGTAATGACTTTCAATTCAATGGAGAATATTTTCTACACATAATGGGTTGTCCTATGGGCAAAATAATCAGTCTTAATTTTGCCTTAAGCAAATGTGCAAAGCATCCTCTCGGATATCTCAGATATTTAGATGACATTTTTATTATTTGGGAACATTCAAAAGAAGATTTTGATGACTTTCTAGAAATTTTGAACAATCATGATCCAAACATTAAATTAAAAGCTACTATCAGTGAAAATTCAGTTGATTTTCTCGATGTGACCGTGTATAAAGGCGAGCAATTCCAGGCATCCGGTCATTTAGATTATAAAGTATATTTTAAACCAACTAATTCACATCAATTGTTGCATACAAAATCATTTCATCCTCAACATACATTTAAAGGTATCACCAAATAACAGCTCATTCGTTCCCATCGCAATTCAAGTGGTAAGATAAATTTCAACGAGACTTGTTCTACTCTATTTGGTGCCCTCGGATCTAAGGGGTATTCACTGCGCCTTTTGCGTAGCCTGAAATCTCCAACTCTGAAAAAGCTCGAAAGTCCAGCAGAAATTATTGATTTCGAACCACTGAAAATTGAACACATCAGTCCGTTGCTGAATTGTATTGGCGTGGTATTGAATTGCAAAAAGCCTCATTGTGGACTGCATACTTTTATGCCTGATCAGAAAGAGAAATTTCCCTCCGGACAATCGAAAAATCATTATCAGATCCGTAACTCACTCCATTGTGATTCACCAAATATGTTTTAGCTTATCACTAGTAAACGCTGTTGGAAGCAGTACGTTGGTCAAAGTCAAAATCCTTTCCGAGAACGTGCTCCTAAACACACACAGGATATAAAACATAATGCTGATGCCGCAGTAGCATAACATTTTAACCTACCTGGCCATTCTTTAGACGATTTCGAAATCCATCCTATTGAACAACCACCAATTAAAGCCACATTAGAAGAAACGGGTGAATTTAGAACAAAACGTGAAGCTTTTTGGATCAATACGCTTCAAATACGCTTCAAATGCTCTGGCCATTTGGTATCAACATCTCAGAGAGAGAATGCAAAACGAGGCCCATCATTCCTTTCATTTAACATACAACAGAATGAATATCGAAATAGCAAAAATATTAAAAGATGAATTCAGTTTAACCAACTCTAAATTAAATGAACCTTTGAATCTTCGACCTGTCATCGCCTATAAGAAAAACAAAAGCTTGCGTAACATCCTTGTAAGGACTAAATTAGAACCCATCAATGAATATCATCAATTATTGCCAGCCAGTTTAATCAGTTCCGAAAATCATCACTTAGGTTAAATCAGTTTGGTGTATTTTTATCATATTTGAAGCCCATCATGGTTCAGTGAATGAAAACAATTTCTCGGCGGCATATTACAAGAAAAAAACGTTTCAGTAGGAAATGTCTGTGCCGGGGGAATTTTTAATATTAAACACGCACGCACGCATGCACCCATGCACGCACGCACGCACGGCATGCACGCACGCACGCACGCACGCACGAACGCACGCACGCACGCACGCACGCACGCACGCACGCACGCACGCACGCACGCACGCACGCACGCATTTTGTTGATTTTGGCATGAAATCTAGTCATGGCTACTATATCAGCCATGACCTGATTTGATTCCAAACTCAAGAAAATAGTAATATACAGTTAATCGTGAATACGCATTCTATGATACATATTGGTCAGAATGTCATTTTGTATCTTATTTTCAAGCTGGGAACTGACACAATTCTACGCCGTAACATAGAAAAATTCATCATATAAGTTAAACCTATAAAAAACACCAATATCCATGAGGTCACCCTCGAACATGCCCTCCAGTCGGGTGTGCGTTTGATGGACGTTTATGCAAGCTGTAGTCCTTCCACGTAGGTGCGTAGGGAGACGTATGTGCAGTGGTAGTGCGGCTATTGCTTCAGGCCGCCTGTGTCCATGTGCTGATGAGGTTCATTACTATAACTGTTTTTTTAGCACTTCTCGTGATAATCGAGATCTCGCGCAAGGCCTTATGGGATAGTCAGTTAGCGGGAGGGGGTACTAGTTTATTTCATTTCCACACGCAGGGAAGAACCTATGGCTTTACGGCCCTAAAGGGGCGGTTTTAGGCAACATTAGGGTTGTATTGGGTAATTCGATGGAAAACGGGGGAAAATTGGAGTCCAAAATGCCCTCCGATCAGGAAAGAGTACAGTTATAGCTTTACCTACCCCTGTCTTGTTGGACGAGTGCAAAAAGCGTTTCCCTAAAACAAAATGTCGGCCCGCATGATTCGGAAACGAAATCTCCAGAGATTTCTGGAGAATTAAAAAACCTCAGAATCACGTGTGAGCATGCGCATTAGAGACCACATATCGCTATAATAATGATAACAAGATGGCCACTCGCGCCCCATACCCATAATGCATCACTTATCATGACGTAAGTTCCGGACATGCACACTAATATGAGAACATGCAATTAGAAAGTGCAAATGGGGTTCCAAACCACCTGGCCCACTACTTTCGTTGAATCGCTTAGAGAAACCCTCCCGCCTTGGGCATTTCGGGACTCGACGGAATGGCTTCTGCAAACCATTCAACTCAGACACGTTCTTTACCCATTACTTAAACATTCAATATTGACACCTTTTACCAAAGTCCAGTTTAAATTTGAGTCCAGCTCAACAAATCAAGATAATGCCTTTCAAAGAAATGTATCTGCTTGAACACAGAATTGTAGGTCTTCAGCAATGTTCCTAAACAAATTATTTTCTAATAAACAGCGCTGCGCCATGAGCGCATGATACGCCCATTATTAATTACAAGAGGGAAGCACACACTATGAGTATATATGTGTACTTGTCAGGTTAAATATACTTGCCACCAAAAAATCATGAAAATTGCTCCATGTCCGACATGTGGAACATTGCCTATATTTTGACGAATAAAGTCCCATAACTATGGAATAACAAATCAGACAGCGACACAAATAGAAAGGGAGATTCCATCCATCAACATATACTTGCCACCAAAAAATCATGAAAATTGCTCTAAGCATGTTCAAGTTATTGTTCGACATGTGGAAAATTGCTTATATTTTGTCGAATAAAGTCCCATAATTCAGGAATGACATATTGGATGGCGACACAAATAGACAGGGAGATTCCTTCCATCAACATATACTTGCCACCAAAAAATCACGAAAATTGCTCAAAGCATTTTCAAATTATTGTCCGACATGTGGACGGACGGACAGATGGACAGATGGAGAAACGGACAGACGGACGGACGGACGGACGGACAGCGGTATACCATAATACGGGCGTATAAAAACTAATAAATTAGATGAGGACTGCGCCGCCAAATTTCGTTCAAATATCGGGATTTTGTTTCCTTGGGAGCAACGGAGTAGTATAACATGTGCAGATCTTGCCCCTTCTTATGGACCCCGCTTATGGACCCCAGAAGTGACATCATAGTCTCCATCAAATGCCACATAGGTTGTCAGGATAGCAGCCCTGTTGTGATATGTGGCGTTATTACGCGTCCCAACCAGGGAAAACGGTAGACAACAAAAGACTTTTCATGGTTCAATACATTTTATTTGGTCTAACAATATATACAAAAACAGCAAGGTTACAAAATT
This sequence comes from Pictodentalium vernedei, assembly GCA_031216915.1. Lineage (NCBI taxonomy): Eukaryota > Metazoa > Mollusca > Scaphopoda > Dentaliida > Dentaliidae > Pictodentalium > Pictodentalium vernedei. The sequence continues at coordinate 31,729,291 of CM062296.1, forward strand.
TTTAACATGATACAGCATTTGCAATATGCAGAATAATAAGAATGAACATGTACTATTAAAAAAAAGTAGGGGATATCCAAACTGAGGTTGATATTTTCGGAAGATGGTATTGGATACGCGTGATTGAACACATCGATATGTTACCATGTTTAGTGTGGATCATCATAAATGCCACAGGCCCAGGTGTTTTGCACGATCGCCGTGTTAATGTCTGTGGGATACGTTTTGAAATTTTCATTTGTACTGGATGGGCTTTTTCGGAGGTCTCATCGTTCTTTTCTTGGTATAAACTCGTTCATCAATAGTTTCCGGTCGAAACGTAACTTTTGAGGTACGCGAAGACTGACACGTGACTAACTTTTAGTGCCGTTGGCATGTTGGAAGCTGGTAACAGACAGACTGCTGCAGTGGCTCAAATTTTCAATGTTACTCAATCGGTGATTAGCAGGTTGTGGTCACGCTTCCGCCAGACAGGCAATGTTGATGAGAGACGTCGGTCAGGTCGTCCAAGGGCGACAATTGCTAACCAGGATCGTTTGATTCGAACCACAGCATTACGTAACCGCCATCAAAGTGCCTCAGAAATTGGACAACAGCTGCACCGAGCGACAAATGTGCGAGTCAGTGGTCAGACTATCCGAAATCGCCTACCCAGCTGGAATTTATACCCTGACGACCTCAAATAATTCCACGTTTGACTGAACGTTACATAGTAGCAAGGCGTAATTGGTGTGGAGCACGACAACGCTGGACGAATCGTCAGTGGAGCAACGTCATGTTTTCCGAGGAATCGAGGTTTATTCTCGACTTCCGCGACAAGCGAAACAGAGCCTGGCGGCAGCGAAGCCAACGATACCATGACATAACTGCTAGGCAGCACGATCGTTTTGGTGGTGGATCGGTTATGTTATGGGAAGCATAACCATGACAAGCAGAAGAGTATTACATGTCATCCAAGGTCGTGTCAGAGGGTAGTACTAGCGTGACAACATGTTAGCAGCTCATGTGGTGCCATTTGCGGGACGGCACGGCCGTCGATTCATTTTCCAATATGACAATGCAAGAGCACACAGGCACGTCTCGTTACATAGTTCCTCCAGGAGCAGATCATCACTACACTGCCCTGGCCAACACTACGTCCAGACCTGTCATCAATCGAGCACGTCTGGGATATGCTTGACAGGCGCCTACGACAACGCCAACAGACCCCTACCAATGTCCAGGAACTCGCCGCTGCACTGCAGGAAGAATGGAATAACATCAGTCAAGCTGATATTGGACGTTTGATGAGGAGTATGCCACGTCGGTTGTGCGCTTGTCTGGCGAACCGAGGAGCATTTACAAGGTATTGAGGTCTTGAACTGAATGTAGTAAATCCTCTGACTGACCGTCCATGTCTTCTACAGCTCAATACATGGAATGTGTGCTTGTCAGACACTTAACTATCGCTGAAATCATTCACCAGATGTCACAGTGTAATGCCTCAACTGTCTTTTTGATGAAAATATAAATATATTTCTTCATATATCTCACTTTTATCAAATATACCCTACTTGTTTAATAGTATATTCACATGAGTTTCATCACACCCAACAACTGTCACATCTATTGGCCTGCGGCAAAATAGTTCATGGTCAGCGTCATTCATCTATATATCAGTGGTTTTGTCGTCACACCATCTTCTTGAACTTTTCGTTTGGGGTAGATGTGGGATAAACCACCTTTACTTTGTGTATATGTAAACATGCTATTGTCATTAATTCTGAAATCTCGGTTGATACCACTGCCAGTCTGTTCTGTTTTGAGAATATTGAGATATTTCTCCTTGGTGGGTTCATTCTGACGTTTATTGATACCTTTACAGCTTAGCTTGTCGGACGCACCGAAGCAGTAGTACGGTAAGTCTTGCTACATAATCCAAAAATACCATCACCCTGCCATTCGACTTTGAACAGTCCAGGTGTTCTCTTGTAAATTTATGTTTATGAGAACAACAGGTATGAAATACCCAGCTTTCGTTTTGTATTTTCATTTTTACAAAGTCGTCTTTGTGAACGCTGCATGCCTCAGATGATAACCATTTATGCCAATGTTGGTAGAGTTCTTTTTTTCTCAGGCCTGACAACTTCTTTCACTGATGGTTTTGATAAAGGAATATACAAATTGTCGGTATCTGATTCACATAGCTCAAAGTCTCGACGATCTACATAGGCATCTTGGAAATCATAACAGAATTCCAACATTCTGGGCTTGGCGTACTGATACTCAAAAAACCCGATATGAAAAGACAAGTTTAGTTTCATTGTATACTTATTCATCTCCAATTCATAAAAAATCTTTACTTAGTGTACTCAACTTACAGAATGTCATGTTATTAATGCTGCTTGACACATCGTTTTCGTCACAATAAGCAACATTTCAATGGTTGTCTTTATTCGTGACGATTTTTCGATATCCACTGTTTCCAAGTAAATTCATTGTATCAGCTACTATTGATTTGTTAGGGTCGGCATCCCCAGCTCGTCTTGCATCTGACATCTGATCACCAAACTTCCGAAAACATGCGTTCGGCTGGTACTGGATCACTTCATATACATAGCTAACTTCCAATCCGTGGTTAATGTACCACTTTAAAAGGGTTGGTGCCTGAAGAATTTTCTCTCCGTAGTAGCTACCGATCAGACTCCGTCTTGGCTGGTTCATAATCTTATTTTCTTCACCGTAGGTTCTCATATGGTGTCCGACATCCAATCTTGAAATGTTGATATTCTTGATGATTTGGGGGGCATTTCTTCAAAATATTGTTTCAGGCTATCTGGAACATGGATGTCACATTCAACGAAGCCAAAAAGTCTGTTGGTACGAATTTTCCCAAATAGTTCATCCGCTAGTAGTATGTCTTGTATGTTTCACCTTACATTTGGATAATCTCATGGATGAACTCATGTGATGTAATGGTCACGTGATCCAGTGGCGCCATGTTGTGTTGTCATGGTAACCCGCGTGAGCGGTCATGTTGTGACGTCATCCCTACAGTGATACGTGGCAGCGCGTGTTGTTAGGGCGATACCTGTTTCCGTCGTCAATTTTGTATACCGGAGGCAGCCATCTTGGTTTCTATGGTAGTACGTGGTTGCTATGTGACCTAAAGCCTTCTTATAGGACAGGTGTATGTTCGGAGGGTATGTTCTTTTGTACAAGAGTAATTTCCCGATTCGAAGAATTAGCCAAATAAACCCGACAACCCCTCCAAATCACCAAAATCCACCCCAAACTACCGAAATTGACTTTATTTAGTACGGATTTCCCCCAGAATATTTTGTAATAGAGCAGCACGTAGTGCTATAGTACGGAGGGGATCCCGGGGGTAAGTTCGATTGAATTAGAGTTGTTTTTCTGGTTCTGATTCCCCCCAGAATCCCTTTTTGTGACTTCTTTGTTCTATTTATTTTGACTTCCCTAAACAATGTTTATGTTCCATTGTACACATTACAGGTAGCACAAAGGCACATGCTGGATGTACCAATATGTGCTTATATGAAAAGGCACAATGTGACACAATGTGCATTAGCACATAGGCACATACGAGTATTTGAGGATACCTATGGCCTAGTATTGTATTATTTGAGGATACCTATCGAGGATACCTGGCCTTCGGCACCTCTTTTTCTGAAATGAGGCTAAGAGTCGAATGTGCGAGTCACTCGAACGAGCAATTGCTCTAAAGCTCATTTGCTCGATGGGCTTCGAGTCGTTCGAGCAGTGTGTGTGAGTCACTCGAGGTAAGACGGAATCCCACTTATGTAATCCCTTTTCTGGAATCCCATTTTTGGAATCCCTTTTTCGAAAACATATGGCCTTCGGCACCCCTGTTTCTGAGATGAGGCTAAGAGCAGTATGTGCAAGTCACTCAAACGAGCAATTGCTCTAAAGCACATTTGCTCGATGGGATTCGAGTCGTTCGAGGTTGCTATGTTACCTAAAACCTTCTTATAGGATAGGGGTATGTTCGAGGTGTGTGTTCGATTGAATAGGAGCATCCGAAGATACCCCTGGACTGTACTACTGAACTCATTGATAACAACACTATTTTTACAATTTAATTTCTTTTATTCAACATCAAAAATACAACTTTTTATGGAAACTTCTATGGTATGTAGACTGTCAGATATTCATAAACAGTCTTTCTGTAGACTGGACATCTTCTCAATGGTTTACAACAGTCTTCGCACAGGCACAAATGGTTACATGGTCGCGGGGCAACATTGGCTTCAGGTAATAAACACACATTACATTTCGTCCTCCGTGAATCTTCTTCTTGAAATAATGTGTCCATTTCTTCTTTGCTGGCCATTTCTTCTTCTTGAACTTTTTCAACGTCCATGAATTCAGGTGGTAAATCATGAATGTAATAACTGTCTGGAGAATATTTTCTGTGTTCTTCTATAACATCATTTTCTGTTTCCCAGAAACGAACAAAAATACCACAATGAAAACATTGAGTTCTGTCTCCTGTCCTCAAATAAAAGTATCCAATTTTTTTCAGTTCATTCAAGGTTTTCACTCTTTCACTTTGTAACATGAATTGAAATGTCTTGAGACGATTTTCCTCCAATGCCTACTTGATGTGTTTTGCTGGTCTCTGTTCTGGTGTCTTTCTTATTATAGCTTCATCTTCTCCAAGTAATAACTGCTCCAGTACTGGTGGTGGAACATCCCGAAAATACGTTTCAAATGAAACGTTCATTCTCTCTACAAAAACTCTTGGATTTCTTGTTTCTTGGTTTCGTGATTAATAATCATTCAACGCCATCCTGATCAAACATGGAATATCTTTTTATCTTCATTCTTCTTTAGTTTTCTTTCTCTCTTTGGTTTGTGTTCTCCTATTTCAATGCTTCTCTTCTTTGCAATATCCATTGCTTTGGTCACTTGTTCCCAATTTCTTGTGGTAAACTGGAACACAACGTCGTTCTTGACCAGTTGAATCTGTAAATCGTTGTTGAGTTTGAAGACTGTCACTTTAGTAGACATCCTTCTTCTTTGTCTGTCGAAACACAAATGAGCCGAATACCAAGTGCACCCTTTTTATAGCTTTTCTTCAAGCGACATCTAGTGGCTGGTTTCTTCTATGACGTCATTACCCAACACACCATTATCCATTAGATCAGTCGTAAACATGTTGGTTATGGTTTCCATCGGTACACCGCAACAGCTATGTTTCAATTAAAACAGGCAGTATTGTCCACACTCTGGTAATGGTCCTTGAAGGCGTTTTGTATTATACTTCCAATATCTGGAATTCTTCTTCAGGAAATTCTCGAATGGTCTGTGTTGTGGTGGTAATCCATAGGAATCAAAGTACTCTGCGTTGTGGTGACTCACAAAGAGAGCCACCCAATGTTCTCTTTTTTGTGGTCTGGATCCGTGTTCGCTATCATAGACACTGGTCTAAGATCTGATAATCTTCTTGGCAATCTGCTTCTTGCAAATACACCCAAACATATTCTCTTCAAACAATTATCTGATTGAAGTGCATTCTCAAACTGCAACGTTCTCATGTCGAGTAATCGAAGATTACTTGTCTATTTTTATCCACTTCTATGATGTTCTGGAATTCTGCATACACCAGTACGTTGATTGTGGTTGGTAATGGGTTTTCGAAATGGACACAAGGTTCCTCTCTTCACCAGATCGATGTGTTGATCGACGGGTGCAACTGATGCTCCAATGGAATCTGCAACCGTTGCTTTAACACACAAGTATGTATGTGCCAAATTCCAATAATCATCTCCTAATCCTGCAATGTGGAATTATATTAGGCCACTGTTTCCTGTGATCGCCAAAGGCCTGTGTTCAACCCATTGCCCATGTTCCACACTAGTTTGCGTTGGTGGTATGGAAAACAAGTCGAGTTCGCTGTTGACACACTCACAAGATTTTTCATTGATGAGAGACATCATGCACCGAGAAAGGTTTGCGTCTGTACAGTTTTTCTTCTTTTTGTCGATTTGCCAGTTCTGCGTGGTGCGAGCCTTTTTATACCTTTCCTGCCGGGTGGTTTCGACCCACCAACCACTTCATTCCAAGCACCCACACCAGCCTCCTTGACTCTTTTGATTGTTGTCTTTTTAACATTTTTCCTTCAATGACATCTTCGGCAAAGGCCACTCTTTTCTCACGAGCTGTTCTCCCACGGTCCTAGCTGTAGTTTTTAATAAGGGTAACACGACGTTCTTCAGTCCTCACAATATACTTCCCAAACCATAACCTCTCTGTATTTGAGCTCCAGAAAAATCTGATAGACCGTTTCCAGCTTGTTTTGTATAATATTCTTTGTATAATGTGGACTTATAACAGAAAGTCGGGTTTATGTGAAACGAAGAAGATACCTACGATTTCTGAAATGAAGTGTCACTGTCACTTTCCCGAACTCGAATGGCATTATGGTTCTTGTGTGGCCCCTTATATACACCCGGACGGTGCTGAAATTTTTTCGTTCCACTGGCACATAATATACATTCTCAAACGTTTTGGAGATGATGTACCCAAATTTTCCACATACGGGTACGATACGAAGAAAAGGTATTGTTGCATCTCCCACGACTTGGCCACGAACCAAGTCGCAGTATACGTAGAACGAATAAAATCCTTGGTTGACATTGAAAACTCTGGAAGAATTGTAAGTTCCTGATTTAAAAACACACTCATTAAATCCCAAAATATTTTGAAGAGTAGGTCTCAATGTGACTACGACTCCATCTCGTACCGTGATACGAACTTTACCAGTCACTTCACCCAAATCAAAATCTACCTTATCGTGACGAGGCAAGAGTAATTCTTTAACACCATTGATAGCCCGTATCACATCAATGGGATCCGAATAACGACCTTCTTTCAGAGTAAGTTTATAATTCTTTTTCGAAGACCAGAACACTGTCACGAAAGCTTCTTCTCCGCGAATATTGAACCAAGTATTTGGATACTGGATCTCTGCCAGACCAACTTCTCATTCTCCCGTGCGATTCACTGGTTGGGATAACTGAGTGGTGTACGTAGTCAACGTATTTTCGGGAAACACGTTCACAGAACGGTTACTTGGTAGAGTCAAATAAAACATTACTTTTTCTTGATGGTTGGATTAGACAACAAATGTCCTATGCTACTACTCAAGAGAGCAGTCCACAACTTGCTATCTGTGTTCTCGAGAGTGAGATTAACGACACTGGTAATGATGATGATGTACAAAATAATTACTTGTGAAAAGTAAGTGATCTCACTCCTTGGGATTCCTTTTCCAAACAGAGACCAAGAACCGTCCGATCCTTCTTCCATTTTGGAGAAACCTCAGAGGTTCGCTTCCTTTTATAGGTGAGCTGACTCTGCTTGATCCACGAATTGAACGAAGCGCGATATCCCAACCACTTTACGAGCAGTTCTCTGTTTCACCTCGACCACGTTTCTTGAGTACGTGTTCGATTTTGTAAATAGTTTTGTGTGCAACTCGCTGAAGCTCATCGATGTACAACGACCCTTTCAGTACTTCCCCATTATCATCTTGTAAGATGTATTTGACTGGTTGACCTTTCTTGATGGCTACCACTGTGAACACTTCGGTCCAATTGGGCAAATAACCTTTCTCAAAAGTTTTCGTAACTTTACTGATTCTCACTCTGTCTCCCACTTTAAACTTTGGGGTGTTGTGTTTTATGGGTTTGCCATAAAGTTTCTGCCAAACCTTTTCTTGATTTTCCAAGTTCACGGCAATGGGGACCATACCTATACTACGATGATGAGAATGATTATAGGATTTCATCAAGTTTTGAAGTGAAAAATTTAGTGTATCGTTCTTGGTAAAATATTTCCACATTTTGGTTTTTAAAGTTCTATTGAATCTTTCTACTATGGAACATTCTGTTTTCACATTTTGTGTAGTGCAAAATTCTACTCTGTGTTGTTTGAGAAAATTCTGAAATTTTCTATTTAGAAATTCTTTGCTTTGATCAGTTTGTAATTTTAAAGGTTTACGACCTTGTTTGAAAATTTTAGTAAAAGCTTTAACGATGGAATCACCAAATTTGTTTTTGAGGGGTATGACCCAAGCATATTTACTAAACACATCTATACATGTCAACAAAAAATTTGTGTAATTATTATATTTACTTATGTTTGCTACATTTACCAAGTCAGCTTGCCATTGTGTATCGATACCACTAACTATCACTTTCCTTCTAGGAAATGTACGACGAACAAGTTAGTGAAGAGTGTGTGTGTCATGAGTCTCTAACCAGTTTTTTTTTTCTTGGACGCTCTACAAAGAGCGTCTATACCACTAAAACTTTCAGGCGCTTCAGAATCATAGTACAATACTTCCATGACTGCCTTGTTCAAGTGTCAACTCTATTTATACCCTTCTTCGGTTTTGCTTCCGACTTTGTTTCTGTCGGTGCCTGTTTCATAAAATCCAATGTTCTTTATGACCAATCAATTCTTGGGGTATGTTACTATCTCGCAGGGCTTCAGCCAACACTTCCCCCATCCCTTTGGTTGGACAGATTTTCGTTTTCTAAGTAAATCGTTTAGAAGATCTGTTACATTCGCCCCTACCACTGTTTGATCTTTGTGGACTAGTTCGTCCTTCTCATTCCAAGATGTATTGGGTACACCTTCAATGCGATTCAACAACAACTTTGTCTTTCTCTTCATAGTCATAGGTACAGAATCGAGAATATCTTCGTCTTTATTATCTTTCTCAAGTTCGACTTTAATGGGTCGAGGAGCCAGTACCTTTTGTTGAAATGTAAAGTACCTTTGTAAAATTTGATCATATTGAGTCATCTTTTCACCGTATGTGAAAAAAGGGGTATCGAGAATATCCCTCATTTCTTGATCCCCTTCAGTATATTCAAGGCACAGTGCCACAAATAGGTAATCAATTCTTTGTCTGCATGTTTTAGTATGGATTTGACGAGATTGGGTTTCGATTTAATAAGAAGCTTGAGAAGAGCGATGTTGCGCTTGAGACGGTCAGATATACTTCTGACTTGAGGCAGACTTGTTGCTCCCCTTTTATACTTTTTCGGAGGTACACGTACTGGGTTTCCCCTGGAAAAATTTGACTTCTTAATCACATATGTTCAGGAGTATCTTGTCTGAGATCGATAAAAAGGTAACCATATGGGGTCGAAGTGGCATCTTCGAAAACTTCTCTCAGAAACTTGGAATGACCAGGATACATCTAGGTTGCCAAGTGTGAGATCTGAGAACGATCTCTAGGATTTTTAAACAAGATCAAGGTAATGACTATGGAGAGCTACAGTCCTATTGATTTTATTTTTGTCAAATAAATTTTGAACAATGTACTTCACACTAATCCTACGGCGATGACTACATTTAGTAAATAATCTAAACACTCGAACATCTGCATCGAGAATAAGGTCATCCAATATGACTAAACTATCAGATTTTAATTCTTGAGGGAGATCCTCTACGAATTCTACTTGGGGTAAAGTATTGTATAATGGTTACCATTCACTATAACACCGAGTGATGTGACTTGGAACAGACGAGATAATATCTTGAATGTTTTGAATAACCCGATTTACAAAGGATGATTTACCACTACCCGTGGGACCACACAATAAACAAGTGAATGGATGCTTCCAACGTGGATCCATCATTGTTGTTATATGTGGATACTGCTCCCCTTTTATACCTTTTGGGAAGATGGTCATTTTGACCACCCTCCAAACATATTTAGCATTGGTGGCCCTCTGACTTACTGGCGGGGAACAGGTCAAGTTTGTTTGATATTTGTCAAGAGGATAAACATCAAATAACTTAAGCATCATTACCACCTTTTTTTCTTTTATCTTCATTTTATACTTTTTTTCTTCTTTTTTTATGAAAACAAACATCTTTTTACAACATCTATTTACATCTTCAGACTGAATGGTTTCTTGAAGGTCATGAATTCAGTCACCAAATCCATAATACAACATCCCTGTTCATTCGTGAGAGGTTTCTCGAACATATCTTCATACCCTTTTTGTTCTGGTGGTTAATTCATTCCAGAAGTGTTATGGTGCCACAGTAGATGGACGTCATTCTTGTTAACTCTTTAAAGTGCTTCATGAAAATATGTTATAATCCTCTCTTCTTGAGACATCACGAGGCATATATTATGCTGCATCTGACTTGGGTGATCGACCGTACATCCATAGCATTTTTCTTTCACTACAGCATCAGTGTTCTCGTCGACATAATGAGCATATGCCAAGCAAAGTTCATGTTGCAAGTGAACTTGCCAGAGGTCAATATCAATTTCATCAACGATCGATGGTCGTGGTTGGGTTATTCTCACTGTGATCTTCTTCTTCTTCAAAGGTAGTTCTTGAATTGGTTTTTTGAAGTCTTCGTGGTTAGTAGGTTTAGTGTCTTCAGGTTCAGAGGGTCAGTGTCTTCAGTTAAAGCTTTTTGTTGGGTGTTGATGGCTGCATCTACTTCTTCTCTTTGGGACTTCCATTCTTCTAAAGATAGAGCAGTCCCAGTCTTCGTGGGATAAGGTTTCTGGTCTTTTCCCCCAAAGTATCTTCTGAGATGAATCTTCAGTTCACCATGGTACTGGGTGACGTTAGCATAAGTCTGCTTGGCGCCAATTCGGAACATCTCTGGTCAATGGTTCGATCGTGAATGATGCCAAGTCCATGCTTTGCCTAATCTTATATATCTTTGACGGACGTGTTTGAAAACATCGCCCCAGTTCAACAAATGTTGATCGACTTTTTTATTCTTGGTTGGGGTTTGTGTTTGTTTCCTATAGGATTATATGTTAAAGTTGGGAAATTTAGAAAATTAATTCAGAAGGCAATGGAAAAGAATAACAATGTACTTTTCTATTGTAAACTCATACAACGGAAGAAATCTTATAGGTCGATTTACTTCGATCTGGTTGGTCAGTTTGGCGATAGCAATCTTGATCCTTAAACTGTTGGGTATGGCCCTCTGCATTTTATACTGACTTGGGACAGGTTAAGCTACAAACCTAGGACCAATGGAGATAAGTCAAATAGCTCGAGTGTATTCCCACCCCCTACAGTTCGTATCCTCTTTGGGGAAATTCTTTTTGTTCATTAAAAAACATGTCCAACTTAGCAATTCAGACGTTTTGTTAACTTCTTTTTTTTTAAATATTCACAACAGAGAATTTCGTAGTAATGATGATGATGATGATGATGATGATTTATTTCTTTGGTTATACAATAGAGGTAGCCTAAAAGACACCAGGAATCAACTTTTTGAAATGAAACTAAAAAGTTTTGAATGGAACTAACAAATTTGTTACAAAATACAAAATGTGTATCATCCGGTTCCAATAGGGGTAACCTAAACGATACCATGATTTTTTTTTAATTAAATGGAATGAAACTAAAAAGCTTGGAATGAAAATAAAGAAGTATCCTCCACTCCCTATAGGGTTAACCTGAAGCATACCAGGAAATTACAATATGATGATAATGATGATGATGAAAACTATCTGTATTAGAATAAATAAAAATTGAGAAACAAACTTTCAATCCATTTCCGTGTATTGCCTTGTAAGACTTTGTATTGCCATCTAGGACTGTTTTGAGGACTTGCCATATAGGATTTTATGAGGACTGCCATAAAGGACTTTAATAAAAGAGACTTCCATATAGGACTTTTTTATGAGGACTTGCCATAAAGGACTTTAGAGACTGCCATTTAGGACTTTATGAGGACTGCCATCTAGGACTGTAGAGACTACCATTTAGTGCTTTATGAGGACTGCCATATAGGACTTTAGAGACTACCATTTAGGACTTTATAATGACTGCCATAAAGGACTTTAGAGACTGCCATTTAGTGCTTTATGAGGACTGCCATATAGGACTTTAGAGACTACCATTTAGGACTTTAGAGACTGCCATTTAGGACTTTAGAGACGACCATTTAGGACTTTATGAGGACGGCCATATAGGACTTTATGAGGACTGCCATTTAGGACTTTAGAGACTGCCATTTAGGACTTTAGAGACTACCATTTAGGACTTTATGAGGACTGCCATATAGGACTTTATGAGGACTGCCATTTAGGACTTTAGAGACTGCCATTTAGGACTTTAGAGACTGCCATTTAGGACTTTAGAGACTACCATTTAGGACTTTATGAGGACTGCCATATAGGACTTCAGAGACTACCATTTTGGACTTTAGAGACTGCCATTTAGGACTTTAGAGACTACCATTTAGGACTTTATGAGGACTGCCATATAGGACTTTACGAGGACTGCCATTTAGGACTTTAGAGACTGCCATTTAGGACTTATGAGGACTGCCATATAGGACTTATAAGGAGTGCCATTTAAGACTTATGAGGACTGCCATATAGGACTTTATGAGGACTGCCATTTAGGACTTTATGAGGAGTGCCATTTAGGACTTTATGAAGACTGCCATATAGGACTTTATGAGGACTGCCATTTAGGACTTTATGAGGACTGCCATTTAGGACTTTATGAGGACTGCCATATTAGCCCAAGAACATTAGGTTTCACTAGGGAAAAAAATCGGAGAAAGCTGATTTTTTCAGGGAATGTCGAGTACATGTCACTGAACGATTAGACAAAAGTCCCCTAAAATCCCAGTTGAGCTTTTTTTTCTACAGCCTTTTTTCGAAAACGCGTTTGAAAAAAATCAAAAAAAAATCGCACGAACTTTGTAACCTCGAATTGATCCAACTGTATTTTTTGTTTACGCGTATTTCGAGCTACATAATGTCTAATATACATTTACCTAGAGGAAAATGTGCATTCTGTGACAATTTCTGCGAAAAATTATTGAAAATTCACAAAAAAGTATCGGATTTACGCAAAAAATGACGATTTTCCTAACGGATTTGCCCAAAGAGTCGTAGTACAGAATGGGATGTTAGTTGGACAGACGATAAAAAATCCACCACCATTTGAAGACTTTTATCATTGCTTACAAAATAGACATTATGGAAGACCCCCTCTGCTTCTGGTCGAGTTCTCCTTTTGGCATAAAATTCGTCAGCATGAGAACTCAACTATTTTCGGGCTTGGGACCGAACAGACACGTCTGTGTCTGGCAGCATTAGATCAATAAATAATATTTACAGAATGTACAAAAATCAATAAATAATATTTACAGAATGTACAAATCAATCAACATGGATTAAGTTACATTGACTATTATCAACGCTATATACAGAAATGACATGACCTATATACATATTATTCATCGAACTCAGAAATTTCCGACAGGACAGTGTTTCTGTGGTTGTTACAAGAATCCGAACTGCAATTACACAAACCTGAGCAAGAGAGTCCTGCCTTCTTACACCCACACCTTTTTGTACAAGCACTCTTGCAACCACAACTGATCAGATTCAGTAGTTTATCGGGGGCACATGGCTTTGTGGCTGCAGTCGGTACAAGAAGTCCATTGTCTAGCGACCACCCCCAATCCGGCGGGGGAAGCGAAGTGCCCAGCCATTGTTGGACCTGGAGATAACATCTGTAGACATGTTGTTGTGCAGCATCGCTGCTTGGTGGGAGTGAGGCTAGGTCGATGGGTTTATTCAGTTTAGATTTTGCTACATAACGCTTGTAAGTGACATACCTATATTGGTCGAGAGAGGAAACAGTTTTACTCCCGTATAAGATCAGGAGAAGTTGTTCCCCGGCAGCGGCTACTGCACTTGGTGTACTGTCATCCGCCAAAATTGTGTTGACATACTGTTGTGAGTCGCTAGTAACATCGGAGACACTTGTACTGAATACTTTCTTCTTACCAACTCGAAAGAGTGCAGCAGTAGTGTCACAACCACTTATAGAATGTGCTACAAGGAGGTTGCTTCTATGGTCACCCATTTTGGTTGCTATTTCACTAACTGAAACTAGTAAGTTTGGGGTAATGGAATACATCATGTGAATATTACATCCCGGTTGAACTCGAGAGGTAAGAATGACTAACAAGTCTGTGTCTGTTCCCACAACGACAACATTGTTGTCATCTTGAGCGATGTCAAGTGCAGTTTCGGCTATCAGTACATCAGCATCAGCCTCGGCCTGCTTGGACTGAATATTGATAGCAGATAGCTCCTGCATTAGAAGATCGATCAGTTGGGTTTTGTTCTTGGCATTTGCAAGGAAATCGGATTGGGGTGTGGTGGCTGGTAACTCGGGTGAGATATTGATATCAATGGAATACCTGTCTTTAGATCTACGGGCTTGTTCCATGCCCTTTGTCGACATTGTACAAGCATAACCATCAAAAACAACCACGACGTTCGCCCCAAAATGTCTCACTAGATAATTGGAATATGATGTACATATGTCCTTATATGACGACTGTTTAGGCCATACAACTGCCCTCAATAAAAATCCACCATCTACAACAAACAGAGAATGTTCTGGGATTTTAGTTTGCTCGGAACCGTATGTTTTGAGGATCTTACCGAGCGTGCTTTTCTGTGTCTTCCTCATTCCAGCAGAATCAAACAATGCTGGTGGTTTCGGGGCGAGTTCATATTTGAGATACTCTTCCATCTCTGCTTGTGACTGAATAACACATGTGATGCGGTTGAACAGAATTGTGGGGTCAATCACTACCTTACTTCCACGGACTTTGATGCTATTTGCCATCGATGCGAAAGACTTCACAGTGTCAACACGTCGTAGTTTGATGCTGTTGAACGTTTTGCTTACAACATTCGATACGCAACATTCACCAATTTTGCGAACTTGGTCACAGTTCACAGTTTCGTCAGCCACAAGCCCGGTCGCTATAGAGACTAATTGTAGTGGATCTCTATTCTGAAAGGGGGAATGCACTCTGAGCCAGTTCAATAATTTGGTGATATCATTGGCATCAGTCAATTGTGAACTTTGACGGAGATCCCGATGTTGTTCGCCATGACCAGTGTGAACATGAACAAAATTTTCGAGAGCATTACATATCGGAAGGCAAAGAGGTAGTCCATGTACCCATTTCGCAACAGTGCTATCGGTTATTCCCCTGCCATGTGTGAGACCACCAGGGAGCTTGAACATTCT
Source organism: Pictodentalium vernedei (assembly GCA_031216915.1). NCBI lineage: Eukaryota > Metazoa > Mollusca > Scaphopoda > Dentaliida > Dentaliidae > Pictodentalium > Pictodentalium vernedei. The sequence continues at coordinate 31,744,392 of CM062296.1, forward strand.
CATTAAACATTGCTCTATGGTCTGATCAGAATATATCCCGTCCCAGAATTTATCTGAGCGCCTTATGGTAAAGTAACCTTTCTCAGTGAACAACTTCAAATCATCCTGTTGCATTATTTCTGTTAGCTCATTCATCTGCTGCAAATAGAGATGAGAACTTTTTGCGTATGCAAAATGACCACCTGCGTGAAATACTGGAATCATATTGCGAACACAATATGTGTGGAGTTCCCAGTCGCCTGTGCGCTCTGCTCTCAAGAACAACTGTAGAAGACCTATTTGCTCGTAGTATTGTACCCAAAGCTTTCCTGTGCGTCCTACGGACGCATTCTGGAGCAGTTCGTGTAATTTTGACAGTAGATGGTTGACACTTTCTTGATTGACAGCGTCAGCTGTTGTACAGTCACTTCTGGCAAGTCCGCAGAATATTTCATTGACTTCTGTGCAGTCTATGTTATCTAGTGTTCGGCTTTCTTCAAACACAAGTTTTGCAATGGCAATTTGTGTTAGCAAATGGGCACGAACTGCTCTTGAATATGCATGACCACTGATCAAATGATGGATTGACCCACCAGCATAAACAGTCCCCCAAAGTTCATCCAAGCCGCTACCAGCCATGATCGAACCAATTGCCCCTGAATATGACATAATCACACATTACATGCCAATGCATCTTGAGTGTAGGCGAACACCACATTATGTGATTTAATCGAACATGGAAATTGAAACAATGATGCTATAATACGGTATTTGAATGAGAAAAGTCGATGCCGTTTGAATTTGAGTTTAGGGGGTATGGTTAATATTTCACACGTTTCACCAGTTCATTATGGAATAAATGACTATTGTTATATATCATTATAAAGCCACTGCTTTTCTGCAATTTTTGATATATAATTTAACTCCCAAAGTAGTCGTAGATTTGATTTAATGGACGTTGTGTGCCGTTATGTGTATGAAAACAATAAATTTTTTTTCGTAATTTTGTACATTTTCGTGAATATTTCACCATTGAGTGTGAGGATTGGTACAAAGTTGGCATTTTCTGTTGGGGATATGTATTCGCAATATAATTCAGCACGATATTTATGATTCTCACCCTACTAAGGCGAATAAGAATGAGAAATATGGAGCTGGGTCGAATTTTTTTTAAAATTTTTTTTTTCATCAAAAAAAACGCTATAACTTAAAAAGCTCAACTCGGATTCGCAGGGACTTTTCACACTTTATCCGCAAAGTGTGTCCCGGAAAGGTATAAAAAAATCAGCTTTCTCCGATTTTTTTCCTTACTTTCTCATTTTTATGTCTAATGTGCCTGGACTATATAGGACTTTATGATGACTGCCATTTAGGACTTTATGAGGAGTGCCAATTAGGACTTTAGAGACTGCCACTTAGGACTTTATGAGGACTGCCATATAGGACTTTATGAGGACTGCCATTTAGGACTTTATGAGGACTGCCATGTAGGACTTTAGAGACTGCCATTTAGGACTTTATGAGGACTGCCATATAGGACTTATGAGGACTGCCATATAGGACTTTATGAGGACTGCATTTAGGACTTTATGAGGACTGCATTTAGGACTTTATGAGGACTGCCATATAGGACTTTATGAGGACTGCATTTAGGACTTTATGATGACTGCCATATAGGAGTGTATGAGGACTGCCATATAGGACTTTATGAGGACTGCCATATAGGACTTTATGAGGACTGCATTTAGGACTTTATGAGGACTGCCATATAGGACTTTTTGAGGACTGCATTTAGGACTTTATGATGACTGCCATATAGGAGTGTATGAGGACTGCCATATAGGACTTTATGAGGACTGCCATATAGGACTTTATGAGGACTGCCATTTAGGACTTTATGAGGACTGCCATATAGGACTTTATGAGGACTGCATTTAGGACTTTATGAGGACTGCCATATAGGACTTTATGAGGACTGCATTTAGGACTTTATGATGACTGCCATATAGGAGTGTATGAGGACTGCCATATAGGACTTTATGAGGACTGCCATATAGGACTTTATGAGGACTGCCATTTAGGACTTTATGAGGACTGCATTTAGGACTTTATGAGGACTGCCATTTAGGACTTTAGAGACTGCCATATAGGACTTTATGAGGACTGCCATATAGGACTTTATGAGGACTGCCATTTAGGACTTTATGAGGACTGCATTTAGGACTTTATGAGGACTGCCATATAGGACTTTATGAGGACTGCCATTTAGGACTTTATGAGGACTGCCATATAGGACTTTATGAGGACTGCATTTAGGACTTTATGATGACTGCCATATAGGAGTGTATGAGGACTGCCATATAGGACTTTATGAGGACTGCCATATAGGACTTTATGAGGACTGCCATATAGGACTTTATGAGGACTGCATTTAGGACTTTATGAGGACTGCCATATAGGACTTTATGAGGACTGCATTTAGGACTTTATGATGACTGCCATATAGGAGTGTATGAGGACTGCCATATAGGACTTTATGAGGACTGCCATATAGGACTTTATGAGGACTGCCATTTAGGACTTTATGAGGACTGCCATATAGGACTTTATGAGGACTGCCATTTAGGACTTTATGAGGACTTGCCATTTAGGACTTTATGAGGACTGCCATTTAAGACTTTATGAGAACTGCCATATAGGACTTTATGAGGACTGCCATTTAGGACTTTATGAGGACTTGCCATTTAGGACTTTATGAGAACTGCCATATAGGACTTTATGAGGATTGCCATTTAGGACTTTATGAGGACTGCCATATAGGACTTTATGAGGATTGCCATTTAGGACTTTCTGAGGACTGCCATTTAGGACTTTATGAGGACTGCCATATAGCACTTTATGAGGACTGCCATTTAGGACTTATGAGGACTGCCACATAGGACTTTATGAGGACTGCCATTTAGGACTTTATGAGGACTGCCATGTAGGACTTTAGAGACTGCCATTTAGGACTTTATGAGGACTGCCATATAGGACTTATGAGGACTGCCATATAGGACTTTATGAGGACTGCATTTAGGACTTTATGAGGACTGCATTTAGGACTTTATGAGGACTGCCATATAGGACTTTATGAGGACTGCATTTAGGACTTTATGATGACTGCCATATAGGAGTGTATGAGGACTGCCATATAGGACTGTATGAGGACTGCCATATAGGACTTTATGAGGACTGCCATTTAGGACTTTATGAGGACTTGCCATTTAGGACTTTATGAGGACTGCCATTTAGGACTTTATGAGGACTGCCATTTAGGACTTATGAGGACTGCCATATAGGACTTTATGAGGATTGCCATTTAGGACTTTATGAGGACTTCCATTTAGAACTTTATGAGGACTGCCATATAGCACTTTATGAGGACTGCCATATAGGACTTTAGAGACTGCCATTTAGGACTTTATGAGGACTGCCATATAGGACTTTATGAGGTCTGCCATTTAGGACTTTATGAGGACTGCCGTATAGGACTTTATGAGGACTGCCATTTAGGACTTTATGAGACTGCCATTTAGGACTTTTTGAGGACTGCCATATAGGACTTTATGAGGACTGCCATATAGGAATTTATGAGGACTGCCATTAGGACTTATGAGGACTGCATTTAGGACTTTATGAGGACTGCCATTTAGGACTTTATGAGACTGTCATTTAGGACTTATGAGGACTGCCATATAGGACTTTATGAGGACTGCCATATAGGACTTTATGAGGAATGCCATTTAGGACTTTATGAGGACTGCCATGTAGGACTTTATGAGGACTGCCATTTAGGACTTTAGAGACTGCCATTTAGGACTTCAAGAGGACTGCCATATAGGACTTTAGAGACTGCCACTTGGGACTTTATGAGGACTGCCATATAGGACTTTATGAGGACTGCCATTTAGGACTTTATGAGGACTGCCATATAGGACTTTATGAGGAGTGCCATTTTGGACTTTATGAGGACTGCCATTTAGGACTTTAGAGACTGCCATTTAGGACTTTATGAGGACTGCCATATAGGACTTTATGAGGACTGCCATTTAGGACTTTAGAGACTGCCATTTAGGACTTTAGAGACTGCCATTTAGGACTTTATGAGGACTGCCATATAGGCCTTTATGAGGACTGCCATTTAGGACTTTATGAAGACTGCCAAATAGGACTTTATGAGGAGTGCCATTTAGGACTTTATGAGGACTGCCATGTAGGACTTTATGAGGACTGCCATTTAGGACTTTAGAGACTGCCATTTAGGACTTCAAGAGGACTGCCATATAGGACTTTAGAGACTGCCACTTGGGACTTTATGAGGACTGCCATATAGGACTTTATGAGGACTGCCATTTAGGACTTTATGAAGACTGCCATATAGGACTTTATGAGGAATGCCATTTAGGACTTTATGAGGACTGCCATGTAGGACTTTATGAGGACTGCCATTTAGGACTTTAGAGACTGCCATTTAGGACTTCAAGAGGACTGCCATATAGGACTTTAGAGACTGCCACTTGGGACTTTATGAGGACTGCCATATAGGACTTTATGCGGACTGCCATTTAGGACTTTATGAGGACTGCCATATAGGACTTTATAAGGAGTGCCATTTTGGACTTTATGAGGACTGCCATTCAGGACTTTAGAGACTGCCATATATGACTTTAGAGACTGCCATTTAGGACTGTATGAGGACTGCCATATAGGACTTTATGAGGACTGCCATATAGGACTTTATGATGACTGCCATTTAGGACTTTATGAGGACTGCCATTTAGGACTTTATGAGGACTGCCATTTAGGACTTTAGAGACTGCCATTTAGGACTTTAAGAGGACTGCCATATAGGACTTTAGAGACTGCCACTTGGGACTTTATGAGGACTGCCATATAGGACTTTATGAGGACTGCCATTTAGGACTTTATGAGGACTGCCATTTAGGACTTTATGAAGACTGCCAAATAGGACTTTATGAGGAGTGCCATTTTAGACTTTATGAGGACTGCCATTTAGCACTTTATGAGGACTGTCATTTAGGACTTTAGAGACTGCCATTTAGGACTATAAGATGACTGCCATATAGGACTTTAGAGACTGCCACTTGGGACTTTATGAGGACTGCCATATAGGACTTTATGAGGACTGCCATTTAGGACTTTATGAGGACTGCCATATAGGACTTTATGAGAACTGCCATTTAGGACTTTATGAGGAGTGCCATTTAGGACTTTAAGAGGACTGCCATATATGACTTTAGAGACTGCCATTTAGGACTGTATGAGGACTGCCATATAGGACTTTATGAGGAATGCCATTTAGGACTTTATGAGGACTGCCATGTAGGTCTTTATGAGGACTGCCATTTAGGACTTTAGAGACTGCCATTTAGGACTTCAAGAGGACTGCCATATAGGACTTTAGAGACTGCCACTTGGGACTTTATGAGGACTGCCATATAGGACTTTATGAGGACTGCCATTTAGGACTTTATGAGGACTGCCATATAGGACTTTATGAGAACTGCCATTTAGGACTTTATGAGGAGTGCCATTTAGGACTTTAAGAGGACTGCCATATATGACTTTAGAGACTGCCATTTAGGACTGTATGAGGACTGCCATATAGGACTTTATGAGGACTGCCATATAGGACTTTATGATGACTGCCATTTAGGACTTTATGAGGACTGCCATTTAGGACTTTATGAGGACTGCCATTTAGGACTTTAGAGACTGCCATTTAGGACTTTAAGAGGACTGCCATATAGGACTTTAGAGACTGCCACTTGGGACTTTATGAGGACTGCCATATAGGACTTTATGAGGACTGCCATTTAGGACTTTATGAGGACTGCCATTTAGGACTTTATGAGGACTGCCATTTAGGAATTTAGAGACTGCCATTTAGGACTTTAAGAGGACTGCCATATAGGACTTTAGAGACTGGCACTTGGGACTTTATGAGGACTGCCATATAGGACTTTATGAGGACTGCCATTTAGGACTTTATGAGGACTGCCATTTAAGACTTTAGAGACTGCCATTTAGGACTTTATGAGGACTGCCATTTAAGACTTTAGAGACTGCCATTTAGGACTTTATGAGGACTGCGATATAGGACTTTATGAGGACTGCCATTTAGGACTTTATGAGGACTGCCATATAGGACTTTATGAAGAGTGCCATTTAGGATTTTATGAGGACTGCCATATAGGACTTTATGAGGACTGTCATATAGGACTTTCGAGACTGCCATATAAGACTTTTTAATTAGAGAAAAAGACTGTCATTTAGGATTTTAAAGAAATACTGCCATACAAGACTTTATGAGGACTGCCATTTAGGACTTTATGAGGACTGCCATATAGGACTTTAGAGAGCGCCATTTTGGACTCTATGAGGACGGCCATATAGGACTTTATGAGAACTGCCATTTAGGACTTTATGAGGAGTGCCATTTTAGACTTTAAGAGGACTGCCATATAGGACTTTAGAGACTGCCATTTAGGACTTTATGTGGACTGCCATATAGGACTTTATGAGGACTGCCATATAGGACTTTATGAGGACTGCCATTTAGGACTTTATGAGGACTGCCATTTAGGACTTTATGAGGACTGCCATATAGGACTTTATGAGGAGTGCCATTTTGGACTTTATGAGGACTGCCATTTAGGACTTTAGAGACTGCCATTTAGGACTTTATGAGGACTGCCATATAGGACTTTATGAGGACTGCCATTTAGGACTTTATGAGGACTGCCATTCAAGACTTTAGAGACTGCCATTTAGGACTTTATGAGGACTGCCATATAGGACTTTATGAGGACTGCCATTTATGACTTTATGAAGACTGCCAAATAGGACTTTATGAGGAGTGCCATTTTAGACTTTATGAGGACTGCCATTTAGCACTTTATGAGGACTGTCATTTAGGACTTTATGAGGACTGTCATTTAGCACTTTATGAGGACTGTCATTTAGGACTTTAGAGACTGCCATTTAGGACTATAAGATGACTGCCATATAGGACTTTAGAGACTGCCACTTAGGACTTTATGAGGACTGCCATATAGGACTTTATGAGAACTGCCATTTAGGACTTTATGAGGAGTGCCATTTAAGACTTTAAGAGGACTGCCATATAGGACTTTAGAGACTGCCATTTAGGACTTTATGAGGACTTCCATATAGGACTTTATGAGGACTGCCATATAGGACTTTATGAGGACTGCCATTTAGGACTTTATGGGGACTGCCATTTAGGACTTTATGAGGACTGCCATTTAGGACTTTAGAGACTGCCATTTAGGACTTTAAGAGGACTGCCATATAGGACTTTAGAGACTGCCACTTAGGACTTTATGAGGACTGCCATATAGGACTTTATGAGGACTGCCATTTAGGACTTTATGAGGACTGCCATTTAAGACTTTAGAGACTGCCATTTAGGACTTTATGAGGACTGTGATATAGGACTTTATGAGGACTGCCATTTAGGACTTTATGAGGACTGCCATATAGGACTTTATGAAGAGTGCCATTTAGGATTTTATGAGGACTGCCATATAGGACTTTATGAGGACTGCCATTTAGGACTTTAGAGACTGCCATTTAGGACTTTATGAGGACTGCCATATAGGACTTTCGAGACTGCCATATAAGACTTTTTAATTAGAGAAAAAGACTGTCATTTAGGATTTTAAAGAAATACTGCCATATAAGACTTTATGAGGACTGCCATTTAGGACTTTATGAGGACTGCCATATAGGACTTTAGAGAGCGCCATTTTGGACTTTATGAGGACGGCCATATAGGACTTTAGAGACTGTTATTTAGGACTTTATGAGGACTGCCATATAGGACTTTAGAGACTGCCATATAAGACTTTTTAATTAGAGAAAAAGACTGTCATTTAGGATTTTAAAGAAATACTGCCATTTAGAACTTTATGAGGACTTGCCATAAAGGACTTTAGAGACTGCCATTTAGGACTTTTTTAATTAGAGAAAAAACTGACATTTAGGACTTTCTGAGGACTTGCCATAAAGGACTTTTTAATTAGAGAAAGAGACTGTCATATAGGACTTTGGAAACATTTTATTTGGTGAACCTAACACGATTGAGTAGACCTCCTAAAATCCATTACGGCTTTTAGGAATTTTTGGTCAACTTAACAGGACTTGTTGTAGGCAAAAGCTATACTTTTTCTGGTTGTAGAAAATATGACACTCACTGAATAGTTTCTTCTTCATTCGTCTTGAAGGTTAAATCTCTAGTGGTATGGTGCAAATTCCATCTTCTAAAACTATTCGTGTTGGGTAGAAAATGCTTTGCTGGTAAGTATACAAAGTGTTGTCATTCATAACAAATCCTCGGTTGATGCCGGATCCACTTTGTTGAGACTTCAAAACTTGCAAATATGTCTCTTTCGTCAAATCATTGTGACGTTTGCTGATTCCTTTACAACTAAATTTATTGGTGACACCGAAACAGTAATACGTTTTACTACACAGTCCAACAGTGTCGGTTTCTTGCCATTCTACCTTGAACAGCCCTGGAGTTCTCCTGTCACAACGCTTTCTTTCTTGGCAACATGAGGATGACAGCCATTCTTTGTCTTCTGATTTGGTTTCACATAACCATCTCTGTAGAAATCACAACACTCAGATGGAAACCACATGTGATTCTCTTTGTAAAATTCTACTCTCGTCTCTGGTTTCACTAATTCATATATGGATGGTGACGAGGTACATAGATATGGAGAATATGTGTCCATTTCAGCATATTCGAAATCTGGCGGTTGATAAAAGTATAGATGACATCATAGTAGAACTGCAGCATCCGGAGTTTCGCATACTGATAAACAAAGAATCCGATGTGAAGTGGCATATCCAACTTGATGGTCTTCTTGTTGCGTTCGACTTCATATACAGTTTCATCTAATGGATTCAATGCTCTGAAGGACATGTCATTTACAGCTTTGGTGACTTCTTCATCATTGCAATAGCACACACGTTGATGCTTCTCTTTGTTGGTAACCGTTTTGCCATATCCAGAATTTCCCAACAGCTTCATGGTGTCGGCAACGATCGACTTGTCAGGGTCAGTATATCCTTGTCTTCTAGCTTCAGATACTTGATCTCCGAATTTCTCAAAACATCTTCTTGGTTTATATTGGATAACCTGGTAGACGTAGTCAAATTCAATACCATGCTGGAGATACCACTGCAGCAAAGGGGTTGCAAACATTTTTTTCTACTACATAGCTTCCGATCAAATTTCTACAGGGTTTCTTCATCATTCCATTCTTCTCAGGAAAGGACTCCATGTGTTCACCAATATCATCTATGAAGATATCTGTATTCTTGAAGATAGGTGTCATTTCTTCAGTGTACTCGTTCAGGTGATCTGGTACATGTATATCACATTTAACCAAACCAAACAGTTCACCGGCCTTCACTTTCTTCAGTACTTCTTCATCTGTCATTGCACCATCTATTTTGTCTGAAACGTTCTCTTTCAGGAAGGCTTTGAGTGTGGCATCGGTCTTCTTTATCTCCCTCTTCAATCACACTCCCAGATTTCAACGAGTCTATAGCCCAAATCGGTGATGTACTATAATATTAGAACGTTTCTTTTCATGTTCTATCGGTCGATAGTACCTGAGTTTGTGTGATTTCTGAAATAAAACCTGAAGCAGCGAAGCTGCTGAAGATTTTATTTCAGAAATCACACAAACTCAGGTACTATCGACCGATAGAACATGAAAAGAAACGTTCAAATTATTTAATTATGCCGAACAAAAAATAACTTTCATTGTTAAGCGTTAACTGCAACATGCCATCAATTTTGTAACAACAATGTAGTCGAATCTAAAAACATGACGTAATTTCGAACGAATGACGTCTCTCCGAAAATGACTAGTCACAAGTGCCGTCGCTTTGGGAGTTTCTATATTATCACCAAATGCCAGGGTTTACAACTGCATCATGCTGTTCGTGTTATAATTCATTGTTAATGCTTGTGTGAAAAGTGATATAAATTGATGGAATATAAATTCATGTTTCTCGGACGACAACAGTTGGTAGAATTAAGCGGAGTGAAACAATTTATTTTGAACTTGAGGCGGAGGCTCAATGAGGTCGAGAAGTACTAAACTTGTGGAAATATAATTGATTGAAGTCATAACAGACTCATATTCAGGATTCACTGAAGTGGTGAACAACACGTGAGTGAGTTTTTAATATTTCTGATTCTTTTGAATTCATTGTTTGCAGTTAAAATTGAAAACCCTCCCACTGAAGATGATATGTTTGTTGGAAAGTTTGTGTCTACCGGTGTTAAAAAAGTTAAACGGAAACGGAGCCAGCGTTTGGTGTTGAGAAAATCAAAATTCCAATCGACTCTGATCAATGGACGTGGCGCTTACATTTTCTTCGTTCTCTTGTCTCCAGGAAAAAACGTTCCGATAGTACCCGTGTTTTTCCCCAAAACTTCAGTACTATGACTTTTAGAAGGTATCAAATTAACCAATCACGGCTGATGTTACAAACGTGAGGCATAATAATTTGCATTGGTACGGATGTCCTGTAGCAGTTCTTTCATGGGTTTATCTCTGACTTCGTTATGGAGGATAGGAAGCCCATTCTTATCTTTCATGCTGGTACGAAAAGTGCCAGAAGCAGCCAAAGAATTGGTATACAGTTTGTGCCTCTTTGTACCAACCATCAACAGGCAACAGTCTTCGACCAATCATTTTTTCAGCTCAGTTAAACTGATGTCTGATGTGGATGTCATCTCTCATCGATAGAAACTCTAACCATTGTTCAGCCATTTTACCATACTTCATGGAATGTTCTGGTTTAAACTGGTTTTCTTCACGTCGTCTAATACTCTAACCCGTTGGTATCTCTTGCAGTAGGCACCATAGATATAATGCATTCGCATCAAAGCCTATAATACTTCCACATGGTTTTGCTTCTTCATCAAATTTTGTTTCTCTGATTCGGGTAACATCCTCCTCGTGGCACCGGTTGAAGATAATTGAAGTTCCACCAACGATATTATTTTTCACTAAGTGATGCAGGTCTTTGTTTTTTCTGTTTAAATAACGTAAAGTAGGTGTCACCATTCATGGTCTGGAACAGGTATTTCAACGTAAGGCCCGGAACACTGATACCATCTTTAAACATGTCGATGTGGCGTTCTTGATAGAAAGCAAACTGCTTGTCAACTGCTTCAAGGAATGGTTTTACATCTCGGTTATTGTATCAGATCAGAAAATCACGGAAAGTTGTCATCTCCAGGTCGTTCCATACATGCTGGCGGTACTGGTATTCTTCATTGGATATATTTTCTTCCTTGAGAGAACTGTAGAAGGCTTCATGGTCTGGTAGGTGGTCTTGATCCAATTTGTCCAAGCTGTCGATCCATTCATATGGTAAAAACCCTTTGTCACGGAACAGCCGAATGCTTTCAAAAACTTGTCATAGCTGAATCCTGGAGCGAGATAGTTGCAAATATCAACAAACTTGAAAGATTCTGTCGAGACGCATATGTAGTTATTGATGTCTTGACCGCACACTTGAGTGGATTCTGTCTCTTCAGGTATGCCATCAGTTCACGCTTGACTACATTCATGTCGTATTTTCCAGAGTTGAATCCGATGACGGGCATCTCTTGCAGATAGTCTTCAAATTTCTTCTCCAACTTCTGTAAAGGGTGCATCTTGGATGTATCTTCTACAGTAGATCCGGCTTCCGCTTCCAGCGTTTCATCAATTTTCTGTCTGAGTTGACGTAAAGTCCACGCATGATAGGTCTGCATCAGTTGATGGCAATGAGATAATACATCTGTGAGGTAAATCATCATTTTTTCAACAAGTTCTTGAGAATTTCCGTTAGTTATAAAACACTTCGGTTCTTGGTATTCTGGAACATTACTACATACGCTAACACTCAATGGTCGGTGTTCTGCTTTCCATATCAGTTTATCACTGTCGACAGGTAAATTGGACTTGACAAAGTAACTTTCAAAATCAAAGCTTGCACAGTATGGATAAAACTTCTTCTCTTCAGGCACTTCTATACCTTCATCTTCTAACAGATCAAATATGGACTGGGATGGATGGTATACACCGCCAACATACTGGTAAATCACTTCATCTGTACATGTTTTCTCGTGACGCCGTAGAAATCGTGCAGATTTCCATAATTTGCCGCATTTGCGGCATTCAAATGATTTACAGTATTGGTCTGTATCGATGATGTAGCTAAAATGGTTCTTGTAGACGTTCACATACATGGTATTCTCAAACTTTCTATGAGATCTCTGTACTAATTTGGCAACAGTTTCGTCATTGTCATTCTTGACAAGTTCATATACTTGGATATTAACTTCAAAACATTTCTCCAAGTCGGGTAATTCGGCTAAAGTTACTCCACGGAATTCATTCTTTGGTTTCTTTGTATACTTGTTGTACATGGCATCTGTTGTAGTATTCAAATTGTGTGGTGTTGAATCACTCCATAAAGCTAAATATCGGAAGATACACAGGTTGTCATAATAATAAAACTGGTGTTGTTCATGTTTCACCAAAGCATTTACTGCTTTGTTCTGGAGAATATAATCGGGAAGATTTTATATCATTCCAAATGGGTGATCTTTCAGCTTATTCACATAAAAGGTGACGTTGGTTACTCTCTGCACAAGCCATTTGGTGTTTGGTCGTTTTAACTTGGCCCATACCAGGATATCTTCTTCATGACATCATCAAGGAATTCTTCAAAGTCTTCTTGGCAGCATATGAGTTGTGGAATATCAAGTACCTGGGCGTTGTTTTGTGGTGGGTGGTAAGACTTCAGTTCATTAGTTTCAGTGTGTCTCAGGATAAAACAAAAACTAAGATTAATTTTAAATCTTAGGTGTTGTGGCAGAAATACGGCAGTCATCAATTCATCATTTATAATCTTCAGGTTCACAGCGTTGATCCAGTAGTTATACTGGTCCTAGACTCTTCTATTCACCATATGGCGAGTTCTAATAGAACTCCAGTTATCTTCGTATATGGTTAACATCTCATCGGTCTCTTCTTCGGACATCATATTCTGATCAAAATTGATCGGGTCAACATCATTCCGGGTGGTCGTCGTGGTCCGTGGTTGTTTGGTTGGACCTCTCTTCGGTTCATCGGTCTTCCTTTTAGCTGGTACAGGAATTGGTCGGTATGCGCAATAACACCACGCATCATTATGGAGATGACGTCACAAGATGGCCGCTCATGCGGGTTACCATGACAACACAACATGGCGCCACTGGGGCACGTGACATGACGTCACTTCCGGGGTCATCCGCCGGGGCCATCCAACCTGGGGGTGAAACATACGAGACATACTACTGATATTTAAAAAAAAAGGTGAACCGAAAATCAGAGGTTGCGTGCCATTGGTATGCGTGAGGCTGTGATACCTCCAGATGAGCTCGCTGCTGAGTTCGGAATCACTGTGGCCACTTTTTACCGTCTCAGTGGAAGGTATAGAACCACTGGATCTACTGCCGACCGACCGCGTTCAGATCCACCACGACTTACTACCCTGCACAAGACTGACACATCAGGACGTCTCACTTGCGGGATGGCTTTCTTCCGGCGACGAGGACGGCAGCAATTACTCCTGGTAGAACTAACAATAGAATCAGTGCACAAACTGTCCTCAACAGACTCGCTGAACACGGCATCCGAAGAAGGCGTCCATACCACGGACCAATCCTTACCAATCGTCATAATACCGTCAGAATGGAATGGGGTACGTCAGCGTTTTCGCTGGACTCGGCAGCGTTGGAGCACAGTTCTTTTTAGCGATGAATCACGATTTTGTCTATGGCGCACTGATGGTAGGGCAAGAGTGTATCTCCGGCGAGGAGAACGGTTTTCTGATGCTTGTGTGGGGGAATGCGACCGTTTCAGCGGGGGTAGAGTAATGGTTTAGGCAGGAATTTCCTTGTACCATCGAAATCAATTGATCTTCATCGATGGTAATCTGAATGGACAGCGATATAGGGACGAAATTCTTAACGCTGTTGTTGTCCCGTTGTTCAACGCTAACGTCGGATTGCAGTTATTCCAGCAAGACAATGCCCGATGTCACGTGGCTCGTATCTGCCGTGACTTTCTTGAGCGCCCACTTTCGCCAGATTTGTCGCCAATCGAGCATCTTTGGGACCAATTGGTACGACTTCGTGATCTTCAGACGTTAGGCGATTTACGTAATGTTCTAAGGCAGGAGTGGAACGCAATACCACAGGGTGACATTCAGAGACTTATCAGGTTCATGCGCCGTCGATGTCTTGCCACCCAAGAGGCAAACGGTGGATATACACGCTATTGACTGCATGTGTGAACTTTTCATTTCACCCCATGTCTGAATTGCGACGTCCTGACGTGACGCTGGCAACAGTAAGAACGTGAAATTATGCGTATTTATACAGTTAGACTCGAAATATGAATTTACAATAATTTGTTTGGGATTAAAGTCGATAATACTAAAAAAAAATTGCTCCTCGAAGTTTTTTATACTTTCTTGTTTGACTCAGAAAATTTAAGCAGGTACCCGTTTAAGTCAAACCTGCCATGGGGGATACAGCCAGTGAAACAGTTCGCTGAGCCCACTGACATTATGGGCTGCCTCCATCAAGCTAAACTATTAAATCCTGTGTAAAATCTCGGTTCGACTGTGCAAAATCAAATTAAAATCTGGGAGCGCGTTGGCTCAGTGGTAGACTGTTGGACTTCTATGCTAGAGGTCCCGAGTTCGATCTCCTACCGGGACGACCCGCACTGCGTCCTTGGGCAAGGCGATTTATCGATTAGCGATTTTTTGCCTACATGGGGGCACGATGCTGCCGTGCTCTAAGGCGTACTGCACGTCGATGGTGCACATGTCTTCAAGCGCTGTAACCCTGCTTGAGTGGCGCTTGAAGAGAGTTAGAATGTTGAGAATCTGACAGTTGCTCGTCGATGCTGGGTGGTTCTCTCCGGGTACTCTGGCTTCCTCCACCAGTAAAGCTGCCTCGGTCACGATTAGCCATTGGTCATAAGTATGTGACCTTAAACACACACCATTAAATAAATAAATCAATCAATAAATAAATTAAAAGCTACATACGCAGGTTCCCGTTTAATTCAAACGTGCCATGGTGGATACAGGCAGTAAAACAGTTGCTGAAACCATTGACATTGTGGGCTGCCTCCACCAAGCAAGAGAGACCTGTATGACTATGTGAAACATAGGCTGCCTTCATCAAGCGAAGGGTTTACTCGGGAGGGGTGGGGAGGGGGTTGGGATCATCCCATCTCCATTTACTTTTAGACTAATCCACCTTCTTTCTATTTAAGCAGGTATCCACATAATCGTATTTTTTACCCCCACAAACCACTATTGAAAGTAGTTAGGGGAGGCACTATAGCCCCAAGCAATTTTAACACGGAGTTTTCTATAGGGTCCATAGGGTTAGTGTTAAATTGTGAGACTTATAGCCCCAAGATTTTTAACACTGAGTTTGCCATGGGTCCATAGGGTTAGTGTTAAATTGTAAAATTTATAGCGCCAAGAACTTATAGGGACAAACCTGAATGCACTGAATACAAGTACCACAATCGAGACTCGAGGCATCAAAGTCGGAATGAATTAGCATGCCTTGATGATGCGGTTCGAAAAACCTGACGCAGACGATATTAAAATGTTCAAAATTAGTTTATCAGATTTTCCCCAAAGATTTCAACAAAACTATATCATGTGACCCCTCATTGGAACGAGCTCAACGAGCTCGTTCCAATGAGGGGTCACATGATATAGTTTTGTTGAAATTTTTGAAAATTATTTTTTCAACTGCTCAATTTGTATATTACGAGGGCACAAGCAGACCATTCCTTGGATAAAGGGATAATATTATTAATTCGGGGCTAAGTCAAAAAATCAAGACATCTTGAAAATTAAATTGTGGGTAAATAAATAATGACGATAAACCGATATTTTTGTAATTACACCGGTATTCAATCGATATTGGTTTGAATACCGGCACATATCGGTTTATCGATATACCGTGCAGCCCTATGTCATATTATACAACATAATCGTGATTAATGGCCCCCTTTCAGCCCTTCTCGAGCATAAGAAGATGGAAACCATTCAATTTTAATTTTTACTTGACAGTTCTCAAAGGTTATCATCCTTAAATGGAAATGTGTGTTCAAAAGACTTGTTACCAAAACGAAAATCTAAACATAGACAAGCATATATTATGAACACAGATTCACCGAAAGAACCGGGAGAACATTTACGGCGGCGTAGAAGCGACATGTGATGTTTAGTTACTAAATTGAATATTCAATTTACTAAATTGAATATTCAATTTACTAAATTGAAAAAAATAGTCTTGTAATAAATTGAATAAACAGTCTCGTAATAAATTGAACAAACAGTCTTGTAATAAACTGAATATTCAATTTAGTAAATTGAAAAAACAGTCTTGCAATAAATTGAAAAAACAGACTCGTAATAAATTGAAAAAACAGTCTTGTAATAAATTGAATATTCAATTTAGTAAATTGAAAAAACAGTCTTGTAATAAATTGAATAAGCAGTTTCCTAATAAATTGAATAAACAGTCTTGTAATAAATTAAATATTCAGTTTACTAAATTGAATATTCAATTTACTAAATTGAAAAAAACAGTCTTGTAATAAATTGAATAAACAGTCTCGTAATAAATTGAATAAACAGTATTGTAATAATTGAATATTCAATTTAGTAAACTGAATATTCAATTTAGTAAATTGAATATTCAATTTAGTAACTAAACATCACATGTCGCTTCTACGCCGCCATAAACATTGGATGTCAATATATTTAATTCTGCTATCTACTTTGATTTATATGGTTTATCACCAATGGATAGAGACGTATACAATTTCATAGTGAAAAACAAAGATTCCTAGACAATGAATACAGTGAAACTACAAAGTGATTTTAGTATTGTGTGAAATGTACTGCATATTTGCTTTGGATCATCATGCAAAATGATATGATTTAGAGACCGTTCTTACCATCAAATTTCACCCAAGACATTCCCCCCCCCACAAAAAAAAAAAAACGACAGAGATCTTCTACATTGGTTTGAGCAAAACTATGGACAATATTTAAAATGACAGTGTATGAATAACTGAAGGGGGCTTAATCGCTCACATGACAAAGTGGTTTAAAGAAGTATTTGGGGTTAGATTCAGTTAGACATGGTTCATCAACACTACAGAGGAATGAAGTGATGAAAGGCAAAATTTATGGAAAAATACTAATGAATGGATTTGACCAACTTGAACCTAACCTGCTCCAACCCCCCTGCCCCCCCCTCTCCCCTCCCCACATATTAAGCCAGGGACTCAAGTTGAACAAACTTGAATCTGATCCCCCACCTGAGATGTTACATACCAAATATGAAAGAATTCTGACTGGTGGATCTGAAGCAGAAAATTTTAAAGAAATGTCCTCACATTGCTCTAAGTTAAAATTTGGGCTCCAATCGAAACCTAAATGGAAGTGTCAATAACACTGTAACTTAACTTGCCTGTGTGCAGTGTTTGATGAAAAGGATAATTTACAATGTTTATGAACGGATTATGAAATAAGACAAGAATTGCGATAATTGAGAATAAGTTAATTTCTGTTCAATTACAAATTCCACACACATATATGGGACCAGGCCTGAAAATAAGCAGTCTGAAATTTGCAGAATGAGGTCCCCAGAGGGTGAATTTGATATCCCATACAGTGGGCCATTTTATCCTCTGAGTACCTCTTTCTGTTTAGTTATGAGACCCTAATTCAGACTGAGGTTCACAGATGGTAAATTTAGTGATGCTACCCTGCTGTGCAGGGTAGCATCACTAAATTCACCCTCTGCGGACCTCATTTTGCAGATGTCAGTCTGCTTATTTTCTGGCTTGTATGGGACTTAAAAATTATCTATAATTAGCTAATCTTACACATGGCTCCTTAATGGTGGGAAGAAATAAACTGTCATCTTACACTTGGCCACTTGGTGTAGACCAGATGTGGAATGCTGACTGTAGATTTAATGTTGATAGTATTGTTTTCTCATCTGTATTAAATGAATTCGGTGGTGTTTGTTTATTTTTTCTTGAAATGATACAAGCAATGCCAACAACATCTACTGAGTGTGGAGATATTTTATCAGACATAATCTGATTTCGATTACCTTTACTGGTGATGGCCAGTTGTTTCAATTTCTCCCCTGAGTTTGATGGCAACAGTAGCAACCTGGCCAGAGCTGTGACAATGAGGTATTGATTACCTGGCATGACAAACCAGAAGGACTGTAGTCTCTGTTCCTTTATAAGATTCACTTATCCCTAAGTGAAGAATGAACAGCTTACATAGAATTTGGATTCTGACTGATGGATTTGAAGGAGAAGATCTTTAAAGAAATTTCCTCATATTGCACTAAGTTAAAATTCGGGCCCCCACTGAGAAATCTCAAATATTAACTGAGAGGACTGGTAAAAACAAACTTGAATCTGACCCTCGTAACAATTATGTTTACCAAATATTAAAACATTCTGACCAGTGGTTCTGAAGAAGAAGATTTTTAAAGGTTATTTACCATATTTCCCTAGGTTAAGATTTGGGCTTCTATATTGAGCCCAAATACGAACCGAATGCCTTAAATTAAACACACTTGTATCTGACAACCAGGTGAACTAAAAATCGGGTGTCAAAACAAAACTCCAAAGGTATTTTTCCAGTAATGAAATTATGTTTATTTTGAAAATTCTCACCTCTGATATTCCTTCAATTCAAATTAAATATACACAAAATGTACATCAAAATGAAGGTTGGGATGTATAGAACACGAAACACATGTGTAATCAACTCATAGAGTCGCCTGTAGACACCACTGGTTCCTGGAAGTCTGCTGCCGTATTCGCACCAGAACTGATAATTTAATAATATTTCACGAAATCAACTTGTGGCCAAATGTACTTTACATATCCAAGAACAAAGCTAGGGGATAAAAATTCTCCAAAACACGGCGACAGAGCTGCATTGGGGAAAATTCCAAAGCCTTTGCTTTTGTTTACGTATGTTATACTTTCGATTTCCGGTCGACGTCATCGGACAGAAAAAGCATGTAAAAATAACGCCGTCTGAAATCAAATAATGAAAAAGATCGCCTTCATACAGTATACTGTTATTAGATTGAGACTGCACAGTTGCCGTATTCAGTGCAAGGTATCATGATACCTGTTGAAATTTCTTAGAATTACGATTTTGTTTTTCGATGGAAATTCGTGGTAACGTCTAACGAGTGATTTGCGCATGTCTGTCGAGCATGGAAACCATCTTCAATAAAAAATGCAGACAGTGTTGTCCTTTTCCAAAATGCAGTCCTATCGCTGTATTCGAAAGTGTTTTGAATGCCTAGCTTTGTTCTTGGATATATGAAGCACATTTGGCCGCAAGTTGTTCTGATGAAATATTATTTTATTATCAGTTCTGGTGCGAATACGGTAGCAGACTTCCAGGAACCAGTGGTGCCAACAGTCGACTCTATGAGTTGATTACATATGTGTTTCGTGTTCTATACATCCCTACCTTCATTTTGATGTATAATTTGTGTATATTTAATCTGAATTTAAGGAATATGAGAGGTGAGAATTTCAAAATAAACAAAATTCCATTACTTATGTAGGCCCTTAATCACATTTCGTGAATCGTCTATGAAACCTTGGCTGAATTCTGTTTAAATTACTGGATTCTATGTCACAATGGAGTGTAATAAACACAGAAATAACGACGTTCGTCAATTCGACACTCATGTCATCTTGGAAGAATAAAACTCAACGCCGCGCCTCTTGTTTTATCAGGGGCGGCGGAACGATTTTGAAAGTGTGGGGGTGGGGGAAGGGCTGGATCGAGCGATGGATGGTTGTTGGTGTGAAAAATTTAAATTCAAGGGTCCCAAAACCCCCATTTCCATGCATCTGAATGGATATTTTGAGATTTTTCAGAAGATGTATTTGAAAGATTTCACACTTTGAGGGCCGTTAAAAAACGTCGGTGAAAGCATACAGGTGAGGTCTATTTATCAGCTTTGGTCGTAACGACCAAAGCTGATAAATAGACCTCACCTGTATGTTTTACCAGACGTTTACAGCAATTATACTGTCTGTGGATTATCTTGTCTGGGGTGGATTTGGTACTTGTATGTCTGTAAGATTACGATCTACTTCAGATAACCCATTTATTAACAGACTGTATACATTTTAGCGTTTGCTACCACTTACTGCATAAAATGATCAGAAATCCATCGAAACTGAACCAGTACAAGAGAAACAGAGCTGGCGAAAATATGGGGGGGGGGGGGGGGTCTGGATCCGCCCCTTGTTTCACCAGTCATTGGTTGTGTTAAAATATATGCATACAAAAACATGGCCCGGCCAAAAAGGTGGAGAGGCTGAAGCCCCCCCCCCCCCCACCCCCACCCCCAACCCCACACACACACATCCCCCTTCCCGGTTTCGCCGCCCCTGTCTATCCTTCCACGTTTCCACTTGTGCCGTATTGGCGAAGGCAGTCACACATCGTGATGTTCTGTGTATAGATACACCTTGCATGGAATTTGGATTACGTGCAAGAACGTCGCGTAAACACGCATCTGATAAGACGCCACACATCTGTGTGACGTTTGGTGTGAATGAAATGCTTTGACGTAAAAAACAGTGTCAAGCAAGAATGTTCTCAGATTGCCAAAGGAGATATTTTTCTTTAAAAATATCAGCTTCACTCACTTAATTCGAGTTTAGTCGTGGTATCAATACACAGCTCGGGTAGAGTATAGGTATAAACGAACCTTGTGGATTTGTTCCTGTATTTCACGCGCGCTTTTGGCGCTCGTGAAATACAGAAAAACCCCACCCCGGGTCGTTAAATCGGGTACCCCGTGCTACACTTTTGTTGAGTTCTATCTTATTACATGTACCTAATAGCATTGTGCCCAACACATCTTGGTGCGTGACATCTTTTACCCTCGAGGTTTCTATTTACCGATTTGTTTGTACGTGTAGTTGGTCATTTATGGTGTACAATTAGGGTCAAAATTCTTTATTTAAGTATAATACTTAATTAATATAGTATGATGCTAAAATAATTTAGTATCATACTAAATTAATTAAGTATCATACATAATTATTTAAGGGTCATACTATGATCATACTATGTATGACCCTGGGTCATACATTGGCGAATTTAGTATGATACTTAAATACGCGGCGCATGACCCAGCATCGTGCAAGCTGAACCTGCATCATACTATGTATGACCCTGGGTCATACATTGTGAATTTAGTATGATACTTAAATACGCGGCGCATGACCCAGCATCGTGCAAGTTGAACCTGCATCATACTATGTATCACCCTGGGTCATACATTGTAAATTTAGTATGATACTTAAATACGCGGCGGATGACCCAGCATCGTGCAAGTTGAACCTGCATCATACTGTGTATCACCCTGGGTCATACATGGTGAATTTAGTATGATACTTAAATACGCGGCGTATGACCCAGCATCGTGCAAGTTGAACCTGTATCATACTGTGTATCACCCTGGGTCATACATGGTGAATTTAGTATGATACTTAAATACGCGACGTATGACCCAGCATCGTGCAAGTTGAACCTGCATCATACTGTGTATCACCCTGGGTCATACATGGTGAATTTAGTATGATACTTAAATACGCTACGTATGACCCAGCATCGTGCAAGTTGAACCTGTATCATACTATGTATGACCCTGTGTCATACATGGTGAATTTAGTATGATACTTAAATACGCGACATATGACCCAGCATCGTGCAAGTTGAACCTGCATCATACTGTGTATCACCCTGGGTCATACATGGTGAATTTAGTATGACACTTGAATACGCGGCGTATGACCCAGCATCGTGCAAGTTGAACCTGCATCATACTGTGTATCACCCTGGGTCATACATGGTGAATTTAGTATGACACTTAAATACGCGGCGTATGACCCAGCATCGTGCAAGTTAAACCTGCATCATACTGTGTATCACCCTGGGTCATACATGGTGAATTTAGTATGATACTTAAATACGCGGCGTATGACCCAGCATCGTGCAAGTTGAACCTGCATCATACTATGTATCACCCTGGGTCATACATTGTGAATTTAGTATGATACTTAAATACGCGACGTATGACCCAGCATCGTGCAAGTTGAACCTGCATCATACTATGTATCACCCTGGGTCACACATGGTAAATTTAGTATGCTACTTAAATACGCGGCGTATGACCCAGCATCGTGCAAGTTGAACCTGCATCATACTATGTATCACCCTGGGTCACACATGGTAAATTTAGTATGATACTTAAATACGCGGCGTATGACCCAGCATCGTGCAAGTTGAACCTGCATCATACTGTGTATGACCCTGGGTCATACATTGTGAATTTAGTATGATACTTAAATACGCGGCGTATGACCCAGCATCGTGCAAGTTGAACCTGCATCATACTGTGTATGACCCTGGGTCATACATTGTGAATTTAGTATGATACTTAAATACGCGGCGTATGACCCAGCATCGTGCAAGTTGATCCTGCATCATACTATGTATCACCCTGGGTCACACATGGTAAATTTAGTATCATACTTAAATACGCGGCGTATGACCCAGCATCGTGCAAGTTGAACCTGCATCATACTATGTATGACCCTGGGTCATAGATGGTGAATTTAGTATGATACTTAAATACGCGACGTATGACCCAGCATCGTGCAAGTTGAACCTGCATCATACTATGTATGACCCTGGGTCATACATTGTGAATTTAGTATGATACTTAAATACGCGACGTATCACCCAGCATCGTGCAAGTTGAACCTGCATCATACTATGTATGACCCTGGGTCATACATTGTGAATTTAGTATGATACTTAAATACGCGACGTATGACCCAGCATCGTGCAAGTTGAACCTGCATCATACTATGTATCACCCTGGGTCATAGATGGTGAATTTAGTATGATACTTAAATACGCGGCGTATGACCCCAGCATCGTGCAAGTTGAACCTGCATCATACTATGTATCACCCTGGGTCATACATGGTGAATTTAGTATGATACTTAAATACGCGGCGTATGACCCCAGCATCGTGCAAGTTGAACCTGCATCATACTGTGTATCACCCTGGGTCATACATTTTGAATTTAGTATGATACTTAAATACGCGGCGTATGACCCAGCATCGTGCAAGTTGAACCTGCATCATACTGTGTATCACCCTGGGTCATACATTGTGAATTTAGTATGATACTTAAATACGCGACGTATGACCCAGCATCGTGCAAGTTGAACCTGCATCATACTGTGTATCACCCTGGGTCATAGATGGTGAATTTAGTATGATACTTAAATACGCGGCGTATGACCCAGCATCGTGCAAGTTGAACCTGCATCATACTGTGTATCACCCTGGGTCATACATTGTGAATTTAGTATGATACTTAAATACGCGGCGTATGACCCAGCATCGTGCAAGTTGAACCTGCATCATACTGTGTATCACCCTGGGTCATACATTGTGAATTTAGTATGATACTTAAATACGCGGCGTATGACCCAGCATCGTGCAAGTTGAACCTGCATCATACTGTGTATCACCCTGGGTCATACATTGTGAATTTAGTATGATACTTTTAATATGCGGCGTATGACCCAGCATCGTGCAAGTTGAACCTGCATCATACTGTGTATCACCCTGGGTCATACATTGTGAATTTAGTATGATACTTAAATACGCGGCGTATGACCCAGCATCGTGCAAGTTGAACCTGCATCATACTGTGTATCACCCTGGGTCATACATTGTGAATTTTGTATGATACTTAAATACGCGGCGTATGACCCAGCATCGTGCAAGTTGAACCTGCATCATACTGTGTATCACCCTGGGTCATACATTGTGAATTTAGTATGATACTTAAATACGCGGCGTATGACCCAGCATCGTGGAAGTCGAACCTGCATCATACTGTGTATCACCCTGGGTCATACATTGTGAATTTAGTATGATACTTAAATACGCGGCGTATGACCCAGCATCGTGCAAGTTGAACCTGCATCATACTGTGTATCACCCTGGGTCATACATTGTGAATTTAGTATGATACTTAAATACGCGGCGTATGACCCAGCATCGTGCAAGTTGAACCTGCATCATACTGTGTATCACCCTGGGTCATACATGGTGAATTTAGTATGATACTTAAATACGCGGCGTATGACCCAGCATCGTGCAAGTTGAACCTGCATCATACTGTGTATCACCCTGGGTCATACATGGTGAATTTAGTATGATACTTAAATACGCGGCGTATGACCCAGCATCGTGCAAGTTGAACCTGCATCATACTGTGTATCACCCTGGGTCATACATTGTGAATTTAGTATGATACTTAAATACGCGGCGTATGACCCAGCATCGTGCAAGTTGAACCTGCATCATACTGTGTATCACCCTGGGTCATACATGGTGAATTTAGTATGATACTTAAATACGCGGCGTATGACCCAGCATCGTGCAAGTTGAACCTGCATCATACTGTGTATCACCCTGGGTCATACATGGTGAATTTAGTATGATACTTAAATACGCGGCGTATGACCCAGCATCGTGCAAGTTGAACCTGCATCATACTGTGTATCACCCTGGGTCATACATGGTGAATTTAGTATGATACTTAAATACGCGGCGTATGATCCAGCATCGTGCAAGTTGAACCTGCATCATACTATGTATCACCCTGGGTCATACATTGTGAATTTAGTATGATACTTAAATACGCGACGTATGACCCAGCATCGTGCAAGTTGAACCTGCATCATACTGTGTATCACCCTGGGTCATACATTGTGAATTTAGTATGATACTTAAATACGCGGCGTATGACCCAGCATCGTGCAAGTTGAACCTGCATCATACTGTGTATCACCCTGGGTCATACATTGTGAATTTAGTATGATACTTAAATACGCGGCGTATGACCCAGCATCGTGCAAGTTGAACCTGCATCATACTGTGTATCACCCTGGGTCATACATGGTGAATTTAGTATGATACTTAAATACGCGGCGTATGACCCAGCATCGTGCAAGTTGAACCTGCATCATACTGTGTATCACCCTGGGTCATACATGGTGAATTTAGTATGATACTTAAATACGCGGCGTATGACCCAGCATCGTGCAAGTAGAACCTGCATCATACTGTGTATCACCCTGGGTCATACATTGTGAATTTAGTATGATACTTAAATACGCGGCGTATGACCCAGCATCGTGCAAGTTGAACCTGCATCATACTGTGTATCACCCTGGGTCATACATGGTGAATTTAGTATGATACTTAAATACGCGGCGTATGACCCAGCATCGTGCAAGTTGAACCTGCATCATACTGTGTATCACCCTGGGTCATACATGGTGAATTTAGTATGATACTTAAATACGCGGCGTATGACCCAGCATCGTGCAAGTTGAACCTGCATCATACTATGTATCACCCTGGGTCATACATTGTGAATTTAGTATGATACTTAAATACGCGGCGTATGACCCAGCATCGTGCAAGTTGAACCTGCAGCATACTATGTATCACCCTGGGTCATACATTGTGAATTTAGTATGATACTTAAATACGCGGCATATGACCCAGCATCGTACAAGTTGAACCGGCATCATACTGTGTATCACCCTGGGTCATACATTGTGAATTTAGTATGATACTTAAATACGCGGCGTATGACCCCAGCATCGTGCAAGTTGAACCTGCAACATACTATGTATCACCCTGGGTCATACATTGTGAATTTAGTATGATACTTAAATACGCGGCGTATGACCCCAGCATCGTGCAAGTTGAACCTGCATCATACTGTGTATCGCCCTGGGTCATACATTGTGAATTTAGTATGATACTTAAATACGCGGCGTATGACCCCAGCATCGTGCAAGTTGAACCTGCATCATACTATGTATCACCCTGGGTCATAGATTGTGAATTTAGTATGATACTTAAATACGCGGCGTATGACCCCAGCATCGTGCAAGTTGAACCTGCATCATACTGTGTATCACCCTGGGTCATACATTGTGAATTTAGTATGATACTTAAATACGCGACGTATGACCCCAGCATCGTGCAAGTTGAACCTGCATCATACTGTGTATCACCCTGGGTCATACATTGTGAATTTAGTATGATACTTAAATACGCGGCGTATGACCCCAGCATCGTGCAAGTTGAACCTGCATCATACTGTGTATCACCCTGGGTCATACATGGTGAATTTAGTATGATACTTAAATACGCGACGTATGACCCAGCATCGTGCAAGTTGAACCTGCATCATACTATGTATCACCCTGGGTCATACATTGTGAATTTAGTATGATACTTAAATACGCGGCGTATGACCCAGCATCGTGCAAGTTGAACCTGCATCATACTGTGTATCACCCTGGGTCATACATGGTGAATTTAGTATGATACTTAAATACGCGGCGTATGACCCAGCATCGTGCAAGTTGAACCTGCATCATACTGTGTATCACCCTGGGTCATACATGGTGAATTTAGTATGATACTTAAATACGCGGCGTATGACCCAGCATCGTGCAAGTTGAACCTGCATCATACTGTGTATCACCCTGGGTCATACATGGTGAATTTAGTATGATACTTAAATACGCGGCGTATGACCCAGCATCGTGCAAGTTGAACCTGCATCATACTATGTATCACCCTGGGTCATACATGGTGAATTTAGTATGATACTTAAATACGCGGCGTATGACCCAGCATCGTGCAAGTTGAACCTGCATCATACTGTGTATCACCCTGGGTCATACATTGTGAATTTAGTATGATACTTAAATACGCGACGTATGACCCAGCATCGTACAAGTTGAACCTGCATCATACTATGTATCACCCTGGGTCATACATGGTGAATTTAGTATGATACTTAAATACGCGACGTATGACCCAGCATCGTGCAAGTTGAACCTGCATCATACTATGTATCACCCTGGGTCATACATTGTGAATTTAGTATGATACTTAAATACGCGGCGTATGACCCAGCATCGTGCAAGTTGAACCTGCATCATACTGTGTATCACCCTGGGTCATACATGGTGAATTTAGTATGATACTTAAATACGCGGCGTATGACCCAGCATCGTGCAAGTTGAACCTGCATCATACTGTGTATCACCCTGGGTCATACATGGTGAATTTAGTATGATACTTAAATACGCGGCGTATGACCCAGCATCGTGCAAGTTGAACCTGCATCATACTGTGTATCACCCTGGGTCATACATGGTGAATTTAGTATGATACTTAAATACACAGCGTATGACCCAGCATCGTGCAAGTTGAACCTGCATCATACTGTGTATCACCCTGGGTCATACATGGTGAATTTAGTATGATACTTAAATACGCGGCGTATGACCCAGCATCGTGCAAGTTGAACCTGCATCATACTGTGTATCACCCTCGGTCATACATTGTGAATTTAGTATGATACTTAAATACGCGGCGTATGACCCAGCATCGTGCAAGTTGAACCTGCATCATACTGTGTATCACCCTGGGTCATACATGGTGAATTTAGTATGATACTTAAATACGCGGCGTATGACCCAGCATCGTGCAAGTTGAACCTGCATCATACTGTGTATCACCCTGGGTCATACATGGTGAATTTAGTATGATACTTAAATACGCGGCGTATGACCCAGCATCGTGCAAGTTGAACCTGCATCACACTATGTATCACCCTGGGTCATACATTGTGAATTTAGTATGATACTTAAATACGCGGCGTATGACCCAGCATCGTGCAAGTTGAACCTGCATCATACTGTGTATCACCCTGGGTCATACATGGTGAATTTAGTATGATACTTAAATACGCGGCGTATGACCCAGCATCGTGCAAGTTGAACCTGCATCATACTGTGTATCACCCTGGGTCATACATGGTGAATTTAGTATGATACTTAAATACGCGGCGTATGACCCAGCATCGTGCAAGTTGAACCTGCATCATACTGTGTATCACCCTGGGTCATACATTGTGAATTTAGTATGATACTTAAATACGCGGCGTGTGACCCAGCATCGTTCAAGTTGAACCTGCATCATACTGTGTATCACCCTGGGTCATACATGGTGAATTTAGTATGATACTTAAATACGCGGCGTATGACCCAGCATCGTGCAAGTTGAACCTGCATCATAATGTGTATCACCCTGGGTCATACATGGTGAATTTAGTATGATACTTAAATACGCGGCGAATGACCCAGCATCGTGCAAGTTGAACCTGCATCATACTATGTATCACCCTGGGTCATACATTGTGAATTTAGTATGATACTTAAATACGCGGCGTATGACCCAGCATCGTGCAAGTTGAACCTGCATCATACTATGTATCACCCTGGGTCATACATTGTGAATTTAGTATGATACTTAAATACGCGGCATATGACCCAGCATCGTACAAGTTGAACCTGCATCATACTGTGTATCACCCTGGGTCATACATTGTGAATTTAGTATGATACTTAAATACGCGGCGTATGACCCCAGCATCGTGCAAGTTGAACCTGCATCATACTATGTATCACCCTGGGTCATACATTGTGAATTTAGTATGATACTTAAATACGCGACGTATGACCCCAGCATCGTGCAAGTTGAACTTGCATCATACTGTGTATCACCCTGGGTCATACATTGTGAATTTAGTATGATACTTAAATACGCGGCGTATGACCCCAGCATCGTGCAAGTTGAACCTGCATCATACTGTGTATCACCCTGGGTCATACATGGTGAATTTAGTATGATACTTAAATACGCGACGTATGACCCAGCATCGTGCAAGTTGAACCTGCATCATACTATGTATCACCCTGGGTCATACATTGTGAATTTAGTATGATACTTAAATACGCGGCGTATGACCCAGCATCGTGCAAGTTGAACCTGCATCATACTGTGTATCACCCTGGGTCATACATTGTGAATTTAGTATGATACTTAAATACGCGGCGTATGACCCAGCATCGTGCAAGTTGAACCTGCATCATACTGTGTATCACCCTGGGTCATACATGGTGAATTTAGTATGATACTTAAATACGCGGCGTATGACCCAGCATCGTGCAAGTTGAACCTGCATCATACTGTGTATCACCCTGGGTCATACATGGTGAATTTAGTATGATACTTAAATACGCGGCGTATGACCCAGCATCGTGCAAGTTGAACCTGCATCATACTGTGTATCACCCTGGGTCATACATGGTGAATTTAGTATGATACTTAAATACGCGGCGTATGATCCAGCATCGTGCAAGTTGAACCTGCATCATACTATGTATCACCCTGGGTCATACATTGTGAATTTAGTATGATACTTAAATACGCGACGTATGACCCAGCATCGTGCAAGTTGAACCTGCATCATACTGTGTATCACCCTGGGTCATACATTGTGAATTTAGTATGATACTTAAATACGCGGCGTATGACCCAGCATCGTGCAAGTTGAACCTGCATCATACTGTGTATCACCCTGGGTCATACATTGTGAATTTAGTATGATACTTAAATACGCGGCGTATGACCCAGCATCGTGCAAGTTGAACCTGCATCATACTGTGTATCACCCTGGGTCATACATGGTGAATTTAGTATGATACTTAAATACGCGGCGTATGACCCAGCATCGTGCAAGTTGAACCTGCATCATACTGTGTATCACCCTGGGTCATACATGGTGAATTTAGTATGATACTTAAATACGCGGCGTATGACCCAGCATCGTGCAAGTAGAACCTGCATCATACTGTGTATCACCCTGGGTCATACATTGTGAATTTAGTATGATACTTAAATACGCGGCGTATGACCCAGCATCGTGCAAGTTGAACCTGCATCATACTGTGTATCACCCTGGGTCATACATGGTGAATTTAGTATGATACTTAAATACGCGGCGTATGACCCAGCATCGTGCAAGTTGAACCTGCATCATACTGTGTATCACCCTGGGTCATACATGGTGAATTTAGTATGATACTTAAATACGCGGCGTATGACCCAGCATCGTGCAAGTTGAACCTGCATCATACTATGTATCACCCTGGGTCATACATTGTGAATTTAGTATGATACTTAAATACGCGGCGTATGACCCAGCATCGTGCAAGTTGAACCTGCAGCATACTATGTATCACCCTGGGTCATACATTGTGAATTTAGTATGATACTTAAATACGCGGCATATGACCCAGCATCGTACAAGTTGAACCGGCATCATACTGTGTATCACCCTGGGTCATACATTGTGAATTTAGTATGATACTTAAATACGCGGCGTATGACCCCAGCATCGTGCAAGTTGAACCTGCAACATACTATGTATCACCCTGGGTCATACATTGTGAATTTAGTATGATACTTAAATACGCGGCGTATGACCCCAGCATCGTGCAAGTTGAACCTGCATCATACTGTGTATCGCCCTGGGTCATACATTGTGAATTTAGTATGATACTTAAATACGCGGCGTATGACCCCAGCATCGTGCAAGTTGAACCTGCATCATACTATGTATCACCCTGGGTCATAGATTGTGAATTTAGTATGATACTTAAATACGCGGCGTATGACCCCAGCATCGTGCAAGTTGAACCTGCATCATACTGTGTATCACCCTGGGTCATACATTGTGAATTTAGTATGATACTTAAATACGCGACGTATGACCCCAGCATCGTGCAAGTTGAACCTGCATCATACTGTGTATCACCCTGGGTCATACATTGTGAATTTAGTATGATACTTAAATACGCGGCGTATGACCCCAGCATCGTGCAAGTTGAACCTGCATCATACTGTGTATCACCCTGGGTCATACATGGTGAATTTAGTATGATACTTAAATACGCGACGTATGACCCAGCATCGTGCAAGTTGAACCTGCATCATACTATGTATCACCCTGGGTCATACATTGTGAATTTAGTATGATACTTAAATACGCGGCGTATGACCCAGCATCGTGCAAGTTGAACCTGCATCATACTGTGTATCACCCTGGGTCATACATGGTGAATTTAGTATGATACTTAAATACGCGGCGTATGACCCAGCATCGTGCAAGTTGAACCTGCATCATACTGTGTATCACCCTGGGTCATACATGGTGAATTTAGTATGATACTTAAATACGCGGCGTATGACCCAGCATCGTGCAAGTTGAACCTGCATCATACTGTGTATCACCCTGGGTCATACATGGTGAATTTAGTATGATACTTAAATACGCGGCGTATGACCCAGCATCGTGCAAGTTGAACCTGCATCATACTATGTATCACCCTGGGTCATACATGGTGAATTTAGTATGATACTTAAATACGCGGCGTATGACCCAGCATCGTGCAAGTTGAACCTGCATCATACTGTGTATCACCCTGGGTCATACATTGTGAATTTAGTATGATACTTAAATACGCGACGTATGACCCAGCATCGTACAAGTTGAACCTGCATCATACTATGTATCACCCTGGGTCATACATGGTGAATTTAGTATGATACTTAAATACGCGACGTATGACCCAGCATCGTGCAAGTTGAACCTGCATCATACTATGTATCACCCTGGGTCATACATTGTGAATTTAGTATGATACTTAAATACGCGGCGTATGACCCAGCATCGTGCAAGTTGAACCTGCATCATACTGTGTATCACCCTGGGTCATACATGGTGAATTTAGTATGATACTTAAATACGCGGCGTATGACCCAGCATCGTGCAAGTTGAACCTGCATCATACTGTGTATCACCCTGGGTCATACATGGTGAATTTAGTATGATACTTAAATACGCGGCGTATGACCCAGCATCGTGCAAGTTGAACCTGCATCATACTGTGTATCACCCTGGGTCATACATGGTGAATTTAGTATGATACTTAAATACACAGCGTATGACCCAGCATCGTGCAAGTTGAACCTGCATCATACTGTGTATCACCCTGGGTCATACATGGTGAATTTAGTATGATACTTAAATACGCGGCGTATGACCCAGCATCGTGCAAGTTGAACCTGCATCATACTGTGTATCACCCTCGGTCATACATTGTGAATTTAGTATGATACTTAAATACGCGGCGTATGACCCAGCATCGTGCAAGTTGAACCTGCATCATACTGTGTATCACCCTGGGTCATACATGGTGAATTTAGTATGATACTTAAATACGCGGCGTATGACCCAGCATCGTGCAAGTTGAACCTGCATCATACTGTGTATCACCCTGGGTCATACATGGTGAATTTAGTATGATACTTAAATACGCGGCGTATGACCCAGCATCGTGCAAGTTGAACCTGCATCACACTATGTATCACCCTGGGTCATACATTGTGAATTTAGTATGATACTTAAATACGCGGCGTATGACCCAGCATCGTGCAAGTTGAACCTGCATCATACTGTGTATCACCCTGGGTCATACATGGTGAATTTAGTATGATACTTAAATACGCGGCGTATGACCCAGCATCGTGCAAGTTGAACCTGCATCATACTGTGTATCACCCTGGGTCATACATGGTGAATTTAGTATGATACTTAAATACGCGGCGTATGACCCAGCATCGTGCAAGTTGAACCTGCATCATACTGTGTATCACCCTGGGTCATACATTGTGAATTTAGTATGATACTTAAATACGCGGCGTGTGACCCAGCATCGTTCAAGTTGAACCTGCATCATACTGTGTATCACACTGGGTCATACATGGTGAATTTAGTATGATACTTAAATACGCGGCGTATGACCCAGCATCGTGCAAGTTGAACCTGCATCATAATGTGTATCACCCTGGGTCATACATGGTGAATTTAGTATGATACTTAAATACGCGGCGAATGACCCAGCATCGTGCAAGTTGAACCTGCATCATACTATGTATCACCCTGGGTCATACATTGTGAATTTAGTATGATACTTAAATACGCGGCGTATGACCCAGCATCGTGCAAGTTGAACCTGCATCATACTATGTATCACCCTGGGTCATACATTGTGAATTTAGTATGATACTTAAATACGCGGCATATGACCCAGCATCGTACAAGTTGAACCTGCATCATACTGTGTATCACCCTGGGTCATACATTGTGAATTTAGTATGATACTTAAATACGCGGCGTATGACCCCAGCATCGTGCAAGTTGAACCTGCATCATACTATGTATCACCCTGGGTCATACATTGTGAATTTAGTATGATACTTAAATACGCGACGTATGACCCCAGCATCGTGCAAGTTGAACTTGCATCATACTGTGTATCACCCTGGGTCATACATTGTGAATTTAGTATGATACTTAAATACGCGGCGTATGACCCCAGCATCGTGCAAGTTGAACCTGCATCATACTGTGTATCACCCTGGGTCATACATGGTGAATTTAGTATGATACTTAAATACGCGACGTATGACCCAGCATCGTGCAAGTTGAACCTGCATCATACTATGTATCACCCTGGGTCATACATTGTGAATTTAGTATGATACTTAAATACGCGGCGTATGACCCAGCATCGTGCAAGTTGAACCTGCATCATACTGTGTATCACCCTGGGTCATACATTGTGAATTTAGTATGATACTTAAATACGCGGCGTATGACCCAGCATCGTGCAAGTTGAACCTGCATCATACTGTGTATCACCCTGGGTCATACATGGTGAATTTAGTATGATACTTAAATACGCGGCGTATGACCCAGCATCGTGCAAGTTGAACCTGCATCATACTGTGTATCACCCTGGGTCATACATGGTGAATTTAGTATGATACTTAAATACGCGGCGTATGACCCAGCATCGAGCAAGTTGAACCTGCATCATACTATGTATCACCCTGGGTCATACATGGTGAATTCAGAATGATACTTAAATACGCGGCGTATGACCCAGCATCGTGCAAGTTGAACCTGCATCATACTGTGTATCACCCTGGGTCATACATTGTGAATTTAGTATGATACTTAAATACGCGACGTATGACCCAGCATCGTACAAGTTGAACCTGCATCATACTATGTATCACCCTGGGTCATACATGGTGAATTTAGTATGATACTTAAATACGCGACGTATGACCCAGCATCGTGCAAGTTGAACCTGCATCATACTGTGTATCACCCTGGGTCGTGCAAGTTGAACCTGCATCATACTGTGTATCACCCTGGGTCATACATTGTGAATTTAGTATGATACTTAAATACGCGGCGTATGACCCCAGCATCGTGCAAGTTGAACCTGCATCATACTGTGTATCACCCTGGGTCATACATGGTGAATTTAGTATGATACTTAAATACGCGACGTATGACCCAGCATCGTGCAAGTTGAACCTGCATCATACTATGTATCACCCTGGGTCATACATTGTGAATTTAGTATGATACTTAAATACGCGGCGTATGACCCAGCATCGTGCAAGTTGAACCTGCATCATACTGTGTATCACCCTGGGTCATACATGGTGAATTTAGTATGATACTTAAATACGCGGCGTATGACCCAGCATCGTGCAAGTTGAACCTGCATCATACTGTGTATCACCCTGGGTCATACATGGTGAATTTAGTATGATACTTAAATACGCGGCGTATGACCCAGCATCGTGCAAGTTGAACCTGCATCATACTGTGTATCACCCTGGGTCATACATGGTGAATTTAGTATGATACTTAAATACGCGGCGTATGACCCAGCATCGAGCAAGTTGAACCTGCATCATACTATGTATCACCCTGGGTCATACATGGTGAATTTAGTATGATACTTAAATACGCGGCGTATGACCCAGCATCGTGCAAGTTGAACCTGCATCATACTGTGTATCACCCTGGGTCATACATTGTGAATTTAGTATGATACTTAAATACGCGACGTATGACCCAGCATCGTACAAGTTGAACCTGCATCATACTATGTATCACCCTGGGTCATACATGGTGAATTTAGTATGATACTTAAATACGCGACGTATGACCCAGCATCGTGCAAGTTGAACCTGCATCATACTGTGTATCACCCTGGGTCATACATTGTGAATTTAGTATGATACTTAAATACGCGGCGTATGACCCCAGCATCGTGCAAGTTGAACCTGCATCATACTACGTATCACCCTGGGTCATACAATGTGAATTTAGTATGATACTTAAATACGCGGCGTATGACCCCAGCATCGTGCAAGTTGAACCTGCATCATACTGTGTATCACCCTGGGTCATACATTGTGAATTTAGTATGATACTTAAATACGCGACGTATGACCCCAGCATCGTGCAAGTTGAACCTGCATCATACTGTGTATCACCCTGGGTCATACATTGTGAATTTAGTATGATACTTAAATACGCGGCGTATGACCCCAGCATCGTGCAAGTTGAACCTGCATCATACTGTGTATCACCCTGGGTCATACATGGTGAATTTAGTATGATACTTAAATACGCGACGTATGACCCAGCATCGTGCAAGTTGAACCTGCATCATACTATGTATCACCCTGGGTCATACATTGTGAATTTAGTATGATACTTAAATACGCGGCGTATGACCCAGCATCGTGCAAGTTGAACCTGCATCATACTGTGTATCACCCTGGGTCATACATGGTGAATTTAGTATGATACTTAAATACGCGGCGTATGACCCAGCATCGTGCAAGTTGAACCTGCATCATACTGTGTATCACCCTGGGTCATACATGGTGAATTTAGTATGATACTTAAATACGCGGCGTATGACCCAGCATCGTGCAAGTTGAACCTGCATCATACTATGTATCACCCTGGGTCATACATGGTGAATTTAGTATGATACTTAAATACGCGGCGTATGACCCAGCATCGTGCAAGTTGAACCTGCATCATACTGTGTATCACCCTGGGTCGTGCAAGTTGAACCTGCATCATACTGTGTATCACCCTGGGTCATACATTGTGAATTTAGTATGATACTTAAATACGCGGCGTATGACCCCAGCATCGTGCAAGTTGAACCTGCATCATACTGTGTATCACCCTGGGTCATACATGGTGAATTTAGTATGATACTTAAATACGCGACGTATGACCCAGCATCGTGCAAGTTGAACCTGCATCATACTATGTATCACCCTGGGTCATACATTGTGAATTTAGTATGATACTTAAATACGCGGCGTATGACCCAGCATCGTGCAAGTTGAACCTGCATCATACTGTGTATCACCCTGGGTCATACATGGTGAATTTAGTATGATACTTAAATACGCGGCGTATGACCCAGCATCGTGCAAGTTGAACCTGCATCATACTGTGTATCACCCTGGGTCATACATGGTGAATTTAGTATGATACTTAAATACGCGGCGTATGACCCAGCATCGTGCAAGTTGAACCTGCATCATACTGTGTATCACCCTGGGTCATACATGGTGAATTTAGTATGATACTTAAATACGCGGCGTATGACCCAGCATCGAGCAA
This sequence comes from Pictodentalium vernedei, assembly GCA_031216915.1. Classification (NCBI taxonomy): domain Eukaryota; kingdom Metazoa; phylum Mollusca; class Scaphopoda; order Dentaliida; family Dentaliidae; genus Pictodentalium; species Pictodentalium vernedei. Next base: position 31,781,192 of record CM062296.1, read on the forward strand.
GTTGAACCTGCATCATACTATGTATCACCCTGGGTCATACATGGTGAATTTAGTATGATACTTAAATACGCGGCGTATGACCCAGCATCGTGCAAGTTGAACCTGCATCATACTGTGTATCACCCTGGGTCATACATTGTGAATTTAGTATGATACTTAAATACGCGACGTATGACCCAGCATCGTACAAGTTGAACCTGCATCATACTATGTATCACCCTGGGTCATACATGGTGAATTTAGTATGATACTTAAATACGCGACGTATGACCCAGCATCGTGCAAGTTGAACCTGCATCATACTGTGTATCACCCTGGGTCATACATTGTGAATTTAGTATGATACTTAAATACGCGGCGTATGACCCCAGCATCGTGCAAGTTGAACCTGCATCATACTATGTATCACCCTGGGTCATACATTGTGAATTTAGTATGATACTTAAATACGCGGCGTATGACCCCAGCATCGTGCAAGTTGAACCTGCATCATACTGTGTATCACCCTGGGTCATACATTGTGAATTTAGTATGATACTTAAATACGCGACGTATGACCCCAGCATCGTGCAAGTTGAACCTGCATCATACTGTGTATCACCCTGGGTCATACATTGTGAATTTAGTATGATACTTAAATACGCGGCGTATGACCCCAGCATCGTGCAAGTTGAACCTGCATCATACTGTGTATCACCCTGGGTCATACATGGTGAATTTAGTATGATACTTAAATACGCGGCGTATGACCCAGCATCGTGCAAGTTGAACCTGCATCATACTGTGTATCACCCTGGGTCATACATGGTGAATTTAGTATGATACTTAAATACGCGGCGTATGACCCAGCATCGTGCAAGTTGAACCTGCATCATACTATGTATCACCCTGGGTCATACATGGTGAATTTAGTATGATACTTAAATACGCGGCGTATGACCCAGCATCGTGCAAGTTGAACCTGCATCATACTATGTATCACCCTGGGTCATACATGGTGAATTTAGTATGATACTTAAATACGCGGCGTATGACCCAGCATCGTGCAAGTTGAACCTGCATCATACTGTGTATCACCCTGGGTCATACATTGTGAATTTAGTATGATACTTAAATACGCGACGTATCACCCAGCATCGTACAAGTTGAACCTGCATCATACTATGTATCACCCTGGGTCATACATGGTGAATTTAGTATGATACTTAAATACGCGACGTATGACCCAGCATCGTGCAAGTTGAACCTGCATCATACTATGTATCACCCTGGGTCATACATTGTGAATTTAGTATGATACTTAAATACGCGGCGTATGACCCAGCATCGTGCAAGTTGAACCTGCATCATACTATGTATCACCCTGGGTCATACATTGTGAATTTAGTATGATACTTAAATACGCGGCGTATGACCCAGCATCGTGCAAGTTGAACCTGCATCATACTGTGTATCACCCTGGGTCATACATGGTGAATTTAGTATGATACTTAAATACGCGGCGTATGACCCAGCATCGTGCAAGTTGAACCTGCATCATACTGTGTATCACCCTGGGTCATACATGGTGAATTTAGTATGATACTTAAATACGCGGCGTATGACCCAGCATCGTGCAAGTTGAACCTGCATCATACTGTGTATCACCCTGGGTCATACATGGTGAATTTAGTATGATACTTAAATACGCGGCGTATGACCCAGCATCGAGCAAGTTGAACCTGCATCATACTATGTATCACCCTGGGTCATACATGGTGAATTTAGTATGATACTTAAATACGCGGCGTATGACCCAGCATCGTGCAAGTTGAACCTGCATCATACTGTGTATCACCCTGGGTCATACATTGTGAATTTAGTATGATACTTAAATACGCGACGTATGACCCAGCATCGTACAAGTTGAACCTGCATCATACTATGTATCACCCTGGGTCATACATGGTGAATTTAGTATGATACTTAAATACGCGACGTATGACCCAGCATCGTGCAAGTTGAACCTGCATCATACTGTGTATCACCCTGGGTCATACATTGTGAATTTAGTATGATACTTAAATACGCGGCGTATGACCCCAGCATCGTGCAAGTTGAACCTGCATCATACTACGTATCACCCTGGGTCATACAATGTGAATTTAGTATGATACTTAAATACGCGGCGTATGACCCCAGCATCGTGCAAGTTGAACCTGCATCATACTGTGTATCACCCTGGGTCATACATTGTGAATTTAGTATGATACTTAAATACGCGACGTATGACCCCAGCATCGTGCAAGTTGAACCTGCATCATACTGTGTATCACCCTGGGTCATACATTGTGAATTTAGTATGATACTTAAATACGCGGCGTATGACCCCAGCATCGTGCAAGTTGAACCTGCATCATACTGTGTATCACCCTGGGTCATACATGGTGAATTTAGTATGATACTTAAATACGCGACGTATGACCCAGCATCGTGCAAGTTGAACCTGCATCATACTATGTATCACCCTGGGTCATACATTGTGAATTTAGTATGATACTTAAATACGCGGCGTATGACCCAGCATCGTGCAAGTTGAACCTGCATCATACTGTGTATCACCCTGGGTCATACATGGTGAATTTAGTATGATACTTAAATACGCGGCGTATGACCCAGCATCGTGCAAGTTGAACCTGCATCATACTGTGTATCACCCTGGGTCATACATGGTGAATTTAGTATGATACTTAAATACGCGGCGTATGACCCAGCATCGTGCAAGTTGAACCTGCATCATACTATGTATCACCCTGGGTCATACATGGTGAATTTAGTATGATACTTAAATACGCGGCGTATGACCCAGCATCGTGCAAGTTGAACCTGCATCATACTGTGTATCACCCTGGGTCGTGCAAGTTGAACCTGCATCATACTGTGTATCACCCTGGGTCATACATTGTGAATTTAGTATGATACTTAAATACGCGGCGTATGACCCCAGCATCGTGCAAGTTGAACCTGCATCATACTGTGTATCACCCTGGGTCATACATGGTGAATTTAGTATGATACTTAAATACGCGACGTATGACCCAGCATCGTGCAAGTTGAACCTGCATCATACTATGTATCACCCTGGGTCATACATTGTGAATTTAGTATGATACTTAAATACGCGGCGTATGACCCAGCATCGTGCAAGTTGAACCTGCATCATACTGTGTATCACCCTGGGTCATACATGGTGAATTTAGTATGATACTTAAATACGCGGCGTATGACCCAGCATCGTGCAAGTTGAACCTGCATCATACTGTGTATCACCCTGGGTCATACATGGTGAATTTAGTATGATACTTAAATACGCGGCGTATGACCCAGCATCGTGCAAGTTGAACCTGCATCATACTGTGTATCACCCTGGGTCATACATGGTGAATTTAGTATGATACTTAAATACGCGGCGTATGACCCAGCATCGAGCAAGTTGAACCTGCATCATACTATGTATCACCCTGGGTCATACATGGTGAATTTAGTATGATACTTAAATACGCGGCGTATGACCCAGCATCGTGCAAGTTGAACCTGCATCATACTGTGTATCACCCTGGGTCATACATTGTGAATTTAGTATGATACTTAAATACGCGACGTATGACCCAGCATCGTACAAGTTGAACCTGCATCATACTATGTATCACCCTGGGTCATACATGGTGAATTTAGTATGATACTTAAATACGCGACGTATGACCCAGCATCGTGCAAGTTGAACCTGCATCATACTGTGTATCACCCTGGGTCATACATTGTGAATTTAGTATGATACTTAAATACGCGGCGTATGACCCCAGCATCGTGCAAGTTGAACCTGCATCATACTATGTATCACCCTGGGTCATACATTGTGAATTTAGTATGATACTTAAATACGCGGCGTATGACCCCAGCATCGTGCAAGTTGAACCTGCATCATACTGTGTATCACCCTGGGTCATACATTGTGAATTTAGTATGATACTTAAATACGCGACGTATGACCCCAGCATCGTGCAAGTTGAACCTGCATCATACTGTGTATCACCCTGGGTCATACATTGTGAATTTAGTATGATACTTAAATACGCGGCGTATGACCCCAGCATCGTGCAAGTTGAACCTGCATCATACTGTGTATCACCCTGGGTCATACATGGTGAATTTAGTATGATACTTAAATACGCGGCGTATGACCCAGCATCGTGCAAGTTGAACCTGCATCATACTGTGTATCACCCTGGGTCATACATGGTGAATTTAGTATGATACTTAAATACGCGGCGTATGACCCAGCATCGTGCAAGTTGAACCTGCATCATACTATGTATCACCCTGGGTCATACATGGTGAATTTAGTATGATACTTAAATACGCGGCGTATGACCCAGCATCGTGCAAGTTGAACCTGCATCATACTATGTATCACCCTGGGTCATACATGGTGAATTTAGTATGATACTTAAATACGCGGCGTATGACCCAGCATCGTGCAAGTTGAACCTGCATCATACTGTGTATCACCCTGGGTCATACATTGTGAATTTAGTATGATACTTAAATACGCGACGTATGACCCAGCATCGTACAAGTTGAACCTGCATCATACTATGTATCACCCTGGGTCATACATGGTGAATTTAGTATGATACTTAAATACGCGACGTATGACCCAGCATCGTGCAAGTTGAACCTGCATCATACTATGTATCACCCTGGGTCATACATTGTGAATTTAGTATGATACTTAAATACGCGGCGTATGACCCAGCATCGTGCAAGTTGAACCTGCATCATACTGTGTATCACCCTGGGTCATACATGGTGAATTTAGTATGATACTTAAATACGCGGCGTATGACCCAGCATCGTGCAAGTTGAACCTGCATCATACTGTGTATCACCCTGGGTCATACATGGTGAATTTAGTATGATACTTAAATACGCGGCGTATGACCCAGCATCGTGCAAGTTGAACCTGCATCATACTGTGTATCACCCTGGGTCATACATGGTGAATTTAGTATGATACTTAAATACGCGGCGTATGACCCAGCATCGTGCAAGTTGAACCTGCATCATACTATGTATCACCCTGGGTCATACATGGTGAATTTAGTATGATACTTAAATACGCGGCGTATGACCCAGCATCGTGCAAGTTGAACCTGCATCATACTGTGTATCACCCTGGGTCATACATTGTGAATTTAGTATGATACTTAAATACGCGACGTATGACCCAGCATCGTGCAAGTTGAACCTGCATCATACTATGTATCACCCTGGGTCATAGATGGTGAATTTAGTATGATACTTAAATACGCGGCGTATGACCCCAGCATCGTGCAAGTTGAACCTGCATCATACTATGTATCACCCTGGGTCATACATTGTGAATTTAGTATGATACTTAAATACGCGGCGTATGACCCCAGCATCGTGCAAGTTGAACCTGCATCATACTGTGTATCACCCTGGGTCATACATGGTGAATTTAGTATGATACTTAAATACGCTGCGTATGACCCAGCATCGTGCAAGTTGAACCTGCATCATACTGTGTATCACCCTGGGTCATACATGGTGAATTTAGTATGATACTTAAATACGCGGCGTATGACCCAGCATCGTGCAAGTTGAACCTGCATCATACTATGTATCACCCTGGGTCATACATGGTGAATTTAGTATGATACTTAAATACGCGGCGTATGACCCAGCATCGTGCAAGTTGAACCTGCATCATACTGTGTATCACCCTGGGTCATACATTGTGAATTTAGTATGATACTTAAATACGCGACGTATGACCCAGCATCGTAGAAGTTGAACCTGCATCATACTATGTATCACCCTGGGTCATACATGGTGAATTTAGTATGATACTTAAATACGCGACGTATGACCCAGCATCGTGCAAGTTGAACCTGCATCATACTATGTATCACCCTGGGTCATACATTGTGAATTTAGTATGATACTTAAATACGCGGCGTATGACCCAGCATCGTGCAAGTTGAACCTGCATCATACTGTGTATCACCCTGGGTCATACATGGTGAATTTAGTATGATACTTAAATACGCGGCGTATGACCCAGCATCGTGCAAGTTGAACCTGCATCATACTGTGTATCACCCTGGGTCATACATGGTGAATTTAGTATGATACTTAAATACGCGGCGTATGACCCAGCATCGTGCAAGTTGAACCTGCATCATACTGTGTATCACCCTGGGTCATACATGGTGAATTTAGTATGATACTTAAATACGCGGCGTATGACCCAGCATCGTTGAAGTTGAACCTGCATCATACTATGTATCACCCTGGGTCATACATGGTGAATTTAGTATGATACTTAAATACGCGGCGTATGACCCAGCATCGTGCAAGTTGAACCTGCATCATACTGTGTATCACCCTGGGTCATACATTGTGAATTTAGTATGATACTTAAATACGCGACGTATGACCCAGCATCGTACAAGTTGAACCTGCATCATACTATGTATCACCCTGGGTCATACATGGTGAATTTAGTATGATACTTAAATACGCGACGTATGACCCAGCATCGTGCAAGTTGAACCTGCATCATACTATGTATCACCCTGGGTCATACATTGTGAATTTAGTATGATACTTAAATACGCGGCGTATGACCCAGCATCGTGCAAGTTGAACCTGCATCATACTGTGTATCACCCTGGGTCATACATGGTGAATTTAGTATGATACTTAAATACGCGGCGTATGACCCAGCATCGTGCAAGTTGAACCTGCATCATACTGTGTATCACCCTGGGTCATACATGGTGAATTTAGTATGATACTTAAATACGCGGCGTATGACCCAGCATCGTGCAAGTTGAACCTGCATCATACTGTGTATCACCCTGGGTCATACATGGTGAATTTAGTATGATACTTAAATACGCGGCGTATGACCCAGCATCGTGCAAGTTGAACCTGCATCATACTGTGTATCACCCTGGGTCATACATGGTGAATTTAGTATGATACTTAAATACGCGGCGTATGACCCAGCATCGTGCAAGTTGAACCTGCATCATACTATGTATCACCCTGGGTCATACATGGTGAATTTAGTATGATACTTAAATACGCGGCGTATGACCCAGCATCGTGCAAGTTGAACCTGCATCATACTGTGTATCACCCTGGGTCATACATTGTGAATTTAGTATGATACTTAAATACGCGACGTATGACCCAGCATCGTACAAGTTGAACCTGCATCATACTATGTATCACCCTGGGTCATACATTGTGAATTTAGTATGATACTTAACCCTTTGATTCCCAAAGGGCGCTTTACCGGTCCAGTAACATGACACTTCATAATTTCATCGATTAGGTTGACTTTTGAGTGAAGGTGTGGTGTAGACCAATCAATATTTTCAACGTACAGCCACAAGGCTGCACGTTGAAAAAATTAATTGGTCTACCCCCAAATAAAGAATATGGACTCTTCCCGTTGCTGCCATTGAACTGATATGGAAGATGCCACTAGGGTTCAAAGGGTTGAACAAGCGATGTATGACCCAACATCGTGCAAGTTGAACATGCATCATGCTTTTCGCGTACGAGAGGGTCATAACTTTTAATTTAGTATGCAGGGGGTGGGGGGGGGGGGGCACTAAACATTTTCAATACGTGGCGTCCTATTTTTTATTCGGCTCCTTTTTACACCCACCCACCCACTACGTGCAAATTTTCTACTACACGCTAAAAACTAAAGTGTTAAAAACTACTCTTGAAGTGCTGTATTTAACACTTACTAAGTGCTGAACTAGCACTTTGTTCAAGTGTAGATATCCCAGAACTTGACAGGTGTTACAATAATACCACTTGACAAGTGTAATGTCGCGACACTTAAAAGGAAACAACGCAGATGACGCGGATCAGGCTCGAACTCTCGAGCCTGATCCGCGTCTTCTGCGTTGTGTCCATTTAATTATGTACCCACCAAGCGCAAATCAAATTATGGACGATTCTGGAAGAACCACCAATGCTAGACACATGGGAAGTGCCATACAATCAAGTTTCAGATGTCTGACGATTGTAATGTCTAAGTGCTTAAAGCATTGCACTTTGAGTGTTAAAATCAAACCCTAAGAGTTAGAATGGGTTTAACACCTTGAAAGTGTCAGTTTTAACACTTTAGTTTTTAATGTGTACCGTTCTCAGACACCCACCCCCACCCTCCCATTAAAATCCAAAATAAACTTACCCCAATTGCCCACGTGGGGGTACGATGACGCTGTGTGCTGAGACGTACTCCACGCCGAGGTGCACATGTCTTCAGCCAAGCTAACCCTGTCTGTGCTGTGTAGTATGCAGTACCGCTGTGCAGTGTGTAGTACAGTCGTGGGTTAAGATGTTGAAGAGCTGACAGCTGCTCGTCGTTGCTCGGTGGTTCTCTCCGGGTACTCTGGCTTCCTCCACCCGTAAACCTGTCACCGACACGATATGACCCTGGTTGTTAAAGTGTCGTTAAACACCAATAAATAAATAAATAAATAAATAAATAAATAAATAAATAAATAACTTGGGTTGAATTTAGTGCATCAGAGAGAATTTTCCCAAAATATTGTCTGCACATTTTCTACATTTCGAACAAGACACCCACCCCCTACTAACGTGTGACATTTTCCCAGATTAAGCCCAATATTCTCACAATTAAAGCCTCCTGGTGTTGTATTTATGTTAAGAGTGTGATGTACAACATCATCTTTAAGGTTTGAAACACAAATGATGGTATATATTAGCTGATATGTTGATATATTTTTAAAACATTCAAAAAATTGCACAAGTTGGAAATGCACATTTTTGGCGCATTCAAGAGACCCACCCACCCCCACGTCACGTCGGGAACTACACCACCTCACTAGGCACTATATGGGCGTAGTCAACTCCAAGCCATGCACTATTCCTTAAATAGTATGACCCTTAAATAATTCTGTATGATCCTTAATTATTTTAGCATCATACTATATTAATTAAGTATCATACTTAAATAAAGAATTTTGACCCTAATCATCATACTTAAATAAAGAATTTTGACCCCAATCATCATACTTAAATAAAGAATTTTGACCCCAATCATCATACTTAAATAAAGAATTTTAACCCTAATCATCATACTTAAATAAAGAATTTTGACCCCAATCATCATACTTAAATAAAGAATTTTAACCCTAATCATCATACTTAAATAAAGAATTTTGACCCTAATCATCATACTTAAATAAAGAATTTTGACCCTAATCATCATACTTAAATAAAGAATTTTGACCCTAATCATCATACTTAAATAAAGAATTTTGACCCTAATCATCATACTTAAATAAAGAATTTTGACCCTAATCATCATACTTAAATAAAGAATTTTAACCCTAATCATCATACTTAAATAAAGAATTTTGACCCTAATCGTACGTCATAGTTATTGCATTGAAAAGAAATTATAACGATAGAAGCCCGTTGCGGTAAAGGCATTGATAGAAGATTTCGCAGATTGCAGCAGTAGATACAGTAACGGTCAGCTAATGTCCGAAACTCATCCTAGCAAGTTGCAATACTTTTATCGGGGTGTCATCTTCTTCTTTTCACTGAGATTGTACAGATTTACAGAATGGTTTCAAAAGCCCATATATATTTACACACACTAAAACCTAAAGTGTTAAAACTGACACTTTCAAGGTGTTAAACCCATTCCAACTCTTAGGGTTTGATTTTAACACTCAAAGTGCAATGCTTTAAGCACTTAGACATTACAATCGTCAGACATCTGAAACTTGAATGGATAGCACTTCCCATGTGTCTAGCATTGGTGGTTCTTCCAGAATCGTCCATAATTTGATTTGCGCTTGGTGGGTACATAATTAAAAGAACACAACGCAGATGACGCGGATCAGGCTCGAGAGTTCGAGCCTGATCCGCGTCATCTGCGTTGTTTCCTTTTAAGTGTCGCGACATTACACTTGTCACGTGGTATTATTGTAACACCTGTCAAGTTCTGGGATATCTACACTTTAACAAAGTGCTAGTTCAGCACTTAGTAAGTGTTAAATACAGCACTTCAAGTGTAGTTTTTAACACATTAGTTTTTAGCGTGCAGGAAAAATGCATCCTATTGATTTTGCACACAGCTGATTGGTACATTGTATAGGCAAGGCCATGACATTTGGAACTATCGATTAAAATTGTAAAGTTCTTTTTGAAACAGAAAAGGAATACTGGTCGTCCTCTCAAAATTGTGAGAGTTCTTAAAATAAAGTTGGGGTAAGTGAAATTTGAAAATTTGCCAATAGCCTTTTCAGAACACCCCAAATCTGAAGCCAAAATGTACGCGTGAACAAACATTTTTATGGGGTGAACCATTTTATTAGGTAAAGTACGAGGCGTAAACAAGGTTAGTTTCTCCCAAACGAGTTAGATGAGATGGTGGGCCAGATACAAAGTCAGTACTGCAGCCAGTAGAAATTAATTAGGCTTTTGTGACACATAATCTCGGTCCCCACGAGGCTGGTCGATTCGTGGTATAAGGGACGCAACTCGCAGCAATCTGAAAAGCCGAAAACAAGACTTCCATGCAATATCTGATAAACACAGTTGACTGGCTTTGGCTGGTGCTGTGACAAAGAAAATGAAAGAAATATTTAAAAAAAAACAAAAAACTCTGCATGCGTAATCAGGAAGAATGTTCAGAACAAAATGAGAAAAATCAACCAACTGAAAGTATAAGGTGGCAGAGTCGTTACATACAACGTAAGAAGCGCTTTGGAAACTTGGATTCACTGTAGTCACTCATGAGGGAATTCTCATACCTTCTCAAAAACAATAGGTATTTACTATATCCCCCACTCGCTCCACAGCAATGCCTCATATGCAATGCCATTAAAGTTGCAGAATAAACATTAAGATGGCAATCGTTGAAGCAAACACTAAAGGCTTAGAATTTGTGACACCGATGTATAAAGATTTGATAGTCCAGTGTGTGACACACAATACATATACATGCAGTTAGGAAATTCTCCAAATATAAACACGTACCATATTCTCTTCAATATCAGACGAATTAGGCGCGTATAGCCGGTATTGTGGGGGTGGTGCTAACGCGCCTCCCCACAACACTAGAGTCATACGTGAGGGACTATCCCATTTGTTTCCAGAAACAGTTGAGAGAGAAGGGTGGATGGTGTGTCGAAATGGGAGAGAAAGTGAGAGTTTAGGTCAATACTGTCCATTAGCTCGTCATCTCAATCTTATTGAGAATTAGCATGTGACCAGTGGCGTAGATAGCTTTTCGCTGGCGGAGGGGCAAGCCCAAAATTTTCCATCAGACCGAAAATTTTCCGACAGTGTAACAGCAACAAAAACCCAAACAAACAGAAAGAATCTGTTGTTTACTGCAAATGTACTGAAAATTGGTCTTTTTTACCCAAAATTTACCCAAAATGGCATGTTTTTATCCCCAAAGCCAGCATTTTAATGTTATTAGGCATAAATTCACCTAAAAATGGTCCCAAAAAATTTCCGACAAAACTTCTGGTGGGGGTGGCGGAGCCCCCCCCCCCCCCCCCGCCCCCTTTATCTACGCCACTGGATGTGACCAATGATTCTCTCATCTGATTCGTCTCTATTACGGACGTTAACCATCTAAACGTAGTGGTATCTTCCATGTCAGTTCAATGACATCAATTGGAAGAATCCATTTTTATCATTTGGGGTAGACCAATTAATATTTTCAACGTGCAGCCATCAGGCTGCACGTTGAAAATATTGATTGTCTACCCCATACATTCACTTATCAGCTAACGTACTTAATGGACTTATGACGTATCGTGGTCCTGGGTCGGAAAAGCGGCCTCTCGGTTTTAAAGGGTTAAAGTTGAGAAAAAAGACACATTTTGGGCCCGAAGTTGTTAAGTTTGGAACCAAAAATGTGCAATTTTCGCAATGTGTAGGTGCGTGCATCTCGTATTGCTCTGTGTACTGTATCCCTACCATTCTACAAAGTCCCACTGGTCAACACTGATATGTCATGAGTGTGTGGGTGTCTTTGTATGACCGCACCTCTCCAAGATCGACAGGTTTCCTGTGTCCCTGAGACGATCAATACAAATATTTTATTTTTAATGTGTTGATCTGACTTCATAAGATATGGTTATTTCAGTTTATCTCACCACTAAACCAATATCTTTATTAGGCTGTGAAGGTCTGTATTCAGTGACAACTAACTCTTTTCAGAGGAGTAACTTCGAAATACGTTTTACATACAAGAGGGACTGGACAGACCAAATAATAAGATGCGAATGAATGAATGAATGAATGAATGAATGAATGAATGAATGAATGAATGAATGAATGAATGAACGAATGAATGACAAGCCGACGGATGGACGGACGGACGGACGGACATTCTTACTATTTGGGCTTAAGGGCTACGAAAAAAACATTTTATATGTCCATAACCTTATTTTAGCCAGAATCCCACCCCCTCCACTTAGAACTTATATTTAACCCTAACTCCACCCATCCACTCAAAAACCACACCCTAACCCTAACCCTACCCTACCCTGACCCTAAAACCCCACCCCACCCCTGACCCTAACCCCCACCCCCTGGGACCTAACCCTCCCCAACCTTAGGATCTACTCTGGGGCTACCCCTAACCCAACCCCACCCCTGACCCTAACCCCACCTAGCCAGACTATTTTTTGGGGTTCAGGGGCTGCTAAAACTAAAACCGCACCCTGACCCCAACCCCCTGAGTCCTAAACCCCCTGCAACCTTAAGCCCTGCCCTGGGGCTACCCCTAACCCTAACCCCACCCCTCTCCTAACCCTAATACCACCCTAATTTAGAGGTACCCCCTAAAAATAATAGCTCCTAAACAGGTTTAGCTGGCCCGGACGAACGAACGAACGAACGAATGAATGAATGGATTTTTTTATTAAATATATACCGAGACACAAAACAACATACACATATATAGGACCGATGAAAATAATTTTTATCTGGTTTTCGTATGTATACGACACGGCCACGTTGGTTGTCTCCCTTTCATCTCCATGGTTTGTGCCCTTTAAAACGTGGATTGGAATGAAAATACAGGGTGAATTAAAATAAAGTGAAATAAATTGAATAAAAATAAATGTATGTGTGGGGTCAGTGGCGGATCTAGAAGGGGTGAACAGGGTGGTTAGCCACCCCCTCCACAAGACCTCGACCTATAAATGCCTAACATTGAGTGTAAATTTCTGCCCATAATACAGTAATGTGAATTATGATTTGAAAAGTCATTACATATACACGCAAATATAACTTAGAAACGAATGGAAAATTGCAGCACTTGCCGCGTATGGCTTGTTGTGGGTCCATTTGAACCGTCACTTTCATTTATTGATCGTATAGCTGAATGCAAAATCAAGTTTCGATGGCTAGAATACCAAGAATTTCCAACGAAAAGAACGGCAAAATAACGTTGGAAATACACCCCAGAGGCGCTCAAATCGTATCAATTTTTGAAAATTTCCATGGGGAGCATGTCCACGGACCCCCAGCGCTCATGTATGGTAGTCACCCCCTTATACAAATCCTTGTTCCGCCACTGGGTGTAGACCAATTAGTATTCTCAACGTGCAGCCCTGTGGCTGCACATTGAAAATATTAATTGGTCTACTCTCAGATAATGAATGTGGATTCTTCCAATTGCTGGCATTGAACCAACATGGGAGATACCACCATGGGTTCAAAGGGTCAAAGACCAAGAGTGTGTCTCACTTCCTTTATCAGTTCCTTCCTCGAAACCTTACCATTCTCATTCACAGGGAACTTATCGACGAAAACAACATATCGTGGTTTGAACGATTCCGTTTCTATTCTTTGGCAAATATCTGTTTTAACCTCGCTTTCAGTGCAAGATGTCCCAGGTTTCTTAATAATACAAGCACACACTTCCTGGCCATAAACATCGTCCGGAACAGGAATAACGATAACGTCAGATATGTCTGGAATGTTCATACTTTTATAAACTTTTTCTATTTCCGAGGAGTGGGTTACAATTGAGCCATGTGATATTTCATCCTGACTTCTTCCGATAACAAACAATTTACCTTCAGGAGAAATGTATCCAGCATCTTGTGTGTCGTACCAGTCCACAGGGGAAATAACTTGTCTTGTCTTATTGTCATCATTGTAATAACCAACGAATCTGTACTTATGTCTCGCATATATTCTACCGTACTTTCCCCTCTCAACGAGTCTGCGCTCCCTGTCGGTCACTTTTATCTCGACACCTGGGGCAGGGTAACCAGCCATATTATCTGCAATAGCCATGTGACTGTGTATCCTCTCCCCCGACATTATTCCAAACTCCGTACAGCCATACATGTTGACCACATATTTCAGTTGGTTAAACAACCTTCCAGTTTCGTGTTTAAACGGAGATCCACCACAATAGATAGCTTGGATGCTGGATGGCAATTTTCCCTCAAATTGTAGCAGAATGTTACGCAATACGTCTGAGGTAAAGAGAGCAACTTGACATTTCTCTTTTTCAACGCATTCAAAAACAACTTTTGGGTTCACTGAATATTCGCCCGAAACACATACTCTACTCCATCCACTAACAAGTTCGAATACTGCAGAGCCCAACGACCAAGAAAATGCAGAGTTCGTGAAAAACTTCACGTCTCCACTTATGTCTACGAATCCTTTGTATATGAGCATCTCCCTGAGAAAACTCCTGTGAGAGTGCACTGCGAGTTTAGGCATGCCACTGGTACCAGATGTCCGCAATATCAAAGCAGGGTCGTCTGGATCTATGTAAACAGATGATCGGTCGAATCGGGATTCTTCAGAGTGCAGAAGGTCTGAAAAACACAGAATATTAGGTATCGTATGGACAGTGACCATACTTATGACGTGCTGTAGACAAAGATACTCCTCGCTGATCACCATGCCCTGTATGGTTGATAACGCATTGTGATTTGTATTGGCAGTGAAGATGGCAACCGCTTTGCTTTTTTCGACAACGTATCGAAGGTCGGACGCATCTTCACAAGCTGCAAACGCACCTAGAGGAATTGCACCAATCAACATTACACTGAATTCTACGATCAACCTTTCCAAAGAAGTCTTTATGTCAATAATCACCACATCTGACTTCTTTATCCTAAGCTTTGTGAGAGCACAAGCAAACTGTCGACATTTATCGTACAGTTCACCATTTGTGATAGATACTCGATCCCCGTCTTTGTAGATAATATATGCTTCTTTTGATGATTCCGCCGCTCGTCTTTCCAGTAATTCTGGAATCGTGATGTATTCCCCGGTAATGTCATTGGTGGAGGTTAGGTAACTCAGTCTTTCCATCATAGCATAGTTTCTGAAAGAAAAAAAAACACTGGCTTGTCAATTCCTTTTTTATTTGATCATTTGATTCGAAACGAGTAGAGTAATCCCTGCGCGCGGAGAGAGCACGTTATAATACAGTGCTTGGTCAAATGTCAATATCGCTTCATGCAGTATACATAATGATAATATATAAACACAGGGGACCAAAAGTCAAACATTCGGTTTGTGGTTAACTGTGTAAATTTGGTAATAAAAAATATTGCAATACCAGGGGGGGGGGGGGGGGGGGGGGGGGGGGGGCACTAAAAATTTGCAAGACGTGACGTCCTATTTTTTATTCGGCTCCTTTTTACACCCACCCACTCACTGCGTGCAAATTTTCTACTACCGTTCTCAGACATCCACCCCCACTCTCCCATTAAAATCCAAAATAAACGTATAAACTTAGTAGGCACAGCTGTGTTTAGGGGGTTTTCATAATGTTCTTAACCCTTTACCCAACGTAACGGTCAAAACCGGCCAGCGCTATTCTCAAAAATCGCCAAATAATTTTTATTTTTTCATTTTTTTGTCTCAAAAACATAGGTTATGACCCCTCGTTGGAACGAGCGCGTCGAGCTCGTTCCAATGAGGGGTCAAAACCTATGTTTTTGAGACAAAAAAATGAAAAAAAAAAGTTATTCAGTCATTTTTTTTGGCAAGTGTCGTCTGCTTTTCATGTTAGGTAAAGGGTTAAACTGGTACCACCAATTTGAACCTTTGTGGGCTGCGGTGTGCCCCAATCTACAAATGACAAGCTGTTCATTATCAGGCTTGGCCAGAGCAGGTGTACATATACGGGAACAAATTTTCATTTGAATTGTTCCCAAAATATTGTCTGCACATTTTCTACATTTCGAACAAGACACCCACCCCCTACTAACGTGTGACATTTTCCCAGTTTAAGCGCAATATTCTCACATATAAAGCTTCCCGATGTTGTATTTATGTTTAAGAGTGTGATGTACAACATCATCTTTAAGGTTTCAAACACAAATGATGGTATATATTAGCTGATATATTGATATATTTTTAAAAAATTCAAAAAATTGCACATGTTGGAAATGCACATTATTTGGCGCACTCAAGAGACCCACCCACCCCCACGTTACACGTCTTGCAAATTTTTGGTGGCCTCCCCCTGGCAGTACTGCAAAAAAAAAAATTGCCTACTGTGATTGGTCACTTTTCCGGGTTACGTATAGCCAGTTTGAATTTTTGTCGGGGTACATAAATAACGTGACATTCTACCCAGTGGAGGGAGGTAAATACTACTTGAAAATTGAATCAAGATAATGATTTCGTCCAAAATGAAGTTACGCGTGGTTTGAAATGCGACGAAATACGGAAAGATATACAAACCATTGAAACCACAATTAGAGGTAGCTTACACATATACAGAACGACACACGAGTGTCAATGGGTTAATCGATATGGCACGAGTGCTAGCGCGGAAGGATAAATCGAGAGGCCGCTGGCCTCGAGTTTTATCTCCCCGCAGTGGCACAAGTGCCATATCGATTAACCCATTCACACGCGTGTGTCATTCTTTGTTTATTACACGCCTTCACGTCTTTAAAAGCAGTTATTAGAAAGACAGTCATTTGGCAACTCGTCCTCTGAGTTCCAATGTGTTCTATGTGCCAGTAGGCACATAGAACACATTGAAACTCAGGGGATGAACCATTAACGAAAATAACACATTTTATCGCAAATCAAATTTGCGGGGGGCGGGGGGAACCTGTGTTACTATTTTTAGCTATCACTAGTGACTCAAATTGTAATTGGTGTGTACAATTTGGAGAACATTCCAGTGAAATATCGCTTCTATTTAAAAATATTTCGTCAACGATTCTCGTTCGGCACATGTGTGCGGAACGGATTTTCATTTCCCACATGGTTTAGTCCTGCTGTAGATTGGGATTTCATAGAACAGGCGTGCAATAAAAAGGATACTATTAATATGTTTCGTGATTATTTGAGTGAGAAAAAGACAGACACCATCTCTGAATGCCATTCGATAGGGCGGCATAATAAGTACGGGTTTGTTATTATTTTCGCTTGTATGCAAGGAAGGAGATTAAAAAGTAGCTGCTTTTGGAACAAACTTTGATTGCTTTCCAGTATGACAAATGCGGTATACAGGCCTCTGATAGAGTCCCTATCAAAGAACTGCATAACTATACATAATCTTGTCTGTTTAGAACATTAATAAACTGATAGACTTGACGAACAAACTTAAATTTAGTCTGTTAGCCCTCCACCCCACAGGCCCGTCGAAATAATTTGCTCATATTTCGTCGTTAGTTTATCCATGATGAGAGCAACCGATGTAATCTGAATAAAACTGGACATTACATTATTTAACTCAGATTAGAACAGTGGCGTAGGAACCGGGGGAGGGAGATATTCACCCCACCCACAAATTTGTCAAAAGTAGGCTTTACTGTGCTGGGTTTGTGGTTTCTCCGCACGGGATGCCCACTGGTTACCATATTCCGACATTGCTGTTAATGATTACTGGATTGAGTGGGTTCCATGTGAGCTTTCTTCCACCAATAAAACTGACAGTCGTGTTTTCGCCTAATTGTGGAAAGCAATGTTAAACCCCAACCAACCACAGGGTAATTCATTGCATGTTCACTATTCCTGTCATTCTGCTCGGAAATTACGCTGAATTGATCAGAGAGCTGACGTATTTCCTTATTGATGATGTATTTTCTCAGAGTCACTCAGAATGCATATTTGTACATCTTAATTTAAAAATTTCGGACCCCCACCAACGAGACGGGGGGTACCCCCTCTCGTGCTCACCTCCACTCGCCTCTTCGCGGTTCGGATGACGCTTCGCGTCATAGGAATATACGATTTATTTACCCCCCCCCCCACCAACGAGACGGAGGATACCCCCTTTCGTGTTCACCCCCACTCGCCGCTCGGATGACGCGTCGCGTCATGGGAATATAGGTCCTACCCCCCCCCCCTCCCCAAATAAAAAAATTATCTTACTACGCCCCTGGATTAGAATTATGAACGTACCACTGAATGTATAACATGTACCTGCATATGTTGATGTGCAAACGTTTTGCGCAATTCCATTGGCAGCTTAGAAGACCACGACAATTGTTGGCGTAATGATAAAACTAATAAATCCACCATAAGGCCTGACTGTTTTTTAGCATGACGGAATACGGCCACGGCCTGCAGGTGAGCCCGGTGTGAGAACCGTCCCCAAATGTTATGGGGTTATATTGGGATTTTTGAAACATTTTGTTCAAAAAACAACTTTTGCCGTTAAAAAAAAATCAAGAGGTTTTTGCTTCAAAAGCTACCAGAATGCTTCCTTTGATTGCCCTTTTCAAAAAATTTTCTGAGGGAGTAACCACCCCCCCCCCCCCTCCCCCTCCCCCCCTCAAAAAGCTCGTGCCTTCAGCACTCGCGCCAGATGCCTTCGGCATCTGGATACCCCATACCCATTTAGTATCATCCAGTTCACCCAAATTAGCAATATCAGCCCCCCCAATATAAATTTCGTTCCGACG